>CM054060.1:358635014-359336765 GCA_028641055.1 Alopecurus myosuroides | reverse complement strand
CATCTTCTGAGTCGCTGCCCATCCTACATTTTTGTAAAACAACTTGCATTAGTATTAATTCGTCATATTCCAACATATACGAACCATACATATGCAGCAAATATCAAGAACATGAAGGAACTCATGTCTGCATCATACTGAAACTCAAAATCTAGCCCTACAACTATGAAAGAATAGTAAGTTCAGATGAAGGACATACAACACTGAAAAAATCTAGCACTACAACAATGACAGAATAGTAAGATCAGATCTAGGTTCATATAAAGATGGACAAACATTGACAACTCAAGCCCTAGGAATTTAGATCCATACTTATCCAAAAGAGGAACAGATTCAAGAGAATTAGATCCAATAGAAACATAGCAAGAAACAGATCCAACTTGTAGTTCCAATAGAAACAGAGCAAGAAACATAGCAAGAAACAGATCCAACTTGTAGTTCCAATAGAAACAGAGCAAGAAACAGAGCAAGAAACAGATCCAATAATATGCACGTTGGAGCTTACCTTGCAAGACAACGGCGAACGACGTAATCGTCGGTTTGAGGATGGGACTTACTGTCCGTCGGCGGATTTGGATTCGCTTGTGGATCTTGGTGAAACCCTAGTCAGAGAGGAGTACAAGTGAGTACAGTGAAAGCGTCGTTCCCTACTTATATGAGTAACCGCTGTTTTATTTCTAGATGAAAAAAATAGACAAATGGTATGTATATTTCTAAGAAATGGCCCACTGGTCTGCCACTTTTAAGTTCAAAACAGTGGTAAAAAAGTACATAACACACCCTCACCCACTACAATGCATTTAAGGCACGGTCCCCCACTCTCTGCAGTCATTGTCCCCATCCTCTCACACCTTCGCCTGTTCCTCTGCTCATCTCACCGGACCTCTCCAAGACGCATTGGATTGATTACTTCACCGTACCTCTCCAGGCCAACCAGGTAGACATCCTCCCAATCTATGTATCTATGTTCTTCTTCTCTGATTTCCTTCTATATCTTCCTCTGTTTCTTTGTGTTCTGCGAATCTACATGAACTAGGGTTTTGACAGTTTTACTGTTTGGATGTTTGATGTGGAATGCATGAATCAGCCTGAATTCTTCTACAATTGCTAACCACCCACTTGAGATAATAGCCTTCCCTCTTCAACTCAGCTTAAGCCTAGCATATTTAGCAGATGTTTTCAACCAGCTTAAGACACTAGTAACAACTACATTAAGTTCTACGAGAAGGAATCCCAATAAGAAACTTTGGGTGAAATCCTGTTCAAATTCCTGCAAAACAATTTGTAAAACAATGCATAAGTAACAGGCAGAGAAAACTACTAAAATTGGTGTATTTAGAATGATGAGTTTGCATCAAAAATTATTTTCAAAAATTATTGGGGATAGACTATATGCTGGTTTGTAAAAAAGTTTGGTGATTTTCATTCATATCCCCTTGGTAACATTGTTGGGAATAGACTATATACTGGTTTTTGAAAAAAGGTTGTTAATTTTAATTCATTGCCACTTATAAATTTCTAGGGAAATAAAAATATATATTGGTTTGTAAAAGAGGTTGGTAATTTTCATTAACTCCCTTGGTAACATTCTTGGGGCGGAGTTATAAAAAATTTATGTTTTCAAAGGGTTGGTAATTTCCATTCATCTCCATTGATTAGTTTGTTTTCGAAAGAAATATATATATGTTTTCAAAGGGTTGGTAATTTCCATTAATCTCCGTTAATAACATTCTTAGCAAATTATATATAGGTTTTAAGATGGGTTGGTAATTTTCATTCACCTCCCTTGATAACATTCGTGGGAATAGACTATACATTGGTTTCTAAAAAAAAGGGTTGGTAATTTGCATACATTAGTTTGTTTGATAAGGTGTTTTTGATCTATGGTAGGATGTCTCGTGTGGTGCTCATTTCTTCTGGTAGCTCCTCCGATGGCACTGACAGTGAGGTATCTTGTGAGGACTGCCAGTTTGAGGTTGACAACCAATGCAAACTGAAAGGTACTGACAAAATATAGTGTCATATATGACATGCTGGTTTGCACATGCATGTACATGTTCAGATTGGTGCTGGTCCCAATTAGGAAACATATGTCCACGTCTGATATTTATAAGTCAATTTTGTAGGACCTAAGTATGCTTGTCAGGACAGTTATGATGAGTACTGTGTCTACCCGAACCGTGTGTCACTGTTCCGTGACCAAGAATGCATTCTGAACAACATCTGTGAAGAGAAAACTCCAAGAATTCCACTGTATGTGTGCACCATCACTTCTGGAATGGTGGCATGTGGGGGAAGAGGCAAAATGGTATGTTTCAGTCCCTTGTTTTCTTAGCTGTAGTACTTTCATTAATCTGCTTCACTACTTATTCTTAGAAGTTCCATGTTTGTATTGTTGCAGTACTTCAACAAGGAGTTCACCACAGCCTATCTGAAGAAGTACTTGACAAGGACTGGATATCTCATCAGGGTGTACTACAACAAATCCAAGAAGATGGAAGATGTGAGGATAAAGATGGACAAGGCCAAGAAGCGTGCTATATTGACATCAGATTGGATGTCTGTTGTTGATGCTGAGGAGTATGGAGAAGGGAATGTGCTGATGTTCTGGTTCAGGAGGAATTCTGAGGGCAGCCTTAAGCTGTTAGTTGACAGGATTATGCCAGGTGCATTTGGACTAGGTACTCACAAGCACCTTCACCTCCTTGATGAGGAACTGGGACTGTGAAGTTCCATGAAGCTTGTTAATATGGCTTGATATATGCCAAGAACTGAATGAAGTAGTTTATGTTTCTACGTCCTATATTTAAGTGATGAACCTAGTCTGTCAGATGCTATCTTATATTATGTAATGAACAAAGTCTGTCAGATGCTATCTTATATTATGCAATGAACTAAGTCTCTGAATTTCTATGTTATGTAATGAACCAACTAAGTTATGTAGTAGAAGTAGTACAAATTCAGTACCTATATTTCCCCTGCCTCCTCCTCCTCTTGAGATGGCTCCTCCTCCTCCTCTTGCCCCTGCAACTGAGCTGGCTCCTCTTCCTCTTGCATTTCATTCAGAAAAAATCAGTACAATGCACTCTTCACTACCAACACAACTGCTGGTCATGACAAAAAAAATTAAATCTACATAATAGATTGGCCTCAGATCATATGGTTCAACGTTGAACAACATAGTTCACACAGCACTACTTATACACAAAGCGACGCGTATAGTAAACTTCTATGTACAGTACTCCTGAATACAACAGTACACAGTACTAATATTTATCTTGCCCAGTTGCCCTGGTTCCACCCCTTCATTGCCCTAGTTCCACCTGTCCCACCCCTCTCCATCTTGAGTATACACTGCTGTCGGTATTTCGGTGAAGGTTTGAGTATGCGTTCTTTTTGGAGTCCGGAGCACTCGTAGCCCCCTGAGGATGCACTGCAGTTTCCTATACAGCTCAAAGGAAACAAATCCATCGACAGTAGCATATTTCAAGTTAACCTCGTCGAGTGGCTGCTTCTCCCAGACCTTGTGACCATTTTCTGGAAATTTGTTCTTCATTTCTTCATAGGACTCGTCGATTAGTTCACCAGCGAGGGCAGCCATTCCAGTCCTGGGGCCACGCCCAGGAATGTGGTAAACATCTTGGATATCCTTATGAAACTTCAATGGGATTTTAACCCCCAAGTTCTTTCCATCACCTGTCTGTCCCCCCTTATGTCCACGCTAGCAAAGTTACTTAATACTTCCTGAAACCAACTGAATAGCGCCTCGCAACGTTCTTTCGGCCTGTATTAGTAAGAATGTAAGAGTGAAATCTTATAGAATTTGTTAGTAGCAATAGAAACTTATAGTACAAATCCAATTGCCAGACCATAAGCAGATAAATAGAATAGAATTTTGGAGAATTTGCAGTAATAAAAACTTACAGTACCTAGCCAATTGCCAGACCAATACAGTTCGATCCACACATAGTTGAACAACCGCCACCTCTTGCTTGTCCTTCTCTTCATTGGTATACTCGAAATCCAATCCCATGAACTCCTCATAGGGCATCTTCAGTTGCTTCCTGATGAGCGCATTGAGGGTTTCCTCGACAGTTGCAATGTCGTTCGTGTAGACCACCTCTATCTCCGTCGTGCCATGGGCTATGTACGTCTTCCTCATGGTGCGGAGAATGACCTTTACCTCGTTGTCCATGGCGTCCATGGTGCCTTTGCCCTTGGCATCCATGGCGTCCATGGTGTCTTTCCCCTTGGCATCCATGGCACAGAATGAAGACAGAGGAGAAAACGATAGAAGCAAGAAAGAGAAGGAGAAAAAGGAGGCAGAGAGCAAAATGTGTAACCGTGCGCATGTGTCAATTCTAACCGTGAGCATATGTCAATTCTAACCGTTCCCATGAGGCGCTTCTAATCGTGCGCATGTTAACAGTGGCCCAGTTGAAACCGAGGCCCGCTACAGATGTCAAAGGGGCCAGTAGTCTATTAGCAAAAAGATCATAAAATGTGTCAAGGCTTCCTAAATGTGTTATTAATTTGGCAGCGTCAAACAAATAAAACCAAATTGACTAAGGGCCCGTTTGGGATCATCTTTTTTTTTTGAAGTACTCTCAGGATACTTCAGTTTTCAAAAAAATTAAAGTATTCAATACTTTAACAATACTAAGTATTCAATACGAAGTGTTTGGATGCAGTGAATAATATAGTTTTAAAAACTACAGTTTTACAATACTGTAGTTTAAAATCAAAGAGAACAACTTAACCAAATTGAGAAAATGTTGACTATTTGCCAGTGTCACGAAGGGTTAGGACTTCCTAACTGTGTTGGCATACTAGTCAAAATCAAGGAGAACAACTTAAACAATTTAACAACCAAGTGACATTATATACAGAAAGTTACAACTTACGTTCTGACATAGTAGACAAAAGATACAACTTAGGTTCTCCCATGGTAGATAAAAAATACAACTTAGTTTCAGACATACGAGGCTACAAGCCTTCCAAACAGATAGACATTAGGTTCAGACATAATAGATAAAAGGTGCACCTTAAGGGTGCCTGCTTTACAACTAAACATTTCTTCAGCTAGCTTCAAACCAATGGCTTAGTAGACCTCTACAAAGTAGACACCAATGGCTTCGGCTCTAGCTTCTACTCTGATCAGCAACATCGAATAAGCTTCTGTGTTGGCTGCAGCCCTGAATTCAGCCCATCCTTGAGACAGCACAATGTCAGCACCTTGCAGGGTGTAGGACCCTTCAATGGCTTCTTCCATACCCTGCCTCCATAAAAGTACTGTCCCTTGTTTAGGGAACTTGTATGGCTCCACTGTTTTGGCAGGAACATTCTGCAAAGAACAGATATTTCGTAAGCACGATTCTACAAGGGATTCAACATATGCAAGTAACAGCAAAACTTACCAGGTAGTCAAAGTGTACTTCATCTTTGTTCACCATGTGAACCCAGAACCTCATGTCATGGACATATTTGTAGAAGTCACCATCCTCTATGTCCTCTCTCAGATGTGCCATAATGGCCTTGCTGATTGCATAGTTTATTTCGGCCATTGCATTTTCACAAATGTCATTGGCATTTGTGAAAAGCATGTTCTCACAGGCCTCTCTAACTTTCTGTTCCATTTCATTCACCACTGTTCACAATGAAAACAACAATGTTAGTTACCAAGCCTTATAATGTTTTCAACTGGAAGTTCAACTGGAAGGTCAGATACAACAGTGAATATTTGGTAATCTTACGAGGGAGTTGAACTGGAAGTTTGACTTCCTTCCCATGTTCACCAACATGGTAAACAGTGAGCTCAAAGTACTCAACCCTATCAACATCGAAATCCTCGTCATCACCCACATAGGTGAATGACACAACATCTCCAGCCTGAATGTTGTACACCCTGATAGCTGACTTCCAGTATGGACCAGCTACCTTTATCTTCTTCCCAGTTCTATGCAAGAACATGTGGTATGTATGACCATTCATGCATTTGGTATGAAGCCAATTCTCACAGAGACTGTTTAGCTTTTCCTTGAAGAAACAAGGCACAGCCTGCATAACATGTAAAAAATAGTTATAATTCAGTCAGGAAGAGGATGTGAATTAAAAAATTATTGCAGAGTACTGCTGCTTGAAGTGCTACTACTACAATTTGTATTAAGTGCACTACTACAACATGCAGAACTGGCTCCCCTGTTTCTGCTCCTGCCCATAGCTCTACAACATGTGGTTTCTTATAACAACTATAGATCGATTTAGGTTCCTTGTATCTGGTTACTCCTTCCATCTTCGTGTTCTCTTTACAGAAGTGAGACTCTCTTGTCCTTGTCTAGCATAATAAATAGTTCACTACAGCAGCAACAGCATGCTCTCTTGTCATTGTAGCACTCCCAGGACACACATGGGTATGTAATCTAACAAGATTACTTGTGTATGACTGGAGAAATTTGATGTTTATGAAATGACAAATACTTTATCTTTCTATTATCGCATAAATAGGATCTTTCTCTACAGTTTTGAACAAAGTCAATGTTGTTCTTGCAGGAAAGGTCATGAAGTAAGTAGACCAAACAATGAAATGTTGAGGATGAAGTAACTAGACCAACCAATGAAATGTTGATGATGTTGGTGGTCAACCATTTTTTTCTTTAAAACCTGTCATGTATGGAGAAATTATACTTGTATTGTTCAGATATTTGGCTTCATCAGATTTTCACTATGGACTTTGTCTATATTTAAGTGTCAAAATGCTCGATTTCCTGTTAAGTACATTATGTACTGCAACTACATAAGTACTGCTGCTGCCTAGAGCGCTAAGTACTGCTGCTACTACATAAGTACTGCTACAAAAATGCTACTACAACATGCATAACTACTGCTGCTTGGATTCAGAATTGAAAAATATCTACAATTTTCTTGCTTACCACACCCTTCTCGAATCCTTCCTTCATGTGCAACTCAAAAACCTTTGCACGCCTGTTCGAGTAGCCACATCTGTTGACCCCTTGGTCACAGAAACGACACTCCATGCCTTCTGCCCTTGTCAAAATACAAATAACATATAACTCAGTCCGAAGTAGGAATAAGTGTAAAATATGAACAATAACCAACCTATAATTGTTCAGGCAGAAAAAACACAGGATTCAGGCAGGGGAACACATGATTTAAGCACATGCAAGATTCAAGCAAAAAGGAAATTGGGTACAAGATAAGATTCAAGCAAACCCTAACAAATCGACTGAAGATACTACCAAAAAAACAGTATTCAGCAATAGTGAGTACAAAGATTCAATTAAAGAACACTGGGTACAAGATGAGATAAAAAACCCTAACAAGAAAAAACCCTAACAACACTGACAATACATGCAGAAAGAGAGCGGAGAGCAAAGAGATGCCATCGAAGCAGTAAGGACAATGCATAGAAGGGATTGAAGAACTAACCGTTTGCCTCCTTGGTGGCGAAGAATCAGAGATGAACTCGTCCAAGAAGCAGAGATGAACGACTCCAAGGAGCAGAGATGAACCTTATGGTTTGCCTCGAAGAAAAGACGAAGAGAAATGAAAACAAGAATCAATACAAAGATAGATCGAGAGAATTGTTTTAGGGAACTGAAAGAAAAGAGGAAGAGGAAGAGGAAAACGAAGATGAACTCACCGTTCTCGGTCTAGTCGTACAGGCGCAGTCTCCAAAGCGCCTCTGCTAATATGAAGGAGGTAGTGGGGGGAACAGAGTGGGGTCATGCGCGCCTCTGCAACTTCTTGCAGTTGAGGCTTTTTTCGTGGTTGGCTCGTTACTGGGCCGCAACTGCTTGCAGTTGAGGCTTTCTTCGTGGTGGGCTCATTACTGTGCTGCAAATAAATGTACGCTACAACATACTGTTGGTCTAGAACAAAAAAAGCATGACAGTTAGATTAAAAAAAACAATGTAGACTGCTAGCCAATGTTCTGGATGTTTATCATTCCAGAACAAATAAGGCATGACAGTCAGACTAAAGTAATATACCTATCTGTAAAAATTAGAACTGGACAAAAAATTGGCACTTTAACTTCTTTTACATACATTAGGATATTTGTCAAAAAATAGGGAAGCAGAAAGTAGACAGTTACATCACTGATACAAATAGTCTATTACTTGGCACAAGTAGTTGGCTAAATCTTCAAGTGGAGTGATCACTAGCTTAAGCCAAGCGATGGGATCTCTTTCTTCAGAAAATCTATAATATTTGAAGCTGAATGTGCAGATGCTTCCTTCCTCCAGCCTGAATTCTTCTACGATTGCTGACCAGCCACTTGAGATGATAGCCTTCCCTCTTGAA
Organism: Alopecurus myosuroides; assembly: GCA_028641055.1. Classification (NCBI taxonomy): domain Eukaryota; kingdom Viridiplantae; phylum Streptophyta; class Magnoliopsida; order Poales; family Poaceae; genus Alopecurus; species Alopecurus myosuroides. The sequence goes on along the minus strand of CM054060.1, from coordinate 359,328,443 downwards.
CTCAGCTTAAGCCATGATTACTTTGTTATAAAAAAATGTTTTCGAAGGGTTGGTAGTTTTCATTCACCACCCTTGATAACATTCTTCGGAATAGACTAAACATAGGTTCCTAAAAAAAGAGGGTTGGTAATTTCCATTCATTGCCCTTGATAACTTTCTTTGGATATATAAAAATATATTGGTTTCTTTAAGGTTGGTAATTTCCATTCATCTCCATTGATAACAATAAAGGGAAAATTATATATAAGTTTTTGAAGGTTGGTAATTTTCATTCAACACCCTTGATAACATTCTTGAGAATAGACTAAACATTGGTTTCTAAAAAAAAGGTTGGTAATTTGCATTCATGTCCCTTGATAAACTTTCTTTGGAAATAAAAATTTATAATGGTTCTTAAAAAAGGTTGGTAGTTTCCATTCATCTCCCCTTGATAACATTCTTGGGGAAATTATATATATGATTTCAAAAGGGTTGGTAATTTGCATTCATCACCCTTGATAAAAACATCCTTGGGGATAGACTATATACTGGTTTTTTGAAAAAGGTTGTTAATTTTAATTCATTGTCCCTTATGAAATTCTTGGGAAATAAAAATATATAGTGGTTTCTAAATAAAGTTGAAAATTTCCATTATCTCCCTTGATAATATTCTTGAGGAAGTTATAAGATATGTTTTCAAAGGGTTGGTAGTTTCCATTCATGTCCCCCTGATTACTTTGTTTTGGAAAGAAAATATATATAGGTTTTCAAAGGGTTGGTAATTTACATTCATCTCCCCTGATTACTTTGTTTGGAAAATTATATATAGGTTTCCCCTAAATTTTCATTCACCAGCCTTGATAACATTCTTGGGAATATACTATGCATCTGTTTCTAAAAAAAATGTTGGTAATTTCCATTCATCTCCCTTGATAATTTCTTTGGAAAATAAAAATATATATTGTTTCTTAAAAGTTGGTAATTTCGATTCATCTCCATTGATAACATTCTTGGGGGAAATTATATATAAGTTTTTAAAAGGGTTGGTAATTTTCATTCACCACCCCTTGATAACATTCTTGGGAAAAAGACTATAAACTGGTTTTTGAAAAAGGTTGTTAACTTTAATTCATTGTCCCTTATGAATTTCTTGGGAAAAAAAATATATATTGCTTTCTAAAAAAGGTTGGTAATTTCCATTCATCTCCATTGATAACAGTCTTGGGGGAGTTATAAAAACTTATGTTTTCAAAGGGTTGGTAGTTTCCATTCATCTCCCTTGATAACTTTGTTATAAAAAATATGTTTTCAAAGGGTTGGTATTTTTCATTCACCTCCCTTGATAACATACTTGGGAACAGACTATACATAGGTTGCTAAAAAAAGGGTTGGTAATTTCCATTCATTGCCCTTGACAACTTTCTTTGGATATATTAATATATATTGGTTCTTAAGGGTTGGTAATTTCCATTCATCTCCGTTGATAACATTCCAGGAAAAAATTATATATAAGTTTTTGAAGGGTTGGTAATTTTCATTCAACACCCTTGATAACAATCTTGGGAATAGACTATACATAGGTTCCTAAAAAAATGGGTTGGTAATTTTCATTCATTGCCCTTGATAACTTTCTTTGGAAATAAAAATTTATGATGGTTCTTAAAAAAAGGTTGGTAGTTTCCATTCATGTCCCTTGATAACATTCTTGGGAAAATTATATATATGTTTTCAAAAGGGTTGGTAATTTGCATTCATCGCCCTTGATAACATCCTTGGGAATAGACTATACATAGGTTCCTAAAAAAAAGGGTTGGTAATTTCCATTCATTGCCCTTGATAACTTTCTTTAGAAATAAAAATTTATGATGGTTCTTAAAAAAAAGGTTGGTAGTTTCCATTCATGTCCCTTGATAACATTCTTGGGAAAATTATGTATATGTTTTCAAAGGGTTGGTAATTTGCATTCATCGCCCTTGATAAACATCCTTGGGGATAGACTATATACTGGTTTTTGAAAAAGGTTGTTAATTTTAATTCATTGTCCCTTATGAAATTCTTGGGAAATAAATATATATAGTGGTTTCTAAATAAGGTTTGTAATTTCCATTATCTCCCTTGATAACATTCTTGGGGAAGTTATAAAATATGTTTTCCAAGGGTTGGTAGTTTCCATTCATCTCCATTGATAACATTCTTGGGGAAATTATAAAAATATGTTTTCAAAGGGTTGGTAGTTTCCATTCATCTCCCCTGATTACTTTGTTTTGGAAAAGAAAATATATATAGGTTTTCAAAGGGTTGGTAATTCCCATTCATCTCCCCTGATTACTTTGTTTGGAAAATTATATATAGGTTTCCCCTAAATTTTCATTCACCACCCTTTGATAACATTCTTGGGAATAGACTAAGCATTGGTTTCTAAAAAAAATGTTGATAATTTCCATTCATCTCCCTTGATAATTTCTTTGGAAATAAAAATATATACTGGTTCTTAAAGTTGGTAATTTCGATTCATCTCCATTGATAACATTCTTGGGAAAAAAATATATATGTTTTCAAAGGGTTGGTAATTTCCATTCATCTCCGTTAAATAACATTATTTGGAAATTATATATATGTTTTTAGAGAGTTGGTAATTTTCATTCACCACCCTTGATAAACATTGTGTGGGAATAGACTATACATTGGTTCCTACAAAAAAAGGTTGGTACTTTCCATTCATCTCCCTTGACAATTTCTTTTGGAAATAAAAATATATATTGGTTCTTAAAAGTAGGTAATTTCCATTCATCTCCGTTGATAACATTCCTGGGAAAAAATATATATAAGTTTTTGAAGGGTTGGTAATTTTCATTCACCACCCTTGATAACATTCTTGGGAATAGAGTATGCATTGGTTTCTCAAAAAAAATGTAGGTAATTTCCATTCATCTCCCTTGAAAATTTCTTTGGAAATGTGGATTGCTTTATTTGCTTGCAAGTGTTTGTTAGTTTTTTAATTAAAACTATTTGCTGTAAAATAAGCATTGTTAAGGAATTATGTAAAACAAGTGCGTGCTTATGGGGTTGTTATCATTACTGTTAGTGCTCTTGCGAAAATTAAGTTGTCATTATCTTATATCCCAACGACTACCCTGCTTGTTACCGTTTTTATAGGGTTGTTATCATTACTTTTAGTGTTGTTGCAAAAAATAAATTGTCGTTATCTTATCTCCAAGCGACTCCCCTGCTTCCCTCTTATAAATAAACAGGGCGTTTGCATCTCACGTATTGCTCTTCCGCTCTTGTATCGCTCTTCCTCTTCCTCTTCCCCTTACTCCCTCCCCACTATGCAGAGCTCCAACATCATGGCCTTCTGCCATGAACACAAGGTTCCTTGTCATGGAACCACGGAGCTTAACGTGGTCTACACCAACAAAGCTGACAGCGTTGATGAGTGGCTCGAGAAGGTTCAAGCTCTGCTTGATGCTGCCCAGAGGAAGATCGTAGGAGTTGATGTCGAGTACACCAGTTGCCGCGGATCTTATGTCTTTCCTCAGAAGGTTGCTGTCCTCCAGTTGTGTGTGGGAAATGAGTGTTTGGTTTATCACGCGTGCCACGCTGATAAACATAGTGATCTGCTTTATGCCTTCTTGCACAATTGGCATTTAACTTTTGCTGGTTTTGACATTGTTCATGATAAAAAAGTCATGGGTAGATCTGGATTTAGTATTATGGTATACAAGGACATTCAGCGCATCTGGAGAGACCCTGACAACGAGAAGCCAAGAACCAAGAAGCAAGGACTGAAGGATGTTGCTGCAGCTGTGATAGATGAGTACTACAGGAACATGAAGGAGGGGTTTGGCGAAAAGGAGCACGAAATGTGGAAGAATACACCACTGTCACAGAAACACATAGAATATGCTGCTAGGGATGCGTATGCTGCTTACGAGATTTATAGGCGTCTAGATGTGTACGAGAGGGGTTTCTTCTCTCTGTACTGCAACTCAGTTAAGAAGCGTGCTAGGGAGTGGTAGGGATTGAGATAGTGGGCGTTGTGAATCACAATAAGTTTTTATGTTGTTTGTTTATTTCCTAAAGTGTGCTAGGGAGTGTTTGTTTATTTCCATTTTGTTTTTACTATCATTGTGAAATAAAAGTGTGTTATTCGGTACAAGTGTTTTTAGTTACAAATGCTACATTGCTTATCATATGCTGTCTGCTGACATGAGGTACGTCTGCTATGATGTAGATATTGCAACCAAATCTAGAATCGATAAGACTTGGTTGCAAGCACCAAGGTCTAGTCAGCAGTTTGCCGATGGAGTGGGCACACACAAAATGCACCTCCACATGATGTTTAGATGCAGAGAGTGCTGAGCCTTTGTACTGAATTTTTGCAAATTTTGGCAGACCCACAAATTTTGTACTGAATTTATGCAAATTTTGGCAGACCCAAAAATTTATGTACCGAATTTATGCAATGCAAAAGACAAAGTAATTTAAGAGCAAGCATTATATAGAAAATAGTACTTCAAGTACTGGATCAGGTTCATTACATAACAGGTAGATACTAGCACTGGTGCCTTATATAACAGGTTCAACCATTACACACAAACTACAAACGAACAACAAGTAGCATAGCAGACTGATACTACATGTAGCATAGCAGGTTCCCAAGGCATCTTAAAGACTCCAGCACTTGCAATGAGAGCATAGTGGTACTGGATGTCAAACCCAAAGCTTCCAGGCTCAATCCTGTCAATATACAGCTTCAGCTTCTTCTCTTCATGGGTCCTCCGAAACCAAAACATGAGCACCTCACCCTCACCATAGCCCTGATCAGCAACAACTTCCATCCACTTAGATGTCATGATGGCACACTTCCTAGCCTTGTCCATATTTATCTTCACTGGAGTCATTTTCTGTGCATGGTCATAGTAGACCCTCATTTCATATCCACTCCTGGTCAGGTATTGCTTCAGGTAGGTACTGGTGGAATCCTTGTTGAAGTACTGCAAATTAAACAGTAAATAACAAGTAAATTCTAGGCTGAGTAACTGAAGAAAGCATCAAATAAAATTCAATGCATAACCAACCAACCATTTTTCCCTTGTTCCTGTCTTCAGATATCTGTCCCTCTCTCATTGTGCTAACATAGAAAGGGATTCTAGGCTTCTGCAGATCACACATGTCCTCCAGAAGCACTACCTGACGTGGCTCCAAACCAACACGGTTGGAGTACACGCAATACTCATCATAAGGGTCCTGCACTTCCCACTCTGGCCCTACAGCACACATAAAACAGCACCACATGAACACAAATAGGGGTCTGGCCCTACATCGTTCAGTACAAAAAACATGCAGAAGTACAGAAAATTCTCTCAGTCAGAACAGTACCTTTGATAGTAATGTTCAGATCCCTCTCCATCTCGCAGACTAAACATGAAAGGTCAGTGCTCTCTGCACTGCCATCATCTAAAGAGGATGAAAGGTCCACCACATCCACATTGGGGTCCATCGATCTAGAACTGAAACAATATTCAGACAAAACAAATCAAGAAAATGATTCAGAAGAGGAGCATCCTTTAGAGAAGAAGAAAAGGGCTCAACATCAAGGAAATGAATCATACTACAATTGCACATTACCTCGATGCTTCTTGGCAACTCGATCCGGCGTTGTTTCTTGGTTTCTCCGGTGAAAAAGTGAGAAGGGGACAGAGAAGTGAAGTGACTGAGGAGAAACGGGTGTGTGTTAGAGAGAGTGGGTGGGTGCAGTTAAGAGGGGAGAGGAGTGCGTGGGTAGCCGGTTGGCCTTCTATTTCGCTGACAAGTGGCTGCACCTCAACTTGCTATATCCATAGCGCTGACAAGTGGCTTACAAGGCCTATGGTCAACAAAATTCAGTACAGTAAATACTCAGTCCAAACAACCATAAAAACAGTTCAAACGCGTACTTCCACAAACACATTTTAAGCTGACAATTGTTCAAACTGAAATGCATACTTCCACAACCAAAATAACAAACAACACACTTGATAACCATTCTTGGGAATAGACTATGCATTGGTTCCTAAAAAAAATGTTGGTAATTTCCATTCATCTCCCTTGATAATTTCTTTGGAAATAAAAATATATACTGGTTCTTAAAAGTTGGTAATTTCGATTCATCTCCATTGATAACATTCTTGAGGGAAATTATATATACGTTTTTGTAGGGTTGATAATTTCCATTCGTCTCCGATGATTACTTTGTTTTCGAAAGAAAAATATATATGCTTTCAAAGGGTTGGTGATTTCCATTCATCTACGTTGATAACATTCTTGGGAAATTATATAAAGGTTTTTAGAGGGTTGGTAATTTTCATTCACCACCCTTGATAACATTTGTGGGAATAGACTATACATTGGTTTCTAAAAAAAAGGGTTGGTACTTTCCATTCATCTCCCTTGACAATTTCTTTGGAAATAAAAATATATATTGGTTCTTAAAAGTAGGTAATTTCCATTCATCTCCATTGATAACATTCTTGGGAAAAATTATATATAAGTTTTTGAAGGGTTGGTAATTTTCATTCACCACCCTTGATAACATTCCTAAAAAAACGTAAAATTATTTTTCTACTTTTTATTTATAACCCATTTGGATTCAATAAAAACATTCAAAAACACCATCAGTACAAGTTGGAAAAACATTAAAATTTCCACACAGCTTCTAGAACCCTCCCCCTAACCCCTAGTTAAAAACAAACTGTAAAAAAAACAGGGGTGTGTTGTGGTAAAGAACTGTATTACATGATAATTTGAGTGATCTGTATTCGATGTATGGGGGAACATACTTAACGATCAGTTCATATGTTGCAAAAAAAGAAAAAAGAGACAATAAAAACACTCAAAACATGCGAAATAGCAAAATAAAAAAAGAAGTAAATGTAAAACGCAGTACAGTCATAAAAATCCACAACCGTTATTAATCTTTGACTACAAAAATTGTTGGTATTAATCGTAGCCTCCTCGAACTAATGAGTAAGATTTCCATAATCAATGACTTAAACAAGTTCAGAACTTGAGAAATGCCTCCAGAGGATCTTCTTGGTTCAAAACGCTGATCTCGTGCATCCATGGGAAGTACCCTGGTGTCTTTTGAGAACAAAAACACGAAAACAAAAAAGGTACAATTAATTTAAAGAATCGGAAAACAGTAAATATGACTAAAAACAAATATAGAAATTAGAATCACATCCAGTCAACAACAAAAAAAGACGATGGAATATGTATAATGTTTACCTTGAAGTCATGCGGAATGTTCTGCGCAAGATTATACATGAAAAAATGGAAAACCATTTGTAAAACAGTTAGAGAGAGTTAACACATAGACACTGTGTTGTACTTAAAAAACATGCAAAAAAAGATGTAAGTAAAACAAGTTGGAAACTAACATGCTTCTGTAGAATTTTCTTTGTTTCCAAAGGAATTTTTTCGTTGAATGGGTGAGCAACCATATAATAAGTCAAACTCTCGCGAAGAGGCTTCGCATGCTCATGTTGGGAAAAAAAAGTGCTATTGGGTTACAGAAAAACTGTAAACTACTAAAAACGGTGTGTACTTCTCTTATATCAAAAACAAAAATCAAAACAGGTAGTACATAGAGTTTGAAAAAAATCAACTACGAAAAAATAACTCACAGGTTGGAAACAAAGTGTGTTGTCGCCATCAAAATCGCAAATCAGTTTCATCACAAAAATCCCACTATCGCCCCTGCAACAAAAATTGAGATGACAAAAAGAGACAGGAAACCGAATGTGAAAATTCAAACTAGCTAATAAAATTAATCTAGTAAATTTAACCGAATGAGAAAAAATATTAGTGCAGTGCATTCTTACTCTCTCTCAGATGCGCAGACACTTCGGAAAACTGTTTTCATATCATTTACATTGACCAATGAGTTCTTATATGCCAAGGTGAATGACATTTTAAAGTTTTTGATTGCAACAGAAGCCTCTTTTTCGACAAGATGCAGCTTGTTATTTGGAATTAGCACTTCAAATCGTTTCCTCTTCAAATTCACAACCAGAAGGTAGTAAAAACCAGATGTGAATAGTGGCAGATGAATCTAATAAACATAAGAAGCAAAAAGGAAAGAAAAAAGAAAATTAGATGTGACCAGATAATGTACAATGTTGAAAACAATGAGTTATCATGCGTAAAAGAAAAAAAATTATATAAAACAAAGCTCACCAAGTCCATAGAGTCGAGCATGAAACCTAGCATTCCATTAGACAGCAGTTTTGCTAATTTTCCTGGCATTTCATGTTCCAGCTGGAAAAGGGCCTACATTTTTATGTTGACATGCAAAAATGGAACAAATCAATTTCTTTATCATCATGGAAACAAAAATGGGTAACATGCTGTCGCACCCGGACTTCTAGAGGATACTCGCAGTTCCGTTGAACAGTAGTGGATTGGATTACGGGGCTTACCGGCACCCGCATCTCTTACGAGTAAGCCAACACACGTATGTGTGACAACCAACCCATATCGGTTCAGCGTCTACGTAAACCATCCCATAGAAATCAGGATACTACCATTGACGTACTTCATACCATACACACATGGTACGTCAACGTCGTTGAATAAAATGATAACACAACTGATCTCTAAGACACAAAAGATGGAAATAAGTTGCAAATAGCTCTCACTAGAGCAGAGATAGCAAATACAATCATCCAGAGGACACATGTCCCAACATAACATCATTACATCTCAGCGGAAGTATTCAAAGGGTCTGAGTACAGACAAATCCAAATAGGCTTAAGAAGCCGGGAATGAAAAGAAAACGGATCCCATCCACGATGTCTCGGATCCTGCCCGGGTCCTCTACCTACTCTTCAGCAGCCTCGTCAAACTCCACGTAGTAGCCGTCACGGGGATCATCGTACGCGTAGTCTGCGGAAACCACAGCCCCAAAGGGGTCAGTACATAAACGTACTGGCAAGCAAGACTCACAGTTCACCAAAGTGTAACCCGTCAACACCAAGCACATATGCCTTGGGTTCAACGGAAGAAAGGGATATAAAAGATGTTGCAACTGGCTGCCCTAACCAACTACGGAAACATGATACAACTTCCGGCTAACAGAAGGAAGATAAGATAGCGTATCGTAACCATCTATAGCTAACCACCAAACAAACCCATCCTGGACCTCGCCCCTTATCCAAAGAAGCAATCCGAGGATAACTCACACAGTTGGATTAATGAGGGATCAAGTTATTGTGTCAATAAGGCTGTTACTAGTCAAGTTATCATTAGTTAGGTGTAAGTTGTTCTGAGTACTTGTTAGCCAGTACTTTCTCCAAGTTAACCATAACCGCGGAAAACACGGCTTCTCGAGAAGATTTATCCCTGCAGGGGTGCACCAATTTGGCCGTACACGTAAGAATATCCCGCCAGGATGGAAATGCACTTCCACCAAGCGAGGCACTCTACACAACTCAACTCTTCTTCGCATCAAGCCCAAAGCACCACGTGCTGTGCGTGCGCAGCTAATCGAGCCCCACGAAGAAAAGGGGACCCTCATAGCACTGGAAGACCACGCCGCCCTAAATGCCGACTACAAAAGTTCCACCCTGGCCTCGGGTTCGTACCTGCATATGCGTGCATCAAATGGAAACCCCGAACTAAGTGTGGTGATTTGGACGAGATGCGAATCGAATCAAATTGAGGGGGGGCGCCCATACACGCTTCCCACATGCGGATAATGCGCTCATCATGGATCAGTAGACAAGACCCTTTTCCTAATTAGGGTCGACACTAGCAGGCCTCAAAACCACGCCGGGCCTCCTACCGGTGCCTTATCAGCAAATTATTATTACCTCAAAATTAACAGGTTGTTGTTTAACATCGAGCCCCAGAACATAAATGAAATATAGTAACAGAAAGTAACGGGTAACAGACTCGAGCAAAAACAACCCTAAGCATGCTAGTAAGACACGGGCCCAAGCAACGGGGTTATAGGAGTGGAGGTGAGGCAATATCAGGGTTCAGGGTATCATGTGATAGGTTCGTAACAGAAACAACTATTCATAGGGCTAGCGGAAATAGACAACGGAAAGTATCGGTAACCAATGTTGAAAGGAACACAATGGTTCATGTGAGTGATAACTTGCCTGCAAACTCAGTAGCCTGGTACTGGGCTAGATCCTCAGAAGGGGTGTCGTAAGTATCGTCTGTCTCAACGTCGTCGTCTACCAGAGAAGAAGCAAACAAACAATGCAGACAGATAAACAATCAATAACATGGCATAGTGCACAATCATGGGATGATGCATGTCAAGTTAAGGGATGCATCAAAATAAACTAGTTGACATGGTAACACAATTTAAATGGACACATATGCAATTTTGAGTTGCATATGAAAAAGCCCATGAATTTTGGTTGAAACAATTGTTTTGCAATTAACCAACAGGTGAAAGTGGATTAGTATGATGCATGGATGAGGAAAACAACAAAATAACAACAATAGAACCAATTGGAAATAAGGTTTACCAATTTAGAAATTTATTTATTAAGTTAGGGAAATTTTTGGTTCCTTAAAGGGATTACACAAATAGTTGTTGTTTTCACCAATTTAAATTGTGCAAAATAAATAAAAAATTCATATTTGAAAAGAATACAAAATTTTAGTTGGATTACATGTTTCAAAAATTAAAAAAGGAATTACAATAATTTAATTATGAATTAAACGAGATTAAACAAGTTTTAAATGAATTTAAAACAAGTTTGAATATTATTTGAATTTTATTTGCTTCAAAACATTAAGTAAAGTTCATATTTGGAAATGTTATGTTTTTCTGGTTTGAAAACATATTTTGCATGTTCAAAAATAATTTAAATTGAGCAAGCTATGATTTTAGCAAATTTAAATGATTTAAACAAGGTTTAAATTATTTAAGCAATTTTAATTATTCAGAACATGAAACAAAATTTATATTTGCAAAGGTGGTTTGAAATAGCATGGATAACATATTTTATTTGCATTATTTGGATTAAGTATGGATTAGTTATGGATTTTATCAAATTTCAAATGAATGGTTTGAATTTGAAATTTGGGTGCATTTGAATTATTTAAAACAGAAAACAAATGCTATAAATAGATAGAGAATTAAATTTGGGGCAGTGCACATATTTTACTTTTATTATTTGGGATTATAAAACAAAAGTTATTAGCAATTTCATATTAGGGACCATTCTGTAATTGTTTAGGACTTAAACAGAAAAAGAAAAACTGGAAATTGGATCTGCACCGTGCAGTGACCTAGCCAGGGTCACTGCCAGTGGGCCAAGGGGCCAGCGTGGCCACCGTGGGCTTGCGTGGCCGCAGCAGTGGCTGTCAGCACACAGTGCAAAAAAGTTGGGGTTTTTCCCCGCGGGAGGGGAACTCGAACCCTGGATCTCTCGCACGCGCGCATTGCCTGCTACCACTGCGGTAGCGATCAAGTGTTTGACAGTATACACAACGCGGACAGGTTATGGTTCAGGTTCGTTATCTGAATTTTTAACTGAACGCGCTTGACTGAACCTCGACAGGGATCAACGACGGTGGCCGGCGGCGATCTCTGCGGCTGTTGTGCTCGACGCCGTGCTGGTGGGTGTGCGGGTGCGTGCTGGCGTGCTTGCGGACATGCTGCAGAGGAAAGGAGGGAGAGGCACGGTGCTCACCGCGGCTGTAGTCGATCAGAGGCTCGGGTAGCTCAACGGCGGCGACAGCGGCGTGGTCGTGGACGGCGGCGTCGATCCAGAGGGTCCCCGTGGCCGAGGAGGTGTCGATGCTGTCGAGGAAGGACAGGTGGATCGAGTCCCGTGGCTAGGAAGGTTGGTGGCGCACGGCAGCGGTGGTGGCCATCGGGGATTCAGAGGGAGCTCGCCGGTGAGGTACAGAGAGCTGGGAATTGCGCCGGGGAGAGAGGAAACGGCGGCGGCGCTCGAGGGGATAGGGTAGAGGTGGTCTAGGGCTACGCCAGGGGAGCCTAGGGTGCATATATAGAGGGGCAGGGCGACGGATGGCCGTCGGAGGGGTGCTGCTGCCGCCGTGGCACCCCCCGATGAGCTGCCGTACTGGAAACAGAAGGAGGGGGGCGGGCGAATCGGTATCGGGCCAGCGCGGAAGGAAAAAGGGCCGGGCCGTGTTCCCCCCCCCCCTCTGCTAGCGTTTTTTCTTTTTTTTTTAAAATTTTATTCTGTTTTTTTTTTGCAGAATTAGAAATAGGAAGAAAAAGGAGGGTTTTTGAGTTAGAAAATTTTAGGGAAAATTCTTGTGAGTTAATAAGTTCAATAGCAATCACTTGCCAGCTTTGTTTTTCAAAGTTTCAAATTTTAAATGTTGTTTGTGAAATAATTCAAATTGGATGGATTTTATTATTAAATGAATTATTTGAAACAAAATTTAAATTGGATTGAACCTTTAGTTTAAAATGAAAACAAAGGATTAGAATTGTTTTGGTAATTTGCATAAATTCAAATGGGGTGCTGTTTGGGATTTGATTTGAATGTTTGAATGCAAATTGGAAATAATTGATTGATTAAAGCCACCATTTTAATAGTTGAACATTATGGAATAAAATGGAAACAAATGGTTGTTTTTATTTAAAAGGTTGTAACAGAGCAAGTATGAAATAAATGTTTGAATATAATTTGAATTTGAATTGTGAGAACAGAGAAAAACAGATGCAAACAAATAAGAAACAAATGCAAACAAATAAGAAACAAATGCAATGAGTATGATGACATGATGCAAAACTTTAATAAAACAAGAAACACACATGCTAGGGGTGGTTTTTTTTCATACTTGGGATGTTACAAAACGCCCCCCCCTCCTTGAAGGAATCGCGCCCCGAGATTCCTACTGAGAAAGGAAAAGGTCCGGATACTTCTTGCGAAGATCCTCTTCGGTCTCCCACGTTGCCTCTTTATCGGAATAATGCGACCACTGCACTTTCAAGAACTTGGTGCTCTTGTTGCGAGTCTTACGCTCGGTCTCATCGAGAATACGAACAGGGTGCTCCTCATAAGAGAGATCATCTTGCAGTTCAATGGAATCATGATCAACTGCACGATCTGGATCTTTGAAACACCTCTTGAGCTGTGACACATGAAACACATCGTGCACCTTGGATAGTTTTTCTGGAAGTTCAAGACGATAGGCATTTTCCGCACGCCTTGAGAGAATGTTGAAAGGACCAATTTATCTTGGTGCAAGCTTTCCTTTCACACCGAAACGATGAGTGCCTCTGAGGGGAGTTACACGGAGATATGCCTTGTCACCAGGTGCATAGATCACATCCCTGTGCTTGCTGTCATAGTAGCTTTTCTGACGAGACTGAGCAATCTTGAGATTGTCACGAATGATACGAACTTTCTCTTCGGCTTCCTTACCAATGTCAGGGCCTAAGAGTGAACGTTCACCAGCTCCAGACCAATTGATTGGACTCCTGCATATGCGGCCATAGAGTGCTTCAAATGGTGCCATGCCTAGGTTTGCCTGGTAGCTGTTGTTGTAGGAGAATTCAGCATATGGAAGGCAATCCTCCCATTTCATGCCAAAGGAGAGACCACATGCTCTGAGCATATCCTCGAGAATCTGATTGACTCTTTCGACTTGCCCTTGAGACTGAGGGTGATAAGCTGTGCTGAACAGAAGTTTGGTGCCCAATGCTTCTTGAAAGCTTTTCCAGAATTGAGAAGTGAATATACTTCCACGGTCTGAGCATATTTCCAATGGAACACCATGAAGAGGAACAATCTTTGCTGTGTAGAGTTCTGCTAACTGGCTAGCTGAGATTGTTTCTTTGACAGCAAAGAAGTGAGCTACTTTAGTGAGACGATCAATAACAACGAATATTGCATCGTTGCCCTTCTTGGACTTTGGAAAACCAGTGACGAAGTCCATTTCAATCATGTCCCACTTCCACTCAGGGATTTTTAGAGGTTGTAGTAGACCGGCTGTTTTCTGATGGACTGCCTTAACACGTTGACAAACGTCGCATTCTGAAACGTATTGAGCAATTTCACGTTTCATGCCAGGCCACCAATACAGTGTCTTAAGATCCTGGTACATCTTTGTACTTCCAGGGTGGATGGAGAGAGGAGTTTCATGAGCCTCCTTGAGAATGACATCTTTGAGACTTTGAACTTGAGGAACTGCAATGCGTCCTTCGAAGAACACAGTTCCCTTGTCATCAATTGAGAAGGACTTAAATTTCTCCTTGCCTTCTTTGATGTGTTCTACCATCTTCTTGATTTCAGCATCACGAAGTTGTTCAGAACTAATCTTATCCTCGAGAGTTGGACTGGCTGTCAAGCTAGAAAGATAGCCTTGAGGAACAAGACCAAGGTTCAGCTTCTGGAATTCTTCATGAAGTGGAGGTTGGCTTTCCATGATCATGAGATTATTGCAATAAGACTTGCGACTGAGAGAATCGGCCATAACATTAGCCTTGCCTGGAGTGTAAGAAATGGTGAGATCAAAGTCTTTAATCTTTTCAATCCATCTCCTTTGCCTGAGGTTTAGATCTGGTTGAGTGAAGATATATTTCAGACTCTTATGATCGGAAAAGATTTCAGTGCGATTACCCAACAAGTATTGCCTCCATTTCTTGAGGGCAAACACAACTGCTGCAAGTTCTAGGTCATGAGTGGGATAGTTTTGCTCATGTGCATTCAACTGACGTGAAGCATAAGCCACAACTTGACGTTCTTGCATAAGAACTGCACCTAGACCTTGGAGAGATGCATCGCAGAATATCTGGAAAGGTTTGGTAGTATCTGGGCCAACCAGAACTGGTGTAGAAGTGAGTTTAGTCTTCAGGAGATTGAAACTTTCATCACATTGTGGAGACCAAACGAACTTCTTGTCCTTCTTTGTGAGATCAGTGAGAGGTTTGGCAATCTTGGAAAAGTTTTGGACGAAACGACGGCAATAGCTAGCCAAGCCAAGAAAACTTCGTACTTGCTTTACCGTCTTAGGAGGTTTCCAATCAACAATTGCTTTAACCTTTTCCGGATCAATGGCTATGCCCTTGGCAGAGATTACATGACCAAGGTAAGCAACTTCTGGAATCCAGAACTCACATTTGGAAAACTTGGCATATAGACGATGCTCGCGAAGTTTCATGAGAGTGAGACGAAGATGTTCTCCATGCTCTTCCTTAGTTTTGGAGTAGACCAGAATGTCATCAAGATATACCACAACGAACTTGTCGAGGTATTCATGGAAGACAGAATTCATGAGTCTAGGGAATGTCGCTGGTGCATTGGTGAGACCAAAGGACATGACGGCGTATTCATATAGACCGTACCGAGTGGTGAAAGCTGTTTTTGGAATATCTTCCTTTCTGATCTTTATTTGATGGTAACCCATTCTCAAGTCCAACTTGGAGAATATTGAGGCTCCAGCAAGTTGATCAAAAAGATCATCGATACGAGGAATTGGATACTTGTTTTTTATGGTTTTCTCGTTAAGAGGACGATAGTCAACAACGAGTCTCTTTGTTTGATCCTTCTTCGCAACGAACAGAGTTGGGCAACCCCAAGCCGAGGAACTAGGTTGAATGTAACCTTTCTCCATGTACATATCGATTTGCTCCTTCAACAATTTCAGTTCAGGAGGAGCTATCTTGTATGGATGCTTAGAGATTGGAGCAGTACCTGGTTCAAACTCGATCACGAACTCAACTGCTCTGTCCGGAGGCATCCCTGGCAACTCTTCTGGAAAGACGTCAGGGAATTCACAAACCACCGGAACATTTTCAAGTAGAGGTAGAGGTTTAGCATCGAGGGTGTACAGCTGAACAGAACTTGATTCATTTGGAGAATAGACTATCTGGCCAGACGGGTGGAACAGAGTTATTGACTTCTGAGCACAATCAATCGTAGCTTTATTGGCCTTCAACCAATCCATGCCAAGAATGACATCAATGTCAGAATTGCCAAGCAGAATGAGGGAAGCAAGGAATATGTGACCTCCAATTAGAATCTGATTCTCGTGACTGATTTTGGAAGTTTGCATAGTTGCTCCAGGGGAGTTTACTACTAGCGGGGAACCCAAACCAACAAAAGGTAGTTTAACTGCTGTCGCAAAGATCTTTGACACGAAAGAATGCGATGCCCCGGTATCAAACAACACTTTAGCTGGAAAAGAGTTTACGGGGAATGTACCGAGAACGACGTCAGCAGCTTCCTCAGCTTTGTCGGCCTTGATATGATTCACCCTCGCGGTCCTCCCGACAGGCCTGTTGTTGGAGTTGAAGGCTTTAGCCGGGGGAGCACGCACCATTGCCTGGTTTGTGTTGGGACGAGGTGGTGGTGGAGGTAGCTGCCTCTGAGTGCACTTGTCAGCGTAGTGCCCCGTCTGCTTGCATTTGTAGCAAGTGACGACACGAGGTGCATCTGGCCTTGGCTGCCCCATTGAAAACCTCTGAGCCTGCATCTGAGATGGGTTGGGTGGGCGGGGAGCAGAGCCTGGAGAAGCTTGGGCATATGGAGCCCTAGTGATAGCACCATTTGGCACCCAGATGCGGCGCTTCTGCGGAGGGGTGGTCATGTTGGAGGAGGAACCACCCTCACGCGAGTGCTTCCGAGACTCCTCGAACGCCTTGCGCCCATTTTCCTCATTGAGCGCGGTGTTAACGAGCTCCTCGAAGTCTTTGGCCCTGATGTTGGTGAGTGCGTACTTGAGTTCCGGGTTAAAACCTCGGCGGAACCTTGCCATCTTCTTAGCCTCAGTGGACACTTCATCACCAGCGTAACGAGCGAGGCGATTGAAATCATTCTGATAGCCAATGACGTCCAGCTTGCCTTGCTTAAGAGAACAAAACTCCTCACGCATCCTTTCCATGAGACCATATGGGATGTGGTGCTTCAGGAAGGCATCCTTGAAACAACCCCAGGTAATTGGGTATCCAGCTCTCATGGTCTGGTAGTTCTCCCACCAAGTAGCTGCCTGACCCTTCAGTAGATAGGAAGCATACTTGACTTTGTCTTCCTCAGCAACGTGAGCAATGTCCAGAGCCCTGGCCATCTCACGGATCCAGTCATCAGCATCCAGAGGCTCGCGTGTTGCCACGAAAGCTCTCGGGCCCAGACTCAGAAACTCCTTGATAGTGACTCGTGGAGCATTCTGGTTGTTGTGCTGGTTAGTCTGAAACTGGGCCATCTGTGCCACGACCTGAGTCATCTGAGTCAACAGCTCCGTGATTGGCGGTGGCTCAGGCGGGTTGTTCCTTGTTGACGACATCCTGAATAGACATGCATTTTAGCACCCCAACAGAAAAAGGATAGACTTAGTAACCGAAAGAGAGATTATTCCGACGCATGAATAGATAACCAACAGGTACATCATCACATGTTCAAATACATCAGAATATCCAACACACCATAAATGGTTCAAGTGCCACAGGATAACTAAACATAGCTAAGAATGGATACATCGGTACTCCCATGCTCATCACGTAGGACGGCGGTGAGTAGTATGACGAGAGGTACGGTGAGGAGCACGCCCACGAAAGTAGGTAGAACGACGATCCACATGGATCTGACGTGGTCTGAGAGCGACTCTAGGTGTGGTGAAGTACATAGCGTCAACTCCCTGTGCTCCAAATCGTGGGATCCCAGTGTAACCAGCACCGAGGTTAAGGAGTGGACCTCTGATCGGCTCGTAACCTCCAGCATCTGGCAGACGACGACCAACTGGCTGATCGAAACGTGCAAAGCGCTCATCTCCAACAAAGTCTGTGGTGTACGTCGCCAGACGAGTCAAAGCAAGGTAGAGCTGCTCTCTGACTGAAGCCAACTCCTGAGACAGTGTGGTGGCAACTGCGTCACTGTGCCTCACGAACTGAGCGGTGGTGTGCAGCCTGGAGTTATCATGCTCGTAGACATCCAAGTTGTCGTAGAGAGTGAAGTGAGCTCCCTTCGAAGTGATGTAACCACGGGGAATGTGGCGATAGATGGAATCGTCAAACCCCCAGTAGTCAGCACGAAGGATGGTGAGACTCACATAAGCTGCCTGCTACACAGCCATATCCACTGTGGAACCTACTGCCTCGTAGCGGTGGACAACGCTCATGCCATCATCTGACAGAATGTAGACGATAGCCTGGTAGTAGGTCTGGTCAAACTATCGCTGCTGCTCGTAGACCTGGTACTCTGGTGCCCAACGGAACACCAGATAAGTGACCATGTCCCTCAGCATCTCCGGATAACCGGCAGTGCTCTCGCAACGCGTCATCCGAACCACCTGCGGGTAGAACCTGAGATCCATCTGCAGATGATCGGGGAAGTTTTTATTAGACGCCGGTAGAGAACTGAAGTGGAAAGCAACAACAAGGTTTCAACGGACGATAAGGATGTTGAGAAGAACAGGATATCGAAGCAACATCGGGAAACACGAGACCAAAACTCCTGAGGTACTACGGAAAACCCATCCGGGCTTCTAAAGGATCAATATCTACTGCTTAAGGAATAGAGGATTTGCTTCCGGGGCTTACACGCCTCCGTTCTCAATCATGAGTAGGCAACATGATAAATCATGTCACAACCACCTCCATTCCTATGGTCTAGTAGATATAACTATCCTAGAGAAACCAGGATTCGTGAAAACCTAACTTGAAAGTTTAGGTGAGAAGGGAAAAACAACGTTGCACTTCCTTACCAGAAAAGGGTGGGTGGGTGGGGAAAGAAATAAAATGGCAGAATTCCTACTCTCACGTTTCATTTTTCCTATATAGCTACAAAAATAGTTTCTAGACTCAACTGCGACCAGTAAAAGGGATCCTACAGGCAGACAGGCTCTGATACCATTTGTCGCACCCAGACTTCTAGAGGATACTCGCAGTTCCGTTGAACAGTAGTGGATTGGATTACGGGGCTTACCGGCACCCGCATCTCTTACGAGTAGGCCAACACACGTATGTGTGACAACCAACCCCTATCTGTTCAGCGTCTACGTAAACCATCCCATAGAAATCAGGATACTACCATTGATGTACTTCATACCATACACACATGGTACGTCAACGGCGTTGAATAAAATGATAACACAACTGATCTCTAAGACACAAAAGATGGAAATAAGTTGCAAATAGCTCTCACTAGAGCAGAGATAGCAAATACAATCATCCAGAGGACACATGTCCCAACATAACATCATTACATCTCAGCGGAAGCATTCAAAGGGTCTGAGTACAGACAAATCCAAATAGGCTTAAGAAGCCGGGAATGAAAAGAAAACGAAGCCCATCCACGATGTCTCGGATCCTGCCCGGGTCCGCTACCTACTCTTCAGCAGCCTCGTCAAACTCCACGTAGTAGCCGTCACAGGGATCCTCGTACGCGTAGTCTGCGGAAACCACAGCCCCAAAGGGTCAGTACATAAACGTACTGGCAAGCAAGACTCACAGTTCACCAAAGTGTAACCCGTCAACACCAAGCACATATGCCTTGGGTTCAACGGAAGAAAGGGGTATAAAAGATGCTGCAACTGGCTGCCCTAACCAACTACAGAAACATGATACAACTTCCGGCTAACAGAAGGAAGATAAGATAGCGTATCGTAACCATCTATAGCTAACCACCAAACAAACCCATCCTGGACGCCGCCCTAAATGCCGACTACAAAAGTTCCACCCTGGCCTCGGGTTCGTACCTGCATATGCGTGCATCAAATGGAAAGCTCGAACTAAGTGTGGTGATTTAGACGAGATGCGAATCGAATCAAATTGAGGGGGGCGCCCATACACGCTTCCCACATGCGGATAGTGCGCTCATCATGGATCAGTAGACAAGACCCTTTTCCTAATTAGGTTCGACACTAGCAGGCCTCAAAACCACGCCGGGCCTCCTGCCGGTGCCTTATCAGCAAATTATTATTACCTCAAAATTAACAGGTTGTTGTTTAACATCGAGCCCCAGAACATAAATGAAATATAGTAACAGAAAGTAACGGGTAACAGACTCGAGCAAAAACAACCCTAAGCATGCTAGTAAGACACGGGCCCAAGCAACGGGGTTATAGGAGTGGAGGTGAGGCAATATCAGGGTTCAGGGTATCATGTGATAGGTTCGTAACAGAAACAACTATTCATAGGGCTAGCGCAAATAGACAACGGAAAGTATCGGTAATCAATGTTGAAAGGAACACAATGGTTCATGTGAGTGATAACTTGCCTGCAAACTCAGTAGCCTGGTACTGGGCTAGATCCTCAGAAGGGGTGTCGTAAGTATCGTCTGTCTCAACGTCGTCGTCTACCCGAGAAGAAGCAAACAAACAATGCAGACAGATAAACAATCAATAACATGGCATAGTGCACAATCATGGGATGATGCATGTCAAGTTAAGGGATGCATCAAAATAAACTAGTTGACATGGTAACACAATTTAAATGGACACATATGCAATTTTGAGTTGCATATGAAAAAGCCCATGAATTTTGGTTGAAACAATTGTTTTCCAATTAACCAACAGGTGAAAGTGGATTAGTATGATTCATGGATGAGGAAAACAACAAAATAACAACAATAGAACCAATTGGAAATAAGGTTTACCAATTTAGAAATTTATTTATTAAGTTAGGGAAATTTTTGGTTCCTTAAAGGGATTACACAAATAGTTGTTGTTTTCACCAATTTAAATTGTGCAAAATAAATAACAAAATTCATATTTGAAAAGAATACAAAATTTTAGTTGCATTACATGTTTCAAAAATTGAAAAAGGAATTACAATAATTTAATTATGAATTAAGCAAGATTAAACAAGTTTTAAATGAATTTAAAACAAGTTTGAATATTATTTGAATTTTATTTGCTTCAAAACATTAAATAAAGTTCATATTTGGAAAGGTTATGTTTTTCTGGTTTGAAAACAAATTTTGCATGTTCAAAAATAATTTAAATTGAGGAACTTATGATTTTAGCAAATTTAAATGATTTAAACAAGGTTTAAATTATTTAAGCAATTTTAATTATTCAAAACATGAAACAAAATTTATATTTGCAAAGGTGGTTTGAAATAGCATGGATAACATATTTTATTTGCATTATTTATATTAAGTATGGATTAGTTATGGATTTTATCAAATTTCAAATGAATGGTTTGAATTTGAAATTTGGGTGCATTTGAATTATTTAAAACAGAAAACAAATGCTATAAATAGATAGAGAATTAAATTTGGGGCAGTGCACATATTTTACTTTTATTATTTGGGATTATAAAACAAAAGTTATTAGCAATTTCATATTAGGGACCATTCTGTAATTGTTTAGGACTTAAACAGAAAAAGAAAAACCGGAAATTGGATCTGCACCGTGCAGTGACCTAGCCAGGGTCACTGCCAGTGGGCCAAGGGGCCAGCGTGGCCACCGTGGGCTTGCGTGGCCGCATCAGTGGCTGACAGGGGGGCCACCCTGTCAGCGCACAGTGCAAAAAAGTTGGGGTTTTTCCCGCGGGAGGGGAACTCGAACCCTGGATCTCTCGCACGCGCGCACTGCCTGCTACCACTGCGGTAGCGATCAAGTGTTTGACAGTATACACAACACGGACAGGTTATGGTTCAGGTTCGTTATCTGAATTTTTAACTGAACGGGCTTGACTGAACCTCGACAGGGATCAACGACGGTGGCCGGCGGCGATCTCTGCGGCTGTTGTGCTCGACGCCGTGCTGGTGGGTGTGCGGGTGCGTGCTGGCGTGCTTGCGGACATGCTGCAGAGGAAAGGAGGGAGAGGCACGATGCTCACCGCGGCTGTAGTCGACCAGAGGCTCGGGGTAGCTCAACGGTGGTGTCGATCCAGAGGGTCCCCGTGGCCGAGGAGGTGTCGATGCTGTCGAGGAAGGAGAGGTGGATCGAGTCCCGTGGCTAGGAAGGTTGGTGGCGCACGGCAGCGGCGGTAGCCATCGGGGATTCAGAGGGAGCTCGCCGGTGAGGTACAGAGAGGTGGGAATTGCGCCGGGAGAGAGGAAACGGCGGCGGCGCTCGAGGGGATAGGGTAGAGGTGGTCTAGGGCTACGCCAGGGGAGCCTAGGGTGCATATATAGAGGGGCAGGGCGACGGATGGCCGTCGGAGGGGTGCTGCTGCCGCTGTGGCACCCCCCGACGAGCTGTCGTACTGGAAACAGAAGGAGGGGGGCGCGGTCGAATCGCTATCGGGCCAGCGCGGAAGGAAAAAAGGGCCGGGCCGTGTTTCTCCCCCCCCCCTCTGCTAGCGTTTTTTCTTTTTTTTAAAAAAAATTTTTATTATGTTTTTTTTTTTGCAGAATTAGAAATAGGAAGAAAAAGGAGGGTTTTTGAGTTAGAAAATTTTAGGGAAAATTCTTGTGAGTTAATAAGTTCAATAGCAATCACTTGCCAGCTTTATTTTTCAAAGTTTCAAATTTTAAATGTTGTTTGTGAAATAATTCAAATTGGATGGATTTTATTATTAAATGAATTATTTGAAACAAAATTTAAATTGGATTGAACCTTTAGTTTAAAATGAAAACAAAGGATTAGAATTGTTTTGGTAACTTGCATAAATTCAAATGGGGTGCTGTTTGGGATTTGATTTGAATTTTTGAATGCAAATTGGAAATAATTGATTAATTAAAGCCACCATTTTAATAGTTGAACATTATGGAATAAAATGGAAACAAATGGTTGTTTTTATTTAAAAGGTTGTAACAGAGCAAGTATGAAATAAATGTTTGAATATTATTTGAATTTGAATTGTGAGAACAGAGAAAAACAGATGCAAACAAATAAGAAACAAATGCAAACAAATAAAAAACAAATGCAATGAGTATGATGACATGATGCAAAACTTTAATAGAACTTAGTCTTAAGTTTTTGATCTTGCAGTCTTCGGAATACCAGATACAACATTGTTGAAAACCTCCTGCTCAACAAGTGTTGACTGAAACGATGAAATCACTTTTTCATAACTAATTTCCGAAACACAGACATTGTGAGAATGGATAGATGGAAGGTCTTGATTAGCCTTTCTTGCATAATACTCCTGCTCAACTTTTATTGCTGAGTTCACAAACTCTTTGTCAAACTCTTCATCAGTCATTTTGGAATCATTGATCGGCGCTTTGCCACTGTTATTGGGTGAGCTTTCGCCTACATAGACACCACCTGGGCTGTCACACATATTGAACTGAACTCCAACAAGAACTTTCTCTGGTTCAGAGACTTGAAGAGTGCTTGTATCAGTTTCATTTGTGGCGAACAATTTTGCTCTTTTTTAAGAGCGATGCAATGAAGAGCTTGATCGCTGGTTGTTATCCAGGACGGCCTTTTATTTTCTTTAGAAGCTAAGTCATGTTGCGATGGTTCAAACAGCTCATTAAAAACCTCAACCTTTTCATTGTCTGTGCAAATCTTACCAGCCATTAACTTGCGAATTTTGGCATCAGACTCTATTTATTGCACAATGTATGCTACCAATTCAACAACTGTTGGCACAACTACCTCAACATGGCTGGTATCAACTCTCTGTGGATACAATGATTCTTCAACTACGTAAGGGTATGGAACATCGAAAGAGATTTCTTGCGGTATGTTGTTTAAGGAATCAATAAGCCTCTCCACGTTGAAAATACCATCACTGCAAGCTTCGTCGTCAAGTCTCTTGATCATATGTTCATCTGGGACAGGCAGAATGAGCATTTCTGTAATATTACCTACTGAAGTTTGTTTTCCAGAACTGGCAAGATTGGACTCAGTTGTCTCAGCATCGTTAACATTGCCACTGTGTTGTGCAATTGAACTTATAGCTCCAGTAGTTGTAACGGCACTGATCGATAAAACTTTGTCAACACATTCTTCCTTGAAAGTGGAACCAACCAGAGGGACCTTGAACTGAGGAGACACAATTTGAAAATTGTGCATTTCATTCAAATGAAGTGATTGTTGCATGGAAGGTATTATCTTTAAAACATTGATTATGTTCTGACAAATTATAGGCTGAATTGATTCAAAGATATCTTTCTCCATGCTGGACATAATGACAGGTAGTTGGTCAATTACCTATCCAAACCAAGAAAATAAAAAGAAACACGCAGTGAGTGATAAAAATCTTGTAAATATTTTGCAAGACAAACTAATCAAATTAAAGAATAGTGTTCCCAATATAAGACATAAAAATAATTTTGTGGGAATGTAGAGTATGCAAAAAAGGTTTTGGTAACAGACTAATAATAACAACATGCATAGGAAAAATAATATAACAATAATACAGTTAAATACAAGACGTACAAAAGAAAAAGATTTAGGCTATACCAATTTGTGGTGAACCTCGGGACAAATTGATAACACAAAGTTCAGAAGATCATCATATGATTTCTTGGCAGTGAGAGAGACTGTTATTGGACTGCATGTGAATGGGGATTCTGATACAGCTTTTACCTGTGAAAAAAAAGAAAAAATAGATTGGCAGTAAGCTATGAGACAAATTTAGAACAATAGAACACTGGAAAAAATAGCATACATGACAATAATAAGAAAATCAGATTATAAACGCAGAAAATGCCAACAGAAAAACCTTACCGGCAACTTTCCATACATAGCAGAGTCCCATGATATGCAATCCTTCATCTCAACCGCATTTATCATTGAGGTTGACCATACAGCTACACGAGGTAACTTCCACTTTAATGGAATTGGCATGATGGTACTGTCCTTGAAGTCCAAGTATATTATCTAGCAAAAAATATGTTTTAACTAAGATATGTGATTCGAGAGGCATGGTAAACTTACAAAAACAAAAAGGGTTAAGAAAAAATTGATAAGCAAAAACAACAAATAAAAAGGATATAACATTAATACCAATAGGCATAGCAGATTCCCACCAAGAACAGTTGTAAGGCCGTCATTGTATGCTTCAACAGAAGACACAAGTTTCTCCAAGACGGCAGCTGAGAAATCAAATGATCCTATACTATCTGGTTCTTTGAAAATATGAATATAGTCTGGACTGACAGCATCATGGCTGGAAGGGCAAAGAAACGCTGTCATTGCATACATTCCAAACACAACTTTGAAGATATCGCCAACCAGATCAGCAGTGATCAAGCAATCAAGCTCACTGATTTTTGGATATCTGCCCTTACAACTTGTCACATTGCAAATGTGCAGCCTTAAATCTGCATCAACCTTCTCGCCAATTCGCCTACCCCCAATTGGTGTACCAAGGACTTGATGAACAACTAAAGAAGTGATAACAAGTGCTGGGCCTTTGGGTATATTCAATGTTCTTGAGCGTGCGTCAAAAATTGATACAATATGACGAATCAAACGGCGAGGAAGAACTTCACAACCTATTTGTAAGAGAAATACAAGTCCAATGTTGCAAACTAAGTCCCTCTGAACCGGTGTTAAACGACGAACCAATGCCGTGAATTTTGGCAATGATAACTTTGTGTAAAATTCCTGCAACAATAGAAACAACATAAATCAAAACCTATTAAAAAAGGATGGATCTTACTTTGCACAAACAACATCAAATTTGTATAAGTGCCAACAGTGCATGCAGGGCGTGAGCAAAGAAGAAGCTTAAAAAACATTATTGCTGTCAGACGAACTATGAAAAAAGATTTTGGCATTGTTGCCAACCTGGAACAAGAAAAAACTACACTACAGAGATCCAGTTGTATCACAAACTTACAGCTTGATCATGATTCTGACCATCCATTTTTCCTTCTGTTCTGGAGCTATGAATAGCAATCAGACTCCGTTGGTCAACATAAAATTAAATGATGCCAACTACACATGAGAGCAATGAAACATGCTGTCAAAGATTGTAGATAGCCAAAATAACAGTTATGCTTATATTGTTGCCTGCATATCACCAAAACAAAAAGGAAAAAAGAAAAATACAGGCCAAGTAAGTACAAAAAAATGAATCTCGTACTGGACTTGAGAAGAGATTCATGATAGCTGTAGAAGCAAGTTAAGAAGAAGGGAGTTAGCACACAAAACCGTGAGATTAAAAAAAGTAGAAAAGATCTAGCAAGTTACAACATGGGGAGTGCTGCAAAGATTAGAATCTTGGACAAAAAAATAAAATGAAGCTCGAGATGGGAAGGGAAGAAAGAAGCCAGTACCTAGATGAAGAAGCAGTATAACTCAATCAAAAAAAAATCTTCTCTACATAATGACCAGCTTCTTTTGAGTTGTCCACACAAGAATAATTTGGATCTAGATTTGGGGGGAGTTTGCGTGCAGGATCTGCAGAGGTTAGGGGAGCAGAGAAGGAGCCTCACGAGATGGGGAGAACAACAAATGAATAAACAACTCCATGGAAAAAAGATGGGCAGCTCGTGGTAGGTACCTTTTCCATATTACAAAAACCCCCCAGGGTAACATAAAAATAGTTCAAGTACAAAAAGTGTGCGAGCACAGAAGCAAGACATATGTGAAGGAAAAAACCATGTGCCCACTTCTGTAAAAAGTAATGCACACAAGGACACGACTGAAAAAAAGTTCCAAGCATTACAGCTGTCCTATTTCTTTCACCTGGCTACGGCCCAAAGAAGAGATCGAGGAGGACCTCTTCCTGCCCCCTTCCTCCTCCCTAAACCCTACAGCGCCGCCATCAATGCCAAGCAGAAGGGACTGGGAGATTCAAGCTTGCGCATTAGGTCGAAGATAGAGGAGTTTGAGAAGAAAGGCAACAGAGGAGAAGCAAAAAGGTAAAAAATCAGCATGCACATACCTTGTTTTTTCATAGATTATATGCATCCCATGCTTAGATAAATCCACCATTGCCATCTTTACATATTAAGCAAAACAAAACAGTAACCTTACATTGCTATACATTCAACAAGATGCATCATGGAGAGGGGAATGTAATATTCATTACATAGTCTTACATATCATTAAGCACATAAAAACACAGAAAATCTGCATAGATTTGTAGCCAAACACCATAGAAGCATAAAAAAAACTTTATCACACAAGGCACAACTAAAAACTTCTATCTTCGTGTAGCCTTGAAAATAAATCCAACATTCCTTTAAGCTGCATATGATGATCCATTGGGGGGATGTAATCATGTCAACACCTGGAAAATTAATAAAAACACATTAACAAAATATGAGTAAAAATTAAACCTTGTCGTGACAGCATAAATGATAGTATTTATACTGATTTCTGATGGAAAACAACTCCGAGCGAGATGATGATAAGGCCAAAGAAGGGCTGGAATCCCCAACAGCCCAGGAGATTATTCAGTCAATGAACTTAAAATAGCCAGTGGACACGAGGAAATTTCTGGATAGGTTTATGCAGGTACTGAAGATAAAACGCATTAAAAAACATTTTGTTACTTGATACCAATTGGAATGGCTAGAATTAACAAATGTGCATGTTTTGCTTTTTCCAACAGGTTTTTCTTCAGCGACGAAGAGACAAAGCAGAGAGTGACCAAAATGATGAGTTAAGAAAACTAGAAGAAAGGATCCTTGCTCTGCCGACCTCTCCTAACTACTCGTCGATGTCAAACGCAGAAAATGAGGCATCCAAATCCAAAATGTTACATATCGACTT
Organism: Alopecurus myosuroides; assembly: GCA_028641055.1. Taxonomy (NCBI): domain Eukaryota; kingdom Viridiplantae; phylum Streptophyta; class Magnoliopsida; order Poales; family Poaceae; genus Alopecurus; species Alopecurus myosuroides. The sequence goes on along the minus strand of CM054060.1, from coordinate 359,300,906 downwards.
GAATGAGGTGAGTTAAAAATCAATAGAAGAAAAAAGAATATGGATACTGCTACTGTTAACTACAAAACCAATTTAGATCGAAAAAGGAATTTAACACAAACAGTGAAAAGTTGGCCTCAATAATAATTGTATAACAGGAAGTTTTAATATATTTTTTCAAACAGGAAATAAACATGGAAGATGAAGATGATGATGCCGAGTTACATATGCGTGGAGAAGGACAGTCACTTCAGTGTCAAGAAGAAGAAGCTGAACATATCCAGTTGGGAAATGAGGATGTCAACCATGAGGACATACCTGACGATGAAATTCAGAAAGCAATAAATCCAGAAGAGCCATCTGTTGAGGAGAAGGAAATGGATAAAATGTTCACAGAGAACAACTACCCCACTATATCTGAAATATCGCAAGCATCTAAACCAGAACATGGTATGGAGTTTGACACAAGGGACGAAGCATTTTCTTCTTTGCAGTTTATGCTAGGAAAATGGGGTTCGCAATAAGGAAAGATACAAGCTATGAATCAAAAATTAGCAATGTAATCAACAAGCAGTCGTTCACGTGCAATAGGAGTAGGTCTACTGAGTGCAAAGACAATGCACTAAAGAGGAGAAGAACAAACAAAATCGTGCAGACAAGGTGCAAAGTTAAAATGACTGTAAAAGAGGAACAAGGAAAATGGGCGATCAAACATGTACATCTCGAGCACAACCATCCATTGGCTCCATCTCTATGGCTTACAAGGTTCATGAAATGTCACCGGCACATGTCAGAATCAGACAGGACTTTGATTGACATGCTCCAGGAAACAAGGGTGCCCCCACGAAACATAATGAAGATATTCAGGAAAACAAGAGGCAGTTTCCGGGCTGTGCCTTTCGATACAAAGTATCTGAGCAACCAAGCAGCAAAAGAGAAAGAAAAACTAAGGAACATAGATGTTGACGAACTATTAGAATGCTTTAAAAATGAATGTCACAACATGCCAGGATTCTCACACAGAATGCAGGTGGAGGATAGCGTTGTCAGGAGTGTGTTCTGGACAGATAGCATTGGCAAAGCAAACTACAAGCAATTTGGCCAGTTTGTATCTTTTGACACAACCTTTTCAACAAACCAGTATGGTTTGCCGTTTGCACCTATAGTTGGGGTCGACAACTATGGAAAAACAGTGCTATTTGGCGCTGCTTTGCTGAAAGATGAAACAGAAGAGACATTTAGGTGGCTGTTCACTGAATTCATCTCGGTCATGGGGAATAAATATCCAGAAACAATAATCACAGACCAATGTGTAGCAATGGGGAATGCAATAAAAGCAGTGCTACCTTTCACGATTCACCGCTACTGCAACTTCCATGTTGGGAAAAAGATGAAAGAAAAATTAGTCACTTTCTTTGCAGCCCGTGTGCCGTTACATGAACTATTGAGGGCATTAATTAGAAACTCCTTCACACCGGAAGAGTTTGAGACTGGCTGGAGTTCACTACTTAGGCAACACAATGCTGAAGGGGAGGCCCACCTAGAGAGGATATATGAGATAAGAAACGAATGGGTACCGGCCTACTTCATGAACCATTTCTTCCCCTTCACATCATCAACTGGAAGAAGTGAGAGCACTAACTCACTTTTCAAGCATTACGTGAAACGGAAGGACTCTATTTCCGCATTCTTCAAACAATATCTCATTATACAAGAGAAGAAACAAGCTGATCTTGACAGGCTACGGGAGAAAACAGAAATAAAGGAGACAGGACACTGGGGATATAATCCATTGGAGAGAGAAGCAGCTAAAATCTACACGGACCCTATATATGCAAAATTTGCAGAGGAGATGAAGAAAACAACTGCTTACAATGTTGAAAATGTTGAACCAAACAGAACTTATATAATGAAAAGATTAGGAAATTACTGGAACGCTGAATTTCCTAGAACAGAATACACGGTGCACATATCAGCTGACGGAAGCGTGTACAGCTGTTCATGTTATAAGATGTCAAGGGATGGCATACAATGTTGCCACGTACTACGAGTTGCTATGCATAATGGCATAACAGAATTGCCTCTGAGCTTCATAAATGCAAGATGGACAACAGCAGCTGGAATAGAGGTTGCAAACATGACTGCAACTTCAGACTTGACGAGGAGTGAAAAGACACACTTAGCTGTGAGGCATGCAATTGAAATGAGCAAAGTATCACACGTACTATCCACAGTTTGCACGGATGATAGGTCATACGACTTGTTTGGTGCTGGGATCGTTCAACTCAAGAAGACAATCATTCATGATAAGATTCAGAGATTAAATGAAAAAGAAACAAGACAAAGAAAGAGAAGGGCTGTCAATGATCCAGTGACTAAACAGGAGAATGATACAGAGGATAACGACACATCAAACAAAATCAATGAAGACCTTAACAAAGAGCGAACATCTGAAGAAGTTCCAGGTGGTCAAGAACATGATGAATACACAAAGGAAACAACCTACAAAGATCCTCCACATTCAGCTAGCCAAGGATTCAACATGGGTGAAAGGCCAAAGAATCACTACGAGCAAGCTGCTCTGAAGAAACAAAAAAAGATAAGAAAATGCAGTCTGTGCAGAGTAGAAGGACACAGAAGACCGTACTGTCCTGACAGAGACAAGGTTTGTAGCAAAAAAATTACTATAAAAGATTTTTGCATACATTTTACTTCTTGTTCCCATATATATTATTATGGCAAAAAAAAGATTGGTCTATTAACAATAATTTCTCTCTACAAAAATATTTTCAGGTTGGTAAGAGCAATACTCAGCAATCAAGCAATGAGTGACAGCAAAAAGTTTAGAAAGCGATATAATAAGATCAAGTGCAGACAATGTAAAAAGCAGTGAATTGAGGAACAACAAATATGCTCAGACGAATGACAACAAAAAGCATGCAGCAAACAACGATCAACGCCTGAAGACATGCAAGAAATAACAGCAGTTACAAAAAAGATGATTTGGCGATTAAGTACTTTGTATAAATCAGTATATTGCGTTACTATTACTTCTTCAATTATTCCCATTATTAGCATGCTAGGAAACAATTGAGAGATTATGGAGGTACAAAAGTTATGAAGAAAATGAACCTTATATTTTGTTTGCCTCTAAGTAGAACTTCCAGTTTGTGAACTTATTCCTTGGATGGTGAAGCCAAGTCCACGTTAAAATCTTCCTATATTCTGGTATTTGGTCACATGTAATTGCGGGGACAACCCGTCCATCCCAGAGCTCAATAAATTTCATCATGAAAAACAAGGGTGCCCCCACGAAACATAATGAAGATATTCAGGAAAACAAGAGGCAGTTTCCGGGCTGTGCCTTTCGATACAAAGTATCTGAGCAACCAAGCAGCAAAAGAGAAAGAAAAACTAAGGAACAGAGATGTTGACGAACTATTAGAATGCTTTAAAAATGAATGTCACAACAGGCCAGGATTCTCACACAGAATGCAGGTGGAGGATATCGTTGTCAGGAGTGTATTCTGGACAGATAGCATTGGCAAAGCAAACTACAAGCAATTTGGCCAGTTTGTATCTTTTGACACAACCTTTTCAACAAACCAGTATGGTTTTCCGTTTGCACCTATAGTTGGGGTCGACAACTATGGAAAAACAGTGCTATTTGGCGTTGCTTTGCTGAAAGATGAAACAGAAGAGACCTTTAGGTGGCTTTCACTGAATTCATCTCGGTCATGGGGAATAAATATCCAGAAACAATAATCACAGACCAATGTGTAGCAATGGGGAATGCAATAAAAGCAGTGCTACCTTTCACGATTCACCGCTACTGCAACTTCCATGTTGGGAAAAAGATGAAAGAAAAATTAGTCACTTTCTTTGCAGCCCGTGTGCCGTTACATGAACTATTGAGGGCATTAATTAGAAACTCCTTCACACCGGAAGAGTTTGAGACTGGCTGGAGTTCACTACTTAGGCAACACAATGCTGAAGGGGAGGCCCACCTAGAGAGGATATATGAGATAAGAAACGAATGGGTACCGGCCTACTTCATGAACCATTTCTTCCCCTTCACATCATCAACTGGAACAAGTGAGAGCACTAACTCACTTTTCAAGCATTACGTGAAACGGAAGGACTCTATTTCCGCATTCTTCAAACAATATCTCATTATACAAGAGAAGAAACAAGCTGATCTTGACAGGCTACGGGAGAAAACAGAAATAAAGGAGACAAGACACTGGGGATATAATCCATTGGAGAGAGAAGCAGCTAGAATCTACACGGACCCTATATATGCAAAATTTGCAGAGGAGATGAAGAAAACAACTGCTTACAATGTTGAAAATGTTGAACCAAACAGAACTTATATAGTGAAAAGATTAGGAAATTACTGGAACGCTGAATTTCCTAGAACAGAATACACGGTGCACATATCAGCTGACGGAAACGTGTACAGCTGTTCATGTTATAAGATGTCAAGGGATGGCATACAATGTTTCCACGTACTACGAGTTGCTATGCATAATGGAATAACAGAATTTCCTCTGAGCTTCATAAATGCAAGATGGACAACAGCAGCTGGAATAGAGGTTGCAAACATGACTGCAACTTCAGACTTGACAAGGAGTGAAAAGACACACTTAGCTGTGAGGCATGCAATTGAAATGAGCAAAGTATCACATGTACTATCCACAGTTTGCACGGATGATAGGTCATATGACTTGTTTGGTGCTGGGATCGTTCAACTCAAGAAGGCAATCATTGATGATAAGATTCAGAGATTAAATGAAAAAGAAACAAGACAGAGAAAGAGAAGGGTTGTCGATGATCCGGTGACTAAACAAGAGAATGATACAGAGGATAACGACACATCAAACAAAATCAATGAAGACCTTAACAAAGAACGAACATCTGAAGAAGTTCCAGGTGGTCAAGAACATGATGAATACACAAAGGAAACAACCTACAAAGATCCTCCACATTCAACTAGCCAAGGATTCAACATGGGTGAAAGGCCAAAGAATCACTATGAGCAAACTGCTCTGAAGAAACAAAAAAAGATAAGAAAATGCAGTATGTGCAGAGTAGAAGGACACAGAAGACCGGAGTGTCCTGACAGAGACAAGGTTTGTAGCAAAAAAAATAATTACTATAAAAGATTTTTGCATACATTTTACTTCTTGTTCCCATATATATTATTATGGCAAAAAAAAGATTGGTCTATTAACAATAATTGCTCTCTACAAACATATTTTCAGGTTGGTAAGAGCAATACTCAGCAATCAAGCAATGAGTGACAGCAAAAAGTTCAGAAAGCGATATAATAAGATCAAGTGCAGACAATGTAAAAAGCAGTGAATTGAGGAACAACAAATATGCTCAGACGAATGACAGCAAAAAGCATGCAACAAACAACGATCAACGCCTGAAGACATGCAAGAAATAACAGCAGTTACAAAAAAGATGATTTCACGATTAAGTACTTTGTATAAATCAGTATATTACGTTACTATTACTTCTTCAATTATTCCCATTATTAGCATGCTAGGAAAAAATTGAGAGATTATGGAGGTACAAAAGTTATGAAGAAAATGAACCTTATAGTTTGTTTGCCTCTAAGTAGTACTTCCAGTTTGTGAACTTATTCCTTGGATGGTGAAGCCAAGTCCACGTAAAAATCTTCCTATATTCTGGTATTTGGTCACATGTAATTGCGGGGACAACCCGTCCATCCCAGAGCTCAAGAAATTTCATCATGAAAAACCCACAATCAATCCTGTAATAAAAATGTACACAATGATATATCATGAACCAAACAAAAAAGCTCCACAATGAAAACAATAAAGAAATAAAATGCACACAAAAAATAGTAAACGAGGACTCAAGAGTTGTTCTGTTTTGGCACATCAATGTATTCAAGCTGATAGTCATCAATTTGTTTTGCTAAATTGGAATAATTGACTCTGTATGCACATTTTATATAATCCACTAAGGAGGTAGCATGTTCAATGAGCGAGAGATTCCGTGGTCCGCGAGCAGAGTCAAGCACTTCAAACCTCTTTGCATTGAAATTCAATGACAACACATACCAATGACCACATCGTTTATGAACAGTGCCAATATCTTGTAACACAGGAAACAAAAGCTGCGTGGAAGAGAACAAAAAAGTAGATGCAAAAACAACAACAAAAATAAAAATCAGGTGGATCTACTATATACAGGGCATGCAAAAAATAATGATAACAGAAAAAGGACGGAGACAAACATACCACATTTTTGTGACTAAGTTTATACTTGGCATCTCTCCCAAAATGTTGTTGAACAATTCTGGAACTGAATTTGTGGTCAAGAAGATATACACTTAATATACATGGGAAAATTATCTTCTTCTGATCGCAAGAATCTTGGAGGACAGATATGCCAATTTCTGCCACAGTGTTCGACAGTTGACCAGTTATGCTGTCAGCCAAGTCGCTAGTTGTGACCCACATCGGCTTGATTTGAAGGAACATTGAACTGAATATAAAATGGTAACATAAATTGGTAAATTATCTTACTACCTAATTCAGAAAAAGAAAAAACCCAAATAATACGTATGCAAAAGAAGAAAAAGTGGGCTCACAAGCTGAAAATGGAAAAAGGCAAAACAAAAAATGATCTATTACCCTTTTATCTTTGAGTCTTTCGAGTCGCTTCTGTGTTTTATAACCTTCTGGTATAGCTCATCTTGCTCGGGAGTACTTGAGATGTTAACATAAGGTGGCAGCAAAAACTTTGATGGTTGAATAACTCTCCCAACTCTGAGCCTGGTACGTGGAGTTATAGTGGGAGGCGAAACAGCAGTAACTTGCTCCACCGCTGGAGTTACATATATGATCTGTACATCATCTAAACAAGAAAGTAAAAACAAAAAACATATCTGAAATTAAACCAATCTATACTGAAAAAAGTGATTACATCGGATTCAAACAGAAACTACCTTGCTACAGAAATGATAATCTACAACAACTACATACCTTCATCAGGACCGCAATCTTGAATACCAGATTTAGGTTGTTCAACTAGAGGGATGCTCTCTACAATGTCTTCTTTGGATGTATGAACTTTGGCTTTATACAAAAAAGAAACAAAAATATAAACAATCGCATTCAAACGGAAGCTACCTTGAAACAGAAATGATAATCAACAACAACTACATACCTTCATCAGGACCACGATCTTGAATGCCAGATTTAGGTTGTTGAACTAGAGGGATGCTCTCTACAATGTATTCTTTCGATGTATGAACTTTCGCTTCGTGCAGAAAAGAAACAAAAAATATAAACATGCATACAAATTAAAAAAGGATAAAAAAGTATACACATGCCAAAAACAAGGCTACAAACAGAAAATAAATACATGGTAGTAAAATGACACTGATCAAGCACAAAACACAGAAAAACAACTGATAAAAAACTTTTCAGAAAACAGATAAAAAATCTTCAGGTATTATTGCTTTAGGAAACTACAAATTCTCTTAGTAGCCTCACTGGTATGGGCTAGCCATGAACACATCCTGTTGTCAGAATACACATCGACCAGCAAACAAAACGACCAAAATCACAATTGGTGCAGATGGCAATGCTCATCTTTCGTAAAAAAAAAAGACAACCACCCAAAAAAAATATAGCAAATAACAGCAGAGGGCAAACCTGAGATATGTACCAAGAATATACCAAGTTATAAAAAAGCATCCAACAAGGGACCGCGCTGAAAACAAAACAAATACTGATAAGAAAATTACCTGCTACGCAAACTGGGTTTTCGCCATCTAAACTTTGTGCATCTGCCACAATAGTTGGAATACAAAATCTGGGTGAAGATCGGCGATTTGTTAGAGGAGAAGGTTGGACTATAGCAGGTGCTGATTTCCCAATGAGTACAGTAGGACTACTAGCTGAAGAATCCACGCGACTGTCAACTATTTCCTGAACAGAAGCTTCTTTAGATGTGTCTGCTTCAGACTGCGCATTTGCACCTGTTGTTGAGATCAGTTTTGCCGTAAAACGTGGTGACGATCTTGTTGCTTGCGCGTTGGCATTTCGTATTATACTGCATTGAAAAAAAACTACATATTATTTATTGAAAAGAACAAAAAAAGAGGCTACAAGAAAAACACTTTTACCAGAGGAAAAAAATACAGAAGAGAACTAGTATGATTGTGTAAAAGAAAACTTATATCTACAGAAACAGTATCTTCATTTTCAATTATCATGCTGATCTTAATTACATAGTTCTGGTGAATGATTTGTTTTACTATATAAAAGGTAAATAAAAAATAGAAATGGTAAGAAACTAAAAAATGTTTACATCTGCGATTCATTGAACCAAAAAAAAAAAAGAAAAGACAAAAGTGGATTATGTTGCTTATCATATAAATGTTGCCGACTTAGATGCGATAGTCATATAGAAAAATGGAGCAAAAACAAGAAAAAAAAGGGACCTGCCTTCAACATCTTCTACTAGTGTCTCAAAACAAATAAAATGCTAATAAATACCTTTTCGGTGAAGCCTTTCTTCGATTCTTATCAAGTTTGACAGCGATATTATCTTCTGGGCTGTGTCCTATAAGATCAGAGACGATGGTGCTTGCTCCACATTCAGTTGAAACATCATTACTTTTCCTCTTAAGATCATGAGATTTATACATCGCATTTTCAACAATAACATCGGGCACGGCATTACTGACTAAATAATCCACTTTACACTCAGGCCTAGAGAGATTATTTCCAATAACTTCTCCATCGGAAGAAGGTGATGGTATGGCTGGCTTGTCTTCAAATTTATTTCTCACAACCATCCTATCTGACTCCTCGTCATCACGTGGATAACCTTCTTTCTGAAGAAGTACCGCATCAACTAGAATGTCAAGATCATTGCATACATCTCTATCAGTGGATTCATTGCCGAGATGTAAATCATCGTGAGTTGCATCACCACAAGAAATTGATGCATCAACAGCAGCACCATGTGTAGGCAGAGTAGAATCGTGACTCGCAGGACTAAAACAAGTAACCGAATCAATTTTCCCAGGACCAGTAACTCTGCTTCTTATGAAGAAACGATCAGCCTCGTTGTCTTCATTGTTGTCACTGTCATCTAGAGCTGAACTATTATGTTCTGGCTGACTGACATTCAGATCAACATTCCCATCATCGCTGTGTCTCCCTCTAGAGCTGAAGCGGAACGAGTCACACGAGGAGTCACAGAAAATTCACCGTGACGATGAGGTGAAACAACATGGGGAGCCAATGGATTTTCAACATCTTTGACTTTGCTGGTACCACTTGGATACACCGTTTCGCCGATACTGACTGCAGTATTGACTTGAGTATGTTTATCTGTCTTTGATGTACTACCAGCAACAAACTGTTCGCCAATTTTCTTGATAGATTCTTCGACCAGAACAGCATCATTATCGTCCACTTCAGTCCAACCCTGAACCAATGTACCTAGCAAACGGGTAATGCCTGCTGAGAACTCTCCAACCAATCTAGCAACTTTCTCTTTGCGCTGTAATTTAAAAAGAACATATAGAATTATATTAAAAAGGATTGGAATAACTGTCACATAGATAATAATTAAAATTCTTGCATGATGTAAAGAGAAGTTGAAATGTATGGAAAAATACTTAAAAGAAGCAACTAACACTCACCGGTTTGGGACAATTACGGGCAGTGTTTGTGTCAATGAAAGCTTGGAAACCATCTGAACCACCAAAGAATCTATGATCTGTAGCAAATAGAGGCTTCAGCTGTAAAAAAAACAGAACAATAAAACAAATGAATGCATGAGACACACAATAAAGTTGAAAAAAGAGGAGAAAACTGGACTAGATTCATAAACACATTGCTACTGAAAAAACAGGGAAAAAAAAAGATAAAAAGCAATAAACAATAACTTGCCTCCAAGTTTCCAAATCCTGAAAGGTCTCTTTTTTTTACCATATATTGACAAGGAATTGACCATCTGGCAGATCAATATTCAGTCCACTGATATCTAATGAGTCAACATACATAAGCTACAAAAAAAGGCATAAAGGAGAAAAAATAAAATAAAATGTAATAACCAGAATAAAACCGAAAAATCATAGCACAAAAAATTCGATGTTGACTGTTTCAACAAAATTATTTATACCATCATGTGAAGCAAGCAAGCGCCAGAAACTTTGCCAGCTGATAATTCTTCATGAAGTTTGTCGCAAACGAACTGGCATAAGTTCATATTTCTTACTTCCTCAACATTGTCCTGATATAAAAATACCAAATTATTGCAGTGGCATAAGCAAGCAAATGGTAAATTGCAAACAAAAAAATAACAGTAAAATAAAAGTTGGTAATATTCATTCATCACCCTTGTTAAAAAATATTGGGAATAGACTATATGCTGGTTTGTAAAAAAGGTTGGTAATTTTCATTCATATCCCTTGATAACATTGTTGGGAATAGACTATATACTGGTTTTTGAAAAAGGTTGTTAATTTTAATTCATTGCCACTTATAAATTTCTTGGGAAATAAAAATATATATTGGTTTGTAAAAAGGGTTGGTAATTTCCATTAACTACCTTGGTAACATTCTTGGGGGAAGTTATAAAAATATATGTTTTCAAAGGGTTGGTAATTTCCATTCATCTCCATTGATTGCTTTGTTTTCGAAAGAAATATATATATGTGCTCAAAGGGTTGGTAATTTCCATTCATCTCCGTTGATAACATTTCTTGGGAAATTATATATAGGGTTTTAGAGGGTTGGTAATATTCATTCACCACCCTTGATAACATTCGTGGGAATAGACTATACATTGGTTTCTAAAAAAAAGGGTTGGTAATTTCCATTCATCTCCCTTGATAATTTCTTTAGAAAAATAAAATATATATTCGTTCTTAAAAGTAGGTAATTTCCATTCATCTCCATTGATAACATTCTTGAGAAAAATTATATATAAGTTTTTGAAGGGTTGGTAATTTTCATTCATCTGCCTTGATCACATTATTGGGAATAGACTACGTACTGGTTTTTCCAAGCAAATGGTAAATTGCAAACAAAAAAATAACAGTAAAATAAAAGTTAAAGAAAACAAAACAAACCACTAGCACATTTAATAAATAAGATGATTGCAAAAAGAAAATATACAAAAAAAAAAGATCAGATAATAATCCTAAAAAAGAATTGCAGTTTATTACCATGATTGGGTAACATCTGCTGCTAACTTTGTTTAGAGACGTTGGAGCGAGGACGGTCGAAGTCAAATACATGATCCAAATCTGCTGGAACTTTTTATCTGCAGTGGTCATCTCTTTCAGTATGTTGAATACTTTAGTAGTCTGTGGAGCATTTGCACAATCCGGAAACAGAATAGACCGAAGACGATTCTCAATGGATGAATCCAGACAATATCTAACAGGCAATTCACCACGTGGAAGACCCATCGAGCGATAAACAGAAGCAGCGGTCAATGGGATAGTACCCCGCCCTAGGACTACAAACTGACGCGAGAACCTGTCGTACTTAGGAGCTAACCAGTTGATGACAGGATTATGCAGAGTATGGCATTTGATGTTGAGCATACTTCCCAAGTTCATTTCACCAATAACAACCTTTTGTTCATCAGTTAGGTGTTCGTACAGCTCGACAAGAGAAGATGGGGATGCCCTGTTCCTAACACGCTTATTAGCAACTGACAAATAACCATCTACATGACCACCTACTGCCTTCCGCTTTCCAGCCATTGGGACACAACCTAGAATAAGACCAAAAAAAAATATACTGCAATTACTAAACAAAAAAATACAAAAAGTAAATGATATAACCCATAAAAAACGAAAAACAGAGGACAAAATAATTCAAAAAGTAGTCACTAGCTAACGTTTGTTGCATTGTTTACCAGTAAACTATTTTCTCAAGCTAACTACTGTAACTGCTAATCGAAAATACAGACTTACAGTTGACCAGCATACACACAATTTTCAGACTTATATACTCGTTTTAAACAAAAAAAAATTAAAACAAAAAGATCAAAACACAAAATCAAACCATGCCATGTACAACAACAACTATATATAGTCAAGAAACTAAAGCTACAAACATCACAAAAAATTACTACATAAAAAAATGTCGTGTACAACTACAACTCCAATTATCGAACTCATTCACCAAATGATGACCATTTACTCACATATCCCAAAAACTGCCATTGTCTTAGCTCTGACACTATAACGAAATCAAGCAAAAAAATGTGCAATCAACGACGGCAAGGATCGGCATGGTTCCTCTGCCTCCAATCCTAAAAATAGAACTCCGTTGCATCCACAACACGACAGTCGACTCCTTCACAAAGACGACCATCAATAAGAGCGTCCTTGACGAGTACACCTCTAGGTACCCGAACATGAGCGTATCACAGATCCGTACATGGCCACCTGGGTGCAGAGTACTGCGGACTGGTGAGTCAAAAACTTCTTGACAGGCAATCTAACTAGTAATATATGAATCGTTAACGGTGCTAGCTGGTGATAATTCAACACTTCATGACTTCTAGTAAACAACAAACCTGAATTTATGGACAAAAAAGAAACAAATACCAAACATGGATACCTACACTCATCATGAACAACAAAAGCAAACTACAAGCTAAGTGTTACAGGCATCGATTTCGCATCAGAGCCAACAAGCCAAATTCCCCTCTCAGTCGCAAAATCCAGAAAGCTCAATAAAAACAACAATGGCAGGCAACAAATCCTGGCAGTATCCCTTACTACATGAGGGGAAAACCAGGCTACCAGACATGACCACGGGGACTACCGCAAATGTCCGGAGCTCGGCGGCGACGGTACACACAGAGACTATTCTGCCAAACCAAAAATCTACCACAACATTCGACGGCGGACATAGGAGCACTTAAATTACAGTAAACAGCAGACACTGCGAGGGAAAATTGAAGAATAAGACATGACACTCACCGGCGAGAGATGGTTCTCCGACAATATATGCCCGAAGACTGGACGACGGCTGCTTATTACTCAGATCTGGCACGGATTTGAGAACGAAGTGGAAGAAGGTGACCGCAGACGAAGGAGAAGGGGAAGCAAGAACAGAAAACGCCGCTGATGCTGAGCCCCCGCCCCCTCGCCGTCTCCTGCAATGCACCAAGGGTGCGCCGCGGTCAGACCGGGACGCCCTGCTCAAAAAGACGGTGCCCCGCCGTCGATGGTGGACTCTGCAGTGCAGAAGACAGAGGAGAAAGACGAGGATGAAAAACCGGCAACGATACTGCACCGCCCCGCCCTCCGGTAAACTGTGATACGGCGGAGTCCGGCAGGCGGCGGAGAAATCGAGACGACGCTCGTCGCCGTCGATGGTGAAGTCTGCAGTGCCGGAGACAGATAAGAAGGGAGAGGATGAAAACAGGCAACGATACTGCGCCGCCCCGCCCTCCAGTGACCTGTGTTACGCGCGGAGTCCGGCCGGCGGCGGACAAATCGAGACGACGCTCGTCGCCGTCGATTACGGGCAGTCTCTGCCGGTCGAAGGGGGAGGGCGAGGCATTTACGGGATAGAACCGTTTCGAATTAATTTGAACAAGAGAAAGGAAACGAAAAAAAAAGGGAATAGAGGGGGTCCCACCACGCGGACGTCAGGACAAAAACGCTTCGGACGCGCGGAAGTTTCCACCGAGCGAGCTCGCGCGCTCGACAAAGAGCGATTTCGCATATACTCTCGTATGCATGGTTTGCCCTATCCTACATACCAAATTAGTGCACCCGCGATGAACCCAAGGATGAACCAAATTGGCCATGCATGCATGAGCGAGCAAGAAAGAAAAGTTCAACTGACCGAACAAGGGCGTACGTAATCGATTGTCCGGCAAAGCCAATGCTCCACCAATGGCACCATTCGTTCGTCTACCCTGAATACGACACAAGCATATGAGCTTAGCACCTACGTATAAGTAGACACACACGTACTATATATATTGTGTCGATCTCACGCATAAACGCATAGATCCGAAATTCCCAATCAAAAGGAGATATGAACGGAGGCAACAATGGTCAGGTGACGGAGTGGCCGTTCCTGGTGGGCGTTCCGGCGACGGCGGCGGTGAGGAAGATCCGCCACGACAGGCCGGACGTCAGTGTGGAGGTGGTCGGCGAGGGCACACCGGTTCCCGGTGGGTACAACGACAAGCGAGTCCGTGTCTTCTACGACACCCAAGAGCCCGATGCACCCGTCACCAAGATCCCCGTCATAGGCTAGCCTGAAGGATGGCTGGCCGGGGCTGTGGAATGTGTCGACAAACAGCTGAATAATACCGCTACCGCTGTGCTCATCCTCGTACATGAATAAGCCTCAAATTCCATGTGTACACGATCATACCAGCTCGGTTATAACCGTTTCAATAAAAAGAAGGGGATTGATATTTCTATTTTGTAAGTCCGCAAAATACTCTTTCTAAGTAGATCAAGAACGTATTCTCAATTTCGAAGCGATAATTTCCATCGTTTTCGACAAGTATATTTGAAAATAGGTGCAACCTACATGTGCTTTCTCGCATGTATTTGTTGCAGGAGAGAATATCCGGTGAATACTACAATGGAAAGAACATGCAAAAAAAACCTTATCTCCAAGCATATTGAAAGCCTTTTCCCTCCACTCCCGCGTCGCCTTCCTTAGATGGCTACAGGAGCGACTGCACCAGCGGTCTAGAGGCTGGCCCATCCCTCCCTCCTCCCCTCTCCACCGCCAAAGGTCACCGTCAGGCAAAACCTTGGTTGGGACGGCAGCGGCGGGGCCTTTCCCCCGAGACGACGGTCCCCCATTCTCCCTAGTGGCGGAGCTAGGGGGACCAGCAGGGGCCTTGACCTCTCCTATGCCATGATACAACAAGGAAAAATGCATGCAGGTTTAGAAATGTTTTTCCCCTCAAACTGTATTCTTGCCTCGGCCCCTGGTTCTTCCTATGAACTGTGGCGGGATCAGGTGGCTCGGCGGCGGCGTGGCTTTGCTGTGGCGAGCTCGTCGCGTCCATGGAGGAGGCGGATCCGCGTTCTTCCATTCGGTGTGGTGCCCTTGTGGCGGCGCCGTTGGATTTGTACTAAATAGATCGCAAATGACAAGTTTTGGTCCTCCAACACAAAATTTTCAACTTTTATGTACTAAAGTGTAAAGTTGTGTCAACATCCCATACTATATATAGGCGCATTTTACCCTTAATTATGACAAGCGTTACTTATTCTTCAGCCAAGTTTGCTAATTGTCTTCCCGCAAAAAAAAAAAGTTGGCTAATTGCCTAGATGGGTCCTATCCGGAACCAAGTTGAAATTATGTTGATATTGAGGCCATGAAAATTACTCCCTCCGTTCCATATTAGATGATCTAGTATAAAAATATGTCCAGATACATGTATATGAGAGTCATCTAATATGGAACGGAAGGAGTAGTTCTACGACAATTTTATACTATATTTGAATTTATGTGTTGGTTTTATCTTAATGCTAATGTAATCGTGCATGCCAAATATGATAACCGCGATGATAATCGAAGATCCGCAGCTTAATTGTGTACATGCATGATTCCAAATATATGCATTTTGGTCCATGCATATATACTGATCTAGGGACAATATGTGGCCACCAGTACTCTACGCCAGTTGCTATTGCCTATTGGTTGCTCTGCTGACTATGTCAAAATATGTGATTTGTTAAACAAGATTTACAAATATGGGAGCCAATCAACAACGAGCTGTGGGAGCAGGACTCTAGTGCCGGCCATGCACGAGTCCACCAATTGAAGGGCGGCGTACGCTATGCTTGCTCGTCGTCACCAGAAGATACTCCGTAACAAACCCTATAAATGCGATCACAATCGACTCCAAGATTAAATGTACAAGTATTCCTGCAGCTAGCCTCAAATATCGATCGCAATTAAGTAAAGTGATTTCTAGGAGTAGTCGTCCATGGCGAAGACGTCGTGGCCGGAGGTGGTCGGGTGGCCGCAGCTGAACGCGGCGGACCAGATCAGCCTCGACCGGCCGGACGTGTCGGTGGAGTTCTACGTGCTGGGCTCCCCGCTGCCGTCAGGCTACGACCCCAGGCGCGTAGTCCTCGTCGTCAACGCGTCCCTCGTTGTCATTCAGACCCCCGTCGTCGGTTAGCCGGTGTTCAGCCATGCTGGGTGCACTAGAGTTGCTCTATGCACCGTACTAGTACCTGCGTGCATCTCTGTTTTGGCCGTCGCCTCGTCCGGATTATTTATGTGTTATTATCCTTGACGGTGAGCACATGAATAAAGAGCAATTTCCATTTTGTCGATGCATGCTTACAGTGAAAACCGTACGTTTTGCCTGTTGGAGAAAATATACTACTACTCCAATCTAGTATATTATGGAATCTGACCTTTTGATCCAATCTAGGCAATCTATTTCTGGATATATAATGAAGAACATTCCACTGAAAAATAATATCGGTGATGTGCCTGCTTTTTGTCTTTTCTGAAAGGCACCTGATCGATACAGGGAAAATAAAAGGAGTACATCAATAATTTAAAAGAAGTTTGAGAGGAAGAAGAAAATGAAAGCGAAAGAGAAAAGCAAAACACTATATACCTTTGCGCAATGTCCTCTCAAAAGATGTGGTTCGACCTTTTGAAAATTACTTTGAGCACTAACTGTATCTTATCATTTCGCACAACCCTAATGTTGTAATAAGTTTTTAATTGTGAGACTAATAGAGTAACTAGTGATGAGTTTTTCTTATATCCCTAATGTTAACTTAGTTGTGTTTGTCGCCTTTGTACCTCCCTCCCAATTATGTGAAACATTTGTCTCATCTACGTACTCTCTTGATCATATATTTTATCAGGTCACCATTTCATCTCTTAAATGCGTATGGATGACATGATTCTGCTTCCCGTTTAAGTTTGGACTTATTTCAGAAAAATTTGATCAAATTCATCATATTATCGGACACCGCGATTATGTTTCTACTCTCACGCAAGAAAATGCAATATGGGCAACGAAACAATGTGCATAACATGGCTTTTTGCCTACATGAGGCGAATCGAAATCTAACAGTGTTTCAAAAGTTGCTGAAAAATCGCACGAGCAACCAAACCTGCCTAGTTGTATCTTTTCTGTCCATGGTATGGATTTGTTCCAAGCTCTAAAGGGTAATTTTTGGAAGAAGTATCTGTTTCATACAAGAAGAGTCCGGTTACAATTGGTCTGGCACAGGCGCACATGTAACACTATACACTCTGGAAAAGCAAAATGATCACTCCCAACACTCCAGCTCTCCAACTGTCTATGCCTACCTCTAAATATCATCCGATATGCCGATTTATCACTTATCGGGTGGTTACCGATAAAATAAATGAATATCGATGGAGTTTATCATTCGGTCCATTTTATTTGTCTTACAAGTGATTTACCGATCGATATGCCGATAAATCGGTCGATATAATGATTTTCCATCGCTGGAACATGTGATTAATGAAATCCGTCATAGAATTTTTACTATTATTGAATACAATATATCTATATATATCATAATTTAGATTTTTTATTGCCGATATGATATATTTTTATAACATATTTTAGATGTTTTAGTGCTATAATTTAAAATTTACAAGAAAAATGGCCGATAAATAGTCGACCGATAAAATCGATTTATCGGCCGATAGGCCGATATATCTCTTATCATGGGCCGATTGATAAGTTATCAATAAGCGATATCCTGAACATTGTGCCCAGCAGAGCTCTGCATTTTCCTCAACCATCCGGACTACCCTACCCACCATAGGTTGGAGTATCTCAAAACCCACCCCATTGCGGTGCCTCCACTAGGAGCAAAACATCAAGTTGATCCCCCGTCCATATAGGTCTTTCGAATTGACCACTTCTGACGCTTTCCTGCTCGCCGCGTGTCCACTGGTGTAAGGGACCCTCATCAGAGCGCACAGGGGCTTGCCGCGTGGCAACGTGTGCCGACGGCCTAGCCGTCGGCGTAGGATTTCCCCTGTCAGAGCAGGGTGGGACCCACCTGAGCGCTGTGCCGACGGCAATATTCGTTGCCGACGGGCATTTGACCAATGCCTACGCGGGGATAGGCCGACGGTAAGGTGCCGATGGTTGCCGTCGGCACAGCGTGTGCCGACGGGCTTTACCCCTGTGCCGACGGCTTCTGGCCGTCGGCGTATCGCGCGATTCCTGTAGTGTGACCTCCTAACCAGCAGCCACTTGATGAACCAATTCCCATGGTTTGAGAGACTCCAACATTTACTTAAGTGTACATTCGTGATGAGTTCTCGTTCCGTACCATAGGTGCATTTACCCTGAATTATGCCATAAATTATTTATGCCTCATCAAAGTTGATTAATTGTCTAGGTGAGGACTGTTCAGAATCAAGTTGAAATTATTTTAATGTTGAGACCATGAAAATTATTTCTATCATACTTGATTTTTAAACTATTTTTACAGTGCTGTGTTGATTTTGTCATAGCAATAATTTAATCATGCATGAGAAATATGATAACCGCGCATGATAGTCCAAGATCCGCCCCTTAATTTGGCGCAAGCATGATTCCAAATATGGCATCAGAGCACTAGATTTTACCTCCATGTGCAGCTACTGATCAGCCACTGGATGCATGCTAGCTATTGCCTAATTGGTTGCTCTGTTGACTATGTCAAATATATGTCATTTGATAATCAAGTTTTATGTTTATGGGAGCCCAGTCAGCAACGAGACAGTGGCAGAACCGGCTGGTGCCGGCCATGCATGAGTTCCACCAATGGAGGGGCGGCGTACGCTATGCCCGCTCGTCGTCATGTACCCTATCCACCTCGTATATACTACTCCTCAACAAATCCTATAAATACCAGCGATCGACTAGTGGAGTAAATGTACAGATATTCCTGCAGCCAGCCTCCAATTAATATCCATCACAAGTTGAAGTGATTTCATCGACCAATTAGGAGCTCAGCTAGGTAGAGGGAAAGTTACGTAGTCGTCCATGGCGAAGACATCGTGGCCGGAGGTGGTGGGGTGGCCGGAGCTGAACGCGTTGGACCAGATCAACCTCGACCGGCCAGACGTGTCGGTGGGGTTCTACATGAAGGGCTCTCCCCTGCCGACCGGTTACGACCCCAAGCGCGTCATCCTCATCGTCAACGCGTCCGGCGTCGTCATCCAGACCCCCGTCGTCGGTTAGCCAGCCTTCAGCCATGCTGGGTGCACTAGAGTTGTTCTGTGCAACGTAGCACTTGCGTGCATGTATCTCTCCCTTCTTCCGTGCCTAGCTACGGAGAAGTACTTTGTATTTCCCTTGGACTTATATGTGAAGTATTATCCTGGACGGTGAGCACATGAATAAAGAGGAAATTCTATTTTGATTAAAGCTGTAAGTTTTGCCGGCTAGCGAAAAATCAGTGACCGAAGCAATAAGTTTGAAATATGCCCGTTAGGTCAAATCCATGCAATCGAGCACTGAAGAAATAATAAAGAACATCTATCTATCTATCTATCTTTACCTAATAATAAAGGGGCTAAGGTTTCTCTTCCGTCCGTCATCTATGCGTCTTCGTCCGTCCGTCTGGGCGTCTTCTACATCTCCCCTTCAACAAGAACCCAGGATATCACCTGAATCAGTGTCCCGTTCTATTGGGAAAAAAATTGCCAAGCCACGTATAGGTGTAGGAATCCATATCCGGGCGACTTCCCAAAATAGAAGATTGCTTTATAATATAATCACCCGAAGCAGCGACCAATCTTGATTGCCATGGTAATTTACGACAACCGCCCGCGTGGCCGCTGGATAGTAAGGCCGAGGGCCATGGCCGCTTGGGCTAGCCGTGCTGGGACTCACGGGAGGTGATGGGAGATGTCGCGGCTGGGCACCGGGCTGCGACATCAGCAGAGGCGCAGCAGAGGCGATGACTCGCCCGAGGAGATCTTGCCGTAGGATGTCGATTTGGATCAGACGAGGCTCGAAATCACCGTGTAGCGGATCGATCTCGCAGCTGAAAGGTGATTTGGATTTGAAGGGCTGCATCTATACAAAACTTGCTCCTGGTGCAGCGCCTGGAAGGGTTGCGTCTATACAGAAAAATAGCAGTCAAGCGTTAGGAGGAAAAACAGCCAGGGAGGCGGGTGACAATGGGAGACGGGTTGGTAGCAGATGCCGATGTTCCCTCTGAGTTCAGCGAGCATCAGAAGTGAGACATCCCTGCACCTCCATGGCCTGCTTGGTTCTACGTGTTGTGGAAGGACTTCAAGAGCACAAGCTACACAGAGGTGCCGAGCAGTCCAGCACCTCCAGTATCTCTTACCTCCGTGCGTTCACCAAACCCTCACAATGAGGTACTTAATTACCCTTTCATAGCTTTGATAGTCCTTGCTAATTTGCACCTCATCGCCATTGCTTACTACAGTAATCTGATTTGACGCACTTGCATATTAGTTGAGTTTGTGTTTGCAAATTTGTGATATTAATTAGTTAGCCACTTATGTGTTGAATTGAGTTTTTTTTTTGACTGTTTGCATGGTGCTAGGTAGCCATCCTCATATGTAACCGACATTTTATTGACAGTTCCATGTATCCAACATTGTTTTACAGAGATTGTGAAAACAAGGGATTTTGCTCTATCACGGTTTAGTGCCTCACTTATCCCATGGTAGATTGTGCAAACCGATGACCTTTGGTCTATTATTTGTGGTGTTCACTGGATGATGGGAGGCCGCGCTTTTCAAGGAAAGCCGGAGGGGGGCGCAAGAACGATAGCATGGTTATCGGCAGTCGGAGCGACGCACGATGGCGGTGGTGCTCGAGGACATTTAAGGACGTTGCGGCTTTAGGGTGACCATCCTAGATCGGACAAGGTTGGGGACTGGCTGGAGCAGCAGGTCGGCTGTGCGCGTGCGTCACACCGGAGGGGAAGAAGACAACCACCATGACGGAAATTTAGAGCATCGCGCAGAAGTTCCGTTGGCAGGGACGATTAAGACGGACGAGACAGAGACCGGACGGACAAGGGGCGATTCCACACTAAGAACACAATTCCAGTTTTAGCCTCCCTATTGTTCTGAATCGTCCCGCTGAGAACACAATCTTCAGATAAGCAAGTAGTCAGACAAATTGACATAGTTCGGTCTAAAGCGTTCTCTGCATAAATGCAGTTGTATAGCTTACCCGCTTCCATCTTCTGGAAAATTTGGTTATTACATTTTATACGTTCTACAGTACAATTTTCTAAAGAACAAAGGAGATAACCAGAAGGGGTCCTTCAAAGCTGGATGTGGTGCTACTACGGATTTGTTTAGAGCAGCAGCGTTAAGTTTTCTAGGTATGTTCGTATAACACGTTTTGGTCATGGAAAAGCATGTTGAACCGGAGTGACACATGATTGGCTGAGTCTGCCAGATTGAGCCACATTGAGATACACTCGTGGAGGTCAAACTCTTATGGTGTTCATCCGAAGTTGAATTGGGTGTCAACATTAATATCTATTTGATTTGGTGCAATCTTATTTCAGATGGTGGGGATGTTTTGCTTAATGTATTTCATCCTACAATATTTGTCTGATTTTAGTACTTAATGCATGTTAATTACAACAAATTAAATACTGCAACACGGTCGAAACCGGACCGTAAGATCAGGTTGACATATGGTTTCGACATGTAATTTCGAGCAAATGCTAGGATTGTGATTGTTACTGTATGTGTCCCAACAGTTTGGATATATAGGAGCTTTGTGCCTATCAGCTGAAACAATCTGAAGACCTGCAAAATTCATCGGTTCAGATATATAGGAATTAGTGCTAATTAGCTGAAACAATTTGAACACTCACTTAATTGTTCTTACAGATGAGGATTTTTTTCTTCTTCTTGAGACAGAGATCAAGTGTTTTTACATATTTTAAATTGTCTAGGGAGCAGGAACTCGTGACCCTTACACCGTGTGTCATCTAATGTTTCAACAAAATTATGCTATAGATAGAATATCTGCTTGGTACACACATGTTATTGTTTGTAGGAGTGTGAAGCAAAATTCTTAGCTTCAAACAAGTAATTGTTACCCATCTCATGTATGTACTAGCTTGTACACATTTATGATAAAGAGATTTAGTTTGAGTGGTCTATGTTGCATAGAATACATATTATGATCTATTCCGAGAATCATGTTTGAATTTTTGTAGATAAATTTGCAGTGGCATCACAAAAGTGGAAGCTAATTTTTTTTTTTTGAATTTCAGTTCAAAAACCTTAATTTTGCATGCCATGTGTTTGCCACATCGCATATCAGTTATTTTACTTTAAAGAACACGAGTTTTGGAAATATGGCCTGAACGTTCATGGGTATTGGATGTTTAACTTTTATTTTTGTTATGATTTCACAAAATGGATCACAATGTTCAATCAAACATTGTTGAGGATTTTGATAAAAAGTGCCTTTTAGCTCACTATACACATAATTTCGTGAAATGAAATCATCTTTTCATAGAAACGCACATGTTTGTGCTAGATCGGAACTGTGTATTTAGTTGGTAGTGTGCTTTATGAATCTGAGTATAAAGAATTTTTTTGTGTGCAATTGTATATTAGAAATTATGTATTTTTTGTGCATTTGTATAGGATAATTTGTGTACTTTTGCATTTGCGTAAGTATGGTTCGAATTTAAACTCTGTATTTCAAATGCAAATTTGAATAGTTGTCGATGGTAGTACCAACAAGAACTTACTTTATGTGCCTTGGTGATTTCTCTCCCGTTGCAACGCACGGGCATGTGTGCTAGTTATATACTAAAAGCAATATACGGATGTCTAACGGAGACACCACATTAAGCCACATCATCAAAATTATTTTGATGGTTAGATCTAAAATTTGTGGTCACGATTTAACAAAAAGTACCTGTCACGTAACATGTTTAACACGCTTAGTATTTGGCGCGTAATCTGTTGATATGGTTAATATTAAGATGTGTCGGACCTGGACTCCTGGAATTTAAATCATTACGTCACAAGCCGGACAACAGATCTACATTGGTGCGGGTCCAAAAAAAAAAGGCGCTTCATTGATACGGAAGTCTAACCATGCATGGCACTTTACCAAAAAAAAAAAGACTTCTGCCTACATCCATCGCCTCAATGGTGGAGCTAAGCAGGGCCTTTGGGGTCACCACTTCATGCAGGCATACATGCTGTTCGGGAAGAAGCAGCGCCAAAAGCCAAGGTCGTTTTCACGGCAGCGGCGTCTGTCGGACCCGATTTTCTGCCATCCTACAATAAGTATTTACACTGATTGGAACTTTGATGACTCGGACATATTCAGTATTCCCAGTGCGTACATATGAACACTTCTTTAGAACATTGCCAGTTTCAGTACAAAGTCACGAAAGAACATATGCTCTATGAATAGGACTATTAAAGATAGAATTGTAATCGGACTTGGTTGCAATATAAAACCAAGTCCTGGTAGGTGCCGTGAGTTGTATTCTGGCTAGGTGCCGACTTGTATCCTGGCTAGGTGCCTTACCTTCGTAATAAGTATAAATAGAACGAGCGAGGACTCAGGCCGTACCGAGTCCAAAGCCTCTCGATCGCTATTCTTTCAAGGACAACTATCCCAACGTGAGCAAAATATAGAAAGGAAGCTGAAAATGAGTATCATGTGACGATGTGGTGGAAAAAAGCAACAAGATTTCCTTAGGAAAATAAGGAGTTGACACTTGATGATAAGCTCATAAATTCAAGTGGAGAATGGGCTATCGGAATGGACTTTGACAACTTTAGACCATGTACACTGTGTCACAAAAGCGGTTCAAAGCGGCATTTGAGCCGATTCTATACGGTGTAGAGCATCGCTTTTTTGCTTCTCACATGAAAAGCGAATCATATTCTTGATTCGGTTCTTAGCTGAAGTATACACTACTTATGGGACCAACAAACTTTGGATGTGCCGCATGCTATGGAAAAATGCTAGCTTTGAAAGAAAAAATGGCAATAAAACATGATTGCATGGCTGACACACACGCAAAAAACGAATTCACACACTGCAGGAGTACCTTGCCGATTCCTCACTTTGAAACATTTTTTGTTGAACCGGCGCGACAGTGTGGCTGTTCTTAAGCCACTGAAACCATAATAGGAAGGTAAAAATGAGGGGGCTATGGTGAGGTGCATGGCATCTTAGGAACAATATCATCTTTAGTGATGGCAAGACAACTATAAAAAAGGACCCATAGGCAGGGCAAAAAAAATTATAGAAGAATCCCACACCGGACTTCGACTGTATACCGACGACTACCGACCGATACTGGAAGAAGAACAGAGATGTTCATGTGCATGTGTATCCAAAAGAAAAAAAAGATATTGTTCACAGTAAAAGAGATTAGGCTAAACGAACAACTTTCGATGGAAACCTCACAGTGGAAACCACTAGAAGTTGGTTGAAACTATCTTAGTGTCGATGAAAAAATATTATTCATGCGTCCACATTTGCTTCATGAGGAGATGTTTGATTACCCGTAATTATGTGCAAAACATTAATGCTAGATAGTAATATCAAGATCAGCATGCTATATTGTTCGGAGGTGAAGTAACAAATAGGGTTTTATCTATGGTATTAACAATGTGTATATGTGCACATGGAGTTACAAGAATTATAAAAGGATTATGTAAAATACTTATTGTTTGTAAATATGTCTACTGAGATAGTTTGACTCGTACGTTTAGAAAATTTCAGAATTTCCTATAATTATGACACCCAATTTAAAATAAAAAGTTTAGGTTGGTCTAATGCTTTATAAATATATATTGTGCTCATGAGATTTTAAAAAATTATTCGGTGAAGAAATATGGTAAATATTATTTATTGTAATGCTATTTTTTTGTCAAGTTAGCATAGTCATGTGGAAAACTCACGGGTTTGAAGAGTGGGGATAGCAAGAACAGAAAGAAAGTAAGTAAAGGTAGAGTAATAGAAGAAGTTGTAGAATATGGTGATATAGCATTTAGGTAATTTGTGATATCAAGTTTCCCATAAATAAAAATGATTCATATTTAGAAAATAGGGATATGTACTTGACACAATATTTTGTAGGGTTATATATAATAATATTGTTTACACACAAATATTTTCAAAATTTATAGATCCATAAATATATTTCCCGAACACATTCAAAGAACCTAATTAAGGTGATGCCCTCGCATTTGCGAGGGCCACCTGGCTAGTTGGACCGGATAATAATATCGTGAAACTCCACCATGTGAACTCGACCCGTTCACTCGCTCACCCCCGCTTTCTCCTCTCTCTAGGACCTCTCCCCTCCTCTCCCCACCGCCACTGCCAGGCAAAGCCCGGACAGTGCCGGCGGCAGTTCCCTTTTTCTGTGCGTGTGAGCACCCGCGGGGCTCCCGATTTAGCACCCTGCTGCAAGGCTTCTTCCTACAATTATAAGTACCAACACCATCGTGGATCAATTCTTTCGTCTAGAGAGGTAAAGCTTGTCAAACGTGTTGTACATGATAGGATTGTATACTCGTTAATCTAGATTGCTAGCAAAGTAGTTAGTATCTATCAGGTTGTTGAGCCGGTTGTTGTAACCCTAGCCGGCCAAGGCTTCTATATAATGGAACACGGCATGGACCTATTGGCCATTGCCTCATCGCATCTCTTTCTCTCTCTCTTCCCTCTACAGATCCAATCTGCTTTTTATGGTACCAGAGCCATCTTGGCTAATGGCCTCTTCATCCACCTCCGCTGCTCTCCCCATGGCTGTCACCGCCCCTGTCACCGTGCGGCTGAACCACGACAACTACATGATGTGGCGGGCTCAGATGATCACCCATCCGGAGCCATCCACACCTCCTCGGCCACATCACCGGCACCATCGCCGCACCTTCCTCGACCATCGATGAAGTCACCGGCACTGGCGAGCCGTGCCGAACGGTCCAGGTTACGAACCCCGAGTACACGATGTGGTACGTTCGCGACCAGACGGTGCTCAACGACTTCTTCGCCACCATCACTGAGGAGGTCCTCACGTCCATCATGGGCGCCGCCACTGCGCGCGACGCGTGGCTGATTCTGGAAGGCATGTTCGGCTCCAGATCTAGGGCGCGAGTCATCCACATTCGTGCCCAGCTCACTTCAGCCAAGAAGAAGGGCACCCCGGCGGCTGACTACTTCCGCAACATGAAGCAGCTCGCGGATACGCTTGCTACCATTGGGCAGCCCCTTCGCGAGGAGGAGACGGTCTCATACATCCTGGCCGGCCTCGGGCCGGACTATGACGCGCTGGTCACCTCGCTTACCACGCGCAATGACGAGATCACCCTGGACGAGGTGTACTCTCATCTCCTCGCCTTCGAGCACCGTCACAAGCAGCATGACGCCGAGATCACTCTCGGCACCGGTGGGCCATCTGCCAACTTCTCCGGGCGTCAGCAAGGCGGTCGCCCAAGCAACGGAGGAGGCGGCAGGAGGCGTGGCAACGGAAACGGCGGCTTTGGTCGGGGTGGTGGCCGAGGCGGCTTCGGTCGCGGTGGTTGCGGCCGAGGCGGTCCACCACAAGGGCGCGGCAACGGCGGACAAACCAGCAATAACTCCAATGGTGCACCACGCACGGTGTGCCAAATCTGCAACAAAATCGGCCATAGTGCAATCCGATGCTAAAAACCGCTACAACCACGCCTACAACGATGACGAACCCTCTGCCAACTATGCTGCCCACCATGCTGCGACCGGCTATAACGTCGACCCAACCTGGTACATGGACACCGGGGTGACTGATCACATCACCAGTGATCTAGATCGTCTCGCCGTCCGCGAGGTCTACAACGGCAACGAACGTGTCCACGTTGGCAACGGAGAAGGTTTGCATATTTCTCATGTTGGTTATGGCACTTTAAACACTACTGCCAAAAGCCTTTCTCTTCGTCATATCCGTCATGTTCCTCACATCACTAAAAATCTCGTTTCCGCACATAAACTTGCCAAAGACAATAATGTTTTTATTGAAATTCATCCATATCATCTTGTTGTTAAGGATCGGGAGTCGAGGAGAAGGGTGCTTCAAGGAAGGTGTGAGGCGGGACTTTACCCCATTCATCAAACACAAATAAACGCCGCCAAGTGTGCCATGTTGACAGCTAGCACTAGCAAGGAGAAATGGCATCGGCGATTAGGGGCATCCGTCGTCTCAAGTAGTACACTCTATCTTGAGGCTTAATAAAATTCCTTTTTGTAATTGTTTAAAATGCCTGTCAGATGGCCAAGAGCCACGAACTTCCTTTTCCACTTTTGAATCAGGTTTCAACAACTCCTTTAGAGCTTATCTATACTGATATTTGGGGTCCAGCAATTCCATCTGTTGGAGGTTATAAATACTACGTTAGTTTTATTGATGATTTCACAAAATTCACATGGGTATATTTTCTTCATGCTAAATCCGATGTTGAATCCATATTCCTATGCTTCCAGAAACATGTCGAACTTCTTCTCAATACTAAAATCAAGAGTGTTCAATCTGTTTGGGGTGGAGAATGCCACCGTCTTCATAAATATTTTCTTGATCATGGCATTATGCATTATATATCATGTCCTCATAGCCACCAACAGAACGGTTCGGCCGAACGTAAGCATAGGCACATAGTTGAAACAGGTCTTGCCCTACTCGCCCATTCATCCATGCTCGTAAAATTTTGGGATGAAGCCTTCTCGACTGCCGTTCATTTGATCAATAGGCTTCCTACCCGTGTCATTGACAATGCTACACCTCTTGAACGCCTTCTAGGTGACAAAGCCAAACCCAATTATGATCTTCTCAAAGCCTTCGGGTGTGCATGTTGTCCCTTTCTCCGCCCATACAATGCACAAACTCATGTTTCGCTCCAAAGAATGTGTGTTTATTGGCTACAGTAGCAACCACAAAGGGTACAAGTGCTTGGATGTTACCACCGGACGCGTGTATATCTCGCGAAATGTCGTTTTCGATGAAAATGTTTTCCCTTTTTCTCGGCAATTCTCCGTTTCACCCAAAGATTTTGGCAGTCATGTTTATAGTGTTTCTGATCTTCTGACTAATGTGCAACATCACCCTGTTCCCGTTGAAGTTCATGCAGGACATCCAGATGCAGCTCCAGCTGACTTGCATGGCCATGACGTCGATCACCATGCAGATCATCCGTCGGATTCCGCATCCGACTCGGACTCGGACCCAGGCTCAGCCCATGAGTAGTCTCCGCCACCTTCACCCGGTGGGCCGCCTTCTCCAGGAGCGGCCCAGCCCAGGCCGCCTCCAGGACCTCGCACCCACCTCCGCGCTGGCATCTCTCGGCCCAAGCAGTTCCCGGGCTTTGTCACGTATACTGCTGTCCATGCCGATGACCTTGAGCCTTCCTCGGTCGACGCCGCACTGCAAGATGCTCGCTGGAAGGCCGCCATGGACGCCGAACTCACGGCTCTGCACCGCAACGAGGCGTGGCGTCTCGTCCCTGCACCGGCCGGCATCAACCTCATCGACAGCCATTGGGTTTTCAAGGTCAAGCACAACCCAGATGGCACTATCGAGCGCTTCAAAGCTCGTCTCGTTGCCGAGGGCTTCAAACAGCGCCACGACATCTACTACGATGACACCTTCAGCCCCGTGGTGAAGCCCACCATGATTTGTGTCCTCCTCTCCCTCGCCGTGACGTAGGGGTGGCACGTGCGACAACTCGACGTCGACAATGCTTTTCTTCATGTCTACCTTGAGGAAGAGGTATACATGGTCCAGCCACCAGGATTTGTTGATCACCGTTACCCTCACCATGTGTGCAAGCTCGAGAAAACCTTATATGGATTGAAGCATGTGCCCCGAGCATGGTTTGCACGTCTCACTGGTAAATTATAGGAACTTGGTTTTGTGCCCTCCAAAGCTGACGTGTCTCTCTTCATCTACAACACAAATGTTGTTACTATGTTTATGCTAGTGTATGTAGACAACATCATTGTGGTGAGCTCTACCGCAGCTGCCGCAGATCATCTTCTCAGTCAGCTCCGTACAGAGTTCCCTGTCAAGGACCTTGGTGTTCTCAGCTTCTTCCTTGGCGTTGAAGTGAAGCCCACACAAGATGGTACTGTTCTTGCTTAGAAAAAGTATATCTCAGATTTATTGACACGGACAAACATGTTGCAAGCAAAGGGAGTTTCCACGCCTATGGCTACAACCGAGAAACTATCTCGGCATGAAGGAATCACCCTTTCCTCAGCTGATGCAACGAGGTACATAAGTGTAGTCGGAGCACTACAGTTACCTCACCTTGACTCGCCCAGATATTTCCTTGAGTCTCAACAAAGTCTGCCCGTTTCTGAAAACTCCTACGGATATACACTAGACCGCGGTAAAGAGAATCCTACGATATCTCAAGCAAACCCAGTCTTCTGGGCTCTTAGGGTCTGTTTGGTTTTTGCCTGTGTCAGCCCTACCAAAGCTGGGCGAGCCAAATAATTGGCAAAGGATTCAGCCGCCCACGTTTGCCAAAATATTGGCGCAAACATGAACTAGAAGAGCTGATGCATGCTGCGCGTGCCAAATAGTTGGTACCAATCCAAACGGACATCAACGCCTGGTCAACGACCAATTTTTTGGCAGGGCAGCTCACGGCTCCAATCCAAACAGCCCCTTATTACAGAAGTCATCATCGTTGCTGCTTAGTAGTTTTGCCGATGCAGATTGGGCAGGGTGGCCAAACGATCGTCGATCAACAGGTGGGCATGCAGTCTTCCTTGGCTCAAACATTGTTGCCTGGAGTTCAAGGAAACAACCCACTGTGTCGTGTTCCAGCACAGAAGCCGAATACAAGTCAATCGCCAATGCACAGCCAAGATCATGTGGGTTCAGGGTTTACTAAAGGAGTTGGGAGTGTTCTTGAGGCGTGCACCAAGTCCGTGGTGCGATAATCTAAGTGCAACCTATCTGGCGGTTAATCCCATCTTCCATGCCCGGACCAAACATATCGAAGCCGATTATCACTTCGTTCGAGAGAGGGTGGCTCGAAAGGCACTTTATGTGCGCTTCATCTCCACACATGATCATCTTGTAGATATACTGACTAAACCTCTTGATGTACCTTTGTAAAGTTTAGAAACAATCTCAACTTGGTAGTACCACGATGAGATTGAGGGAGGCTGTTAAACGTGTTGTACACGATAGGATTGTATAGTCGTTAATCTAGATAGCTAACAAAGTAGTTAGTATCTATCAGGTTGTTGAGCCGGCTGTTGTAACCCTAGCCGGCCAAGGCTTCTATATAATGAAACACGGCATTGACCTATTGGCCATCGCCTCATCGCATCTCTCTCTTCCCTCTACCGATCCGATCTACTTTGAAACCTACCTTCCGGTACACTTGTTTCAGATTCTGCATGTCACCATTCCTTTGTTCTGCCCGCTATTTTTAACAACATTACCTCGATGCCTCAGTCCATCTCAGATATCGATTTACGTGTATTTACCTTGCTATTCTGAGATTCATACTTATCCATCGTCGAACTCTCGCCTTAGAACGTCCTCTTTCTTTCTTCCGGCGCCCTAAGACCTTTCCCAAACAGGAGATCGCCAACACAGCAAATCACGCTGGCCAGAAAACAGCTCTTGGAACAAATTTGTTGCATATTTGCGTCAATTAACATGGTACCGTAAGAATATTCTCCATAGGGAAGGGGGTGGCGGCCCAGGTTGGCTCTAAGGAAGCTACGCCACTTCATATCGCCCTTGTTCTCAGAAAGAGACCGGCGTGATCGAAATGCACCTATGATGTGTTCTTATAAATATATATCCTTGGCAATTCACTTGCTACACTTTTCCTCACGAAGATTGAACGGGATATTAATTAGCCTCGCCTACAAGGGCAACTTGTCGAACTTCATCTTAGAGGAGCGCATGCAGTCCCCAAATTCAGAGGCAATGGATGTGTTCTTGCTGACATTCCATAGCACATCCTCCCACACCTGATCACGATCCCGCTTCAATCTAAACTCTACTACAAAAATATATCTCCCACGGATCGGAAGGTCAACCGCTTAGGGTTTCCCCAAGCCGCACGAAACGCACTGGAAGTCGTGTGCAGGTGAAAAACGTTGCGGTGCGGAATCTTCCTAGCCAGCATCCCACCTGTCCTCTTCTCCTTCCTTATGATCATCTAGCAGGAGAGGCATGGCCTCCTCCTCGGAGATGTGAAGTTTTCCCATGTCTTCTTCCAGCTTTGCCATCAGCAATAGAGACTCCCTCTCATTCTCTTTACTCGCCGATGAGCTCATCCTTGCCGAGAGGATACGGTATGATATTGTGCCCCGCAGAAGGGTCCGTGTGGGCTGCCAAGAGTCCTCCCGAAAACAAATAATCACCTCGAAGAGGTGAACTAGTATTTTCAGGTGAAAACACAATGTACGCCTCCTTACATCGTCTATAGCTCTTTCAATTCGTACCAACCTACATGAATAACATTTGTGATACACTTCATGAAGTACTATAATGGAGGCAATGACATATCAGATATATATGTATATCAAGTATGGTAAAAAAAATTACTCCCTCCATATCAAAATGTAAGACGTTTTCCCGTTTTCTAGACAACATGTATCTAAACGTATTTTAGTGTAAGATACATATGTATGTATACACTAAAACGTGTTAGATACGTTTTGTCTAGAAACACTAAATGATCTTATATTTTGATACGGAAGGAGTAATATATTGCTATAAGAAATAAGAACCGAGGTTTCGCATCGATATCGAGTATTTAACATTGACAGCAGCCTTCCTCCACCTCGCCCCCCTTCATCCAGGTTAACGAGACTCGCTCCCGTGCCGCCCCCCGCGGCGGCACCGGGGCGCCCAGATCCCCGCCGCCAAGCCCCTCCCCCCTCGTCTCGCTTCTCGCCGCCGCTGCCGCCGGCCACTGCCGCGGTGGCGGCGGGCCGGCCGTTCTCCAAAGAGGGGCGGTCTGGCGTGGTTCTCAGAGTCTGTAGGGCGGGCGGGCTGCAGATCTTCGCCGCCGTTGCGGCTGGCCGGCGGGGCGGCGCCAGTCGTGGCCTAGGCCGGAAGGTGGGCGGAGGACCTGTGGTGGCCGTTCTCGATCCAGCCGTCGCGGCGTGGCCTCGACTCCAGGCGGCGTCTTCGTCTGTTTGGTCGGCGTTTCCACACTAGTGGAAACAACCCCTCTCGTCCAGGGGGCCGGGGGCAGCTGTCCCTGTTGCAACCAAATCCGGGACAAATGCCCTGCATTGGTCCCAGTTCGTGCTCCCGGGGCAACAGGAATCGCCTGGGCGCATTGGTCCCGGTTCGTGGGGGGCATATCGGTCCCGGCTCTTGCCACGGACCGGGACCAATGCCTAGCCACAGGCCATGTGGCACGCGCATGACCTATTGTCCCGGTTCAATCCACGAACCGGGACCAATGCCCCCTTCCCCTATATATATACTGCCCCAGCCCCCCCTCCTTCCATCTTTTTTTTTGCTTGGAGGTGTGAGAGAGTGTGGTGTTAGTGTGTTTTTTTTTACTATGCACACGAGGTGTTCGACGAAATTCCCGAGACGCACACAAGCTCACTGAAAATGGTATCTTCGACCGAGGTTAACAAATTATCTTTTTCATCTGTAACTGATACATAAAAAAATATTATTTGTCGATGTACTGTGGTCATCTCTGTATTAATATGTTATTGTAATGTATTTTGATAAACTTAATTATATGATGCAGATGGATGCACGGCAGCGATGGATGTACGGTGACCGACGCACTTCCGAGTATATGGCAGGCCTGAATGCATTTCTTGCTGTAGCTCAGGCGAACAAAGATAATGGCTTCATGTGTTGCCCATGTGTTGATTGTCGGAACGTCAGAGAACATTCTTCCGAAAGAATCCTTCACGGCCATCTACTTCGGAGAGGTTTCATGCCCAGCTATAATTGCTGGACCAAGCATGGAGAAAGAGGGGTTGTGATGGAAGACGATGATGAAGAAGAAGAAGATCCTTTGTTCCCTGAATACGACGATACTGCAATGGAAGAGAATGCAGAAGAAGGAGGTGATCAAGAACAGGCATCAGAAGAGCCCGATGATGATCTTGGCCGAGTTATTGCTGATGCAAGGGAAGACTGTGAAAATAAATTGGAGAGGTTGAAGATGGACAACATGTTACAGGATCACAAAAAATTGTTGTACCCAAATTGCGAAGATGGTAGCACAAAGCTCGGTACCACACTGGAGTTGCTGAAATGGAAGGCACAGAACGGTGTGACTGACAAGGCATTTGAGAGTTTACTTCAACTAATGAAGCCAAAACTTCCAAAGGATAACGAATTGCCTGAGAGTACGTACGAAGCAAAGAAAGCTCTCTGCCCTCTAGGATTAGATGTGCAGAAGATACATGCATGCATTAATGACTGCATCCTCTTCCGCGGTGAGAAGTACGAGAATTTGGATGAATGTCCGATATACACTGCACTGCGGTATAAGATCAGAGCAGATGACCCTGGTGATGTTGACGGCGAGCCCCCCCCGTAAGAGGGTTCCTGCTAAGGTGATGTGGTATGCTCCTATAATACCACGGCTGAAACGTCTGTTTAGAAACAAAGAGCATGCTAGGTTGTTGCGATGGCACAAAGAAGACCGTAAGAAAGACGGAAAGTTGAGGCACCCCGCCGATGGATCGTAGTGGAGAAAGATCGAGAGAGACTTTCCAGACTTTGCAGGAGAGGCGAGAAACTTACGGTTTGGCCTAAGTACAGATGGCTTTAATCCTTTTGGGGAGCAGAGCTCCAGTCATAGCACTTGGCCTGTAACTCTATGTATGTACAACCTTCCTCCTTGGTTGTGCATGAAGCGCAAGTTCATTATGATGCCAGTTCTCATCCAAGGCCCGAGGCAACCTGGCAACGACATTGATGTGTATCTAAGGCCATTAGTGGAAGAACTCTTACAATTGTGGGGCAAACCAGGTGTACGTGTGTGGGATGAGAATGAACAAAAGCCATTTGACCTACGGGCGTTGCTTTTCGTAACCATCAATGATTGGCATGCTCTTAGTAACATTTCCGGACATACAAATAAGGGATACAATGCATGCACACACTGTTTAGATAATACTGACAGTGTTTTTTTGGATAAATGTAAAAAGGTTGTATACCTGGGGCATCGTAGATTTCTTCCGATCAAGCATCCCGTAAGAAAGAAAGGAGGGAAGCATTTCAGAGGTGAGACAGATAACCGGAAGAAGCCTGAGCTGCGTAGTGGTAATGATATATTCGATATGGTCAAGGACCTAGAAGTAATCTTTGGTAAGGCTGCTGGCAGCCAACCAGTTCCGTACGGCCCTGATAAGCGCGCACCCATGTGGAAGAAGAAATCTATATTTTGGGAGCTACCCTATTGGAAAGTTTTAGAGGTCCGGTCTTCGATCGACGTGATGCACGTGACAAAGAATCTTTGTGTCAATCTGCTATGCTTCCTGGGCGTGTATGGGAAGTCCAAAGATACGCCAGAAGCACGGGAGGACCAGCAACGTATGAACGACCCAAGCAACAAGCACACAGATAGGCGTCATTACTTAAGCAGCTACGCTCTTACTAAAGCAGAGAAGGAAATATTCTTTGAAGTCCTTTACAGTATCAAGGTTCCGTCTGGCTTCTCGTCGAATATAAAGGGGATAATAAACATGGCAGAGAAAAAATTCCAAAACCTGAAGTCTCATGACTGCCACGTGATTATGACGCAGTTGCTTCCGATTGCATTGAGGGGGCTTCTACCGGAAAATGTTCGAGTACCCATTGTGAAGCTATGTGCATTCATGAACGCAATATCTCAGAAGGTAATCGATCCAGAAAGTCTGACAAGATTACAGAGGGATGTGGTCCAGTGTCTTGTTAGTTTTGAGTTGGTGTTCCCACCATCCTTCTTCAACATTATGACTCATCTCCTGGTTCACCTATGTGAAGAGATTCATATTCTTGGTCCGGTATTTCTACACAATATGTTCCCCTTTGAGAGGTTCATGGGAGTCTTGAATAAATATGTTCATAACCGTGCTAGGCCAGAAGGAAGCATCTCGAAGGGCTATGGAACAGAGGAGGTCATTGGGTTCTGTGTTGACTTTATTCCTGACCTTAAGATAATTGGTGTTCCTGAATCGCGGCATGAGGGGAGACTGAGGGGAAAAGGAACGCTGGGAAAGAAAACAATGATACCTAGGGACGGACATTCTTTGACCAAAGCACACTACACAGTTCTACAAAATTCTATGTTCATGGCTACGTATCTCGAGGAACACAAGAATATTGTACGGTCTGCAAACCCGGGGAAGGATGACTCATGGATTAAACGCGAACACATGGAGACTTTCGGAAGTTGGTTGCAAACACGTCTTATAAATGACACCACTGTTGAAGATCAGCTATACATGTTGGCAGGGTCACCATCTTCGACTATTGGGAGTTTTCAAGGGTACGAGATAAATGGGAATACATTTTACACGAGCTCCCAGGATAAGAAGAGCACCAACCAAAACAGTGATGTCCGCTTTGATACAACAAACGAGAATGGAAAAAATGACACATACTATGGTTACATAGAGGAGATATGGGAACTTGACTATGGACCTTCTTTTAAGGTCCCTTTGTTCAAGTGCAAATGGGTCAACCTGAATGGAGAAGGGATAAAGGTAGACCCGCTTTATGGAATGACAATAGTGGATCTCAATAATATTGGTTACAATGACGAACCATTCGTCCTAGCCAATGATGTGGCTCAGGTCTTCTATGTGAAGGACATGTCTTCCAGACCGAAGAAAAGAAAAAATAAGGAAACAAATTCATCATACGATGAGCCGAAGCGTCACATAGTTCTCTCAGGGAAAAGAAACATCGTGGGAATTGAGGACACGACAGACATGTCAGAAGATTATAATAAGTTTGTTGAAATTCCACCCTTCACAGTGAAAGCTGACCCCACCATCCCGTTAAATAATGAAGATGCTCCATGGTTACGGCCGAAGCGATCATAAGCAAGGGACACGAAGAAAATTCAGAAGACTAGATAGGGATGTTGTTGGTGATGTGTAATAATAAACGTGGAATACATGATCATAGTTCTTATAACGCAGTATGAACGAGATTTTGTTAGCCAAAATGATATTTATACATATTCTGTGATTATGAATGGAGTAGGTGCAAGTTTGACCAATAATTTGTATTGATCGGTCAAAACCTGGCAAGCATTGAGTGCTTGACAACTATGACCAGCCTGACTTCATTATTATTCCAACCAGCAGCACACCCACCCACTTTTCTGTTTCTCTCTCCTCCGTCTGTTGGTGATGTGTAATAATAAGCGTGGAATACATGATCATATAGTTCTGTTTGATCAGTATTTTGTATTGACCGGCAAAAAGCTGACAACTATGACCCATATCCGAGTATGAGATAACTGTAGGCAGATATTGCAGGAACACTTCGAAGTGATAGTACAGATACAATCCTGACAGATATTGCAGGATTATAACTACTTTGGAGATGTAGTATGTGTTGACACACGGTATAGAACAAGTGATTATGGCAGGCCTCTATTGTTATTCATTGGAGTTAACCAGCATAAACAGCCGAAAATTGTTTTGACGGACTGCTTTACATCGATAGCGGATGCAGTTGCTTCTGCTTGGCCAGGGACTGTCCACCGCTCGGATATATATCAAAATACAACGAAAGTATTAAGGGATATATTGCACTGTTTGGAAACTTTCGCTCATGATTTTAGTAGGTCTTGGCGAAGTACAATCTGAAGGATAACGAGTGGCTAAGTAGATTGTATGAGGATAGAGAAAAATGGGTTTTGCCTTATGGGTGTCATATATTCTGCGCAAATATTGCAGTCACACTTCGAAGTGATAGCAGAGATACCATCCTGACAGATATCCTTAAAACAGAAATAGAGCTTCGGTACTTCTTTAACAGATATGATAAATTTTTGGAGGAGAAACGTCTAACTGAACAACGAAGATCCCAAATGTTGAAGGCGGAGGGGAGCAGGACGGAGACGGCGGACGAGCAGAGGATAGGAAAGCGCGACAGCAACGGCACGGTCTCCCCCGCTCGACCGCCCGTCTCTGCTTTAAGTCTGATGCTCCCGCTGAGGCTTGCCGCGTACACGGAAGTTACTATGTTTTCAAGCGGGGGTCGGGATAAAGGGAGACGAAGATCTCAAATTCACCATGTCAATAAGGTACAACTCGCTTTGTCGAACTTTATATAAATCACCCGGGATGCCTTGTATGCTCTGGACTAACTCGGAAGATCACGAGAGAAAACAAAAATTGTAACATTTTTATATTCAAATTATGTACAAATGGTAAAATAATTAATAGTTTCAGTAGTTAGAAAAATTATTTAGTTAAACGAAAAATGGATTTAAATTAGTTATGCAAATTCTAGTGTTTTTCATGTTGAAATTTTTGTCAAATTCGAAAGTATATAGAAGTTGTTAATGTGCAAACTTAATAATTTTTAAACTTTGGCGCTAAAAACTTTTGGGCGCGCAGGGTGCCACCCCCAAAATTCGAAATATGTTTTTGGTCCCGGCCGGTGGTACCAACCGGGACCAAAAGGGCTCTAGTCCCGGTTGGCCGCACGGGCCGGGACCAGAGGCCCAGGTGTATAAAAATCGCGGCCCTCTCTCCAGGCCGAACGAACACCCCAGGACAGTGGACATGGCTTGGCGAAGCCCTGCCCCGGCGGCGGGAACGAGTAGACAGATCCCGCCGGCGGACCGCCGGCGGGGATGGGCTAGGGACACGGTAGACTAGGGCACACAACTTATATTAAAAAGGCCAGTGGCCTTGCTTACATAGATAGGGGGCGGCGCGGCCACAGGCGGCCGACCGTACTTGCATAAAGGGGGCGGCGACGCGGCCACAGGCGGCCGGCCGTTTTCTTGGGGGGGTTGCTTAGTCTAGGGGGGTAGCTTAGTCTAGGGGGGCGCACCGGCGCCGATCTACTCGTCCTCCTCGTCGGAGGAGATTTCTTGGTAGGGGGGTGGCTGCCACAGGTGGGCAGGCGGCTGGGCCGGGGGTGGAGGCATCGGGGGCATCGCAGGCGCGTACGGCGGTGGCGGGGGCAGCGGCGGCGGTGGGGGCAGCTCCTCCTGCTGCGGCGCCCAAGCGCCGCCAGTCCAGACCCAGGACATGCCGTACTCCAGGCCTGGGGGAGCGGCTGCGGCGGCGGCTGGTCCTCGGACGCCTCCCAGTCGGCGTACATCTGCTGCCACCAGGGGGTAGGCTCGGTAGGGGGCGGCGGCGTCGGCGTCGGCGGCGGCGGCGGCCACGACACGCTCCCACCGCTTGATCTCGTCTTCCCGGAGGGAGCGGCGGGAGGCCTCGCAGGCCTCCTCCATGGCGGCCCGGAGGTCGGGGTCCTCCTCCCCGGAGAAGTCCTCCGGGATGTCCTCGAGGAGCCACAGCTCCCTCTCCCGGCCGGGCGGTGGCGCGGGGTAGTCCGCCACGTCCGCCTCGTGGGGGGCGGGGATGAAGGAGCGCCAGCGCTGCTCGTGCTCCTGCTCGAGCCAGGCGGCCCAGTAGGGGGAGCTGCGCGCGTAGTCCTGCAAGAGCTCGCGCCGGCGGTCGATCTCCTCGAGCAGCGCCTCGCCGGTCGGGACCGGCGGCACAGGGATCCGCTGGGGGTTCAGGTCCCAGCCGTCCGGGAGGTGGAAGTCAGCATAGAACACCGGCGTGGCGTTGTTCCAGTGCCACTCGGCCTCATCCCCCCGGACGTACCGGCGGAACCTCTTGCCCTTGGGCGCGGCGCGGGGCGGCGGGCGTGCCGCCGGAGGTGGCGCGGGGACGCGCGGCGTCCCGCCGAGGCGGACACCTCCAGGGCCGTAGCCGAAGGCCTCCGCCGGCGGGGGTGGGACGCGGCCGGCGCCGCTCGAGGAGCCTCCGTGGTCGTTCCTGGGGCGCTTGCCGGAGCCGGAGCCGCTGCCGAACCAGCGGGACATGGTGGCTATGGTTGCTCTGCCTTGGGCGCGGCCGGGGTGGATGGGTTGTACGGGCGGCGGGGGCCCTTTAAAAAGGACCCGGGGGGGCTGGCATGCCAACCGGCGGCCTGAACGTGGCGGCGGTTGCAGGCGGCCATGAATGCGGGCGGGAGCCGAGGCGTGGCGGCGGTTGCAGCTGTGGCACGCGCGCGTGGGGAAGTGGGGGCGCGGGAAGCCGAGGCGGGGCGGGAAGACGAGGCAACAGTGGCCCTTTGACCGTCCTGTGGTCTTAATTTAAGGGACCAGGTGAGCCAGCCACCAGGCCGCTGACCAGTGGCCCCTTCGAACCGTTGACTGACCATAATAAAAGACGCGGGCCAGTGGGCCCTTTTGACAAAAAAATGTGGCCAGTGGGCTTAATAAAAAACGTGGGCCTGGACGCGGTTGGGGAAGGGGAGGCCGGCTCGGGATTGGGAGACAGGAGCCCAAAAGACGTGGGCCTGGACGCGAAAATTGACGATTATATATATTTTTTCCAAAAAAGTATCCATCCCGGTCCCTTGAACGAACCGGGACGAACTCCCTGGCCCAGGTTCGCCACGTGGCCTAGCCTTACCATCCCGGGTCCTGGCGCAACCGGGACCAATGGGGGAGGGTCATTTGTCCCGGCCAGCCCATCCCGGTTGCACAACCGGGACAACTGGCCCTTACGACCCGGGACAAAAGGCCCTATTTCCACTAGTGCCAGCAGAGGCAAGATCTTCACGGGTGAGCGCCCATGGCGGCCCAGAGCTCGCTCCAGCGTCCCTCCATGGGCCTTGCGGTGCTGCTCCGGCGCTGCCAAGGAGGGCATGTGTCCAGTGTGGAGGCCCCTCGGCGACGAAATCATGGGCAGGCAGGGCTGCTCGGGCCGGCGGCGATGGACGTTCTGCAAGGAGCTCGGGTCGGGCGGGCTTGAGGCGGCGCCTTGGGTCACCGGCGGAGTGGTTGAAGATGGCGGGGCGCCGCCGCAGAGGCCGTCCGTTCCGGCGCATCGCGACTCGTGCGGCGACTTCGGGCAGTGGTGATCTGGGTCTCACTGGTTCGATCTTGATCCGTTCAGATCTGGGCCGGTGAGATCTAGCCAGAGCCGGTGGTGTGGGTGACATGGCTGTGGCCTTGGCCACGCCGGCGGTGTCCTGCAGCTGGTACTGGCCTGTCCTCTTCACGCCATCATCGTCGGTGAAGGTCGGTGGCGTGGGGGCCATGACCTGAGAATAATCAGAATAAAGGAGGTGGTCCTAGGGTTTGCCGTCGCGCGAAGATGAAGATCATGATGTAGTTCCTCTTTGATCAAGCCGGGATGTCGACTGAAAGGCTCCGCCGGCGAACTCCCATGGGCAACGCCTGAAGATTGCTAGATCGGTGGAATTCGGTCGCAATGCTCAGTCATCGAAGGTGAGATTGGAGGACTAGCAACGGTGTTCGGAGTCTTTGCATCGATGGGGAGCTGGCTTGGAGTTACAAGATTCGTGGCAGCCGTATGTTATAGGGGGCGACAATATGCGTGAAGTCCATCGTCCTACCTTTCAGGGTGAAAACCCAAGGTCTGGTCTTAATTGGTTGTGCCTGGCAGTGGTCTTCTTGGAGCCGTTGTTTTGAGAGCGAGGATTATCTTCAGGGTGAAACCCAAGGTCTGGCCTTAATTGGTTGTGTCTGGCACCGTTCTTCTTGGAGACATTGTTTTCGAAGAGATGGATATCAGCTGTTGTTTAGGTGGTGGTTGTGCGGATACCGCGAGTAGTGTAACTCTGTAGCGGGACTTTTCTTTTTATTTCTTCTTTTTATTGCCTTTCGGCTGTGTGCATCCATTGCGTTGTTGCAGATGCAGGGTGTAATTTGTATCTTCGCGATATTAATATACTTCCCTTTATCAAAAAAAAAATTAACATTGACAATATGGAGCCGCCAGATTCATGCAATCTACTCGACCCTCTTCCTACAAGAAAAAGAACACACCCGTCGATGTACAATCAATCATTGGGCGATGAAACAAGAAAATCAGGCTTACACGTTGCAAATTAGGCGGATCGGCGTTACTCCCAACGTGGGGCGTTGCACGCGATGCTCGCACGTACGCATTACATTTGCCCGCTTATATATACACCACGTATCAGCGCCATCATCATCAAGCCACGTCGCGCTGTATTAGTTTTCACTTACTTCCATGTATATCTCTGCATTTCTTGTTAATTTTCACAGCTAGCTATAGCCCTGTTGCAAGAGAGCTCAGCACAGATAGTAAGCATAGCTACTGCTAGGTCGAATGGGAAGAGCCATGATCGGGGCCATGGGCGGCGCGAGGGATGTTAAGCGGAAGTCGTCGTGGCCGGAGGTGGTGGGCTGGAATTTCCTGGCGGCTATAGTCAAGATCAAAAAGGACAGGCCGGACATCAT
Organism: Alopecurus myosuroides; assembly: GCA_028641055.1. Taxonomy (NCBI): domain Eukaryota; kingdom Viridiplantae; phylum Streptophyta; class Magnoliopsida; order Poales; family Poaceae; genus Alopecurus; species Alopecurus myosuroides. The sequence goes on along the minus strand of CM054060.1, from coordinate 359,259,447 downwards.
CCGGTTCGAGTTCCACGACGTCGGAAACACGGTGCCGCCAGGCCATGACGACGATCGCGTCCGCATATTCCTCACCCCCGGCACTAACAACATCGGCATCACGCCCGTCGTTGGCTAACCACAACTGGCGGGCACCATCAATAGAGTGTCTAAGCCTTTGGATTGATTATATCAACACTGAAATGATGAATAATGGCAGTGTGTGGCAGTGTGTGTGATAGTCGGCATGCGATTATTTGTAGCCCACGTACTACGTACATTGTGCCTTGATTTGTATGCTACACATGTGTCATGAATCTGCAGTATACTCCCTCCGCTTCATATATTCTCCCCCCATCTCTCGAAAAGGATGTCCCGATTTTGTCTAAATTTCTATGTATCTACACACTAAAACCTCTATCGATGCACGACTAATTAGCCTCTCCCTCCGTTTTTATGTATTTTTTTTAAAAGGTTAACCGCATAAGCCTCTTCATCTTTAGTTTTAAGGGCACCACGTAGCTCTCTATCACCGCCGCCGCCAACGGATCTCCCGTCTCCGGCCACTTCCGGCCAAGCCAAGCACACATCTGGGAAGCTCTAGGCGTCCAGTGTCCATCCTCGACTCCCGGGTCGTCCCATACGAGGGCGGCTGCGGAGGACCCCCCCCCTCCCCCCCGCGATCCAATCTAGAAGACTGACGCTCGATCTTCCCCCACCGGGCGCTGCCACCTCCGGCGTCGGTGGTGGCGGCCACGCCATGGCTGTCAAAAACGGAGTGCGAGGCTGGCGTAGCCTGCCGGATTCCTTTGGTGCGGGTAGTTCGGTTCCTTGACGGCGCAGGTGGAGGTATAGCAGTGGGACGGTGGTGCTCCGCCATGCGTGGCATGTATTGTCGTGTTGCATCAAGGCATGGATGGGGCTAAGAGTGACCATCATTCGGTGATGGATGGAGGCGACGACGCGGAAACTGCGGCGAAGCCGCTACTGCGCATGCCTAGGGTGTAATGCAACCTTCCTCCTATCGATGGCACGTGTGCCGGATCCGCTCGATTGGTTTGCCGGAAGCTGTCCAGCAGCATGGGGGCTTGCTGTTGTGCTCGAATAATAGCGGCGGTCCTAGGTTCTTATTGCGCCAAGATGAAGAAGTGTCTTACGTCTGTCCTCTTTTATCTGGCCAGAGTGTTGGGGTCCGGAAGGCTCCACCGGCGATATCCCACGGGCGTTAATGCCCGGAGATTACTGGATCCTGTGGTATTCGGTCGCAACGCACAAAGCGTCACGAAGCTCTGCTTATGTTGCCACCACGGGAAAATCCATGGTGAAGTCAGCGGCGGATAATTTCATGGAATCTAAGATTGGCGGACTATCAATGGTTATTGAAGTCCTTGCGTCGATCAGGAACTGGCTTGGAGTTTCAAGAATTGTGGCATCAGTATGGAAGTGAGGGCGGCAGGATAAGTGAAGTTCAAAGTCTTTCCTTTCAGGGTGAAAATCTAAGGTATGTCCTTAATTGGTTGTGCCCGGCAATATTCTTGCTGTACCCATTGTTTTGAGAGCTCAAAATTTTCGATCAGGCAACGACCGCGCTTGTGCACAGTTTCCTTCTTGGAGGCGTTGCTTTTGGAGAAATTGGGGATGTTGCATTTGTGGTGGTTGTGTTGCTGCTCCAAGGACTGCAACTCTGTAGCGGGACTTTTATTTTTTTAATTTCTTCTTCTTTTCTTGGGCTGTGTGCATCTATAATATCATTAGGGTATTAAGTTGGTGTAGAGGTTGGGTGTAATTGGCATATATGCGATATTAATATATATGCTCCTTTAAAAAAAAGCAACTCCCAATTTACATACCCGACTAATTATTAAATCATTGGGCATAGACGCAAAAGTAAGGTTCGGTTTTGTAACATCCTTGACTTTTGGAATGTTGAAAAATCACAAAATTTTGAAACTTTTTGTTTTCATTCTAAGCAAGTCATCAAAGCCAAATTAGAAAGAAAGACAAAAGAAAACAATACATGTTTCCAAAAGTAACTGGAATTAAGAATCCAAATTGCCTCTATTCCATAAACCCTAAATCCTATTTCAAAATAAGTGTTCTTTATAAAGAGAAAATATTTCTTCATAGCAAACACCCTTTACCAAACATGTTTTCATCTCAATAATCATCTTGAAAATGTTTATGATATTTAAAAACCAGAGAATTAATATCTCTAATATTTTCTTCATGCATCCAAAAATATTTTATATCAATAAAAATATTTCATTTTCCCTTTCAAACAATATATCAAGTAATAATATAAAATGTTATATAAATTATTTGGTAATTAAAACAATTAAAATACTTTGAGAAAACTTCTGATTTTTATTTGGCCAATTATTTAAATATTTTCCAATTTAGAAAATATCATTAAGTAGCTATTACTATTCTACTCATATTTCGAAAATATAAAAATATGAAGATGGGATAAGGTTTATGAAATTTTATTAAACCACATTTCTAATTGTTGCTTTTTATTTCTATTTAAAAATGGTTTTAAGTACTATTAGTGGATTATTTATATTTTCAAAATCTATAAATTCAAATGTGTTGGAAAAAAAATTAAGGTTTCTATTTGATATACATTTTAATTACTAGATTTTAGAAATTTATTTGAGGTCATTTGGATTTTTAAATCAAAAGTTATAAGGGAAATAAGAAAACAAGAAAAATATTGATGACATCAGCAGTGACGTCACCTCATCATCAGGCTCGGGCCGTTGAAATTCTGCCGTTTCAACCCAATTGAAGAGAAATCAATATCATTGATTTCTTTGGTTTCAAGTCTTTATTCAGCGCCCCTATGTCCCTTCTTATAGCACTACTCCCCCTCCGTGTTGCCCCTCCAATTCCCCTCATGCTCGTGCCCCTAGGACGCTGAGATCTCTTGCCGGAGTAACTTCTACCCGCCACCGTTTTCTCCTGTCTCCGGCTGGTACAGAATGTCCTCGGCCCCGGTTTTTTCCTTCTCTTCTTCCCTTCGTGCGTGCTCACCTCCTCATGTCATCCTTTGAATTTTTGCCGCATCAAGTCAACGGGAGCAACGACGACCAGAAGCTCGTCGGAACCGCACGACCGCACTTGCTCGTCGTCATCCACAGAGCCCCCCTTGGAGCACGCCACTGCCACCAACGAGATCTCCATGTCTTGCCGTTAGATCTAGATCCCACGTCCGAGATTAAATGAGTTATTCAAAAAGGTATCAACGAATCAGAAAACGTCGTGTGTCGGCCTAGTCAGGGAGCCCAGTCAGCGTCGTGTGGCAACCTAGTAAGCACCCAGTCGGCAGCCACGTCAGGCTGGCCATTTTTCTGTTATTCCCCGAATAGAATTAAATGACAGCTTTGAAGAAAACACCCTAAAAATTAGATCTATCATAACTTTTCAACCATAGCTCCAAGTTAAGAAAACTTGGAATTTTTGAAAAGCCCTAAACATTTAGAATCTTTTAGCACTATAGAAATTTAAATTTGATAAACTTAAATCTGTTCACATTTAAATATGCTTGCTTGATGAATTTTGGCATAATTCAAATTCTACAAAGCAAAAAAATTGCAAAAAATAAATTTTGGAAAACTTAGGATGTTTAATTTTATATCCTCTATCCCAATATAAGTTTTGAACAAATTAAAATTGAATTTAGATTTAAGTTGTCCATTTGAGTATTTTTTTACATGGATTTAATTCCATAAATAATTTGAAAATGGTTCCTTAAGAAAAATTGCTCCATTTGGTAACCTCGAACCATATCCACGTAAGTTTAGCCAAAAATTCATCATAGTGGTCCACTTAGTTTTTTATGCCTTAGATTTGTTTCTATCTTTTTACCATTGTTGTTGTGGCCATTTTTTAATCCAAGACCAACTCCTTATTATGTGTAAATCACATACAAGACTAACTAGTGAACCCCAAAACACTAGTACCATTGTTTTCTATCTACTTATCAACTCCCCCATTCTTGCTTCAAGAATTCATCAAGTTAGAAAAATAGAAATCAAGACTCAAGCATAAGAATGCACTTCATTTCAAATGGTGGAAACATGAAGGGCTACAAGAGATACAATAGAAGAAAATTGAAGAAAAGACTTAGGATCCACAACACCTTGAAGCAACCCAAGAAAGTGCAAGTACATGAAGGAATGAAGAAGATGACTCACCCCTCTCTCCTTATATCTTTTTTCTTATTTCCTTTCTTTTCTATTTGAGTTAGTGGTAATTTTTGCCCATCCCACTTTGGACCAACCAGTGTGAAAGCCATGAAGAATCTATCATTACCAAGAGAAGAACCACCCCAAGTAACAAGACTACAATGGAATAATGAAGATGAACTTCAAGAACACAAACATGTGAAGACTTGGAGAAAATCTACACAAGTTAAAAAATAACAAGTTGTTTTTGTCCAACCATTTACCCAAATGGAAAATCTCAAGACTTTATCTTATTTTCTCTATTGTTATAAAGTTAGTGAAATCTAGACTTACCCTAACCAAAATGGAAATCCTAACTTAGATCAGTCAAATGTCTTGATGAAAATAACTAAGAGTTACACTTTGGTATGTGTTACTTTAATTGAAATAGTGAGATCGCCTTGGTGAACTCTTGGAACTTCCTAGATAAATATGTGATCAATAAAGTTTGATCACTACAAACTCAACCTAGTCCATACCAAGTAAACACTTGGAAATTCCTTAACAAGTATTGAATCAAGAGAGAATGAAACTTTCAAAATCAAACCTTAACCTTGTCCTGGTCAACTTGGTTAAACCCATTTTTCTATGTTGGTTGCCTTGTATGTTTTTATACACTTGTGCGTTTGATTGCTAGGATGCATTTTGTTTTATTATTGTGTTTTCAATGTATAGATTGTATGGAGAGCAACGATTTTTTGTGAAGAGAGTGTGATTTCTTCACCAACTTCAACAAGGCAAGTAACACATCATCAACTACCTATTATTTTCCTATGCATTACTACAGTTTTGAGTAGTATGCATGATAGGTGATTTTTCTCTAAGTAGTATGTTATGCTATATCCTAGTAGTGTGTATTCATCCTTATACCTTGTTATTGTTGAAGCTTTAGTACTTAGTAGATGCTTAGCCTTGCTAAAAATGTGTTTTACTCAATATTGTGGAAGAACTATAAGTATAAACTTTAATGAACCACCTGGGTGGATTTGGTTGTATGGATGACGAGAGTTGAGTGTCTCCCCGAGGGGTGTTCACTTGTGGAATGCCACCAAGGAAAAAAGTGATTAAGATGTTCCCCAAGTTTATATTGCTTCCAGTGCATCTTTTTGACATATGGGATTTGTCTTGATCAACTAAGTCGTGAGAGTTCAGCCTGGGCTTGACAAGCAGATGTAGCATAATTATAGGTGGAACAGGTCTTGCCATTGGGTTGGATTCTTACTTCTAAAAGATCTCGTATCAATTCTCTCATTTCCATGATGCACTCCGGGTGTATAGGATGTTTGGGCTAATTAAAGAAAAAAGGTGAAAATGCACAACCTCTACAAAGTCAACAAACTAAGATCTTAGCCGTGTCCCCGGTTATGGACAACTTTGAGTAGATGGACAAGGATGGACGGAAGAATCACATAACCATTTTCAAAAACTAAAATTTTGACTAAGTGAACAGTACTTGTGGTGCTTGGATTTTAGTCCAGTGATGCCACACTTTGAAAAGAAAAGTTTGTTTCACAAAAGAAATAGGAGAAAATTAGCTTGAAGCAAACTTAGCCAACACTCCACTCAACCAGATAAGAATGTAAATAGATTATTGCCATTTTACATCCACCGTAGTGTTACTTGCCAATACATTAAATTGTATTGACTCCCTTGTGGCTGCATATTCTAACGTGCAGGTTATTCTGAAGACGTGTGAGGATTTCGTTTAGGATCTCGAGTCTACCTCCAAGATGCTTTGCCTATATATGGAACATGGAGGAGATGAGGCTCAATGATGTTCTATGTTTTTCGCTGTTATACTTTGTTTTCTGATAGTCTTCTAAGACTATGCAAGTTTTAATGGTATTTTGTAAAGACTGGATCATGCGATGTAATAGAATTTGACACATTTGCATGATATTTCATTTTATACTGTGGTGCTAGCATTTGATTGAGGGACTAGCGCAATAACAGGTGTTATTTAATTACTTAAATGTGGGAACGCTACAGTTTTGATGTTAGTATTTGCGAGGAGATTATCTCGTTTGACCGCACGGAGGGAAGCCTACTCCGGGATTTAAGCATCCGCTCCAAGTTGCGCCCTTATCCTCGCCCCAGGACCCAACCCTGCCAACGAAGGATCTCGAATCCCGTAGAACGCCGTAACCTCCTCCCTAGTTGGTCTCAGTGGTGTCACAATAGTGCTTGGGTCAACAGACATGGTGGCCATGGCTCACAGCGTAGCGTCGGCGGTCCCGTACGGGCTCTGTGGGTTTGACTTGCGGGTGTGTCCTGCTCGTTGAACCGCACTGTCGGAGGGTAGTATTACTAGCCTCGTCCTCTCCTGTCCCCTCTGTGTACGTGTTGTAGTGACAGTTGGCCATACTATGGGTGTGTGATCCATGGATTTGGCCATAACACCTGTCATTTGGCCGAAAACTCTAGAATGTTTGGAGGAGATAGCTCAATTATGTTAACACATTTTCAACACAACTGTCGTATTCAAAGTTTATTATTTTTGGTGGATACTAGGACATATATAATGACACCACACGAAGGTCTTGCATAATTTTGGGGGTTTTCAAATTTTCTTGAATTTTCTAAGCCATTTTCAGGAAAAGTCAAGACGGCGGGCATGACCGTTCGCAGCTAGGGGTTGAATATTGAGAAACTCTTGGTGTATCTATAATTTAATTTTGTGTACGTAAAAATGATTTTTGCCAAAAATCATGAGCAAACCACGAGACACCTGTAGTTTAAACTTGACCCGATTCCAGCTGAATCAACAGAAACTTGTGTTTTTCAAAAGAGGGGGATAGAATTATTTTCGTGGGAAACAAATTGGTTATTTATGCATATAACATGGTCTAGTAATTTCTAAAAATTCAGCTCCCAAGTGTTGCAACCTATTTGTGGTAGGTCCTTCACAAAAAAAATCCATTTTTAACACTCGGAAAATGGAAAATGGTTTTTTTATTGAGTGAAAAGGAAAACTTTCTCCGTAAACACCGTCCGTGCTTCCAAGATGCATGTTTGTGTGGAATATGGATGCATTTAAACAAAATGTGCCATGGATTTGGCCACAACCTCCGTCATTTGGCCCGAAACCCAAGAATGTTCGAAGAAGATAACTCATTTATGCGAACCCATTTTCAACACAACTGTCGTATTCCATTTCATTATTTTTGGTGGATACTAGGACACATATAATGACACCACGCAAAGGACTTGCATCATTTTGAGATTTTTTTTGAATTTTCTGAAATTTTTAAAGCCGGTTTCACGGAAAAGTCAAGACGACGGGCATGACCGTTCGTAGCTAGGGGTTGAATATTGAGAAACTCTTTGTGTATCTCTGATTAAAATAGGTACTTACGTACCTAAAAATGAGTTTTGCCAAAAATCATGAGCAAACTACGAGGCACTTGTAGTTCAAACTTGACCTGATTCCAGCTTAATCGGCATAAACTTGTGTTTTTCAAAACAGGGGGATAGAAGCCTTTACATGGGAAACAAATTAGTTATTTGTGCATATAACATGGTCTAGTATTTTCTAAAAAAAGCAGATCCCAAGTGTTGCAACATATTTGTGGTAGGTCCTTCACAAAAAATAACAATTTTCTACACTTGGAAAATGGAAAATGGTTTTTGTATTCAATGAAAAGAAAAACTTTCTCCGTCAACATCGTCTTTGCTTCCAAGTTGCATGTTTGTGTAGAATATGGGCACATTTAAACGAACTATGCCATGAATTTGACCATAACACCCGTCATTTGGCCCGAAAACCCTAGAATGTTTGAAGGATATAGCTCATTTATGCGAACACATTTTCAACACAACTGTCGTATTCCAAGTTTATTATTTTTTGTGGATATTAGGACATATATAATGACACCATGCGAAGTTCTTGCATCATTTTGGGGTTTTTTTTAATTTTCTTGAATTTTCTAAACCGGTTTCACGAAAAAGTCAAGACGGCGGGCCTGACCGTTCGTAGCTAGGGGTGTAATATTGAGAAACTCTTGGTGTATCTCTGATGAAATAGGTAGTTGTGTACCTAAACAGATTTTTGCCAAAAATCATGAGCAAACTACGAGGCACCTGTAGTTCAGACTTTACCCGTTTCCACCTGAATCGTCAGAAACTTGTGTCTTTCAATAGAGGGGGATAAAAATCTTTTCACCCGAAACAAATTGGTTATTTGTGCATATAACATGGTCTAGTATTTTCAAAAAATGCAGATCCCAAGTGTTGCAACATATTTGTGGTAGGTCCTTTACAAAAAAAATCCATTTTTAACACTCGGAAAATGGAAAATAGTTTTTTTATTCAGTGAACAGGAAAAATTTCTCCGTAAACACCGTTCGTTCTTCTAAGATGCATGTTTGTGTAGAATATGGGCGCATTTAAACAAAATATGTCATGTATTTGTCCATAACATCTGTCATTTGTCCCAAAACCCTAGAATGTTGAAGGAGATAGCTCATTTATGCGAACCCATTTTCAACACAACTGTCGTATTCCATTTTACTATTTTTGGTGGATACTAGGACATATATAATGACACCACGCAAAGGACTTGCATCATTTTGGTTTTTTTTTTTTTTGAGTTTTCTGAAATTTTCTAAGCCGGTTTTACGGAAAAGCCAAGACGGAGGACATGACCGTTTGTAGCTAGGGGTTGAATATTGAGAAACTCTTGGTGTATCTCGGATAAAAATAGGTACTTATGTACTACGAGGCACCTGTAGTTCAAACTTGACCTGATTCCAGCTGAATCGGCGGAAACTTGTGTTTTTTTAAAAGAGGGGGATAGAGGCCTTTTCATGGAAAAAAATTAGTTATTTGTGCATATAACATGGTCTAGTATTTTATAAAAATGCAGCTCCCAAGTGTTGCAACATATTTGTGGTAGGTGCTTCACAAAAAAATCATTTTTAACACTCGGAAAATGGAAAATGTTTTATTTATTCAGTGGAAAGGAAATCTTTCTCCGTCAACATCGTCTGTGCGTCCAAGATGCATGTTTGTGTGGAATATGGAAACATTTAAACAAACTATGCCATGGATTTGGCCATAACTCCCGTCATTTGGCCCGAAACCCTAGAATGTTCGAAGGAGATAGCTCATTTATGCGAACACATTTTGAACACAACTGTCATATTCCAAGTTTATTATTTTTTGTGGATACTAGGACATTTATAATGACACCATGCAAATGTATTGCATCATTTTGGATTTTCTGAATTTTCTAAAATTTCTAAGCCGGTTTTACGGAAAAGTCAAGACTGCAGGCATGACCGTTCGTAGCTAGGGGTTGAATATTCACAAACTTTTGTTGTATCTCTGATGAAATAGGTACTTATGTACCTAGAATTGATTTTTTTCCAAAAATCATGAGTAAACTACGAGGCACCTGTAGTTCAAACTTGACCTGTTTCCAAGTGAATCAGCATAAACTTGTGTTTTCCAAAAGAGGGGGATAAAAACCTTTTAGTGGTAAACAAATTGGTTATTTATGCATATAACATGGTCTAGTATTTTAAAAAATGCAGATCCCAAGTGTTGTAACATATTTGTGGTAGGTCCTTCGCAAAAAACCAATTTTCTACACTCGGAAAATGGAAATGGTTTTTTTTTTATTAAATGAAAAGGAAAACTTTCTCTGTCAACATCGTCCGTGCTTCCAAGATGCATGTTTGTGTAGAATATGGGCACATTTAAACAAACTATGCCATGAATTTGAGCATAACACCCGTGATGACCCACAAGTATAGGGGATCACAACAGTCTTCGAGGGAAGTAAAACCCAAATTTATTGATTCGACACAAGGGGAGCCAAAGAATATTTGTGATCCTTAACAAGTGAGTTGTCAATTCACTTGCACCTGAAAGTTGACTAGTTCGCAGTTGTTTATCAGTAGTAACAATTTTATAGCAGCAGCAGTAGTGAAATAACAACAGCAGTAGTGATGTTTGAAGTAAACAACGGGATTAAATAATGTAGGCATAGGGATGGATGAACGGGCGTTGCTTGGATAAGAAGGTTAAAATAATGATCATGTTAGGGGCATTGCAGATAAATAAGATAAAGCAACCAAGTACTAAGAAACCATAGGCATGTGTTCCGTAAATAGTCGTACGTGCTCTCAATGAGAACTTGCACAACATCTTCTGTCCTACCAGCCCGTTTTCAGCGGGGCCTCAAGGGAACTACTGGTAATTAAGGTGTTCCTTTTAATAGAACACCGGAGCAAAGAATTAACGCTCCGTGAACACATGTGATCCTCGCATCACAGCCATCCCCTCCGGTTGTCCCAATTTCTGTCACTTCGGGGCCTCGGGTTCCGGACAACGATATGTGTAAACAACTTGGAGGTATGATCAAGAAACAATAATTATCATCATGATTAAATAACATGTTAAGATCTGAAATCATGGCACTCGGGCCAAAAGTGGCAAGCATTAAGCGTAACAAGTTGCAACAATGTCAGGATACTAGGCACTATGCCCTAACAATCACGGCATTATTACATGAACGATCTCATCCAATCGCTACCATCCCCTTCAACCTACAGCAGGGAATTACTCACACATGGATGGGGGAAACATGGATGGTCGATGGAGAGGCATTGGTGATGACGGTGGCGATGATCTCCTCCAATTCCCCGTCCCGACAGTGTGCCAGAACAGGAACTTCTTATCCCCGAATCGAGATTCGGGATGGCGGCGGCTCTATGTTGTGTTTCTGTAGATTATGACGAACCCCCTCGGGTTTTAGGGTTGGAGGCTACTTGTAGTCGAAAGGGGAGTCCGAGGGGGGCTCTGGGGGGGCCCACACCCTATGCTGGCGCGACCAGGGGTACCCGCGCCAGGGGGGTGTGGCCACCCTGTGGCTCCTCTCCTGGCCCCCTTTTGGCTCCCGGGGTCTTCCGGGGTGAAAACACCAATGGGCTCTTTTCTGGGCATTTTCCCGAAAGTTGATTTTTCTGCACAAAAACAAGACACCAAGTTAATTCTGCTGAAAACAACGTTAGTCCGTATTAGTTGTATCCAAAACACACAAGTTTAGAGGAAAACAATAAGAAAAGTATTCGGAAAAGGAGATACGTTTTTGACGTATCAACCCGTCATTTGGCCCGAAACCCTAGAATGTTTGAAGGAGATAGCTCATTTATGCGAACACATTTTCAACACAACTGTTGTATTCCAAGTTTATTATTTTTGGTGGATATTAGGACATACATAATGACACCACGTGAAGGTCCTGCATCATTTTCATTTTTTTTTTTCTGAAATTTTCTAAACCAATTTCCCGAAAAAGTAAACACGGCGGGCATGACAGTTCGTAGCTAGGGGTTGAATATTGAGAAACTCTTGGTGTATCTATGATGAAATAGGTAGTTGTGTATCTAAACTTTTTTTTTCCAAAAATCATGAGCAAACTACGAGGCACCTGTAGTTCAGACTTTACCCGTTTCCAGCTGAATCGGCAGAAACTTGTGTCTTTCAAAAGAGGGGCATAGAAAGCTTTTCATGGGAAACAAATTGGTTATTTGTGCATATAACATGGTCTTGTATTTTTTAAAAAAATGCAGATCCCAAGTGTTGCAACATATTTGTGGTAGGTCCTTAAAAAAACCATTTCTGACATTTAGAAAATGGACAATGGTTTTTTATTCAATTAAAAGGAAAACTAGCTTCATCAACATCGTCCGTGCTTCTAAGATCCATGTTTGTGTGAAATATGGGCACATTTAAACAAACTATGCCATGAATTTGGCCATAACACCCGTCATTTGGTCTGAAACCCTAAAATGTTCGGAGGAGATAGCTCATTTATGTGAGAACGACAAAATTCCTAATATTTTCAGATTATCTATAAAATAGGGACTACACTTTGTGAAAATTGAATGGTCTCCGTTTTACACCATATTTATGTACCTTCTTCACAAAAATGTTGTATTTTGCACTAAAAGGGGATAAAAAATTTATATTTCTAATAATAATTTGAAGACCCAATTTGGCACCATTGTTTCTCATACAAATACACAGCTATGTGTCAAATATGGAAATGTTACCAAAAAATGCCACGAGAATGATCATTAGTCTTAGAAAATAGAAGAAAATAGTCTTTACCGTGTGCAAACACACGGTAAATAATAAATCATTGTCGTGTGCAAACACACGGTAAAGAATATTTGAAATTGCGCCGTTCGCACTGCCGTCTGAGTGGACACGTGTGTAGAGTCTTTGCCCTGCGTGCGACTTTACCGTGTGCCAAACGTTACCGTGTATTTTCCCTGCTCTTTACCGTGTGCCAAATGTTAACGTGTGGATGAACAAGGTAAAGAACTCTTTGTCGTGCGCCCGATATACAACACATGGTAAAGACCGGAGGCACACGGGGAATATGAGCTCTCCCGTAGTGTCCAATCAGCAACCTCTCACCATCGTCCCGCATGAAGCGCATCGAGCACCCGCTCCTCCTTGCTCGACAGCACCGGACGGGCCGTCGCATGGTGAAGCAGAAGCGTTCCCTCCCTCGACGGCTGGGACTGCTCCGGAGCCAATCTCCCTGTAGTAACGTGGCACGCGACATCTCCCTCCAAGTGGCTAGCAATTCGACTTCTTGCGGTATGTAACATCAAGACGTACGCTAGATGCGTAAACTCCAGCCTTACGTCTGGGCTCGCGACCCTTTCTCGGGAGATGAGGGAGGAGGATGGTACATCTGGATAGATAAACAAGTACATAATTGCAAGAGTAGATCTAAAACTAAACGGAGAGCATAGATCTAGATAAACAAGGCAGTACATAATGGCAAGAGTGGATCTGATCTGCTAATCATACTCCTACCTAGGCCTATAGTACTCCGACTCGTAGTCGTCGTAGTCACCACCGTCGTCGTCACTATCGTCGGACGGTGCTTTGGACTCCCTCGGAGGATCACGACGCTAGGACTGGGCGTGAGGGTAGCGCAGGCGGGGGTTATCGCCGGCCCTGATGTAGTTCATGACGCTCTGAAGAGTCCGTCCGCCTCCCCACCACAGCTGACGACCGGACTCGTTGAAGTTCGAAGGAGGCGGGCCGTTCTCCACGTACCTAGCGAGCGCACTCTCACGCCGATTAATGAAGAAGGCGTCCCAAGTAGGGCGGCAGTCGGGATTCCAACTGGGATTCCTCTGCTGCTCCGGCGTGAGCTCGTGGTAGTAGTGGTTCGTGATGGCCGCCCTCCGCGCCACACCTTGAGGAACAGGAGGGACCGGCACTCCTCCGGCGCTCAGCATGCAACCGCCGGAACGCTGTAGCCGGACTGGCAGGGGTAGTTCGAGGCGGAAAGTGCCTCCGCCTGGAGGAAGGTTAGAGTGGGTACGGTAGAATCCATGAGAGAGTGGTGAGTTTATATGTGTTTATGCCAATGGTGGCAATGCATACATATATATAGTGAGAAGAAATAGACCCTTTAGTGCCGGCCTGTTTTACCAACCGGGACAAAATGGTTAGCGTTTCGTTGAGAAACAGATCGGCCCTTTAGTGGCGGCCTGTTTTACCAACCGGGACAAAATGGTTAGAGTTTTGTTGCGACCAAAAAGAAATAATCACACAGATCGTGTGTTTCTTCAAGCGCTTGTGAGTCGTTGGATCAGGGGTGTGTTTCTTTCGAGCTGTTGTGAGCCGTTCGATCAGGGGTACGGTGTGTTTCTTTCGAGCGGTTGTGAGCCATTGGATCAGGGGTGTTTCTTAACCGTTGGATCGAAACCCTAGCACAACACTTCGTGAGCCAGATGACCCTATATATAGCCCACCTTCATACATCATTCAGTTCATCGTCCAAATACAAATCATCCGGATTCGCCAGCATACGTCCTACCGTGCACTTGGTATGCATATATGCACTCAGTAGCCACGGTGGGGCTGTATGCTGGCGATACCGATTGTTTTGTTCTAAATCCCCCCTTTAAGGTTTGACAAAAGATTTGATACATCATTCAATTCATCGACCGAATACAAATCATCCGGATTCGCCATCATACGTCCGACCGTTCTTATGATATGCACTCAAGAGCCAAGGTCAGGGAGTATGATGGCGATACCGATTGTTTTGTTCTGCATCCCCCCTTGAAGGTTTGACAAAAGGTTTGATACTACGTATATATTTGTCTGCCTTGTATGCGAGGAAACTATGTATATGCATGGATCAACTGGTCTGATGTGCACTTATTATAAATTTAATGTACCTTGTTCTGTATTTGAATTTTGTGGAGTTATTATTTGAAATAAAACAATAGAAAACATAAAGGAAACAATAGAAAACATAAAGGAAACAATATAAAACATAAAGGAAACAATGGAAAGCATAAAGGAAAAAATACAAAACATAAAGGAAACAAAAGAAAACATAAAGGAAACAATGGAAAACATAAAGGAAAACAATAGAAAACATAAAGGAAACAGTAGAAAACATAAAGGAAACAATAGAAAACAAAATAAAACAAGAGAACACAAAAAGGAAACAAGAGGAAACAAAATAAAAAAATAGAAAACATAAAGGAAACAATAGAAAATAAAATAAAACAAGAGAACACAAAAAGGAAACAAGAGAAAACAAAATAAAACAATAGAAAATATAAAGGAAACAATGGAAAACAAAATAAAACAAGAGAACCCCAAAAGGAAACAATACAAAACAAAATAAAACAAGAGAAAACAAAAAAGGTAACAATAGAAAACAAAATAAAACAAGATAATCCAAAAAGGAAACAATACAAAACAAAATAAAACAAGAGAAAACAAAAAAGGTAACAAGAGAAAACAAAAAGGACTTTAGTGTTAGAATTGTCTTAGGAATTTTAGAATTGTTAGAATTGACTTAGAAATTGACTTAGGAATTTTAGAATTGACTTAGGAGTTTTAGAATTGTTAGAATTGAGTTAGGAATTTTAGTGTTAGAAAATTAGACATAGAAATTTTTTAGTGTTAGAAAATTAGACTTAGAAATTTTTTACTTAGGAATTTCACTTAAGAATTTTTAGAAAATTTCACTAAATTAGTGTTACAAAATTTCACTAAGTTAGGGGAGGGAGAAGCCGACGGCTCCGGTAAGAGAGAAGCCGACGGCTCCGGTGAGGGAGAAGCCGACGGCTCAGGTGGAGCCGTACAAATTACAAACACCGGCTCCGAGGTGCATATAGATATGTTAATTATTGAAGCATCCGTTGTCTATATACATGTATTAACAGTCTTTATATTATTAGCCATCCGGTTCAAGCATATCAACCGTAAAAAAGACTAAACGAGGCGCAACAAAGAAGTTGAAGGATACAGAAAGATATAGGATCGAAACGATCTCAGCAGACGGCGCACCCGAGCTTCCCGCTGATGTTGCCCAAACATTTGTGAAGCAATGCGGAGTGCTAGTTAGGGATCACATCCCGATCACTGTTCAAGAGTGGAATGAGCCAAAAGATCCGCGGAGACAAGGAATTTCATTTGTCAGCAAAAAAGCCAAAGATCATGTGTAATTTCACCTTACCCTTGCCATAGGTGGACGAGAATGAGGCGGATGAGAATGAGGAGGTAGATGGCGAAGCCGATGTTAATAAAAATAAACTTGAGTTAGTGGAAAGATCAAGGCGTGGACTCTGAAAAAGATAGCCCAGCAATTCGAAAACTGGAAGAAAAGACTCCGGATTTCACTCAAGGGTATGAGAAAATAAAAACCTTATGGTCAGATTTTGTGAAGTACAAGCTGTCACAGAATGCAAAGGAAAGGTCAAAAACAAATCAGAAAAACGCCGCCAAAAAGGTATATCACCATATTATGGGGCAAGCTGGCTACAAGGGTTCCCTGCCCAAGTGGGAGAAATGGGAGAACGACCTGCTTGAGAAGGGGATCACTCCGGAGCCATTCATGTGGGTCGAGCGGACAAGGTCATGGTTCTATGGGCATGGGGGCAAGTTGGACGCCGAAGGAAAAGCAATCTATAACCTAAGGCATAAAGAGAATCCTCTACCCATAGAAGATCTTAGAAGCGCAATAAAGGACGTTAAAGAGGGGAGGTTTGTGCCAGGTAGAGAGAAAGACAAGCTCACACGTGCCCTCGGGAATAAGCAACACGTAGGGCGTACACGAGGCACAAAAGGCAATCCTCTGTGGATTATTGGGTTTGAAGACATCAAAAAGAAATATCCTGATAGAAGTCGTCAACGGAAAAAGGACGCGGAGGCGGCTGAAGCAACGAGTCAGGCAAACTGGAGGCGTCAAGTTGAAGAACAAATGAAGTTGCAGCAGGAGGTAGCAATGAAGCAGCGGGAGAAAATTAGCACACTTAGCCAGCAGCTAGTGTCTACCGGCGTACCACACCTGGTAGAAGGTGAAGTCGAGGCTACCGACGCCGCACATTCTCATCATCGGAAAAGCATCGTTGCGTGCACGCAGCTCGAGGGTGATGATGCACCACCGATGATGCTCCCGGTGGATGATATCACGGAGATGACAACTTGTGAGCTCCACGTGAAGGTCGTCAATATAACTATCAAGGCGGCGGTCGGCTATGTCTTACCAATTTGCAACGAACCAACTCACCATAGTCTTCCGGTTCCATGGGGCTACGCTGTTGTTGGGGTCGATGAAGTTGTCAACGGATTCGAGCGGGTGAAGCTTGAATTCCCTGAAGGTGAAGACGGAGAGGTGACTGAACTCGGAGAAGCCAAGAAGTTGACCGTTCTATGGCTAAAGGAATGCATTGTGCTTCCAAATCAGACGGCAAGTCCATCGACTCCTCACCATTCTCCAGCGCAATAGTCTCCGCCGTGCATGACTTCTCCAGCGAGGTCGCCTACGCCGTGCATGGCGTCTCCAGCGCGGTCGTCTACCCCGCCGCGCTAGCCTTCTCCGCCCACTAAGTTTCTGCCGAAATGTAAAAGATCATCCAAACGTCAACGTTCACCCCTCCCGAAGGTACCAAAGGAGTTACCCAAGTTACCTTACGACTATACTCCTGAGCAAACCCAGAAAATCGCAAGGGACGAATACGAGGCGTGGAAGTCGAAGCCGAAGGAGCCGACAAAGGCAGATTTCCCCGACACCGAAGAAGATGTAGAACGAGTTTGGAAAATGGTGAAGACTCTTCATCAACCCGAGCCGAGTATGTCATCTGACTATGCCCCCTCTATTCTGAAGTCACACCTGGAAATGGTGTGGTCGACGAAAAGTAGTAGCGCAAGCGCGAAAAGCAAAAAATTAGTTGCCCAGCTCGGAGAGCAGAAAAAACAATCCATCTCCCCGCTCAAAGTGATTTCCAATACCAAGGTGGGGCCGAGCACTAATGCTGACGATCAAATTGATCCGGAGTTTATAGAACTGTACGGAGAAAGGTCAGTTGTTGCGGGTTTGTCCATTGCTGAGTATATGCAAACAGTATACTACTTCTCCGCTGCTGAATGTGCGTACAAATACCAACACGGGAATCCTCTCGTCAAACCCGAGGAGGTAAAGGATCTACTAACCAAAATGCGAAGAGTGCATAATTGGTATATGGAAGCCGTTCAGAAATCTCAGGACTGGATAGTGCTCGGAGTTAGAGACGAGGACTACGGGTATGGAGATGGACTGGTTGTGATTTAATTTTCCAAATTGTTTCAGTTATTCCAGCAGCAGACCCTCGACAAATCTATCGTTAGTGCCTATTGTCTGTAAGTACTTATTTCTCTAATTAAGTCTCTAGCTAGCTCACCTCGTTCGTTGCATATTCATATATATAGTACACTCATTATATTTGTGTTGTACACATTCTGTTTTTCTTACTCGATGTTCAGTGTATAATTGATGAGTTCTGCCATGCATAGCTTCCACTATATTCTGCTAATCTTCCAAGTTGACAAAGGGAAATTACTGGTAATGGACCCAAAACGTAAACCCCTAGCGATGTGGGCGGACATGCAGGAAATGATCTAGCGGTAATTTCGGTCTTTATATATGGCACTATATATATCGATTAGTTTGTTTCATTTTCGGATATCAAGTAATTACTAACTCTTTTTTATTATTTTTCTTTCCCGGGCAGCGTTTGGAAGAGGTTCACAAAAAAGGCCAGGGGTGAATGGAAATCAGAGCTTACATTTGATATTGTGCAAGTAAGTACTACTATCTAGATCCGCGCATCTCCTTGATTCTAGTGTCGATACCATTATCATGGCTGATTGATTATTATTTTGATTAAAACCATGTTCTCGTAAAGTGCTTGCAACAAGGAGACGGGAATCACTTGTGTGGATACTACGCTTGCGAGTTCAATCGTCAGACGACCTGTCCCAAGGGCAGAGATTTCAACAAACTTCATGTACGTCGGTCGTCAATTTTTCCTATTACCATCTATTTTAGCTACTTACTTTCATTAATATATATTGACCACTCTTCTTCATATTAGATCGAACAGCTCCGGGACGGTCTTCTACCAAGGGACCGCATACGAGCAATTCAGGAGGAAATTGCGGGCTTCTTAGATGCAGATGTCCTAAATGTAAATGGAGAGTATTATAACGCCGCTTGGTAATGAATTTGATTTTGTAATTCATTCCATCGGTCATGTAATATGCTCGATATACTTAGCTTCTGTAATATAAGTGTTCCTTCTTTTGCTATATATATGCATTACTTAGTCACTCGTGGGATCCGGAGGTCCGAGGAGGGGCCACCGGGGCTCCTCTCTTTTCGTGGGATATGAGATGTCCGGGGAAGGGCCACCGGGCTGCTCTCTTCTCCTGTGATCCGGGGAGGGGTCATCGGGGCTCCTCTCTTATCATGGGATCCGGGAGGTATGTGGATTGCAAAACATAAAAAGAAAAATAATAAACACAAAAAAATAAAAACTTCGCCGCGGCAGAGAAAAAGGCAAAAGTGTTGTCGTGGCAGAACGGGCATTCATCCCGGTTCGTGGGAAGAACCGGGACGAATAGTCCCTACCAGATGGCGCTACCCTGCCACGTGGGCCACTCCCAGTCGGATGGCTTTGGGCCATTTGTCTCGGCTGGTCCATCCCGGTTGCACAACCGGGACAAATAGGCCTTAAAAACCGGGACTAATATCCCTGTTTCTACTAGTGTCTTCCAAGCAGCTAGCAATTCGACTTCTTGTGGTATGTAACATCAAGACGTACGGTAGACGCGTAAACTCCAGCCTTACGTCTAGGCTCGCGTCCCTTTCTCGGGGGATGAGGGTCGACCCTCTTCCACCACACAGAAAATTCAAAGTCAGTAAACTCGGCGACGACTCCCCTCTCACAGCCTCAGCGCCACAGTCATGCATGTCGACGACTCAAATGCTCATCTCCTGCTGCATAGTCGTCCCCTCGTGCGCCCAAGTCACGCTTCATTCACCAAGCTAGGCTGCAGATGCCGTCGGAGTCGAGCAGTGCACGCCGGCGGGCCATGTGCTCTAAGCTCTATCTCGCCGTGTGCCAAGGGCGGGTGAAGGGCGTCATAGATATGCTTCAGAAAGGACGCCACGGTAGCAGTACTGCTACTGCGGCTGATGCTACCGATCAAGCAGAAGATAACGCACCTGCTAGCTAGCTATTGCTTCATGCAATTTGGCACTATTAAGCCGCGCTGTTCTTTGCTTAGATTTATTTGGTACAAAAAGAAATGTTTCCGATTTTCATGATATTTTGCCAGGGATCCAGCATAAAGAGTACTGTGACATAGACGAGGTGAGTCCGGACAGGAACAATCTCCTTCACTTAGCTGCGGACCAGGGGCACGACAAGTTGATCGGCAAGCTCTAATCCACGTTTCGTTTGGAGTACAGGAGCCTCCTCTCCTCCCGCAACTCAACGGAGGAAACGCCGCTACACTGCGCGGCGAGGGCTGGGCGCGTGAAGACTGTGGGTCTACTGCTCAGCCATGCGCGGCAATTTGGAGATAACCTCATCCGCGCAAGCGAGACGGACAGTGCCGGGGACACGGCCCTGCATCTGGTGGCGAGGCAGGGCCATCACGCGGCGGTGAAAGCTCTGGTCGACGCGGCGCCGGGTGTGGCCTACGAGGCTAACAGTGCCGGCATGTCACCGCTGTACCTGGCAGTCATGAGCGGGTCCGAGCCAGCAGCCAAAGCGATAATGACCAGGAGCAGCCATGCGGCGTCGGCGGTCGGGCCGGGCTCGCAGAACGCTCTGCACGCTGCCGTCTTCCAGGGCTCAGGTTACCAACTCTTCCGTCGAGACTCTGCTACCTCGTACTGTACGTGTTTGTTCTTGGCTACTAACATCATCCATCCATCCACACATTGTCAGCGATGGTTGAGCTTCTTATGAGATGGAGGCCATCGCTGGCCGACCAAGTAGACGATGACAACAACAGCAGCCCGCTCCATTTCGCCTCGTCCGACGGCGATCGTTACGTCGTGAGCGCAATCCACCGCTTAGCGGCCCCGAGCACGGTGTACAAGCAGGATTCGGAGGGCCACTCCGCCTTACACGTAGCCGCGCGGATGGGCCATGCCGTCCTCGTCGAAATGCTAATGACCAAGCACCTTGATGCGGCGGAGCTCCGGGACCACCATGGCAGAACCTTCCTGCATTGCGCGGCCATGGGAGGCCACTCCAAGGTCGTGCTGGTCGCCATCAAGAGCTGCAAGCTGGGCCGCCTCCTCAACGCGCAGGACAAAGACGGCAATACGCCGCTCCACCTCGCTGTGGAGGCGGGTGCTTTCGCCGTGGTGGACTGCCTGATGTCGAAAGGCAAAGTGCGACAGGACGTTATCAACAACCAAGGGTTCACGCCATATGATCTCGCCGTGAAATCTACCAGTGCATTCAAAGCGGTAAGTACCATAGTAAACACACCTTCTTTTGCAATGGCATGATGACGACCATCGAAAAGCAGAGTGTCGGTCACTTATATGTCTGATGAATTCGACGGTGCAGACAAGTCTTGTGGCGACATTCATTGCCTTAGGAGCGCAGTCCCGGCCGCAGAGACAGGATCATCTGGAGCCGTGGAGCGGCGGCGACGTAGGACAAGAGATAGAGAAGATGTCCGACGGCCTCGCGGTGGTCGCTGTTCTCATCGCCACCGTCGCCTTCGGTGCGGCGTTCAACGTGCCGGGGTCGTACAAGGAGAACGGCAGGGCGGTCCTGGAGAGGGAGTTCACCTTCCAATGTTTCGTCGTCCTGGAGAGAGAGCTCGTCTTCGCTTTGCCCCAGATCGTCATGTTCTGGATCACGCCTGAAGCGTCATTCGCAACAAACTGCAAGTTCTTTTGGAAAGGAATCGATCCTGCCACCAAAAGGCGCGTCAGGCGGCAGTCTCCCTTCGTGACTGTATTCGTATACAACCTACTTATCTTCACGATTATAAATACCATTTCCTTTGTCGGTCTGTTATACCTTCAGGCGACGGCGACAGGGTGTTCTAGCGTTCATTCACCAATGCCCGCTCTTGCTCCAACCCCCCTCTAAGGAATGAGGATACCACCCGCTCCGAATGTTTTTGCCAATATATCCTACTTTATCTCAAGACATACTATATAGGTTCCAAAACCAGTTATGGTCATTTATGTACGTACAGTTGAGTATACTTATGCTCATTCTATTGGTTGTCAGTAATGCTACTCGATTTGCAAGGGCAACCTCCACCTCTCCTCGGACAGCAACAACAAATGGGACTGCACATGCTGTGTGTCTGCTAGTACCACTTGATGCTTAGTGTATGTTTCTCAAACGACTCAATACACGTTATAAGTGTTACACCTGTTAGATCTAGCTACTATAGATGATCATCGGTGTATCAAATACCTATGCCTTTGTGACTTGGATTCGAGATGGAAAACGAGAGAGATAGAACAGAGAGAGAGAGAGAGAGAGAGAGAGATGGGATACCACCTTCGCTTCCCTTGGAGGACGATGGTGTAGAGTCAGACATGGTGGCGACGGTGGAGGTTGCGTGGCGGTGCTTCTCTTCGCTTCTGCGGCTAACCCTAGATCGGTAGGGATTGTATAAGTGGAGATTGTGGCAGCAACGTCGAACCTTGTGATGCGTCCCCCCCCCCCCCCCCCCCCCCGCGCCTCTTTATATGTGCAGCGCTACGGGGGCCGTCAACCATATCCGGTCATGCGCCCCCGATCAGGGCGCGTTTGATACTAAAACATTTTGGACTTTTAGCCACACGGTTCTCCTGTTGAAAGAATCAAATCCGTCACGTAATATGCACTCGTGGGGTTCCCTATTTAGCACGTCATTAAGGATTTTTCCTGCTATTCTCATTACCATCACCATTGTGGAACGGTTCTTTCGCTTAGAGAGGTAAAGCTACCTTTCGGTACACTTGTTGCATATTCTGCAATGTCACCCTTCATTTCTTCTGCCTTCTATATCTCGATTGACGAGTGTTCACCTTGCTGTTCTGAGATTCATACGTCACCATCGTCGATCTCTCCCCCTATAACGTCCTCTTTCTTTCATCTGGCGCCCAAATTTAGACATTTCCCAAACAGGAGATCGTCATTAGCATCACGGGTCTCCGGCACCAGACACAGCAAATCACGTTGGCTAGAAAACAGCTCTTGAAACAAATTCTACTACATATTTCGGCCAATTAACAAAGGAAAGTAAGAATAGTCTACATGGGGGAGAGGGTGGCGGCCCAAGTTGACTCTAAGAAAGCTATGCCGCTGACTATCACCCTTATTCTTAGAATGCCCACCGACGTGATCGAATTGCACCTATGATGTGTTCTTATAATTATCCTCGGCAATTGACTAGCTACACTTGTCCTCACAAAGATTGAACATGAGATTGATTACCCTCGCCTACAACAGCAACTTATTGGACTTCATCTTAGAGGGGCGCATGCAATCCCCAAATTCAGAGAGAATGAATGTGTTTTTGCTGATATTCCATGGCACACCCTCCCGCCCTCAATCACGGTCATCCTTTGATCCAAAGTCTACAACAAAAATATTATCTCCCATGGATCGGAAGGTCAACCCCTTAGGGCCCCAAGCCGGGCGAAACACGCTAGAAATCGTGTGCAGTTGGAAAACATTGCGGTGCAGAATCTTCCCAGCCAGCATCCACCTCTCCTTTTCTTCTTCCTCGTGATCGGAAGGGCAACAGAGGCATGGCCTCGTCCTCGGAGATGTGAAGTTTTCCTAAGTCTTCTTCCAGCTTTGCCCTCAGCGATAGAGACTCCCTCTTATTCTCTTTACCCGCTGATGAGCTCATCCTTGCCGAGAAGATAAGGTATGATGCGCCCCGCAGACGGGTCCATGTGCACTGCCAAGAGTCCTCCCGAAAACAAAAAAAAAATATATAAAGGGCTTTTATTACTTAATAGTGTTTAAGCATTACACCCGGCCTCTGCATCCTGAGAATGCACACAACCAAAATCTAGAGATTAAAAAACAAATAAACGACAAGTCTAAATAAATCATGTAGACGTAGATTGTCGACACTATGGATATGCTATCCGTAGATCAAGCGGCCATCCATGCGGGGTAAAAACATCCGTCGCCACCTGGTCCAGCCGTGCATAAGGCTCCATAAAAAGGCCTCGAAACTCCCCTCGCTGTAATATTGACCATGAACGGAGAATACCTATGCATCGGAATAGAAGCTGCATACGAGAAAAAAAATATCATTGAAAATCTTGTCATTTCTACATAGTAGAGCAACCATATATATAACGGCTAGCGCTCCTACCATAATAATATTTTTTAACCTTTTATCCACCCTGTTTAATCAGTTAACGACAATATTCGCAACCGATGTGGGCTGTTAAAGATTTGAAGCCATTTGGATAGCGGACCATATAGAAAATGTGCAATAAAAGACCAAATGTTTAATCGTCTCATCATACTAACAAGAAACACACTTTAAACTTCCATGCTAATTACGCTTGACAAGATTATCTTTTGTTAGTATGACCCCTTTATGAAGATACCATGCAAAAACTTTAATCTTTAGTGGTACATTCATAAGTACGTTTTTAAAAATATCGACTGGCATATCTGATTGGATCATAGCTCTATACATAGAATCCACCGAGAACATTCTATTCTTAGTAAGTTTCCACCAAAACTGATCTTTTCTTGGAGTCAAATTGACCGAAGTCAACCTCTGAACAAGCGCATTCCAGGACAAAAGTCGTGGACCAATGAGATCTCGTCTGAACGTCACAGTAGGAGGTGAGGTTTGCATGACCTAGCCAGTGTATCATCCTTACGGCGTGAAATGTAGTACGTCGCAGAATATTGTTCTCGGAGTGTGGTATTACCCAACCATTTGTCCTCGCAGAACATTATCTATGATCCATACTTAATCTTAAATACCTCATACGAAAAAGTTGGTTTTAGTCGCCATTAGTCCGGCCCAAAAGTGTGAATCACCTCGTATCCATATAACATGTGAAACTGCTTTTCAACTAATGTATTTTCGTTGAAGGAGCGTTTGACAAACGTCATCTTCGGTTAGTAGTTTGAAAAACCATTTACCTATTAGGGATGAGTTCTTGACCTGTAGGTCATGAATACTCAAACCCCCTGGTCTTTTGGTCGACAAACTACATACCACCTAGCCAGCCGATACTTCTTTTTCTTGTTCTCGCCTTGCTAAAATAATCTTGATCAGAAATAATCCAACTTTTTCAGGACGCCTTTAGGTAACTGGAAGAAGGATATCATAGACAGTACCATATTAGAGAGCACTGAATTTATGAGTACCAATCATGCACCAAGGGACAACAATTTTCCTTTCTAACTAGCTAGCCTTTTCTCTAAACGTTTTTCGACTTTTCTCCATTCTGCATTAGTCAATATCCTATAATGTATTCGTATACCCAAATATTTAATGGTAAATTGACGTTGCTTGCATCCGTACAATTCGGTATACTGAGCTAAAGCATTCTGGGTCTTGCCAAAACAGAACAATTCACTTATATGGAAGTTGATTTTTAATCTGGATAGTTGTTCGAACGTCGAAAGAATTAATTTCAGGTTCGCAGCTTTATCCATATCATGTTCCATAAAAATAATAGTATCATCTGCATATTGAAGGATGGACAGTCCCCCCATCAATAAGATGTGGGATTACTCCCTCAATTTGGCCATTTTCTTTGGCTCTTTCAATCATGATCGCTAGCATATCAGCCACAATATTAAACAATATGGGCGAAAGAGGATCACGTTGCCTTAAGCCTTTTTTGGTCTGGAAGTACCGGCCAATGTCTTCATTGACTTTAATACCAACACTACCTCCAGACACATACTTCGGACCAGGGCACACCACTCTTCTGAGAATCATTTCATTCTTAGAGTCTGCTGGAGAAACTCCTAGTTCACATTATCATAGGCCTTCTCAAAGTCTATTTTTAAAATCACACAATTTAGTTTCTTCGTATGCATATCATGTACGGTTTCGTGTAGAATCACGACTCCGTCTAGGATATTCCTACCTTGCATAAAAACCGTCTACCTAACTTTTACCACATGATCTGCCATCGAGTTTAACCTGATGGTTGCAACTTTTGTAAAGATTTGGAAACTAACATTGAGGAGACATATTGGTCTATACTGTTGTATCCTTTCTGCCTCCAAAAACTTAGGTAACAAAACGATTTCCTCAAAATTAAGGTGATACAGTTCTAGATGTCCATTATGTAAGCAACCAAACATCTCTATGAGATCATCTTTAATGACCTCCCAGAAATGTTGGTAATTAAAACTACGTCGGACATCCATCTGGACAAGGTGCCTTATTATGCTCCATTTGAAACACTGCCTTCTTAATCTCCTCTTCCGTGAAGGGAGCATAAATAAAAGCATTTTCCTCATAGGATACTTGGGGAATATCATCTGTGCAGGACTCGTCCATAGTAATATTACTTACTTCAGGAGCCCCAAACAGTCTTTTATAAAACTTTGTAATATAAGCCTTGAGATGATCTTGTCCCTCGATCAGGCCTTCATCCTGGTGAAGAGAATGAATACATTTTTTTCTGGTGCCTCCCATTGGCGACATTATGAAAATATCGTGTATTCGAATCTCCTTCAAGAATGAATTGAGCCTTGGATCTTTGGTACCATTTGAGTTCCTATTCTCGCAACCTTTGCGCTACCTTTGCGTTGCATTGACTATTAATTTCAATCTCTTGCGTAGTTAGCAGCCTATTCTCAGCGATCCGATCCAACTCATCAATAATGGAACACAACCACTCCTTTTCTTTTTTCAGCATCCCAGTAGTGTGTCTAGCGCATCCCCGAAGATATTTACGCATATTGCGAATTTATTATTCCATCTTAGCATTGGGTTGTCACCTACCACTGGTTTGCACCAGACTTTCTTCACTAGCTCGTCAAAACCATCACGCAGCAACCAACCAAGTTCAAACTTGAACTGTGGTTGTGAATGTTTTTTCGTTGTGTCGGATGATAATAGGAGGGGGCATGGTCCGATAAAGCCTAAATACGCTACAGAGCACATATTGTTACCAATGGGAATATCCTCCCAGTCGGTACTCCATTATCTCCATTATGAGTTTTGAAACTCTATAGAGCGGTGTGGCTAATCATTTTTTAGACTTAATCAGCCACTTATATTTACTAGAAATTGAACATCTACGTTTTACCACCCCTAAACAAACATAGAAGTTCTAAATTCTCATTTATTTTTCAATAACGTTGATAGCAACAAATTTACTTCCATGGGCTGACTAGTATAGAACATCACATCGGACATAGTTGAAACCCACGTTAGAAATGAACATTTTGCCCGTGTATATTGGAGGCGCATCGGTAATGGAGGATGACCTATTTGCAATGAATTTAGTACATTTCATATTTCACAACACACCCCATTCACTTTGCATCACAATATAAATTTCGCACCACGGTACACACATGTTACAACACGATATCGCCAACAACAACATTGGATTTGAGATATAGATAACACCACATCGACAACATCAATATAATTTGAAAACTTATTCAATCGATGCAGCTCAAAATACATAATGTGATACTCACAACCTAAAATACAACTTATATTGATTTTTTCTAACAAAAGGGAGGATCTAGAAGGGCCCAGTTTGCATTAGATAAATTCATAGTACAGAGCATATCTCTCGCACATAAGGACAAAAAATGAAAATTACACACAATAAATTTTTTCACGCAGAGACAATAAATAAAGCTCGTTGTGGAGGAAAGCAACCCCCACATGAGTATTATTACACCATATGGCATACTTGACATGTCTAAAATAACACCCATAATTGTCATTGTCCAAACCTGAAACACTAATCAAGTTTTTGTGTGATGATGGAACATATAAAACATCTCTAAGCAGAATTGTGAATACATCAGCTAACTCCAGGGAGATGTTGCCAACAGGTTCGACGTCTTCTTGAACTCCATTTGCAACTTTAATGCATCTTTGCATAGTCTGCGTCAAATGGAATCCCTGTAAAGAATTTGCAACATGAGCAGTCGCACCTGAGTCAATCCACCAAGTAGATTTTGAAAAATGTGTATACAAGGATTCATTTACAAAGGAAACAATGTTGTTGCTTCTCTTTGCCATTATAGACTCTAGCCAAACTAGGAAATCTTTCTTGTAATTCACAGTCTTCTTGCAGTGGAGACATGTGTCTTTTTCCACTTGAAGAGACTTCTGCTAATGTTGATACTGCGAGGGAACTTTTTCATGTTCCTTTTCTTATTATCCTTCTCATAATTTGGAGAACCACCATGTGAGGTTTTAAGTATGTCATCTTTTTTCACACACATGGCTATGGTCTTTTCTATGTCCCATTTTTCAGGTGACATGTTGTAGTTGACAACAAAAGTGTCAAACCGGTTTGGCAGTGAAGCCATGACCTGATGAACAAGGAGTGTAGGCTTGAGCTCCAAATCAACGTCCATGGGCTTAAGCTTGTCTTCCATGTTGCTCATCCTGAGGATATGCTCTCTTATGCCATGTGCACCTCCAGTGTACTAATCAGTGAACTAGCTCTTATCTTTTCTAGGAACTCTACAACGGAAGTACACTCTGCAATTGAGCCCACAATAGCGTTCTCAATTGTGTTCTTTATGAAAACCATGCAGTTTTTATTGGTTGTGAGCCATTTTTGGTTATCGATGATATAAGACATCTCGAAATGAGCATAATCCCTCTTCTTTTTCTCCCAAGCAGCATCATCATCAGCTGCATCTTTCACTAGCTCTGTTTCCTTGACTGGTTGTGGAGTGTACACAACCCAGTCGACCTCAGCACAAATGAAGGCCAAATCCACCTTCTTACTCCATTCAGTGTAGTTATCACATCAGAGTTATCCATCTGTTATTTCAATTCTTAGGGTTGAGTTGATGATAACATTAAGACAACCAGGAATATGCCTTGTTGACTACTACTCTTCAAGGGTAACGGCTCGCAAGGTAATTTAACTGATTTATTCTGTACAGAGGGTCCCAGATAGGAGAATTTCGTGTACCTTTTAGGTCTGTACAAGGTAATTAGACGGTACGCACCGAGGAGGGTGCAGAGTGGGAGAGGTACCTCACTGGGCATGTGCAGGTTGTGGAGGCCGTCGGCAGGAGCGGGTAGGGGCCGTGGACGGCAGCAGCAGGCCGGGGAGGTGGTCCTCGAGCAGTAGGAGCTCCATCTCCTTGTCTGCAACGGAGGAGGGTGCAGAGTGGGAGAGGTACCTCACTGGGCATGTGCAGGTATGGAGGGAGGCGGAGGAAGGGACACCGGGAGCCCAGGTCGATGGTAAGGGAGGCGGTGGGTGGGGGCGACCTGCGGTGGGACGACGGAGATCCAGCCGCTCCGTGCCACGGACGGCAGCAGGCAACGCCTAGGGTTTGGGGGACGCGCGGTGGGCGGAGGGATTCAGGTGGCCCCGTACTGGGTGGATGCGGACGCCGGTGAGCGTAAAGGCTGGGTCACCGGCAGGATTTGGCGGCGGCGGCGGCGGCGGCGACGCGCAGAAAGGGGATCGAGTCAGGGAGGAGAAGAGACAGGGACGGCGTGTGCGTTTGGTTTGGTCGATCGAGGACGAGGAGGCATGTCTTTGGTGTGTTTTCGGTGTGGTTTCCTTCCTTGGATCGACGAAACGTGTACGGGCCAGATCGCGTTCTATGGAGCGATCCGCGCGAAGTGGATTTCTCTCCATCTGATTGCCTGTCGGGAGATGAGACGAGTCTACCCACGGATCGAGGAGTCCCCATTTCGCGTTTATGGGGCAAGCCGCACGAGGTGGATTTACTGGTGACACGACCAGGATAACTTTGTGTGTGGAGTGAATGCACGCCCTAATGCAACTACTTGTGGATTTACTTTTTTTTACCATAAATTACTTGTAAATTATATATTCTGATACGTACCGGTCCATGCATGGCACATAGAGGAGAGGGGCACTAGATGACTCATCTAGTATGTAACTTATTGCTCGTCGCAATTCACATAGAGGGGGTCGATGGCGGCAACCAGCATACCAAGCACCTAGAAACCAGACGTTTCCCTCCCTCGCCTCCCATGCCTGCCTTGAGAGCCGATGAAGCTACTTGTTGGCTGGCTCCTTGACCCCCCCCCCCCTCCGATTGCAGCGCCGTCGTCAGCGAGCATGGGCGAGGTATTCAGGTACTCATTTACAGTTTAGTTCTAGTTTCTCTCGCCATAGAAGTAGGGTTGTTGTATGGTCCTTCAGATTCTAAGCTATGGTGCTATCATATCCCCTTTGCCCATCGTGGAGGCTCCCTGTCCTCTCCCTGTGATCGTGGGGGCATACGAGAGGATGATAGGAGACTGCCGGCTATGCATCATCAAGCTTGGCGTCGGGACCATGTGTGTGCTCTGGCGAGCACAGCAGAGGCTGCAGCACATGCAGGAGTTCCCAAATGTCAGCTGCATTACACCGTTGTTACCCAATGCAGATGAAGCCACTCCTTGGTGGCCAGCGGTGCCCTTCTTTGGAATTTCTTCCTCCTCCGGAGGGTCTTTCCCGACCTTGGTGCGGGATTTGCCACCAAAGCTGCCCCAAGTGGCATGTTCCCCGACAGCGACGAGGGTGCCCGGACCTGGAGGTCCCCGAGATGCAGCGGCGGCGTAGACCAGTGACTCGATCGTGTTTCTTTTTTCGGTTTTAGGGCCCGACTTGTAACTTTTGATGTCCTTGTCGCAATTTTCTATGTTTGTAGGGGCCTCTCTATAATCTCGTACCTGCTGCATGTATAATATAGCTTCCAGTCCCTTTAGGGCCTTTCCCTTTCAAGAAAAAGGGGGTTCGAGGATGATAACAACATTGTGTGCACTTTGTGTCTTCGAAAGGTGAAGGTTTTGGGTCGTCACGGTAGGATGTGGACAGTTTAGATTGTGCTCTGCTCGGCGATTCCTGACATCTCATTCCGCTCCTACCTAGATTAAAATTCTAAATCCAAGGCAAGCTACATCGAATATAGACAATACTATTTAATTGGTTTCTCGACTTGCATGTAGCTATGTTAGATGTATGCGAGTATCCTTAGAAAGCTACTCGAGATGCACCTATCAACGTTCACATGCCTATACTCCACCGCCCAACGACCACGAGGGAGGACGAGGTATGAGAGAGAGAGAGAGAGAGAGAGAGAGAGAGAGAGAGAGAGAGAGAGACGCCGAGCGATCTCATACGGTGGGGAGGGGGTCGAAGAGGAGACAAGGCTGTGGCGAAGGATCTAAGGTGGTCAGCAATGTAAAGGGTGGCGAAAGGGGTGGCTGGCGGCTGAGCTTGGTTGGGTCTGGAGGGTCGGGGAGATATGGGGTTCTATTAGGAAAATGAGTATTAGTGATGAAATATTTGGTTGAAAGAAAAAAAAAGACCACACTTATGTCATTGTAAATTTTTTCCATGACTATGACTAGATTAATATGTACTCCCTCCGTTCCTAAATGTAAGATGTTTTAACTCTTTTCCACATTCACACATGTCTAAATGTATCTAGACAACTTTTAGTGTATATGTTCCTTCGTATTAGTCCGCATCTAGACAACATAAACAATATCTAGAACATCTTATATTTAGGAATGGAGGGAGTACACCTCTTATAAATCCCTTTTGTGAGCCTTTCCTTTTTTATAACCGTTATTTAATTGTATAGGAACATTCAGGGTTACATGTTCGTACCAATAAGTTTAATTTCATACGCATCGTAAATATCTAAATTCTTAATTATTTAAAACCTAGAAAGTTTTGGCAGGGTTAAACTAACTAACACATAAGGTGGAACCCACCTAGAAGGGAGGTGTCGTGATGGGCTCACGATTTTATGTTATTTATGTATGCTCGTGGTATTTGTATCTTTAAAGTTTGAAATAGATTTGAAATTTTGGCATCGCTCACTATAATGTGTTCGGTGGCACTAAGCGTTCTAAAAGATAACGACCGTGGTAGACCTGTAGCTCTAAAGCACGGATATGAGGTTGGGCCTAGATTTTTTACTTACGGCGTCTATGGAACTCAAAAAATGGATTTGAGGCGCGACTAGTTGGATGAAGGTAGGCTTGGAGGTCAGGAGTTTTCCCTAGCTTAAAATCTGGACGTGACATGATGAACCGACTCATGAAATAACACATAATAGATATATCGGGGGCTAAATGAGGTGGTAGGTCATAACGCATGGCGACAAGGAGACAAATAAAATGACGGATAATGCGCTACCATTTCATGTATAAAATAAGAATGTGCTACAACCATATGTTACATGAAATGATAGGTAAGGCATAAAAGAATAGTGAGCATCAATCGAGACGACATATTAAATTATACGTAGGAACTGTATACTAGCATGAAATAAGGAATCTAAGAACACACGAGGATTTTGTGAGTGAATTCCGACTACTTTGTGTTATCAAACTTGTAGACCATGTTCTGGCACTAGTACATAACGACGCTAAGGACGTCTCTATATGAAAACGACATTGAGTTAAGCAACGATACAAAGGAGTTTTACACGTTATTACAGGGGTGTGCCCGTAGTGCACGTCAACAGTCCTACCGTAGTAGGAACAGTTATGTTTATTTTTCCATTACCAATATATTAACATCGGTTATAAGTTTTCCTCGGTGCCTATATTTTCTTCGTCGCAAACAGAACATGTCGAATGTTTGTTACAAATGTGAAATCCTAATAAGCCCACGGGTGGCTCGCCTATAAGATTCCCCACTCTCGCTCTCCCAAGTACCACCCCTAGATAGCCGCACATTCTATCTATGAACTTCACTCCCTCCCATGTCCGTGAAGCTTGATGAGGCGTTCGAACCCCCTCTCCCGATCTCGTCCTCTGACGACCTTAGCCGTGAGTTTTTTAGGATTTGTCAGAGCAGGACTGCCACCGTCTAATACCCCCCCCCCCCCAACCGTTGTCGCGAGTACATCCGGCACACTTGGAGGTCCCATGTTGGCCCGATATTGCCCTCCTCGTACGAGGGGGATTAAGATATGGATATTGGGCTCCTACTTTATCGCGCATCCATCGAGCGTGAGCTAACCGACGGTGTCATTTGAATAAACCGCTTGAGAGGGTAGTCCGCATCTTTGCCACCAAAAGCACGAGATCGAACTTCCCTTGGAGCTGGTGTTCCATACGTAGCTCCGGGGCACCATAGCCCGCTCTCTGCTCCCCGGCTAGGGCCCTATGCCAGATGTGACAACGTCAATAGGCGTCTATGGCGGAGTCATACTTGGCGTCGTGGCTGGATGAATTGGAATCGGAGGAGGAGGCATCGTAGGAGGACTTGGCGGACTCTAAGTCCTCTGACACTAGCTCCGGCGTTTGGGCATCCTCCATCGGCGGTAAGCAATCCCGCCCTGTCTAAGGTAAATCCTAAACAAACGTTTATTTTCTCTGCTTAGTTGCTCGGTTGTGTTATCATTTCTTGGTTACATAACCATTTTGTTAGCTTAGTTGTTTATTTTCTCTGATTTTTTATATAAATGGTGTCATTACTTGTGAGTGTCCAACTAGCTAGTCTAGTTATATGCTCTGTTTGTTATATAAATGGTGTTAGGACGTTTAAGAGTCCAATAATTTTAGTTATTTATTTGTTTTGTTTTTTAATATAAAGGTGTCACTACTTGTGAGTTTTAGCTCCGGCATATGGTATAAGATCCTAAAGATCTGATGTTGCATCAATTCCGTACTCCATGTGAGGTGGAGGACGACGGAGCGAGACGGAGGTTTTCAATGTTGTGATGCCTCTAGGAGGAGACGGTGATTTGATGTTGCAACAAGTAGACAACGGGTGCGATACTTTTGCAGAGGCGGCGACGATGCAATATCACTTGAAAGATGCCCGATGGCACGAGGTCGCTATGAGGATTGTTGTGAAGCCGATCAAAGATGGTTTCATACCATGCATGGTGAAGAGGAGAATGAGAGGAGAGGGAATTTCTCTCCGTGGACGACAAGACGACCCTATTTTGAAACTCCACGAAGAAATGAGAATCAAGACTACATGGTAGTGTTAGTTTTTAATATTTAATTTTATTTTTATCCACATGTAGTTAGGATCATCTAGTTAGTTGTGTAGTTAGTATAGCAGGGATGCAAGGGTGAGATGTCGCTCGGCCATGTGAAGCAGGGAGCATGGCGAGCGACTGCCGTGCATGTTCTGAGTTGATTAGCTGCATGCCCATAGTGTAGGGATGGTCTTCATATTCCTATAGTGATTTTAGAAGGAAGAAGTGGTCAGGATTAGTTAGTTTGTTAGTGCATGAGGTTGTACAGTTGGCGGCATGCATATATTTAGTACATGGTTTAGTGTGTGTGTCCGTGAGCCTTGGCATATGCATGTTTCCCTCGTCAAGAGAATAGAAACGACCTCGACGTTGACAATTATTACTTCTCCCAACATAAAATAATGACACGTGACAACAAACCATCATATGAAATGATAAGTAATAAACATCTTCTAGGAAAAAAATAGCACCCGACAATGAAAGGCCATATGTTGTTACGTATAATTGCTATATTCTAGCATAAAATAAGGAAACTAGTAACAGGGAAGACGATTTAGTAATAGGGAAGGCGTTTTGGCACCCGGATGCATATGCACCCTATACTTAAATTATGTATTAAATGCATTTTGAAATTTCTGAAAATTTCATAAATATGTTCGCACATAGATCTTCATATTGTTTGTATTCACAAACTCGTTTCACCAAAACCAATATTTTTTGTACTTTGCGAAAAAGATAAAATTTAGTGCTAAAATAATTCATGAGACATTTTTGTCTTCTTTATACACGACAAAAAATATGGATATTTTGTGAAACTACTTTGTGCACACATATAGTATTAAGATCTATGCACAAACAATTTTTTCGAATTTTTTGATATTTAAAAATGTATTTTTTAAATACCTGGTGGAAAAATTAATTTATGAACTTGTCACATGCAACAATGAAATGGGACATGCAATAGTAAGTAATGTCTACATAAAATTTCCTTTTCTATTTCATAGTTGCGGGCGTCAGAGGACGCGGTCATAGGTCGTAGGCGAGTCCACCAATTTTCTCAGGACGGGACGAAGCTCGTCGAGCACACAATTGCTTTGCCAACCGTCCGGGAGGTTGTAGGGGCTTTCAAAATAGTGATGTCGGGGGTGTGTTGATGCAGTCTTAGCCATCGGATGTGGTCAATGTCATCGTTGGTGTCGTGTCGTCTTGCAGTTGTACTGTGAGAGGACGTGTGTCTAGCCTTGTGGACGTCATAGTTGTAGCTGCGGTGGCGGCGATGTGTTGACTGGGTTGTCGATGAAGACCAATTTGATGTAGACCTTGGCGATGATGTGCCGGGGAGGTGGCAGTAGGCGTGATGTAGTCCATCGCTTGGAGGCGCCCCTCTTGGCGACTGTGATGTTGATGAGAAATCGAGGTAGTCGTACCCCACACCGTCCTGCATGTGGATGATGTTAATTAAGCTCGATCCTTGTAGATGCTCGACGATGAACTTGATCGTAGCATGACGCAATCGTACATCCTGAGCCCGACTTTCACCGTCCTAGCTAGATCCACCTGTATCCAATCCATGCTCCGCAGCCCAAGGGGCCGAGTCGTGGTGGAGGGAGGTCACCGCCCCTCCGATCTGCCCGGCGGCGGCCAATCGCCTTCCGCTGAGCAGCCACACCCATGCCAAAGGCACCAACCCGCGCCGTCCCGATCAAGCCCTCTGGCGGTGGCGAGGGAGGAAGACCAATTTGATGTAGACCTTGGCGATGATGTGCCGGGGAGGTGGCAGTAGGCGTGATGTAGTCCATCGCTTGGAGGCGCCCCTCTTGGCGACTGTGATGTTGATGAGAAATCGAGGTAGTCGTACCCCACACCGTCCTGCATGTGGATGATGTTAATTAAGCTCGATCCTTGTAGATGCTCGACGATGAACTTGATCGTAGCATGACGCAATCGTACATCCTGAGCCCGACTTTCACCGTCCTAGCTAGATCCACCTGTATCCAATCCATGCTCCGCAGCCCAAGAGGCCGAGTCGTGGTGGAGGGAGGTCACCGCCCCTCCGATCTGCCCGGCGGCGGCCAATCGCCTTCCGCTGAGCAGCCACACCCATGCCAAAGGCACCAACCCGCGCCGTCCCGATCAAGCCCTCTGGCGGTGGCGAGGGAGGAGGAGGGGGGCTGGCGTTTGCGGAGGTTAGGGTTCCCCCTCGGCCGCCGACACGGGGCCCAGAGGGTTCAAGGGAGAAGGCCCCTCAAGAATATGTTTACTTGTCCATACATGGCTAGTTGGCTGGCAATTACATGGGGACACGGACACGGAGCAAAAATGCTATAATTTCAGCAAAGGGAATTTACGTGCAATTCTTGATTAACTAGTTCTTGTGTAGGGGCACGTGTATGCATGCACGAGACTTGTTTTGTGAGCTGAACCCTAGCTAGGACCATTATTCGTGCATTGATGGGTGGGTGCATGCATGAGAGGTCTAGATGCATGGCGTTAATTAGTGAACCCAAATAATAACCATGGCGACTCGTCGAGAGGGAGTTGTATCACACACACACACACACGTAGTGAGTAGCTTCTTCGCTGAATCACGTGTTCAAAGTACGTCCTTGGATTCGTTTTTCTGCTGGTGCGTGCATGCGAGGTACTCCCTCCTTCCATATTAGATGACTTTGAGATGAATGTATCTAAACATATTTTAGTGATAGATATACTTTTTCAAAGTCTCTAATATGGAACGGAGTGAGTATATGCATGTGGAACGATGAGGAGAAGCTGAGCTTGCTTGAAGAGCGTACATGCAAGAGCTCGTGGAACTAATTATGTCCATAGCTGGATATGCGATGTAGGTGAAATTAAGCATGCATGGGAAGAGCGGCTAGATTTCTGTTTTACTAAGCAAACTTAAGTATAGTTGTGAGTAGAGTAGCTAGATTTGTATGGCACATACGCGTAGGTCGAATTGATTATCAGACTCATGAATAGCTGCTGGAAGAAGCTCATGAATAGCTGGAAGAAGCTAGGTACACGTACTTGTAGTCTCTAGAATACAGAAAAAAGAAGCCCAGACCTACAAATGTGCGGTACTTGATAGCAGCCCAACACAAAATGTAACGCGGGCAGCGTACGGTAAGATATTCCTTGTGGAAATCAAGTGTTCCTAGATGGAGAAACCACGTGTTGGTTGGTACGAGGCATCAAGCATAGCCTGCTCACGCCACTTTGATTATGTTGAATATGGTATGTTTATTATAGACATATTTCATGTAACTTACAAAAAAACATGGTCCTTCAATATGAATTAATATTTTATGCTTACAAATTAGTTAGGTTTCTACTTACATAATCATCAATCACGAAAATTGTGCGGAAAAATCTCCAAAATAAAAACAATGTGCTACAAACCCCGAAAACATGTGCAAGGTGGTTAGTTTAGTCAGAGCGAACTTTTTCGGGTGAGATGCCGCAAGTGTGTAACTCTCTCTTGTTGGATGGACAAGAGTGCTACTCCATTATCTGTGATTCGGTCTTTATACCACATTCATTAAAACAGCGATGGCATACCCATTTTGTGTTCTGCTTTGCCATTGGAACCCCCAAAATCCACATCGAAAATAGGCACACGTGAAGAAAATACAACATTGCATCATGTACATCAAAGTGTTCATTGGCCTGCGGGCATTATTTTTTTGCGCTCAAAGTGTTCATCGTCATTTCACTAACTAATTACGAATTTCTTTGACCCCTAATCCAACCTAAGAATCAACTCATATTTGTTGGTTCGTAAATCATAAGCAAAGGGCAACACAGGAAAATATGAGAAAAAATTTAGTGTAGATTATTGGAAAGAATATGAGGGAGGATTTAACGACGACACGGTTAATGTTGCATCGCTACTATTTTATGTCATGTTCCTTTGATAGTCTTTATTACCGTGTCGGTTAACACGTATGGTAAATGCCTATTATTCCACGTGCATTGTAATCGTTGGCATGCATGCAGATTGATAGTTCATGCATGTTGAGAGACTCAACATTTTATGACTAGAAACAAGATAACGTCTGCTAACATAATATTAGGTAAAAAAAATGGCGAGATAACCCAAAAAGTATGCATGCTATCGCTTTTGGCCCGATTACGAAAAGTAAAAGTCGTGGAAACCATAACTCACCGAGAGCTTTCTAAGGTCTCCTAAATCGCCTCAATCGAAGATGTTGGTCAAAAGTTACGCCTCACAAAATATGAAATCATCGGACACCCAATAATTTTATGCAGTATTCTTTGGTGATGAAAATTTGGAAGGAAAATCCAAAAGATATATGTGTTATAGCCCCTAAAAATTGGGAAAGAAAATGCCAGAATGGTTATGGGCGGGACAAAGGTGAAGTATTTCATGAATGTTGAAATATTGTATATTTAATTCCTACAAACTAATTTTTCATGCTTAGATAGTCACTTGCCATGAAAATTGTGTGAGAAATAAAGAACAATTATATGCGCAATAGACCTAGGAAACCGGTGGGAAAAGTTCCAAAATGAGAACTATCAGGGAAAACTATCAAAATGAAATAGAAACCGTTAAATCTTGCATGCATGTTGAAACACTTGATATTTTATGGTTATACCTAGATAATTCATATTTAGATAATCACCGGACACGAAAATCAGGGAGGAAAACAAGCGAAAAATTTACCAAGATGGAAAATGCTATAGCCCCCCTCCCAAAAAAATTGCCCGAGAAAAATTCCAAACGTCGTAACCGTGTGTGCGTCGAGAATGGATGTGAAAAACAATTGGAGCGAGTTCACAAATATTGGGCGGCAAAGCTCTCTATGGGGTTGGGAGACTCGATATTTTAGGCTCATGTGTATGATATTTTCATAGTGATCTTGGTTTATTCCTTTGCTTACTTAATATTAGCTCAATCTTTCTTTGTAGATAGTCTTTGTTTTTAAGCTCAATATGTAACAGTTTTCGGACCCACCTATACGTTCTAAGAACACCGGTATTTATTTCTTCTTTTGTTCGATTGTCATGAATTCAATCTTTTTTTCAGTTATTTCCTTGTTTTTATACTCAGTATGAAATAGGTTCTAGACTGTTGTTTATGTTCTTTGCATAGAGATCTCGTCGGCCATGGCCGGATACCGGCGGTGAGGATGATGTCAGCCCCCCTTACACTCTGCTTTCTGCCATCGTTGCAGACGGGATGGAGATATTCGATGTTGTGTCCTTGACCTCCGCATGCATCCAACTCGGCGTTACATCATCAATTGTAAGTGGTGGGCGTGCTGTTGCTCTCCTCCAGTGCATTGTTTAGAAATTAGATCACTATATGACGCCTAGAGGTTGTGTTAGGATAGGACATAGGAACACACACATAAAATCTAGAACCCAACTGTTGATAAGATTCCGTATGTTTGGTCCGATCCGGGACTTTTAGCCCGTAAGTGCATGTAAACTCCCTAGAGAGAAGTGAATGACGGTGAAGGAGGTCACACCTCGGAGTGCAATATTTGCCATCCAAAACCCACAACACACTTATATTAACATGGTATGGCACCCCTAGCTTTTATGTTGGGATCTCGACGCTCCGGAGCCCCCTCCGGTGAAACCCTAGACCCGGTGGAGAAAAACCAGTCTTATACGTCTACACACGGTAACGACGTCGAAAGGGGGTAGCAGAGTGGAACAAGTTGCTTGGTTGTGTTATGGTAGGCCATAGGAACATAAAAGACAAAGCTAGAACCCCAACTCTTGAAAATATTCCCTACTTTTCGTCCGATCGATTTGGGACTTTCGAGCTATAAGTCCATAATATTAGAGTGATAAGTTGTGTTGGTCAACATATCACGTCTAATATCTATATTGTATGCATAGTGACAAACAACATTTGAGGGCAGGACTAGCATGAAACATATTTAAACTTAGTGATAAGTTGTGTTGGTCACTTAATAAAATAAGTAGATATTACTTGATGGCACACCGGCCGTTTGTTCCGGAGTACACATTGTCTTAAGGTTTTACCTTGTATAGTCCAACTATGGGGATTGGTTAATATGTCATGTTATTAGTATCTTGAAGCAACACTACAACATATAAGATTACATGTGATTTGAAAATTTTATCTCATCCAAATTATATTTGGACTCTTTAGATGATGCTATCACGAAATGGCCAGGGGGAATTGCATGGGGTTCGAATCACAAGCGAGAAAAATGATTAATGTTGGAGAAAAAAGAATTATATATAAAACCACTTGTCTCATAGTAGAGAACTAGCATGAAACATATTTAAACATTCAAGATAATAATGGAATGACAAGATTTTCCGGGTTAATTCGTTGGAGTTAATACAAGTAATTTTTGTTATTTCATTGTCATTTTGCACATGATGGCTATTTTCTTGGTTGTGAAAATATATTTTGGCGTAGAACAAGATGTAAACTTTTAAATAGTTTAAATTCTTTTTTTGTCTAGGCCGAGGGACCCGTCGGCGTAGCTAGCACATGGGGTAACGGGATCCCGGTCTTTGTACGCGGATGGGAGATTGTACGCTGACGGTCCCCGTAGGTCAACATGATCATATGCCTTGACGGGTCTATATGCGCGTACGCCGACGGCGAGTTTGGAGGGCTGCGCCATCTCGTGTTGTACGCGGACGGCCCCAACCTTTTCCCGCCGGCATACATATGGGCCGTCAGCGTTTTCGGCTTCTCACGTAGTGACGTGCACGCCCGTACGTATGCCCCCCATACTCAATTATAACTAAAACAGAGAAATACTCCCTCCGTTCCAATATCTAAGACGTTTTACATACTTCATAATGATGACTAGGTGTGGACACAAATGATTGAAGCTACACACTAATACATGTAGATACATATGAATGTGGGCAAATGATAGAACATCTTATATTATGGAACGGAGGGAGTAGTAAATAACTAGCTAGATACAAATCTAAAGATGAACAATGAGCTAGCTCTAGTACGTGAGCTGTGAGCCTTTGCCTTACACGCTATTTTTTTTTGTTAAAGCTATTTAAAAATTTGCAAGGTGTTTTCATTTTGGATTTTGCAAGGTGTTTGAAGCCATCGAACTACTAGCTAGTTGATTGATTCGACGAGGCTATAGCTTTCTCTAAGTCTATTAGATGTGACGTCTGGGTGAAAGAAAGAATAGTAACGGCCGGGTCCATCGTCGCGGCCTATCCATGCGTTTGTTACTTTGAAAGAAAGAAAAAAATAAGGTAAGGCACACTGGTCACGTAGAGCACGAGAAAAGAAAAGGCTGCGCGCTTCTTCCGATCCAGCTGGCAGCCTAGCCTCGAACGAGAAAACTAAAAGAAAAAAAAAAAAGGCGTCCGTAGGTACCTGTGCTTTCACCAAACTTCTTCTACACCTACCAGTTCAACAACGTCAACGGACTCCTCTTCACCCTCAGGTACGTGTAGGTCGAATTCCAGGAAGAAAGAAAAAAAAAATCTACGCATGTTTGAAGAAAGAAAGAAAAAACGTACCGCGCGCGGCAGGTACTAGTCACGTAGCTTGAATGGTAGGAGGAAAGAAAAGAATGCCCCGTGCCGTACGTGCGTCGACCACAGCTTTCACCGCGGCGTGAGCGTGACATGACGGGGTGGCCTACGAGGCTAACAGTGCCGGCATGTCACCGCTGTACCTGGCAGTGATGAGCGGGTCAGAGGCAGCGGCCAAAGCGATAATGACCAGGAGCAGCAATGCGGCGTCGGCGGTCGGGCCGGGCTCGCAGAACGCTCTGCACGCTGCCCTCTTCCAGGGCTCAGGTTATCAACTCTTCCGTCGAGACTCTGCTACCTCGTACTGTACGTGTTTGTTCTTGGCTACTAACATCATCCATCCATCCACACATTGTCAGCGATGGTTGAGCTGCTTATGAGATGGAGGCCATCTCTAGCCGACCAAGTCGACGATGACAACAACAGCAGCCCGCTCCATTTCGCCTCGTCCGACGGCGACCCTTACGTCGTGAGCGCAATCCACCGCTTAGCGGCCCCGAGCACGGTATACAAGCAAGATTCGGAGGGCCACTCCGCCTTACACGTAGCCGCGCGGATGGGCCATGCCGTCCTCGTCGAAATGCTAATGACCAAGCACCTTGATGCGGCGGAGCTCCGGGACCACCATGGCAGAACCTTCCTGCATTGCGCGGCCATGGGAGGCCACTCCAAGGTCGTGCTGGTCGCCATCAAGAGCTGCAAGCTGGGCCGCCTCCTCAACGCGCAGGACAAAGACGGCAATACGCCGCTCCACCTCGCTGTGGAGGCGGGTGCTTTCGCCGTGGTGGACTGCCTGATGTCGAAAGGCAAAGTGCGACAGGACGTTATCAACAACCAAGGGTTCACGCCATATGATCTCGCCGTGAAATCTACCAGTGCATTCAAAGCGGTAAGTACCATAGTAAACACACCTTCTTTTGCAATGGCATGATGACGACCATCGAAAAGCAGAGTGTCGGTCACTTATATGTCTGATGAATTCGACGGTGCAGACAAGTCTT
This sequence comes from Alopecurus myosuroides, assembly GCA_028641055.1. Classification (NCBI taxonomy): domain Eukaryota; kingdom Viridiplantae; phylum Streptophyta; class Magnoliopsida; order Poales; family Poaceae; genus Alopecurus; species Alopecurus myosuroides. The sequence continues at coordinate 359,217,234 of CM054060.1, read as the reverse complement.
GTGGCGACATTCATTGCCTTAGGAGCGCAGTCCCGGCCGCAGAGACAGGATCATCTGGAGCCGTGGAGCGGCGGCGACGTAGGACAAGAGATAGAGAAGATGTCCGACGGCCTCGCGGTGGTCGCTGTTCTCATCGCCACCGTCGCCTTCGGTGCGGCGTTCAACGTGCCGGGGTCGTACAAGGAGAACGGCAGGGCGGTCCTGGAGAGGGAGTTCACCTTCCAATGTTTCGTCGTCCTGGAGAGAGAGCTCGTCTTCGCTTTGCCCCAGATCGTCATGTTCTGGATCACGCCTGAAGCGTCATTCGCAACAAACTGCAAGTTCTTTTGGAAAGGAATCGATCCTGCCACCAAAAGGCGCGTCAGGCGGCAGTCTCCCTTCGTGACTGTATTCGTATACAACCTACTTATCTTCACGATTATAAATACCATTTCCTTTGTCGGTCTGTTATACCTTCAGGCGACGGCGACAGGGTGTTCTAGCGTTCATTCACCAATGCCCGCTCTTGCTCCAACCCCCCTCTAAGGAATGAGGATACCACCCGCTCCGAATGTTTTTGCCAATATATCCTACTTTATCTCAAGACATACTATATAGGTTCCAAAACCAGTTATGGTCATTTATGTACGTACAGTTGAGTATACTTATGCTCATTCTATTGGTTGTCAGTAATGCTACTCGATTTGCAAGGGCAACCTCCACCTCTCCTCGGACAGCAACAACAAATGGGACTGCACATGCTGTGTGTCTGCTAGTACCACTTGATGCTTAGTGTATGTTTCTCAAACGACTCAATACACGTTATAAGTGTTACACCTGTTAGATCTAGCTACTATAGATGATCATCGGTGTATCAAATACCTATGCCTTTGTGACTTGGATTCGAGATGGAAAACGAGAGAGATAGAACAGAGAGAGAGAGAGAGAGAGAGAGAGAGAGAGATGGGATACCACCTTCGCTTCCCTTGGAGGACGATGGTGTAGAGTCAGACATGGTGGCGACGGTGGAGGTTGCGTGGCGGTGCTTCTCTTCGCTTCTGCGGCTAACCCTAGATCGGTAGGGATTGTATAAGTGGAGATTGTGGCAGCAACGTCGAACCTTGTGATGCGTCCCCCCCCCCCCCCCCCCCCGCGCCTCTTTATATGTGCAGCGCTACGGGGGCCGTCAACCATATCCGGTCATGCGCCCCCGATCAGGGCGCGTTTGATACTAAAACATTTTGGACTTTTAGCCACACGGTTCTCCTGTTGAAAGAATCAAATCCGTCACGTAATATGCACTCGTGGGGTTCCCTATTTAGCACGTCATTAAGGATTTTTCCTGCTATTCTCATTACCATCACCATTGTGGAACGGTTCTTTCGCTTAGAGAGGTAAAGCTACCTTTCGGTACACTTGTTGCATATTCTGCAATGTCACCCTTCATTTCTTCTGCCTTCTATATCTCGATTGACGAGTGTTCACCTTGCTGTTCTGAGATTCATACGTCACCATCGTCGATCTCTCCCCCTATAACGTCCTCTTTCTTTCATCTGGCGCCCAAATTTAGACATTTCCCAAACAGGAGATCGTCATTAGCATCACGGGTCTCCGGCACCAGACACAGCAAATCACGTTGGCTAGAAAACAGCTCTTGAAACAAATTCTACTACATATTTCGGCCAATTAACAAAGGAAAGTAAGAATAGTCTACATGGGGGAGAGGGTGGCGGCCCAAGTTGACTCTAAGAAAGCTATGCCGCTGACTATCACCCTTATTCTTAGAATGCCCACCGACGTGATCGAATTGCACCTATGATGTGTTCTTATAATTATCCTCGGCAATTGACTAGCTACACTTGTCCTCACAAAGATTGAACATGAGATTGATTACCCTCGCCTACAACAGCAACTTATTGGACTTCATCTTAGAGGGGCGCATGCAATCCCCAAATTCAGAGAGAATGAATGTGTTTTTGCTGATATTCCATGGCACACCCTCCCGCCCTCAATCACGGTCATCCTTTGATCCAAAGTCTACAACAAAAATATTATCTCCCATGGATCGGAAGGTCAACCCCTTAGGGCCCCAAGCCGGGCGAAACACGCTAGAAATCGTGTGCAGTTGGAAAACATTGCGGTGCAGAATCTTCCCAGCCAGCATCCACCTCTCCTTTTCTTCTTCCTCGTGATCGGAAGGGCAACAGAGGCATGGCCTCGTCCTCGGAGATGTGAAGTTTTCCTAAGTCTTCTTCCAGCTTTGCCCTCAGCGATAGAGACTCCCTCTTATTCTCTTTACCCGCTGATGAGCTCATCCTTGCCGAGAAGATAAGGTATGATGCGCCCCGCAGACGGGTCCATGTGCACTGCCAAGAGTCCTCCCGAAAACAAAAAAAAAATATATAAAGGGCTTTTATTACTTAATAGTGTTTAAGCATTACACCCGGCCTCTGCATCCTGAGAATGCACACAACCAAAATCTAGAGATTAAAAAACAAATAAACGACAAGTCTAAATAAATCATGTAGACGTAGATTGTCGACACTATGGATATGCTATCCGTAGATCAAGCGGCCATCCATGCGGGGTAAAAACATCCGTCGCCACCTGGTCCAGCCGTGCATAAGGCTCCATAAAAAGGCCTCGAAACTCCCCTCGCTGTAATATTGACCATGAACGGAGAATGCCTATGCATCGGAATAGAAGCTGCATACGAGAAAAAAAATATCATTGAAAATCTTGTCATTTCTACATAGTAGAGCAACCATATATATAACGGCTAGTGCTCCTACCATAATAATATTTTTTAACCTTTTATCCACCATGTTTAATCAGTTAACGAAAATATTCGCAACCGATGTGGGCTGATAAAGATTTGAAGCCATTTGGATAGCGGACCATATAGAAAATGTGCAATCAAAGACCAAATGTTTAATCGTCTCATCATACTAACAAGAAACACACTTTAAACTTCCATGCTAATTACGCTTGACAAGATTATCTTTTGTTAGTATGACCCCTTTATGAAGATACCATGCAAAAACTTTAATCTTTAGTGGTACATTCATAAGTACGTTTTTAAAAATATCGACTGGCATATCTGATTGGATCATAGCTCTATACATAGAATCCACCGAGAACATTCTGTTCTTAGTAAGTTTCCACCAAAACTGATCTTTTCTTGGAGTCAAATTGACCGAAGTCAACCTCTGAACAAGCGCATTCCAGGACAAAAGTCGTGGACCAATGAGATCTCGTCTGAACGTCACAGTAGGAGGTGAGGTTTGCATGACCTAGCCAGTGTATCATCCTTACGGCGTGGAATGTAGTACGTCGCAGAATATTGTTCTCGGAGTGTGGTATTACCCAACCATTTGTCCTCGCAGAACATTATCTATGATCCATACTTAATCTTAAATACCTCATACGAAAAAGTTGGTTTTAGTCGCCATTAGTCCGGCCCAAAAGTGTGAATCACCTCGTATCCATATAACATGTGAAACTGCTTTTCAACTAATGTATTTTCGTTGAAGGAGCGTTTGACAAACGTCATCTTCGGTTAGTAGTTTGAAAAACCATTTACCTATTAGGGATGAGTTCTTGACCTGTAGGTCATGAATACTCAAACCCCCTGGTCTTTTGGTCGACAAACTACATCCCACCTAGCCAGCCGATACTTCTTTTTCTTGTTCTCGCCTTGCTAAAATAATCTTGATCAGAAATAATCCAACTTTTTCAGGACGCCTTTAGGTAACTGGAAGAAGGATTTCATAGACAGTACCATATTAGAGAGCACTGGATTTATGAGTACCAATCATGCACCAAGGGACAACAATTTTCCTTTCTAACTAGCTAGCCTTTTCTCTAAACGTTTTTCGACTTTGCTCCATTCTGCATTAGTCAATATCCTATAATGTATTCGTATACCCAAATATTTAATGGGAAATCGACCTTGCTTGCATCCGGACAATTCGGTATACTGAGCTAAAGCATTCTGGGTCTTGCCAAAACAGAACAATTCACTTATATGGAAGTTGATTTTTAATCTGGATAGTTGTTCGAACGTCGAAAGAATTAATTTCAGGTTCGCAGCTTTATCCATATCATGTTCCATAAAAATAATAGTATCATCTGCATATTGAAGGATGGACAGTCCCCCCATCAATAAGATGTGGGATTACTCCCTCAATTTGGCCATTTTCTTTGGCTCTTTCAATCATGATCGCTAGCATATCAGCCACAATATTAAACAATATGGGCGAAAGAGGATCACGTTGCCTTAAGCCTTTTTTGGTCTGGAAGTACCGGCCAATGTCTTCATTGACTTTAATACCAACACTACCTCCAGACACATACTTCGGACCAGGGCACACCAATCTTCTGAGAATCATTTCATTCTTAGAGTCTGCTGGAGAAACTCCTAGTTCACATTATCATAGGCCTTCTCAAAGTCTATTTTTAAAATCACACAATTTAGTTTCTTCGTATGCATATCATGTACGGTTTCGTGTAGAATCACGACTCCGTCTAGGATATTCCTACCTTGCATAAAAACCGTCTACCTAACTTTTACCACATGATCTGCCATCGACTTTAACCTGATGGTTGCAACTTTTGTAAAGATTTGGAAACTAACATTGAGGAGACATATTGGTCTATACTGTTGTATCCTTTCTGCCTCCAAAAACTTAGGTAACAAAACGATTTCCTCAAAATTAAGGTGATACAGTTCTAGATGTCCATTTTGTAAGCAACCAAACATCTCTATGAGATCATCTTTAATGACCTCCCAGAAATGTTGGTAATTAAAACTACGTCGGACATCCATCTGGACAAGGTGCCTTATTATGCTCCATTTGAAACACTGCCTTCTTAATCTCCTCTTCCGTGAAGGGAGCATAAATAAAAGCATTTTCCTCATAGGATACTTGGGGAATATCATCTGTGCAGGACTCGTCCATAGTAATATTACTTACTTCAGGAGCCCCAAACAGTCTTTTATAAAACTTTGTAATATAAGCCTTGAGATGATCTTGTCCCTCGATCAGGCCTTCATCCTGGTGAAGAGAATGAATACATTTTTTTCTGGTGCCTCCCATTGGCGACATTATGAAAATATCGTGTATTTGAATCTCCTTCAAGAATGAATTGAGTCTTGGATCTTTGGTACCATTTGAGTTCCTATTCTCGCAACCTTTGCGCTACCTTTGCGTTGCATTGACTATTAATTTCAATCTCTTGCGTAGTTAGCAAGCTATTCTCAGCGATCCGATCCAACTCATCAATAATGGAACACAACCACTCCTTTTCTTTTTTCAGCATCCCAGTAGTGTGTCTAGCGCATCCCCGAAGATATTTACGCATATTGCGAATTTATTATTCCATCTTAGCATTGGGTTGTCACCTACCACTGGTTTGCACCAGACTTTCTTCACTAGCTCGTCAAAACCATCACGCAGCAACCAACCAAGTTCAAACTTGAACTGTGGTTGTGAATGTTTTTTCGTTGTGTCGGATGATAATAGGAGGGGGCATGGTCCGATAAAGCCTAAATACGCTACAGAGCACATATTGTTACCAATGGGAATATCCTCCCAGTCGGTACTCCATTATCTCCATTATGAGTTTTGAAACTCTATAGAGCGGTGTGGCTAATCATTTTTTAGACTTAATCAGCCACTTATATTTACTAGAAATTGAACATCTACGTTTTACCACCCCTAAACAAACATAGAAGTTCTAAATTCTCATTTATTTTTCAATAACGTTGATAGCAACAAATTTACTTCCATGGGCTGACTAGTATAGAACATCACATCGGACATAGTTGAAACCCACGTTAGAAATGAACATTTTGCCCGTGTATATTGGAGGCGCATCGGTAATGGAGGATGACCTATTTGCAATGAATTTAGTACATTTCATATTTCACAACACACCCCATTCACTTTGCATCACAATATAAATTTCGCACCACGGTACACACATGTTACAACACGATATCGCCAACAACAACATTGGATTTGAGATATAGATAACACCACATCGACAACATCAATATAATTTGAAAACTTATTCAATCGATGCAGCTCAAAATACATAATGTGATACTCACAACCTAAAATACAACTTATATTGATTTTTTCTAACAAAAGGGAGGATCTAGAAGGGCCCAGTTTGCATTAGATAAATTCATAGTACAGAGCATATCTCTCGCACATAAGGACAAAAAATGAAAATTACACACAATAAATTTTTTCACGCAGAGACAATAAATAAAGCTCGTTGTGGAGGAAAGCAACCCCCACATGAGTATTATTACACCATATGGCATACTTGACATGTCTAAAATAACACCCATAATTGTCATTGTCCAAACCTAAAACACTAATCAAGTTTTTGTGTGATGATGGAACATATAAAACATCTCTAAGCAGAATTGTGAATACATCAGCTAACTCCAGGGAGATGTTGCCAACATGTTCAACGTCTTCTTGAACTCCATTTGCAACTTTAATGCATCTTTGCATAGTCTGCGTCGAATGGAATCCCTGTAAAGAATTTGCAACATGAGCAGTCGCACCTGAGTCAATCCACCAAGTAGATTTTGAAAAATGTGTATACAAGGATTCATTTACAAAGGAAACAATGTTGTTGCTTCTCTTTGCCATTATAGACTCTAGCCAAACTGGGAAATCTTTCTTGTAATTCACAGTCTTCTTGCAGTGGAGACATGTGTCTTTTTCCACTTGAAGAGACTTCTGCTAATGTTGATACTGCGAGGGAACTTTTTCATGTTCCTTTTCTTATTATCCTTCTCATAATTTGGAGAACCACCATGTGAGGTTTTAAGTATGTCATCTTTTTTCACACACATGGCTATGGTCTTTTCTATGTCCCATTTTTCAGGTGACATGTTGTAGTTGACAACAAAAGTGTCAAACCGGTTTGGCAGTGAAGCCATGACCAGATGAACAAGGAGTGTAGGCTTGAGCTCCAAATCAACGTCCATGGGCTTAAGCTTGGCTTCCATGTTGCTCATCCTGAGGATATGCTCTCTTATGCCATGTGCACCTCCAGTGTACTAATCAATGAACTGGCTCTTATCTTTTCTAGGAACTCTACAACGGAAGTACACTCTGCAATTGAGCCCACAATAGCGTTCTCAATTGTGTTCTTTATGAAAACCATGCAGTTTTTATTGGTTGTGAGCCATTTTTGGTTATCGATGATATAAGACATCTCGAAATGAGCATAATCCCTCTTCTTTTTCTCCCAAGCAGCATCATCATCAGCTGCATCTTTCACTAGCTCTGTTTCCTTGACTGGTTGTGGAGTGTACACAACCCAGTCGACCTCAGCACAAATGAAGGCCAAATCCACCTTCTTACTCCATTTAGTGTAGTTATCACCTCTGAGGTTGGAACATCCTTGATGCAGCTCGTCAAGTACTACCCTCCTGAATAACACAATGAAATGAGAACGTAACAACATTTCCATGTAATAATCCAACGTTGGTCAAAATTAAACATGCAACTGTCTATGTAATTAAAACTATATCACCGTTGGCAAAAAATAACAATAAAAGAACATATATAACAATAATAATAAATCATGGTTGTGTTATTAACAATGTTGGTCATAAAATAACAAAAACCACAATTATTACTTTAACATGCTCTTTTAAATTTTAATTCATACTTTAGTCCTCTTGTCCTTTTAAAGGGCACTTTAATTTATTTTGCAGCGGAAGACATAGCGAAAAAAACTATATCAAATTTGCCCAAAAAAGGGACAAAAAACTATTAAAATGCTTTGAAAAAATAAAAAACACAAAAGCAGCCTAAAACCGCAGCCAAGCCCATGGCCAGCACGCACGTGCACACTTTTTTTGTCTCGCGCTCAGCACGTTTTTGCAACTGGCCAAAAAGAGGCCCAGGCCCAGCCTGTTACGCGCCTGTCGGGGGGCTCCCCTCGAGTAGGGTCAAGCTTGGCATAAAATGGTATCCAAGGAGTGGATACCGAGATGTTTTTGACCGAGATGTTGTTGACCAAGATCCATATTGGTGCCGAGTAGCGGGGCACTGAGATGGATCTATCTTGGAAAGAAGAGTCAGGGGCGATATGCTAGAACGGTCGCCCCCTGTTGTCCGATATGCACTTGGAGAATCGGGGTACACGGAGGATCATTCATCCTGGAGCAAGGTGAACGGAGCAGTTGAGATCCCGAAGATCACGTAAGAGAACGCGTGTGCGGTTCAACTTACTAGGTGTAATCATGTATACATGTACAAAGGAGTAGTGTTGGGCATGGGCGAGGCCACGTCCTGTCTATGACAAGGGGGACAGGACATGGCAGCGGCTACGGAGGAGGAGACTTTTGGAGTAGTAGTGTGCGCTACGACACAATGTTCTACACCTAACCTTGTACATCCTGTCAGTGGCCACTAGTATATAAGATGGACACTCCCCTCCTGCGCGAGGGACGATCCCAGATAGAGAACTACTAGACATTTTCCTTAGAGAGAAAGAAAGAGCAAGAGAGCTTCTTCTTCCTCTACCTCTGTGAGCTTGAGGACGAATTTGTACTCGGTTACACGTTTATATTGACAGACAGGCAGGAGTAGGGGTGTTACCTCCTAACGGGGGCCCTGAACCTAGGTAGTGCTTGGTGTTTGTAGTGTAGTGAGCGCGCCATCTCGGCGTGCAATCCCTCCACGGATACCCACAGTGTTCATCGGCCCCAATCTTAAGCCATCCCATGGCATCTCTCTACACCACCACGACAATTGGTGCCCACCATGGGGCCAGCAGCGGCGCTGCCTGGGGTTTCTATTCGGACGGGATCTTCGCTTCATTCGGGCGAGCGCGTGGTCTATGGCCTTGTTCACAGATTCGGCTCCCTCGACTTCGTCACCGACAACACCGGGGATTTTTGCGGCGGGCCTGTGCCCGCAGGCGGCTCATTCAACAGTTTTGGCACGCATCTGGTCTACGTCGCTAGCACGGTCATCCGCGGGTACTCGAAGGTGGTACTCGTTCCTGCGGATCCCCTGCTATTCGCGATGCCCGCGGCCAGCGTATCGATCTCTCCGCAGGCAGCGTGGAGTTGATGATGACCGGCCTGGCTCCTGCAGCCGGAAAGAGAGCGTCTCATGTCGCCGAGACTGCTGGCAAGTCGGCTCGGACGGCTCATAAGCCATTGGAGAAAGATGAGAATCAACCAGATTACAAGGCTCCCTCTAAATCAGCCCAGAGGACGGTTCCCTTCCACGACATTATCGAGAAGCTGACTGTGCGAGTAGCTCCAGGTGCGGATCCAGCGCTGGTGCAGGCGCAACTAGAGGAGCAGAGGCAGTCATGCTGGTCGAGGCCGGCAAGATGTCTAAAGCCAGGCAAGTTTTCAATCTCGACCTTACCGAGTACAACAAGGCTCATGGCTTCACCCCTGTTGCTGATGTTCCTAGTCGCATAAATGTTGTGCGGAACCGAGGTCGTGATATTGGTGCCGAGATTGCTAGTGATGGTAGAGCCGCTAGAGCCATCTGCTACCGAGTTGGTAAATTTGACCGGGGAAGCTCGCGATAGGGAGCAAGACCGGGTTGATGAGCTTGGTTCTTAGTCTAGCAGGATGAATGAGGCTTTCTGGAAGGCGAATACGGGGGCATGCGCTTCTCAAGTGGTTCATTCACATGGGGGAAATCAGGAGGCCAGGCCTCCTCCCCTCATGTCGGCGGTGGAAGATCTCCCAGTGTCAACTCCGGGAAGAACAAGCAGATCCAAGTGTACGACCTCGCTGGCGCCGAAAAACAGTTAGTTGTATAGGTCCAGGCCGGGCAAGGGCATATTGGTCAAGGTGGCCATGGTGCTACCCGAGTTCAGCAGGCTGGACCTGATCGCAACCGAGATCAACCATCTCGGCACCCGGCAGCCAACCCGGTTCAGCCGCAACCCGGGTGTCGGGCCCATTATCCGTGTTCTCGACGTCAAGGTCGATGTAGCCTCCTACGTCCGAAAGCGGGATCACGTGAGGGAGCGTGGATGTCGGTGGTACTGAGACGGGGCGTCTCGGTATCGAGGTGAGCACTGAGGGCTAGGTCATATCGATGTGAATGGGATCACTGTTAGAAGAAAAGAGAAGTAAGAAAACCAAATGCAACTGAAGCAACACGGATAGAAAAGCAAAGAGGAGAAGAAAAATGCAAAGACAAGAAAAAATGCATCTAGGAAATGACTTACCCGTCCGACATGGGCCGCTTGCTTCCACGGCTAGTTTGGCCCTTGTTCCCGGCCTTCTTCTTGCTTCTTTTAAGTGGGGGAGCAACTGCTCCGCTACCGGCTCTCTTTCTTGTATCCACGGGGGCGGCCACAGCTACGGGCTGCGCATCTATCACATGCTCTCCCGGATGAACTGAGACTGAGGGCAGAGGGTACGCAAATGAGAGCGGAATAGGATGAAGTGACTAATCAATAAAGCAATCATCATCAAATTATTCGTCGTCCTCGGATCAGTCTTGGATATAGGCTGGAACTCGGGACTTACTGGCTTGGGCTGGCGAGCAGGGCGTCCGGGATCGGCAGATTGTCCTTATCATTGCACTCCTGGGTATCATCCTCAGTTCGGTCCTTGCCCCAGTGGTCCGGTGGTGTTTCGCCATCCTTTTCTCACTGGCGGGGAAAGATCTATGCATACGAAACATAAAGCATTAGTTCCGAGACAATGTGATCTCGACAGAGTTCGAGATACTTACATCGGGAGCCTGGTGTGCCCAATCCTCGCCGAGATCGGTCTTGGCGATCGCCTTGATTCGAGTTACCACTTCCTTCTTGGTGAGCTCAAAGGTGGTATCTCGGGCGGGGTCTTGGTGCCCACTCACAAAACACATTGTATGGGTCCGGCACTGGAGAGGCAGTACTCGGCGGCTCACCCAGGTGGCGAGAAGATTGTCGCTGCAGAGTCCATATCGGAGGAGTTGGAGGAGCCGGTTGCGGACAAGGTTGACCTCGAGAACAGTTTCTCGGGGATGATAGTCCCAATTCACCATGTCGGTTGGGGGACTATCGTGAAAAATGGGGAGGAAAATAAGATCTACTTTGTGGGGGTTCTGGACATAAAAGAATCCCCGCTGCCATTTTGGGCAGGACTCCAAGCCCGGAATACGGGGAAATTTGGAACCCGGACGTGAGAGCACCATTGCGGCTCCGCATTGCGTCATGTGCTTGGGCGCACTCCGATTCGCCGGGTTGGGAATGACCTGTTTACGAAAGTGGAAATACTTGCTCCACTTCTCAACAGTAGGATGGATGCTGAGATAGGCTTCCGAGAAGGTGACAAAGGAGGAGAGTGTGGTGATGGTGTTTGCAGGGAGGTGATGAGGTTGGAGGCCAAATTGAATAAATAAGCTAATCATGAAGGAAGAGAGGGGGAGACCAAAACCCCGTTCGAAGTGACTGAGAAAGACATAGTACTCATTTTCGCCATGTTGCGGATGGAGATCTCCATCTGGCTTCTGGCATACGACGCCCGCCGGGATGCGTCGGGTATCCAGTAGCCACTGGATATCCACATCTCGGACTTCAGAACTAGCCGCGTGTGGATGCAGGTCCCACCAGGTCCAACTCTTCCACAGCTTCAATCTCCATGGCGTGACTTGGAGATTCCGGCGCGTCCGAGATGCTTGCGGGCGTGGGGAGGTGCTCGGGGAGCGGTGGACGTAGAAGCGCAGCGGCGGCACAGAAGATGAACGCTGTGGCGGTGCGGGCGCGGTGAAGGGCTTGGTGAAGGCAGGCGCGGAGATGGCGTGGTGGCGTGTAGATCCGCAGTGTGGAGAGCCCGAACGTGGCGGCGCTCCGGTGCGTGACGCGGCACGGGGACACGGCGGAGTCCACGGAACAGCGGCGGTGTTCAACTGCGCGCGGCGGACCGGAGAAGCGTGACGCTTGCGTTGGGATACCCTAAGAGGAGGGTTTGATGAGCACAGCGGTAGGAATTTTCCCCTTAGTTAAGAACCAGGGTTATCAATCCAGTAGGAGAAATAGGACCTTCGGAAGGTTGATGCCGCTGACGGTGGTGATGGCGCTTCACCAGTGTCAGCAACAACGTGGAACCTGCACACAATACAACCAAAATACTTTGCCCCAACGGTACAGTGAGGTTGTCAATCTCACCGATCTTGCTGAAAACAATGATTAGACGTATAATGTGGAAAACTGTTGTATGCTTGCAGAAAGTAGAGAGAGCAGAAAATTGTTGTGGTTTGTTTAACGGTGTGGAAAATGGACCGGGGTTCATAGGTTCATTAGTGGTGTCTCTCCATAAAAATAACATGTTGGGTGAACAAATTGCAGCTGGGCAATTGAGAAATAAAGGTTGCGCCGTAGTGCACATTATAACATGATGATTACTATGATATTTAGTACGGGCATTACAACAAGATACATAGTCCATCTGCATCTATGACAAATAATCCACCCTCAGGTTCTCATCCGAACCCCCTTAGGTATTAAGTTGCAAGCAACAGATAATTGCATTAAACAAAGTGTGTAATGTAAGCAATAATTATACACGCGGGTACTCTCACCGCTGTTTTCTCCTTAATGGGAACAACACATCCTCCCCCTTCATGTTCTGTCACTCGATCAAGGCAACAAGGAGGCATGAACCCACTATCAAGCATAAATACTCCCTCTTGGAGTCACTAGCAACTACTTGGCCAGAGCAACCACTAGCAACGGAAAGCATGCAAGATCACAAATAACATATGCAATAAATACTATAATCAACTTAACATAAGGTCAATATTCATCGGATCCCAGCAAACACAGCATAAAGAATTACATAAGATCAATCTTGATCATGATAGGCAGCTCACGAGATCTAAACATGGAGGCATATGAGGAGGAGACAACCATCTAGCTACTGCTATGGACCCGTAGTCCAGGGATGCACTACTCACGCATCACTTCGGAGGCAGGCATGGTTATGTAGATGCCTCCGGTGATGATTTCCCACTCCGGCAGGGTGCCGGAAAACAGCTCCAGAACCCTCCTAATCTAGGGTTGACAGTGACAGCGGCTGCGGAATTTTTTCGAGGATTTTGATCAGGTACTAAGGGTTTTCCATCCGGGGGTCTTAAATAGGCGAAAGGGCAAAGGCGGTGGAGCTCTAGGCCCCCCACACCCATAGCTGGCGCGGCCAGGGGGGCCGCGTCAACCTATGGTGTAGCCCCCCTGTTTTCCCTCTTCGACTCCTCTTCGGTCTTTTGGATGCTTCTGGGGAAAATAGGACTTCCGGGCTTCGAATTTTCCAATTCCGTGAATATTTCCAGAACAACTTTTCTGAAACTTAAAAAAACAGCAGAAAACAGAGAACTGGCTCTATGGCATCTTGTCAATAGGTTAGTCCGAAAAATCGATAAAAATGACATAAAGAAAGGAGAAAGCATGTAGCAATTGGCATAATATCATCATGGAGCATCAGAAATTAAGGATACGTTTATGAAGTATCAAGCATCTCCAAGCTTAGTTCCTACTCGTCCTCGAGTAGGTAAACGATAAAACAATAATTTATGAGGTGACATGCTACTAACATAAACTTGATCAATCTAAAGCATATGCACGCTGAGATCATAAAACTTTAAACACAGGCATGATAAATAAAACTTCAATAATAAAGCATAGGAATTACTTTGCATCACGAAGAGTAACTCAAATAAAGGATCATGAATAATAATGCAAAGAACTGTAAACGTTTGTTTCAGGTATAGAGAAAGCATGGCAAAGTGATATTTCGATAGTCCTTAAGAGTGGGGAAAAACATAAATGCCAGGACACATTCAAAGTTCAAGAGGAAGACTAGAACAAATAATTTAAGAACAAATGATATCACATCATGAAGTAATTATTGATGTTTATGGGACAAATGCACATAGAACTCAGAATGGAAAAATTACTCTCTCAACTTTGCATAAAGTTAGAATATGGAGACTCAACATAAAAGTAGAAGAAAGGCCCTTCACAGAGGGAAGCATGGATCACTCATGTGCTAGAGCTTTTTATTTTATAAAACAGAGGTATTAAAAGCTTGACATTTGTGGAGGAATGTCTATATTTTAGGAGAAGTGTATGCTAGTGTCAACGAATGGTAAACAGACAATACAGTACGTCACAAGCCAACTGGATTCACAAGAGCGGCTCCCATGGTGAAGGACGTAACTGGTGTAGAAGGTCATCCCTCTTTCTTGTTTGTTTACACAATTATGGTTTGACTGATATGATCAGGGGCAAAAATAGTGAAGAGAATTTGTTTGTATTAATTTGGGCCTGGGCACCCCGCTGCCAGCTCTTCTATCATTTGGATAAGCGGATGAAGCCACTAGTCGAGGGTGTGAAATCTAATCAACAAGTGAGATAAAGATTCTCTATTGACGTCCTCGTGAGCAAAAACAAGAACACAAAGCAGGAATAATTTTGAAGGTTTTAAAGGTAACACATGAGCAATTTACTTGGAATGGCAGTTAAATACCACATGTAGGTAGGTATGGTGTACACAATGGTAAAAACTTTGGTTTAAGGTAGTTTGGATGCACGAGTAGAGCTCATACTCAGTACAGGTGGAGGCTAGCAAAAGACTGGGAGCGACAGATGAGGAGAGCATAAGAGCCATAATCATGCATAGCGACATAAGCATCATTAATTAAAACACAAGAAGTATCACAAGTTCAAAAACTAAGTGGTCATGGAGGCTATTCGTGACTGGTTTGTAGTCATAAACATGGTGTGAGCATGCGCCAAGTCAACCAAATGAAACATCTGAAAGAGAATACCATATATTGATGCTTTATTATGACAAGAACAACTCATGAATATTTCAATACATATTAAACACTCTCAGCTATTTGAGGCTATTCATGCTACCCAATAACCACAAGGCTTTAAAACTAAAATAACATTTAGCTTGGCATGAAAAAGTTCTAGCCACAGTCTATACAAGCTTCTACTAGTACTGTTATAAATTCTACTTAAAGCAGCAGTTTCTTTCTCCCAACAAGCACCATACAAAACATGCTTTAACAAATATACTCTTTATGATACATCAAGCAAACATGAGAGTACTCAAATAGCACTACTAAAACTAAAGCTCTGATAAGAGATGCATGAAAAATAGGAGCTAAATAAATGCAGCAGCCAAACAGAGACTAAGAATACAATGTATTCTCATGAAAAAGCGGATTGTGTCACTCTCCAATAAAATAATTCTGGGGTCCAAACAAGCTTATTATGAAAGTAAAAACAAACTGAAAACAAAATAAAAAGCAAACTGAAAACAAAAATAAAATACGCTCCAATTGAAGCACATAAGATGTGACCGAATAAAAATATAGTTTCACTAGAAGTGACATGATAGTTTGTTGATGAAGAAGGGGATGCCTTGGACATACCCAAGCTTAGACGCTTGAGACTTCTTGGAGTTTTCTGGGATGTACCACTGGGGCATCCCCAATCTTAGGCTTTTCACTCTTCTTGATCACATCATATCATCCTCTTCTCTTGACCCTTGAAAACTTTCTTCACATCAAAATTCTCACAATCTTCATTAGCAACGTTAGTGCAATCGAAATAATAAACTCACATGGTTCAATTTCAACACAATACTAGCAATCAAAATACATTAGCTACTTTCACAACTTTTTTCAAAACCCTTTTTCTCGAAAGAACAACAAAAGAAAGAGATTAAGATGCAAATGCAATAATTGGCATAAATATGTCAAAACAGAACAGAAGGCAGAGATCGATTTTTTCAAAAATCTTCTGTTTCTAAAATAAAAAAGTGGTCAACTATAATAAAGGTTGCGTATATAACTCAGGATTAAGCACAAAAAAGCTCAGGTCATTTTGAATTTTCTGTGATTTTTAACGGAACTAACAGTGGACATAAGAAATCTGTTTTCTGCGCAGAAATCCAAAATATAGTGTCAACTTTCCACTAGAGGCTTTACTTGGATCAACAAAAAAACAAAAGAAAAGATACAGAAGGGTTGATCAGGAAATATAAAACACCCAGGTGAAAAGCACACCAACGAAAAAAAAAGAAAAAAATGAAAACAGAGAAATAAAACGGGTTGTCTCCCGGTAGCGCTTTTCTTTAACGCCTTTCAGCTAGGCATAAAAGGGTAACTCAAGTATTTTCAAGTGAAGAAGCATCAACATCATATTTTTCTCTAATAATAGAGTCAAAGGGTAGCTTCATATTAATTCTAGGAAAGTGTTCCAAATCTTTCTTGAGGGGAAGTTGATATTTAATACTCCCCTCTTTCATATCAATAGCAGCACCAACATTTCTAAGAAAAGGTCTTCCCAAAACAATAGGACAAGAAGCATTGCATTCAATATTCATAACAACAAAATCAACAGGGACAAGGTTATTGTTAACTATAATAAGAACATCATCAATAAGATGAACATCGAAATAACAGTGTTCTAACGATGGTAAATCAAGAATATCATAGAGCTTTTGAGGCATAAGAGAGATACTAGCACCAAGATCACACAAAGCATTGAAATCAAAATCATTTACTTTTTTATCTTAATTATAGGCTCCCAACCATCATCTAATTTTCTAGGGATAGATGTCTCAAGTTTCACCTTTTCTTCCCTAACTTTCATGAGCGCATTGGTAATATGTTTAGTAAAGGCCATATTCATGGCACTAGCATTGGGACTTCTAGAAAGATTTTGTAGAAACATAATGAATTAAGAGATATTGCAATCATCAAAATCAAAATTATTATCATCAAAAGTAATAGGACCATTACCTCCTACATCCCTAAAAAATTCAGCACTTTTATTAGAAGCAGTTTCAGTAATTTGAGGCAATTTAGCATGTTTCACCGAAGGAGTAGGGACTTTATCAACACCAACTACTTTACCATTGATAGTAGGAGGTTTACTAGAACTTGGAACTTCAGTTTTACTAGTGGTGGTGATAGTGCAAACTCTAGCAATATTATTCTTTCTAGCCAATTCATCTTCTTTTTCCCACCCATCACGTAATTCAGCCATCAATCTAACATTATTGTCTATTTGAACTTGGATGGCATTCAAAGTTTTATTTTGTTTGACATCTTGTGGAAAAACCTTAAGTTTTAGAAAATCAACATCAATAGCAAGGCTATCTACTTTAGAGGAAAGAACATCTATTGTACCAAGTTTTTCCTCAAAAGATTTATTAAAAGCAGTTTGTGTGCTAATAAATTCTCTAAGCATGTTTTCAAGATCAGAGGTAAATCTTTCATTATTATTGTACGAGTTGCCATAAAAATTACCATAACCATTTTTAGGAGGATATGGCATGTAATTGTTTCCACCAAAATTATTTCTATAAGCATTGTTGTTGAAATTATTATTTCTAATAAAGTTTACATCAACATGCTCTTCTTGAGAAACTAAAGAGGCTAAAGGAACATTATTTGGATTGACTTGAGATTTACCATTAACAAGCATAGACATAATAACATCAAGCGTTTCACTCAAAGAGGAGGTTTCCTCAACATAATTTACCTTCTTACCTTGTGCAGATCTCTCAGTGTGCCACTCTGAATAATTTATCATCATATCATCAAGAAGCTTTGTTGCATTGCCCAAAGTGATGGACATAAAGGTACCTCCAGCATCTGAATCCAATAGGTTCCTTGAGGAAAAAGTCAGCCCTGCACAAAAAATTTGTATAATCATCCAAGTAGTCAGTCCATGAGTGGGACAATTATTCACCATAGTTTTCATTCTTTCCCAAGCTTTAGCAACATGTTCATTATCAAATTGTTTAAAATTCATTATGTCACTTCTTAGGGATATAATCTTCACAGGAGGATAATATTTTCCAATGAAAGCATCTTTACACTTAGTCCATGAATCAATACTAGTTCTAGGCAAAGATAGCAACCATTCTTTAGCTCTTCCTCTCAAAGGGAAAGGAAATAATTTCAGTTTAATAATATCTCCATCTACATTTTTATATTTTTGCATATCACATAGTTATATAAAATTATTAAGGTGGGCAGTAGCATCATCAGTACTAATACCAGAAAATTGTTCTTTCATCACAAGATTTAATAAAGCAGGTTTAATCTCTTAGAAAGCAGCAATAGGAGCAGGTGGAGCAATAGGTGTGCAAATAAAATCATTGTTGTTTGTACTAGTGAAGTCACACAACTTAGTATTCTCAGAGGAACTCATTTTAGAAGAATAATAGCAAGCAAATAAATAACAACTATGAAGTAAACTATTTTTTTGTGTTTTCAATATAGAGAATAAAAACAAGATAATAAACAAAATAAAGAGGTTGAGAGTGAGAGACTCCCCTTGCCAGAATACTTCCTTCTCCCCGGCAACGGCGCCAGAAAATGTCCTTGATGCTTGCGTTGGGATACCCCAAGAGGAGGGTTTGATGAGCACAGCGGTAGGAATTTCCCCTTAGTGAAGAATCAAGGTTATCAATCCAGTAGGAGAAAGAGGACCTTCGGAAGGTTGATGCCGCTGACGGTGGTGCTTGTGCTTCACCGGTGTCAGCAACAACGTGGAACCTGCACACAACACAACCAAAATACTTTGCCCCAACGGTACAGTGAGGTTGTCAATCTCACCGGTCTTGCTGAAATTAAAGATTAGACGTATAGTGTGGAAAACAGTTGTATGCTTGCAGAAAATAGAGAGAGCAGGAAATTGTTATGGTTTGTTTAACAGTGTGGAAAAGGACCGGGGTTCATAGGTTCACTAGTGGTGTCTCTCCATAAAAATAACATGTTGGGTGAACAAATTACAGGTGGGCAATTGAGAAATAAAGGTTGCACCGGAGTGCACATTATAACATGATGATTACTATGATATTTAGTGCGGTCATTACAACAAGATACATAGACCGACATCCATCTGCATCTATAACTAATAATCCACCCTCAGGTTATGATCCGACCCCCCTTAGGTATTAAGTTGCAAGCAACAGATAATTGCATTAAACAAAGTGTGTAATGTAAGAAATAATTATACACGCGGGTACTCTCACCGCTGTTTTCTCCCTAATGGCAAAAACACATCCTCCCCCTTCACGTTTCTGTCACTCGAGCAAGGCATCAAGGAGGCATGAACCCACTATCAAGCATAAATACTCCCTCTTGGAGTCACTAGCAACTACTTGGCCAGAGCAACCACTAGCAACGGAAAGCATGCAAGATCACAAATAACATATACAATAAAGACTATAATCAACTTGGCATAAGGTCAATATTCATCGGATCCCAGCAAACACATCATAAAGAATTACATAAGATCAATCTCGATCATGGTAGGCACCTCACGAGATCTAAACATGGAGGCATATGAGGAGGAGACAACCATATAGCTACTTCTATAGACCCATAGTCCAGGGATGAACTACTCACGCATCACTCCGGAGGCAGGCATGGTGATGTAGAAGCCTCCGGTGATGATCTCCTATCCGGCAGGGTGCCGGAAAACAGCTCCAGAACCCTCCTGATCTAGGGTTGACGGTGACGGTGGCTGCAGAACTTTTCTAGGGATTTTGATCAGGTACTTACGGTTTTCCGTACAGGGGGCTTAAATAGGCGAAAGGGCAAAGTCGGTGGAGCTCCAGGGGCCCCCACACTGATAGCTGGCGTGGCCAGGGGGACCCACGTCAGCCTATCGTGTGGCCCCCTGTTTCCCCTCTTCGACTCCTCTTTCGAAAATATTTCCAGAACAACTTTTCTGAAACTAAAAAACAGCAGAAAACAGGGAACTGGCTCTGTGGCATCTTGTCAATAGGTTAGTCCAGAAAATCGATAAAAATGACATAAATAAGGGAGAAAACATGTACCATCTGGCATAATATCATCATGGAGCATAAAAAATTAGGGATACGTTTATGACGTATCAAAGCGTTGCGGGTGCGAGCGGTGAAAAGGAAGAAGAAAAGGGGGAAAGTGAGAGAGGAGGCGTAAAGGAAGGGGCAGTGCGGGTATTTATACCCCCGGGGTGTGTTTACTGCCCGCGATCGATCATGGCGTAAATTGTGGAACCGTGGCATTTACCACGCACGTAGAAATGCACAAAGAAGATACACCGTGCGTAACAGGCGCAATAAATCCCACGCTGACCGCGACGAGCACTTAAGTGCACTATTGGAACGTGACTGCATGTGGGGTCGCGCGACTAGATAGGGCGTGGGCATGGTGTGTGCATAGTTGTGCGCGACAAATGAGGCGACGTGCACAACGGTTGTGCGCCACGTGTTGCGTCCACTACACGAAGAAAATGAGGCGCCCACTCCTCGTACTGTTTGAACTTCTGAAAAAATGGCTAAGTGTTGGGATCTCGGAAAGATCATACCTTGCGCGAGTATCTCGTATTTTGGTGGAAATCTATAACTATAATTGCGGAGTGAATCCGAGTTCGAGATGGAAGTCCAGCCGAGATAAGAGTATCTCGGTCGGATATTCTGAAGCTTATTGATTTAAGCTGCACGGCCCACCGTTTGAGTTCGGTGGACTATACCATCTTCGGGGACTAATGTCGGGGGGCTACCCCGTGTAGGGTCAAGCTTGGCATAAAATGGTATCCAAGGAGTGGATACCGAGATGTTGTTGACCGAGATCCATATTGGTGCCGAGTAGTGGGGTACCAAGATGGATCAATCTCGGAAACAAGAGTAAGGGGCAATATGCTGGAAAAGGTGTCCCCCCAGGTTGTCCGGGATGCACTTGGAGAATCCAGGTACACGAAGGATCATTCATCCTGGAGCAAGGTCAACGGAGCAGTTAAGACCCCGAAGATCACGGGAGAGTACGAGCGTGTGGTTCAACTTACTAGGCGTAATGATGTATACATGTACAGAGGAGCAGTGTCGGGCATGGGCGAGGCCACATCCTGTCTCTGACAAGGGGACATGACATGGAAGCGGCTACGGAGGAGGAGACTTTCAGCGTAGTGACAGCCAGCGTGCGTTACGGCACAGTGTTCTACACCTAACCATGTACATCCTGTCAGTGGCCACCTGTATCCTGCACGAGGGACGATCCCAGAGATAGAGCTACTAGACATTTTCTTAGAGAGAAAGAGAGAGCAAGAGAGAGCTTCTTCTTCCTCTAACTCTGTGAGCTTGAGGAACCACTTTGTACTCGGTTACACATTGATGTTCACAGACAGGCAGGAGTAGGGGTGTTATCTCCTCACGAGGGCTCTGAACCTCGGTAGTTCTTGGTGTTTGCAGTGTAGTGAGCACGCCATCTTGGTGTGCAATCCCTCCCCGGATACCCACGGTGTACATTGGCCCCAATCTTAAGCCATCCCATGACATCTGTATCTACACCACAATGACAGCGCCCGCGGCGCTCATCGCCTCTCCATCCCACCCCAAGGCATGCGTTGATCGCGGCCCACGGCTTGTTGTCCGGTTATGTGCGTGTGCTCGCCTGATGTCTGTCTGGCCAAGGACGGCCCGACCCAGCGGCCCATCGTCACTCGCTCTGCTGCTCTCCTGGCCGTCAGATGGAATCCGACGGTCCAGCATCGATACCTCCCAAACAAAAACGCGCTTGCGACGGGATAGGGTGAACCCTAGCAGTCATTTCCTCCCTTCGCCTCTGTCTCACCCCCCCCCCCCCGTTGGCTCTCTCTTTGCAGCTAGAGCAAGGGTTTGCGTCGCGGGCGGGCAGCGATGGTGCGCCACCACGCCACCGCTCCAGCGCGCGCTCTTTCTTCCTCCCTTTCCCCTTCCTGCGTCCCATCATCGCCTTTGTAACCGAGAGAGAGGGACGCGACTGCGCCCTCTTCTGCTCCCATTTTCGCTTAACGACGCCTACGCACGACAGCGCGCGATGGAGAGGCGGTGCCCCCTGTTGTCCCCTTTCCGGTGTGCGCGAGCTCCCGAAGGAGAGCACGCCGCCGTCAAGCGGCATAGCGGCGGTGCCTTCTTTCCCCGCGGATTTTTTATATTCTTCCGGATGTCTCGGCATGCCGATGCGCATCTGGATCAAGAGGAAACGGCGGCGGCGCACTTGATCCGGTAAGTATGTTTTCCCCTTCTCCCTCTTTACTATTAGGGTTAGGGTTTTGTTTCTTGCGGGAAGGATCTTTATTTTTTGTTCTTCTACCACCGAAACAATCTAGAACCCTAGGTATTGCTCTGGTACCAATGTTAATACCGCAAGATCACTGATTCTAGATAGGGTCGGTAGATGGACTTTGTGCATGTCGATTTAGGTTTAGAAATCCAAGGAGGAGGGAGAAACAGAGAGAGGAGAGGGATTACCTTCTCCTTTCGATGATAAACCCGTGGAGGTGGACATGGTGGCGGCGGTGGCGGTGAGGGGTGGCAGTGGCAGGGGTGTGCTTCCCGTCGCACTGCGCAAACCTAGATCGGATAGGGGTGTCGGTCGGGTGCCTGGCAACGTGGTGTACCTCATATTGCGTGCCGCCGGCCCCCACCTCTCTTTATAGTGCAGGCGACAGAGGCCCACCAATAATGGACGCCCCGATCAGGCATAACATATAGACAGATAGGTCCGACGAACCGATAAGTGTTGAAGCCAAAGACACGTGGGTCATCATCCATGGAATTTTAGTATCCTCCTGTCACAAGAGACGGTACGCATTGGGAAACATGTCAAGAGACTCAGTTTACATTGCGAATCTTAGCCAGCGAGCTGCATGCGGCGGTGCTGACGATGATCTTAGGTACATGATTACTAACGAAACGTATGCACGCTGTATGTGTATATAAGTATTCTGCGGACCTAACTGCGCCATAACCCTAAGCTCGCTACGTACTCTACACACTCTACCTTCCTTCTTCCCATTAGCTGGTAGGCATTGCCCATACCATTTCATTCATGCATATCGATGGGTAGAGCATATAAGCCATTGCTAAATATACGTGAATAAATACTTATTGGTTCATATATTTTGCAGCTCGTACTCGATCGCACGTGTGATCGATGGGGAGAGCCATGGCGGCCGTCGTCGGTGGTGCAACTCAAGTGATGACCTCAAGTCATCGTGGCCGGAGGTTGTGGGCTGGGACTTTATTCCAGCTGGTTTGAAGATCACTTCCGAAAGGCTGGACGTCGTGCTGGAATTCCATACCGTCGGCGAAAGTGTGGCACCGGGGCACGACGACCACCGCGTCCGCCTTTTCGTTGCCGCCGGCACCACCATCGTTGCCCAGACGCCTGTCGTTGGCTAGCCGGCCGGTCTCTCGCGGCTCCTGCTTGCGTGCGTGAGTTTGTGTGGCTACTATATACAGTACTATCATTGAGTACACAGTACTAATGGAATAATGCTGGATTCTGCTGTTGAATCTACTATATTCTACATTCTATCTGATGAGAGATAAGCACGAATTGTTAGTTTCAGATCCGAAAGCGATTGAGCCGATCGCCTCGTACGTGTCAGATGACTTTTTCTCGTCGCGGGTTACTAGCTACCTACTCCCTCCCTCCAAAAATACATTACTTCTATTTATCCAAATATATATTATTTTTTCAAAATGTAGGTTCACTGGTAGAAAAAAGGCCTTCCATACGCCCCCATCAGTCCCCAAACTTTGCGCACCGTGACTAAAGGGGTTTTAGTCCCGGTTCGGGAGAAGACACGCGACTGAAGGTCATGCGTCGTGGGTTGGGAAGCGCGTGGAGGCGCGTGGAGGGCTTTAATTCCGGTTGGCCTGGCCACCCGCGACTAATGATCCAGTCTGCTGGCCTCCCTGTCTTTAGTCCCGGTTGTCCTGGCCACCCGCGACTAAAGATACAAACTGCTCTCCTCCCGCGCGGCGATTTTATTTCACGAGCGAGAGGAACAAGGCCATTGCTACAGTGCGCACCCGAGAGTCTCTGTTTCTTCTTCTCTCTTCTCTTCTTCCTCTCTTCTTCCTCCACCAAGCACCCATGGGTTCTCAAGTTTGGAACACTCCCCGTGTGGCCACACCATGCCGCAAGAGTCTCGACGTGGCCTACACCAATATGTGCGAGAGGCTCCCCGGTCTTCTTAAGCATTAGAGCAATCTCTATGAAGAACCCGATGAACACCATAAGTTCTTCGGGCTTGATCTAGAGTATACGGTGAATCAACGGGATGTTGCCGTCATCCAGATTGCCTTCAAGGAGATCGTGTTGGTCTTCCAATGGGCAAGGTAACGCACACGTACAATCTCTCTTGTAGGATAGTGTTGCATTTTCGATTTGTTTGTTGCATTGGAAGAATACATGTGTTGCAACATATCTAACACGTGTTCTATTTTTGTTGTTGCAGTAGTTCAAAGCATTCTACGGCCCTTGTTGATTTTCCTATCAACAAGGGGTACGACTTCTGCAGCGTTGACATCACTCAAGACCGGCAGAAGTTGATGCGCTTGGGTATTGTGATACTTGAAGATCACTATATTAATCTTCAGGATCTTATCCATTTTGATGAGTTGTACGGTCACAAGACCGTGATGGCTCCGACGGCAACTGCCTTCATCCACGCCGACTACAAAACCATGAAGTCTGGTTTCCCCTCCAAGAATCACATGCATTGGGGGAAGAACCCACTGGACCGGATCAACCCCGACTATGCAGCCATAGATGCATACGTTGCCTACGAGTTGTTCCGCATCTACTCGACGGAGCTCGAGTAAATGGTGTTTGTGTACCGCATCTTGCGTTCGATATATGCATGTAATGGATATATTAGTATGTAATGGATATATTATTATGTAATGGATATTATTTCTATATTAATTCGTATCTATATTATTTCTATATTATGTCAAACACACATTTCAAAACAAACAAACAAAAACACATCAAGAAAACAAACAAAAACACATCAAGAAAACAAAACAGAAAAACTACCGTTTCTAAATTAATCTAAGCCAGGAAAACATAGATCTAGTCAATACCAAACTCATCCAGTTGGATTTACTTCAAAATACATTTTTGAACTCATTCTAAAAATAATAGAAGAGCCTACTGGTCTTTTATTAAAAAGGATGGTATTTTCATTTGGTTGTTGACCTTGATGTGAGGCTAAGTGCTATGGATAGATCTTTTCAATATCTATCCAGAACATTTTAGTTTGTCCATTTTGGTTATGTATTTTAAAAGTTAGGTTCAAATCATTCTCATAGATAGTCATTGCCAAAACAGTTCTTGTGTCCAAAATAATAGTCGAAAGTTGGATCTGCAAATTTTATATGGTTTAGATTTCATATGGTTTGGTTCATGAATTTTATCAGATTTTATTTTGCATTTAGGAAAGGGGAAAATGAATTAGTTTTATTTTCCTGAATTTTTTGATATATTATTTGTATTTTTAAGATTTTAAAATGTATTAGTTTTATTTTTCTGAATATTTTGATATATTATTTGTATTTTTAAGATTTTAAAATGAATTAGTTTTATTTTTCTAAATATTTTGATATATTAATAGTATTTTTAAGATTTCAAAATGAATTAGTTTATTTTTCTGAATATTTTTTAGAAATAATACAAATTAAAAAGTTAATGTTTATTTATTTATTCAAAATTATTAATTACATCATTACTTTTGTTTATTAAAAGATTTATTTAAAATTCAGACAATAAAGAAATATGGCATCGACCAACATGTTAATAGGATTGATATGATATTAGTATCACATACATGCGTGCGAAACACTTGGATGCGGAACAGGATGGAACTTGGAAGTTAAGCGTGCTAGTGCTAGAGTAGTGGGAGGATGGGTGACCGAGCGGGAAGTTTGACCACGAGTAAGAAATTTGACTAGAGATAATTATAATTAGACACTAAGCAATAATAAAAATTCTGAAAAAAAAAGGAGTAAAAAATTGGAGTGAAAAAAAGGGAGTGAAAAATAATTAAAAACCCAAATGAATTAAAGAAATAACGAAAAAGCATGTAGTCCCGGTTCGTGTGGCCAACCGGGACTAAAGGTCCTCCGCCACCGGCGCACACCACCCGCCCACGTGGACGGGCCTTTAGCCGCGGTTCGTAAGAGGGGCGACTAAAGGGGGGGCCTTTAGTCGCGCCTATTTAGTCCCGGTTGCGCGGCCGGGATTAATGGCCTTTGCGAACCGTGACTATAGGCCTATTTTCTACCAGTGGTTCTACTTAGCCTTTGCATCAAAATGATGCACATAGCTGATTTTTATTTTTATTAATTTTTTCAAGCATACACCATGGGAGGTGTATATGTTTCTTAGAAAAAAACAAAACAAGATGGCCGATACAACGTCAAAAGGCAACACGATACAAACACGACGTCACACGGCTTACAACTCAACCCGCACCACCTAAGCGCCTTGAACCATCTCCCGCCAAGAATGGCAACGAGGCGACACGTCGAGCTTCTATCACTAGTAGAAACTGGGTCAAAGGATTTTACCTTTAATACATGTTCGTTTACGAACCGGTACTAAAGGTAAAATTAGTACCGGTTCCAGAGCCTAGGGCGCCGGAAACGTTCAGCACGATTCGTGATACGAACAGGTACTAAAAGTTTTCACGCCAAATTTGCTGGGATGTTGGGTCGGCGCTGCATATTTAGTACCGCTTAGTATCACGAACCGTGCTAAAGGGTGTCGAGCCTATTTTTTTTTAACCCGAGCACACAGGCAACTCTACATTTTTTTCATCTCCAACATATTTCCAAATATTTCTCTCCTCTCACACTTCAACAAATCTCCATTTTTCCCCACCATTTTGTTAAGATTGGCGGCAACCATCTATCCAAGGGTTAGCAACATGATCCTTTCTTCCGGCGTTCCTAATTTAGCTTATTTCCTTCCTAGTTTAACTCATTTCATTTTTTTAGTGCTAACAACACTGGTAGTAAATAGGCCTTTACTCCCGGTTCGCAAAGGCCATTATTCCCGGCCGTGCAACCGGGACTAAATATGCGCGACTAAAGGCCCCCCCCCCTTTAGTCGCGCCTCTTACGAACCGCGGCTAAAGGCTCGTCCACGTGGGCGGGTGGCGTGCGCCGAGGGCGGAGGACCTTTAGTCCCGGTTTGTAACACGAACCGGGACTAGAAGCTATTTCGTTATTTTTTTCACTCCCTTTTTTCAGAATTTTTATTATTTGCTTAGTGTCTATCTACAATTATCTCTAGTCAAATTACTTACTCGTGGTCAAACTTCCCGCTCGGTCACCCATCCTCCCACCAATAATGGACGCCCCGATCAGGCATAACATATACTTCTCGCTGACAAGACAGATAGGTCCGACGAACCGATAAGTGTTGAAGCCAAAGACACGTGGGTCATCATCCATGGAATTTTAGTATCCTCCTGTCACAAGAGACGGTACGCATTGGGAAACATGTCAAGAGACTCAGTTTACATTGCGAATCTTAGCCAGCGAGCTGCATGCGGCGGTGCTGACGATGATCTTAGGTACCTGATTACTAACGAATCGTATGCACGCTTTATGTGTATATAAGTATTCTGCGGACCTAACTGCGCCATAACCCTAAGCTCGCTACGTACTCTACACACTCTACCTTCCTTCTTCCCATTAGCTGGTAGGCATTTCCCATACCATTTCATTCATGCATATCGATGGGTTGAGCATATAAGCCATTGCTAAATATACGTGAATAAATACTTATTGGTTCATATATTTTGCAGCTCGTACTCGATCGCACGTGTGATCGATGGGGAGAGCCATGGCGGCCGTCGTCGGTGGTGCAACTGCTGCACACTGGTAGAAAATAGGCCTTTAGTCCCGGTTCGTAAAGGCCATTAGTCCCGGTCTCACAACCGGGACTAAATATGCGCGATTAAAGACCCCCCCCCTCTTTTATTCGCGCCACTTACGGACCGGGACTAAAGGCCCGTCCACGTGGGCGCCAGGAGTCCGTCGGGGCGGAGGACCTTTAGTCCCTGTTCTCGTGGCTAACCGGGACTGAAGGCCTCCTCCGCAGGTTTAGGGCTTTAGCCCCCCTAAACCTGGTTTCTTTTTAATTTGTTTTGTTTTATTTCTTTTATATTTTATTTTGTGTTTTATTTTAATTTTGATGAAGTTTCAGTACACATATATATTGTACGCTACTATATACATGCATATATGAAATTTCAAACAAGAAGAATTCAATAGGAATATATAATATATATTCAATCTCGGGTGATCATATACAACTTCGAACAAGTTTCCATACACAATTACGATGGATATACACAACTTCGAACAATTTTCAATCTAGGAGATGCATAAGGAAAAATCCTGCTAAGTCCTCTTGAATTGGTCTTCGTCGGACGCATAGTGTTCTCCTTTAGGATCGATGACATGCCTAAGGAAAAATCCTGCTATTTCCTCTTGAATTGGTCGGAAGCGAGCTTCTGAACTAAGCGTCCTCCGCAAGTTATTGAGTCTCTTACGCGCGCTATCCGACTTCTTCTTCTCAATGGTTTCTCTCCGTATGTTCTCACAAACATAGTATCCACATAGATTGGTCCCCGGTGACTGCTTATCCACACGAACTAAATTTCTAAAATCTAGCTGATGTTCGAATTCACCGACAATTTCTTTTGAGAACCGTCTCCAAACTCTACAGTGCAAAGAAAATTAAATGAACAAGGGAGTTATTAGCTACTGCATATTAGGAAATGAACAAAAAAGACCGATCGATATAGAGCGCAAATGGTTGAAAATAATTACCTTTGCAGCATTTTTCTCATGTCGACCCAAAGGTTTGGATCTGAATCCATAGAGTCCATGATAAAAATTGTGGAGGTGTGAAGTTCAATTTTTAGCAGCATCCAGTGGAACCTGCGGACACGTTACATGCACAGTCATGCATAACTTATCGATTAGACATACCATGCATGGAGTAAACAAAAGAGAATGGGCACAAGAGAGAAACACTCACCCAAAATGGTAAGGAAATAGAATATGACTTTTGAGTTGATGCTTTCTAAGAAAATTGTACAAGTCTTTCTCCACGTTTTGGGGGTGACATTGTAACATAGTTCCATTAATGATTTGTGGGTCAACGAACCCAACATCATGGATGTTTCTTATTTTGCATTCCCAAATCTTCAATCTGCATAATAGCGTACGCAACAATATAGTTAGGACAATATATATATATATATATATAAATATATATATATATATATATATATATATATATATAAGCAACTCAGGATAGATTTGTCCAGCTCGCGCAGATTGAACAGCTGGAACAATTCACTCATCTCAACTGTTACAGAGTACTTTTTGGTGTGATGCTCCTCTGTAACATCCACATAAACATATTCTTTGTCGGCCCATGATATGAAATTTTTGTACCAATGTAGCAGATTTCGCATTTGTGGTGGTAGACTCTTTTCCTACGTAGGCTCGACGAGAGGCCCATTCTTCACATGTTGTAATGCTACCTCACCCATTGGCGCATCGTCCAGGCCTAACGAGGCACGAAGAGTCAAACCCATCTCAGACGCATTTTTCATGGCACTCTCTACAGTCAATCCAACTGCTGTCACAGCTGCTATAACCTCGTGGTCCTATTCCGGACCAACTTTCACTATGAGCGGGGGGATCGATTGTTTACTCTGCATCCCGACCTGGTCAACTTGTTTCCCGCTTTTTTCCTTTCTTTTTTCACCTCCTTCAATATTTCTGCTTGCCTACGAAGTTCACTTCCATAGTCGTCAGGCATATTCTTCTCGGCTTGGGACGGTGTCGACAAAAAACTCGTAGCCCACTTATGTACCGTCGGAGGGTATACTTCCTTGGGCTTAGGCTCCCTTAGCGCCTTCTTATCGGCCTTCCATTTCTCATACTCAGCATTCGCGGCCAATTTGGTTTCAGTTTCATTAAGGTCCCAAGGCCTTAGGGGGATAGGATTCAGTGATGGCTCCGGTACCCGTGTGGTCTTAGGTACATAAGGCTCCGGGTTAATAGTCCAAGAGACGGTTTCCTTGTTGTCCGCCAGCTTCTGTTTCTTCGCCGGAGGAGCAATGGGGGGCGACGGTTGCTTATCCGCCGGAGGAGGAATGGGGGAGACGGCTGCTTATCCGCCGGAGGAGGAATGGGGGGCGACGGCTGCTTATCCGCCGGAGAAGGATTGGGGGGCGACGGCTGCTTATCCGCCGGAGGAGGATTGGGGGGCGGCAGCTGCTTACCCGCCAGAGGGGGATTGGTGGGCGACGTCTGCTTACCCGCCGGAGATTGTGGATCGGGGGACGGCGTCGAATGGCGTGAAGGAGGTGTAGGTGAACCAGCACCAGCACCACCACCACCACCTGCACCATCGGAGGGGGTGGACTTGTTAGCCTTGGCGCCTCGCCTGGAAACACTATATTATTCTTTTTCCATAGAATGAACTGGCGCTTGACATCTCCAAGTCTTCTCTCCCCTTCGGGTGTAGCTATGTCAATCTCCAGGTCCTCAAACACTTGAACTATGTCTTCCATCGTGACACGAGCATAGCCATATGGAATGGGGTTGTTGTGGTGGAGTGCTCCAGGTGTACAGGGTAAAGCACTGCCGGTAGCTACCTTCGTGGAAATGTTCCCCACGGGATAATGCAGATCACATTCTTTCATCTTCTTTACATCATCCACGGGGTAGTGAGGCTCCGGTGCACGACTCTCGATCATCAGTGCATTAGCACCTGCAGGCGGGGCCTCCGTGGAAGCCACGCTGCTTCTCCGCTGATGCTGGCTTCCGAGATCCGCTTCATGATCTTCATGTGGCCCTGCAGCCGTCGATCTTTCTTTCACAAGTAATCCATGCACGGTCTGCTTCAACTTACTAACTTCTGATGCAAGCTTCGCCAGAAGATCTGCATCCCGGTTCGTCTTTCTCTTATGGCTTCTGTAATAGTGCGGGTCATTTTCCTGGGAAAACCCTACTTTCCACGGCATTCTGCCTTTGCCTCGTACATGTCCTCCGTGTTCAGCATTCCCGAGGGCATGGATCAGTGCGTCTTTCTCTCTGTTGAACGTGATCACGCCCTGTTGAGCTAGGGTCATTGCGTCAATAAGGGCTTTTGTGGGAGCAAACGTTTTCTGCCGATGAACACACGCCCCTGTCTCCGGGTCTAGCGATCCCCCATGCCCGTACCACCACATTTTCGCTCTTTCGTCCCATCCCTCTGTACCTAGAGGGATTCCTCGCGCCGTTAGGCCGTCCTCCATCTTCTGCCACTTAGGCGCCGAAAGGCGGTATCCTCCTGGCCCCATAACATGATGGTACTGTTTCTTATCCGCATTAGCCTTATTTTTTTGATATATCCTTGAAATGGTCCGATTTCTTTTGCCTCACAAATTCTAGCCAATCATCTTTCAGTTTCTCATTTTGTCCAGTGAAAATCGGAGTCTTGCCCTTGTTGACATATTCACGGGTTAAATTTTTCTTGAAGTTCCGGAATGCTTCGGCCATCTTCTGAAGAGAGAACTCTTTGACTAGCCTCCTCCTCTGACGTCCACCCGGAACTTCGTTACCGAATTCATCTTCTTTGTTGTATTCCGGAGGTAGAATGAAATGTGCCTTAAGTTTTCTCCACAGATCCTTTTTCGTTCTCTTGTCGACAAAACTGGAACCAAGACCTGCTTTCTTTGGCTCCTTCCATTCCTGGACGGTGATCGGGACATTGTCTCTAACAAGGACTCCGCATTGGTTGATAAACTTTGTGGTGTGCTGTAGGGGCTTGCCGGTTTTCACCGACTGATTCGATGGTATATGTTTCTCCTTCTTTCATCGCCTTGGATTTTCCACGCTTTGTCGTACTCGATCCGGCCGAGGGCTAAAATAAGAAAGAGAGTCGCGCGTGTTAATGCATATGTATTCACATTTCAGTAAGTTTGTATCACGAGAGGCTCAATGTATATATATATATATATACCTCGCCGGAGGTGGTTGGTCTTTGCAATTCGAGATCGTCGTTTGTCGACGGTTCACCTCCGTCGGCAATGTCCGTTCCTTCACCCTCTTGATCATCGACAATGTCCGTTTCTTCACCTTCTTGATCATCAAGGTTCAGATAAGAAGAGACTGCATCCTCTTCTTGCTCATCTTCTAGGACCGGCACATAACGGATCTCGTTGTTTATGATGCCGAATATATAACCTTCAGCCTCCTGATCCGTAAGCGGCAAGGCTCTATTGTCCGCCATATGTCACTCCTGCAGACATGCATGTAGTAAAAATTAATTAAGTATAAAGGAGACTTAGCAAATATTGTCGTAGAAGGAGGGAAAACAGATTGCTAGGGTTTTGGGTGGAAGAACGATGACCACTTTAGAGGTGTTTCCAAGATTAGTTGCTCAAATGACTGGGAGAACCCCATAGCTAGGTTGCATTTGCTTTCCTGGTCATTTTGGTATATTACACTTAATATTCTGAATTTATTGAATTAAAACTTATTTTCATTATTTTAATGAATTTAATTCAAATTCAAATATGGTCTCATTTTGAACTTTGTCAAACATGATTGAAAATGATATAAACAGATAGCTTACATTTTTGTGAACATTTTGCATATTTTTCCATAACTTTTGGAATTATAAATTAAAAGTTATTTTATTTAGAAGATTTAATTATTTTCTCTAATTCCATATACAGTGGGCCCCACGTGTCACGATGACGTCATTTAAAAAAAAAACCTCGCCAACAAGTGGCCAGGTGACGTCATGATGACGTCACCCTGGTGTCACACAGTGGCCGGCGGTGTGGCAGTTTCGGCTCGATCTCGGGTCTCCGGCGATTCCGGCCACGGGGGAGGG
This sequence comes from Alopecurus myosuroides, assembly GCA_028641055.1. Classification (NCBI taxonomy): domain Eukaryota; kingdom Viridiplantae; phylum Streptophyta; class Magnoliopsida; order Poales; family Poaceae; genus Alopecurus; species Alopecurus myosuroides. The sequence goes on along the minus strand of CM054060.1, from coordinate 359,184,493 downwards.
AACGGAGACGATGGGGAGGAGGCAGGGACGAGGAGCGCCGACGAGGAGCGGCGGGAGGACGGTCACTGTGGTGCTCTCGCCAGCGGCGATTCTGGCCACGGGAGCGAGTGCGAGGGCTCGTGGTTCGAGGGCGGCGCGTCATGCCTTCCGTTCGAGGGCGGCGCGTTCGCGGTTCGTGGTCGCCATTCGAGGGCGTTGGTTCGAGGGCGGCGCGAGGCCCGCGGGGAACCTACCGGAGACGGCGACGGGGCGGGGGCGGGGGCGGTGGACAGAAGGGCGGGGGCGCGGTCCTCTCTGAAAGAACATAGGTTCTAAATCCTGTTTTGAGTGTTTGATTACAACATATAGATGGACTAATGTGCTTTGCTAAGTGTACTCAGAAAATATCGACCCGTAAATGTCTTACAAAGTTCAGCAATGTGTGAGAAAATGTTACGGGAAAATACAAGGAAGAAGAGAAAAGAGACGGCGAAGGGAAAGGATAAAAGAAGAAGAAAAGGGGGGGTGGCCGGCCTCCAGGCCGGCCTGGCAGTGCGCCTGGCCAGCCCCACGCCGGCCCCAGGCTGGCTCGTAGGCCGGGCGTTTCGGGTGGGGGGCCGGCCTCGCCCCTCTGCCCACGCCGGCCCCAGGCCGGCCTCCAGGCTGGGGCGTCCGGGTGGGGGTCCGGCCTCCCCCTGGTCCACGCCGGCCCCAGGCCGGGCTGGCTGGCCACGCCGGCCTCCCCCTGGCGCCCACGCCGGCCCCAGGCCGGCCCCCAGGCCGGGGTGGGTTCTGGCCCGGCCCTGGCTGCTCCCAGGCCGGCCAGGCCGGCCCCCAGGCCGGGGTGGGACGCAGGAAAGGGGAAAACCCCCTAAAACGGCTATATTTCGACACGAGTATAAATACGGGGTCTTCACCTACCTTTGCTCTTTGTCAATCCCACTCACACTCTCTCTCACCACCATTGATTGACCAAGCTCAAGCTCAAGAACAAGATCTCCACAAATCCCCAACGAAAGCTCGTGATACTTTGGGATTTGAAGGAGACACCCTCGATCTACAACTCCACCGAGCCGATTAGAAATCCACCCACTCATCCCATAGGGATCTTGTCATTCTTAGTTCATTGGAGCTAGGAATCTTGTTGCTCTTAGTTCATCGGAGCTCGGAGCCTTGTTGATATCCCCGGTGCTTTTGTGCCCGTGGATCTTGCTTCTCGGAGTCTTGGCGGCTCTTGGGATTTGGTGAGGACCCTCCAATCTTGTGGAGTGTGCCTCATCCTTGTAAAGGTTCTAGTTGTCAACCTCAACGGCAACATAGTGATTCGAGTCTATCCACATCGGTGGAAGATCTCGAAGGAGATACGGTGTGGCATTTGAGGCCTACTCGGTGTTCCACTTTGGTGGCACCGCACCGCTCCAACGGAGATTAGCTTCCATTGGGAAGTGAACTTCGGGATAAATCTCCGCGTCATTATGTTCGGTTATTCCTCAACTTACCTTTACTTGTTACTACTAGCTTAGTCATATTACTCACCTTGTGCTAGTTGTAATTGCTCAACATATAGGATTGTCCATCTAGTTGCATTCTCTAGATAATCTATATTTGAGCTTTGCCTTGCTAACTTGAAAAAGAAGTTAAAATTTGTAGTTAACCTATTCACCCCCCCCTCTAGTTAACCTCTCGATCCTTCAATTGGTATCAGAGCCTCGTCTCTTTATAAAAGGCTTTACCGCCTAAAGAGGAGGTGAGGATGGCCGATGATCCCGTCACCATGGATGGGATTCAAAAGCTAATCCAAGCTATGATTGAATCTTCCGAGAAGAAGATGGAGGGACTAATAAAAGAATTGACATCTCCATCTAAGCAACCTAGTGAAAAGATTATCTTAGATGAACATGGAAACCCCTTGCCAACTAAAGAAGGAAGTGATACAACTTCACCTTTAAATAATGGTGCACCATCAAATGGTAGTGGTGGCAATTCTTTTGGCTATGCATACAACAATGCTCCTAATGTTCAACATCCGCATGTTTCTAATCTTGGTCCACCTCCTTTGGTGGATCGGCATCGTTTTACTAATTGGAAAGCTTCCATGAAGTCTTACATGTGCAGCTCTTCAATGCAAATATGGAGAATTGTTGAAAAAGGGTATGAGCCAAAGGACCCCGCAAATCTAAGCTCAAGTGACATCATAGATGAGCAACTCAACGCTCATGCTTTGCACATGTTGGAGAGGGCAATGGAAAAGGAAGGAGTTGAGCACATCCGGTCCTTCACTAGTGCAAAGAAAGCTTATGATGGTCTTGTTGATATGTTTGACGGCAATGTCAACCTCCAAAGGTCCAAGAGGTCAATCATTCAAAGAAAAGTTGAACACTTTCATTTGGGCGATGGAGAGAACATAGAAGACATGTTTAGAAGACTCAAGGCTCTTGTAAATGATATGAGAGATAGTGGATTCACGGATTGTACGGAGAATTGGGTCAAGGAGAAATTCCTACTCACCTTGATGCCATACAATGAAAACATGGTGATGAATGTACAAGCAAGGGCCGACTATTTGGACCTATCCCCCAATGATGTCCTAGGTCTTTTTATCACACTCAAGGTCATGAAACAAACCTCCGATGATGTCATGGCCCGTGTGAACGGAGCAAAGAAAGCATCTCTTGCCTTGAAGGCCAAGGTCATTCCCCATGAAGATAATGACTCGAGTGATGATGGTGGCTCTACGCATGAGGTCTCCGAGAAAGAAATGAGGACATCACATGAAGAATGCTTGGCTCTTGCTCAACACAAGTGGTGGAAGAAAGGAGACTTTAGATCCAATGCCACCAAGAACAAAGGAAGGAATCCTCGAGCATGAAGAAAGCAAGAACTTGCTTCAATTGTGGAGATTCCGAGCACTTCGTTGCCGAGTGTCCCTTCAAGAGTAGAATTGAGAATGGAGGAAGACTTATCAAGAAATCCACCTTCATTCCCAAGTCCAAGAACTTCATCAAGAGAGGCCCTCCTAGGGCAATGATTGCTAAAGAAGTCGAGTACACCTCCGGTGGTGAAGAGAGTGATGGTGAAGGCGAACAAGTAGGTATGGCGGCCATGGCTAGGGGCGTCATACCTCCTAACTTAAGCTCTCTCTTCTCCAACCCAAATGACAACAAGGGCCCCTCGATTCACAAGTGCTTCATGGCCAAGGGTATACCCCCAAAGGTGACTCCTACACTTAAACTTGCTAACTCCTCTATTCCTTCACTACTAAATTGTGTCGAGGAAGACCCCTTGACAAACTTTGTTGAAAAACTAGAAGGAGAAACTAAATCCATCTTTGTCTCTCTCATGGATCAATTAAGTGAGGCACATGGCCTCATTGATGAACATGAGGAGAGAATAATGTTACTTGAAAAGTTTGCTCGTGATGATGCTAATAAAATTGAGGAGCTTGAGAAAGCTCTAGATGAATCACATTGCCTTAAAGAAAGCATTGAAGAAACCTTTGCAATTGACATAGCTAAAGTTAAACTTGATTGTCAACATGCTTTTGCTAAGGTAACGGAATTCATGAGTTTAAATGATGCAACTAACCAAGGGTATAATGAACTCATTAAGGATTTTGATAAGCTTAAAATTGATCATCGTACTATCTCAAATGAGCTCAAAACCTTAAAAGGAGTTAGAATTGTGAATGAAAACTCTTGTGCTACTAACCCTTTGTGTGTCAAGGCAACTCTCATTGAGGAGAACAATAGGTTGAAGGCACAACTCAACAAGGGCCTTGCCACATGCATCCAAGGCCAAAAGAACCTCAATGATCTTTTGAGTAATCATAAGAGAGTTGTTGGTAAAGAAGGTCTTGGTTTTGGTTCCACATCGGAGGTGGCCTACAAGAAGAAGTCAACTCCCTCCACTAACTCTATTGTTTTTGTGAAGGAGGGGGAGTTGGCTAATGAGGAAGATGAGTTTGATATTATTGCTAAAAGTATTGTTTCTAGGAACACTACTTCTCACAACAACTTTGCGGGAAAGTATAACCCATCCTATGTGCTTCTAAAATCTACTAATGGTCATGTTTATGCAAAGTATGTAGGCACCTCATATGGTGATGATTACAAGCATGCTATTTGGGTTCCCAAGACCCTTGTGACTAACAAAAAAGGACCCATCCAAAAATGGGTACCTAAGACAAGAAGTTGATTTATTGTAGGGTTGCATTTCCGGTGGAACATCATGGATGATTGATAGCGGTTGTTCCGCACACATGACCGGAAGCAAAGAAGTATTAGAAGACTTGAAACTCCAACTTCTCAAGTTTGCTCATGTAACTATTGGTGATCGCTCACAACTTAAGGTATTGGGACATGGCAAGGTGGTCATTTCTCCGGATTCATCCATTGAGAAAGTCCTCCTTGTTGAGTCCCTTGGCTATAATCTTCTTTCCGTCTTGCAACTTTGTGAATGCAATTTTACATGTGTATTTGGGCGTCACCATGTGCTTGTCCTTCACACTATTTCTCTTAAAGTAGCCTTTGTTGGATTTGTGGAAAACGGTATGTATGTAGTGGATTTCTCGAAAGAAACTACACATATTGCCACATGTCTAATGGCTAAATCCGACGTGGGGTGGCTTTGGCATCGTCGCCTAGGCCATGTCGGTATGAGAAATCTACAAACTCTTGTGAAGGGTGAGCACGTGGTAGGACTAACAAGTGTGAATTTTTCCAAAGATCGTCCTTGTAGCTCTTGTATTGCCGGAAAGATGCATGAGAAGAATCATCCTAAAACATCTATCATCGCCACAACAAGACCTTTTGAGCGCATTCACATGGACCTATTTGGTCCTCCCACATATGATAGTCTTGGTGGCAAGAAGTATTGTTTGGTTATTGTTGATGATTATACAAGATACACTTGGGTTTTCTATATCAAGAAGAAGAGTGAAACTCAAGAAAGATTCATTACTTGGGCTACCGAAGTGCAACGCCAATATGACACCAAGATCTTATCCATTAGGAGTGACAATGGTTCCGAGTTCAAGAACTACACCATGGATGAATTCTTGGGTAATGAGGGGATAAGACATCAATATTCCGCCGCGTACACCCCTCAACAAAATGGTGTTGCGGAGAGGAAGAATCGCACACTTATTGATATGGCAAGAACTATGATGGCCGAGTTCAAATCCCCATATAACTTTTGGGCCGAAGCTATCAACACCGCTTGTCATCTATCTAACCGACTCTTCCTTCGTCCGATGATTGGCATGACTCCATATGAGCTTCTAACCGGTAACAAACCCAACCTCTCATATCTTCGAGTTTTTGGGTGCAAATGCCAAGTATACATAAAAGGAACTAGATTGTCTAAATTTGATGCTAGAACATTTGAAGGTATTTTTGTTGGTTATGCCACGAACTCCCACACTTATAGAGTCTACAACATATCCACCGGGTGTGTTGAAGAATCTATGAATGTGGAATTTCATGAGGATAATGGCTCCCAAGTGGAGCAAATTGATTGTGATGATGTAGGTGATGAACCATCCTCCATAGCCATAGGAAGAATGGGTGTAGGTCCACTTATACCCATTGAGGGACACCTTGTGGCAAATGAGGATGGAACTAGCTCTACGCAAGTGGAGCCCTCTACATCAACCACCAATCAAATGGTAAACCAAGAACAAGAAGATCTTAATGTGGATACCTCCCATCAAGAAAGTGATCAAGATCCACCCAATGATAATGGTGGAAGTGGTCTTGGTGATACTTCACCAAGAACTCCAATAAGGGTGGACAATGGTCTTGATGAAGGAAATGATGAAGATGTTCCACCAAATGAACATCCCGATGATGCTCTAGTTCGTATCATGTCTCGTCAAGCATCAAGATTGCAACAAAAGTCACTATATCAAAAGAATATCATTGGTGGCTTGGGAAGAAGTGTCTCCACTCGTGGACAAGTACTCAAGTTTTGTGGTATTCATTCATATGTCTCTCATGTTGAACCCATCAAAGTATATGATGCTCTTGAAGATGAAGATTGGGTTCAAGCTATGCATGAAGAGCTCCATAATTTTGAAAGGAACAAAGTATGGTCTCTAGTGGAAAGACCCAAGGATCACAATATCATTGGAACTAAATGGGTGTTCAAGAATAAGCAAGATTCTCATGGGCAAGTGATTCGCAACAAAGCACGATTGGTTGCTCAAGGCTACTCTCAAGTCGAAGGACTTGACTACGGTGAAACTTTCGCTCCCGTAGCTAGGCTTGAATCCATTCGTATATTACTTGCATTTGCCACTAGTCATAACTTCATCTTGCATCAAATGGATGTTAAAAGTGCCTTTCTAAATGGACCTTTAAATGAAATGGTATATGTTAAACAACCTCCGGGATTCGAGGATCCCAAGTATCCTAACCATGTCTACTTCCTCCATAAGGCTTTGTATGGCCTCAAACAAGCCCCACGTGCTTGGTATGATCACTTAAAGGAGTTCTTAGTAGATCGTGGTTTCGTGCTTGGGGTAATTGATCCCACACTCTTTACCAAAAGTGTAGATGGACATTTCTTTGTATGCCAAGTATATGTTGATGATATTATATTTGGATCCTCTAACGTGAGTTTTGTAGATCAATTTGCCAAACTAATGACAAGTGAATTTGAGATGTCTATGATGGGAGAATTAAAATTCTTTCTAGGTTTTGAGATCAAGCAATATCATGAAGGAACTTTTATTTGTCAAGCCAAATATATTCAAGACATGCTCAAGAAATTCGATATGATTAATGCCAAACCATTACCTTATCCAATGCCAACTACCACAAATCTCTCTTTGGATCATGAAGGTATACCGGTAGACCCCAAACTTTATAGATCCATCATTGGATCTTTGCTTTACCTTTGTGCATCTAGACCGGATATTATGTTTAGTGTGGGTTTGTGTGCAAGATTTCAATCTAACCCCAAGGAAAGCCATATGATTGCGGTCAAGAGGATTCTTAGGTACTTGGTTGACACTCCAACTCATGGTCTTTGGTATCCATCAAACACAACTTTTGATCTTGTGGGATACTCGGATGCGGATTGGGGAGGTGACAAGGTGGATAGAAAATCAACCTCGGGTGCTTGCCAATTTCTTGGTAGGTCTCTCGTGTGTTGGTCTTCCAAGAAGCAAAATTGTATTGCCACCTCCTCCACGGAAGCGGAGTATATCTCCGCCGCAAGTTGTTGTTCTCAACTCTTATGGATGAGGCAATGTCTTAAGGATTTTGGAATTAAGATTAAGACAATGCCTCTTTTATGTGATAATGAGAGTGCCATTAAAATTGGTCACAATCCGGTACTTCATGGCAAGACCAAGCATATTGAGATTCGGTATCATTTTATTCGGGATCATGTGGCCAATGGTGATATCTCACTCTCTTATGTCAACACTAAAGATCAACTTGCCGACATCCTTACCAAGCCTCTAGATGTGAAGAGATTCAAGGAATTAAGGAGTGAGCTCAACATCATATGTGCAAGCAATTTTAGTTGATTGGAAATCTCGCATACACACCCTTACTAGACTCTTATTTGGATTTAGATGCACGCATAGACATAGGGGGAGTGTAGCTCAATCAATGAGCCAACACTACCTCTATTATGCATAAATAAACAAATCATGCCTAAATGATCATTTTTAATGACATCATGTGCTTAAATGATGAGTCTCGACAATGCACCCAAGATATATCTTCGCGGTGTCATATCGAACATACTCATACATGGTGGCTATGGCCACCGCCCATTTTTTTTCATCCAACATTTGAGTTCGAGTGTTCACTCAATTGCTTCTCTCTTTGATTTCATATTTCATTAGTATCCAATGTTGCTCATTTCGTTTTCTCAATTTTTTCCCATTGGATACAAATGAAAATATCTTATGCATGTCATCATTCTCATATCATCCGTGCACATGGTCAAATAAAAATGCTCTACGAAACAAACTCAAGAAAATGTTGTTAGATTATATTTCATGAAAATTTCTTGAATTGCAATATTGTTCATTTGTTTGTGTGTTGTGGGTCGATAAGTTGGGTAGGTTAATCGTGTTTTTTTTGGTACAAAAAAAAAAAAAAAAAACACCGCCCTCCCCAACAGCAAAACAAAAAAATGCGCCCAAGTCCCCTGGCCGGCCCCTGCCCCTGCCGAGCCGGCCCCAGGCCGGGGGTCAGGCCGGCGCCTTCGGCCGCCCACCCGGCCTCGCCTCCACCGCCGAGCCGGCCCCAGGCCGGGGGCCAGGCCGGCACCTTCGGCCGCCATGCCGGCCCCGCGGCCGGCCCCGCCTCCCCCCGCCCCGGCCCCAGGCCGGGGTCCCTGTCCGCCCGCACGACAGGCCGGCCTGGCCGGCCACCCGACCGACCCCAGGCCGGGGTGGGCGCTGCCCCACCCCACACGCACACAAACACGCCCATGACCCCCTCCCCTACCCCAACCGCCCCCACACTCTTTCTTCCTCCTCCCCCATCTCCATTAGAGCCCTTAGGAGCTCTTCCCTACCCCCCCTCCCCCCCCACCTCCCTAGCCCATCCCCACCGCCCAAAATCACGGATCCGCAAGCCCTCGGCCTTCTCCTCCCTCTCCTCCACACGGATTTCTCACTCACCCCTTATTGGAGGAGATCGGGACACTTGATTTTCTAGTACTTTTTGGTTGACCATGGCTTCGAACTCGGGTAATTTTTCTATGGGCTATTCTATGTGTTATGTGTATGTTAGTGCCATCCATGTGTGTGCTAGTACTCATGTTCATGTGCTAGATTTTTTTTGTTTTTCATCTCATCATATTAGGGTTCATACCGCTATGCTATACTATGATTTGTTCTATTGGTATGATATGCCATGATTGATGTTCCATGCTCCTCATAATCTATCAATGCTAGGGTTCATCCACTATGATTTATTATGTTTTGTTCATATCACGTGTTCCCTATATTATCTTGATTATGCCATGTTGATGCTCACCTAGCCCTCGATATCATGACTATGACCATGAATACATATTCAAAAAAAAAATTTCCCATTACTTGATACAATTGTTCTATCATTAAGACCTAATGTGTATGATATCACTTAAATATTTTTACATTCTCATGGTTGTTTGTATGCTTAAATGCCAAATATTTTGTTTCACATCAAACACTTCTATCCACATGATATGATAATATGCAAACACCCCTCAATTTTTTTTGCTTGCTAACTATTGGGCTAGTATTTCGTTTACCATGTCATTGTCCCATAGATTCATGGTTTCATTTTTTTCTCTCACATAAAACAAATGACCATGTGCACTCATTATCATGTTCCATCTCCATGCATCATATATTTCAGGTGACTCTCCTCCCCAAGATGATGCCTCTCGCTCTCTCCGTCCTCGCAACCCTCGCAAGAAGAATGCCCAAGAGGTTGCTGGCTCTACTCCCTCACGGAGATCCGCTCTTCCTATCAATCCAAAGGAACCCGTGATCAGGAACTGGGGTGGCCTTAGTACCGCTGATTTTGAGGAAGCTAGGCTGAAATTTAACCCGTATGAGTTTGGTCAAAGGACGTGCTCGGATAATCGGTTTTATTGCAAGATGCATCAAGTCATGCATGAATTCATTCTTGGCAAGCTACAGCACACTCATGTGGATCAACGCTTCTTTGACATTGAGTATACTCGCAACAAGTGGCCTGAAGTGATGACCATCATGGACTACCACAACCTCACTCCTCTCATGGGTGACACACTGGCTCATCCGTTCTCTCCAGAGTTGATCAGGGAGTTCTACTCCACCGTTCACTTCGCCTCTGGTGGCCCCACGCGTCTCCCACCTACCTTGATATGGATGAGCGGTGGCACCAAGTGTGAGGCTACCATGGATGAGTTTGGTGCTATCTTGGGTATCCCCGAATATCGGTTTGACTATACATTCTATTTCCGCATTCATGGGGAGCCCTCCAAGATTATGAAGGCCAAGGAAGGGCTTCGTCATTGCTATCCCGAAGGTACCGGCTCCATGCATATTCCTAAGATCAAGTTCTTCTCTGAGCATTGGTACATGGTACACGCCGTTCTTCGCAACACCATCAACGCCAAATATGGTGAGAAGGGCGAGGTACGCAAGTGGATGATCAACCTCCTCTTCCACATTGAGTCTCGGATGCAAGCAAAGAAGCAGTTGGATGTACTAGACTATATGTGGAATGAGATGCAGAGTGTGGTTAAGGAGAAGAGGGTACCCATCTACGGCTCCTACATTCAGCGTCTTATTGAGACCCGCATTCCCGAAGGTCTCGTCAACAACTATGACAAAGTGACTCCAAAGAAGAACATTCTTATGTATGATGCTCCCATTGAGACTGCTCATGAGCCAAGGCCTAAGCGCACCCGCACCGAGTCAGTTACTCGCCGCTCTCCTTCAACTTCTCCTGCTCCTGAGACATTTAATCTTAAGAAGATTCTTCAGAAGATGAATTGTTTCTTCATTGATAAGCAACATCAAGATTATGAGGCTTATCGCAAAGGGAAAGCATCTAGTCGCTGTCAGCGAGCCATCCAAACTGCTCTCAAGATTCCTCTTAGTCCTCCCAGCTCCGAAGAGATTTCCGAGGAGAAGTGGATGTCTAAGCATACTTATTGGTGTGGAGATGATGCTTCCTCTCTCGGCTCTTTTGCGGGGCCATACACCACCGCTGAGGCTAGCTCCAGTCAGGCTCCACAAGAGGACTTCCATGAGGACGAGGATGAGAATGAGATGGGCGACAAGTGATCGGGTTGCATTTTTCTCCCTTTTTGGTGTATGATGCCAAGGGGGAGAAACACTCACGCATAGCATTGCATCACATGCATTCATTTGCGTCTTATCTTCGTGATTTGCTTTTTAGTTGAAACTATTTGTGCTATTTGTGTGGTTTGTGAACCTTGGTGTTATTGTAAGACTATGTCCTTAATTATCTATCGTACTCCCTATTATGTGTGTGACAATGGTTATTGAAGATCATAGCAAGATTATCAAGTTATTTCTCCACTCACTATATTGAATGTGTTGAAGCCATATTGAGGGAAGTTATTATTCATAAGAAGAATGCTATGGTAAGATCTTGCAAGTAGTAAACATTATTATTCATACATGTGTATCTTCAATGGTAAAAATCATGGTCGCACTAATTTCTTGCACTTCACATAAATATGTTATAGTCTCATCATTACCATGATTATCAAATATACATGTCAATTTTTATGGGCACACAAATAGGGGGAGTACGAATATATGTTATTTCTCTCACAAATAGCCATGCAAAATTATCTATTATGCAAATCCGTATGTTGTCATCAAACATCAAAAAGGGGGAGATTGAAAGAACATAGGTTCTAAATCCTGTTTTGAGTGTTTGATTACAACATATAGATGGACTAATGTGCTTTGCTAAGTGTACTCAGAAAATATCGACCCGTAAATGTCTTACAAAGTTCAGCAATGTGTGAGAAAATTTTACGGGAAAAGACAAGGAAGAAGAGAAAAGAGACGGCGAAGAGAAAGGATAAAAGAAGAAGAAAAGGGGGGTGGCCGGCCTCCAGGCCGGGCTGGCAGTGCGCCTGGCCAGCCCCACGCCGGGCGTTTCGGGTGGGGGCCGGCCTCGCCCCTCTGCCCACGCCGGCCCCAGGCCGGCCTCCAGGCTGGGGCGTCCGGGTGGGGGTCCGGCCTCCCCCTGGTCCACGCCGGCCCCAGGCCGGGCTGGCTGGCCACGCCGGCCTCCCCCTGGCGCCCACGCCGGCCCCAGGCCGGCCCCCAGGCCGGGGTGGGTTCTGGCCCGGCCCTGGCTGCTCCCAGGCCGGCCAGGCCGGCCCCCAGGCCGGGGTGGGACGCAGGAAAGGGGAAAACCCCCTAAAACGGCCATATTTCGACACGAGTATAAATACGGGGTCTTCACCTACCTTTGCTCTTTGTCAATCCCACTCACACTCTCTCTCACCACCATTGATTGACCAAGCTCAAGCTCAAGAACAAGATCTCCACAAATCCCCAACCAAAGCTCGTGATACTTTGGGATTTGAAGGAGACACCCCCGATCTACAACTCCACCGAGCTGATTAGAAATCCACCCACTCATCCCATAGGGATCTTGTCATTCTTAGTTCATTGGAGCTAGGAATCTTGTTGCTCTTAGTTCATCGGAGCTCGGAGCCTTGTTGATATCCCCGGTGCTTTTGTGCCCGTGGATCTTGCTTCTCGGAGTCTTGGCGGCTCTTGGGATTTGGTGAGGACCCTCCAATCTTGTGGAGTGTGCCTCATCCTTGTAAAGGTTCTAGTTGTCAACCTCAACGGCAACATAGTGATTCGAGTCTATCCACATCGGTGGAAGATCTCGAAGGAGATACGGTGTGGCATTTGAGGCCTACTCGGTGTTCCACTTTGGTGGCACCGCACCGCTCCAACGGAGATTAGCTTCCATTGGGAAGTGAACTTCGGGATAAATCTCCGCGTCATTATGTTCGGTTATTCCTCAACTTACCTTTACTTGTTACTACTAGCTTAGTCATATTACTCACCTTGTGCTAGTTGTAATTGCTCAACATATAGGATTGTCCATCTAGTTGCATTCTCTAGATAATCTATATTTGAGCTTTGCCTTGCTAACTTGAAAAAGAAGTTAAAATTTGTAGTTAACATATTCACCCCCCCCCCCTCTAGTTAACCTCTCGATCCTTCACTCTCGCAGAGTCTCTGCGCGGGCGACGGCGACTGAATCGGGGCAGATCAGACGAGCAGGGCGCCGACGCGAGGAAGACGAGCGTTTGGGACTTAGAAATTTTTGGGGGCGGGAATATATAGGGCCAGCCTTTAGTCCCGGTTAGGGACACCAACCGCGACTAAAGGTCCCCTCCGGGTACCCTCCGCGGGCCTTTAGTCGCGGTTCGTGTCCCCAACCGGGACTAAAGGGGTACCTTTGGTCGCGGTTGGTGTCACGAACCGCGACTAAAGGTTTTTTCGCGGCGTTTTCGTTCCCGCGCGGAAAGAGCCTTTAGTCACGGTGCGTGACACGAACCGCGACTAAAGGAGCTTTTTCAAATACTTTTCTTTTAACAATCTTAAAAATACAAATAATATATCAGAAAATTCAGAAAAATAAAACTAATTCTTTTTAAAATCTTAAAAATACAAATAATATATCAGAAAATTCAGAAAAATAAAACTAATTCTTTTTAAAATCTTAAAAATACAAATAATATATCAGAAAATTCAGAAAAATATCATTTTAAAATCTTAAAAATACAAATAATATATCAGAAAATTCAGAAAAATAAAACTAATTCATTTTAAAATCTTACAAATACAAATAATATATCAGAAAATTCAGAAAAATAAAACTAATTCATTTTAAAATCTTAAAAATACAAATAATATATCAGAAAATTCAAAAAATAAAACTACTTCATTTTAAAATCTAAAAAATACAAATAATATATCAGAAAATTCAGAAAAATAAAACCCCTTTAGTCCCGGCATGTTTTACTAACCGAGACGAAATGGTTAGGGTTTTGTTCCCTCCAATCAGAAAGATTCACACACATCTTGGATATATATATAGATAAAAAAGGCAGTACATAATGGCAAGAGTGGATCTAAACCTAAATGGAGAGCATAGATGCATGATCGATCTACATAATGGCAAGACACCGTGGATCTGATATCTGCTAGTCATACTCCTGCCTAGGCCTATAGTACTCCGACTCGTAGTCGTCGTAGTCGCCGCCGTCGTCGACACTATCGTCTGACGGTGCTCTACACGATCACGACTCCAGGACTGGGCGTGAGGGTAGCGCAGGCGGGGGATATCGCCGGCCCTGATGTAGTCCATGACGCTCTGTAGAGTCCGGCCGTACCACCATAGCCGACGACCGGCCTCGTGAAAGTTCCCAGGAGGCACACCGTCCTCCTCACACCTGGCGAGCGCCCTCTCACGCCGATTGATGAAGAAGGCATCCCAAGTATGCTGGTTATCGTGATGGCCGCCCGACGCACCACACCTTGAGGAAGAGGAGGTACCGGCACTCCTCCGGCGCTCAGCATCCAACCGGCGGGAACGCTGTAGCCGGGCGGGCAGGGGTAGTTTGAGGCGGAAAGTGCCTCCGCCTGGATGAATGTTAGAGTGGGTATGGGAGAAGCCATGAGAGAGTTGTGAGTTTGTATGTGTTTATTCCAATGGTGTGGCAATGCATACATATATATAGCGAGAAGAGAACATATATCCCTTTAGTCCCGGCCCGTTTTACCAACCGGGACTAAATGGTACGGGTTTCGTTGGGAAACAGATCATCCCTTTAGTCCCGGTTGGGGACACCAACCGGGACTAAATGGGTTAGGGTTTTGTTTGGACCAATCAGACAGAATCACACGGATCGTGTGTTTCTTTCAAGCGCTTGTGAGTCGTTGGATCCGGGGTGTGTTTCTTTCGAGCTGTTGTGAGCCGTTCGATCAGGGCTACGGTGTGTTTCTTTCGAGCGGTTGTGAGCCGTTGGATCAGGGTGTGTCTTAACCGTTGGATCAAAACCCTAGCACAACACTTTGTGAGCTAGAGGGCCCTATATATAGCCCACCTTCATACACCGGTGAGTTCATCGACCAAATACAAAACATCCGGATTCGCCATCATACATCCTGCCGTGCATTTGGTATGCATATATGCACCCAGTAGCCACGGTGGGGCTGTATGATGGTGATACCGATTGTTTTGTTCTACATCCCCCTTTAAGGTTTGATACATCATATATTCAGTTCATCGAGCAAATACCAAACATCCGGATTCGCCATCATACGTCCTGCCGTGCATTTGGTATGCATATTGCACCCAGTAGCCACGGTAGGGCTGTATGATGGTGATACCGATTGTTTTGTTCTACACCCCCCCTCCCCTTTAACACATCAATCCATGCTTGGGTCAGTGTTCACTTTGAGCTCGGGTAGTAATGTGCAACTATTTGCTTGGTTGTGTTAGGGTGGCGCGTGGCGCGGGAGTTGTGACGCGTGGCCAGGAGGGCGCGGTATAAACTGTCGCGCCTCGACCGCGTCTTCTCCTCTCCACGCGCCCACTCCTCTCCACGCGCCCACTCCTCTCCACGCACCGTCGCGCTTCCACCATGCCTCCGAGGAGGAACAGCACCACCAGCTTCCGCGGCGTCTGAGCACGGCATAACGGAATGTTCAACGCAGATATCCGCTGGGGGGACGACCGCATCCCCCTCGGCTCCTTTGCGATGGCGGCGGAAGCCGCCCGCGCCTGGGACGCAGCGGTCTGGCGCCTCAACTGCCCGCGGTCGCTGATGAACTTCAACGACTGCCACACCGTCTGGGAAGCGGAGGCCAGGGCGCCGAAGCCGCAGATCGTCACTGCCGCCGACCACCTCCACCTCCGCCACCGCGCGTTTCAGGGCCTAGTCGACGCCAGGGAAGACCGCGTCGTCCGCGAGTATTACCGGAACAACCCGGGGGAGGAGAGCGCCGACGAGGAGCTCTGGCAGACCCGCGCGGCTGAGCGGGCGGAGCGCCGCCTCAAACGCCACCTCGCGTTAGATGCCGCTCGGGAGGCGAGGACGAAGGCGCTGCAAGAGCTTCGTCGGGCCGACCACGCCGGCGAAGTCTGGGCCTCCGACGATCCGAGGTGGGGGCCTATCTCGGACATACCATCATGCACCTCCGACGACGACGAGGAGGTCACCGATGAGTTCGGCGACGATGATGACCCGGAGGAGGTCACCGACGAGTTCCCCGACGACGACGACGAGGAGTAGTGTTCGTCAGTTTTCTGTTTTTAATAAAAGAATTTGTATTCCGGCGACACTACGGCGCGCTAGCACGTCTGTTTTCTGTTTTTAATAAAAGTTATGAAATTAGATGTTTTATCTCACAAGGTTTTGAGACATTTAAGTAACCTTCTGTTTTTCATGTTTTCCACTCGTTTTCTCAAATATTTTGCAAAGGAGTTAGTCTTAAACACATCAGAGATAATATAATTCACATGATCCATTCAACAAAGTTTGGTACAATAAATTATTACACATCAATTCTTCCCTTGTGTCCCTGCTTTCTTACGATTGTACCGTATCCATGGACCATCCTCATCATTTAACTTAATGCTTGGGTCAGTGTTCACTTTGAAGGGCGGAATTTCACTAAACATAGTACAGTCTTCTTACATGTCTGTCTTGTCCTCCACTCCCATGATGTTTCATTTCCCTGAAAGAACAATGTGGCGCTTTGGATCATCGCATGATGTACTGATCGTTTTCTTATCTTTCCGTTTCCTCGGTTTGCTACTCATGTCCTTCAAATAGAAAACCTGAGCGACATCTTTGGCTAGGACGAATGGTTCGTCAAGCTAACCAAGATTGTTGAAATCCACCATTGTCATTCCGTATTGCTTGTCCACCTTTACCCCACCTCCTGTTAGCTTGAACCATTTGCACCGGAACAAAGGGACCTTAAAGTAGGGTCCATAGTCAAGTTCCCATATCTCCTCTATGTAACCATAATATGTGACCTTTTGCCCATTCTCGGTTGCTGCATCAAAGCGGACACCACTGTTTTAGTTGGTGCTCTTTTTATCTTGGGAGATCGTTTAAAATGTATTCCCATTAATCTCGTACCCTTGGAAAGTCGTTATAGTCGAAGATGGTGTCTTGGCCAACATGTACAGCTGATCTCCAACATCATTGTCATTCATTAAATGTTTTCGCAACCAACTGCCGAAAGTCTCCATGTGGGCCTTTATAATCCATGATTCAGGCTTCCCCGGGTTGTCCGAGCGTAAAATATTCTTGTGTTGCTCGAAGCACGGAGCCACCAAGCTCGAATTTTGCAGAACTGTGTGGTGTGCTTCAGTCATAGAATGACCGTCCATACATATCGTTGATTTCCTTCCGATCGTGCCTTTTCCACTTAGTCTCCCCTCGTGCCGCGATTGAGGAATACCAATCAGTTTAAGGTCAGGAACATAGTCAATACAGAACTCAATTACCTCCTCATTTCCATAGCCCTTTACGATCTCTTCGACTAGGTGGACCAGGAGGTGCGTCATAATATTGAAGAAGGATGGTGGAAACACCAACTCGAAACTGACAAGACATTGGACCACATCGTTCTGTAACCGTGGTAGATCTTCTGGACTGATTACCTTCTGAGAGATTGCATTGAGGAATGCACATAGCTTCACAATGGCTACTCGAACATTTTCCGGTAGGAGCCCCCTCAAAGCAATCGGAAGCAATTGCGTCATAATCACGTGGCAGTCGTGAGACTTCAGGTTTTGGAACTTTTTGTCCGCCATGTTTATTATTCCCTTTATATTCGACGAGAAGCCAGACGGGACCTTCATACTGCTCAGGCATTCAAAAAAATGACCTTCTCTTCTTTGGTAAGAGCGTAGCTGGCACGACCTTGAAACCATTCCGGATGCCGGTCATCTGGGTCTTCCAAAAGTTGCTGGTCCTGTCGTGCTTCCTTTGTATCATTTGTCTTCCCATACACGCCCAAGAAGCTTAGCATGTTCACGCAAATATTCTTCGTAACATGCATCACGTCGATTGCAGAGCGGACATCTAGGACTTTCCAATACTATAGCTCCCAAATCGATTTCTTCTTCCACATGGGTACGTGCCCGTCAACTCCCAGCGGAACTGATTGTCCGCCAGGACCCTTTCCAAAGATGACTTTCAAATCCTTGACCATATCAAATATCTCAGCTCCAGTACGTTCCGCAGGCTTCGGCCGGTGATCTGACTTGTCGTTGAAATGCTTGCCTTTCTTTCTTACGTTATGATTTCGGGGAAGAAATCGACGATGACCCAGGTACATGTTCTTCCTACAATTATCCAAAAATACACTTTCAGTCTCATGTAAGCAGTGCGTGCATGCTTTGTATCCCTTATTTGACTGTCCCGAAAGGTTACTGAGAGCAGGCCAATCGTTGATGGTTACAAAAAGCAACGCTCGTAGGTCAAATTCCTCTTCTTTGTGCTCATCCCACACAGGTACACCAGGTCTGCCCCACAACTGTAAAAGTTCATCAACTAATGGCCTTAGGTACACATCGATGTCGTTGCCGGGTTGCTTCGGACCTTGGATGAGCACTTGCATCATAATGAACTTTCGCTTCATGCACAACCAAGGAGGAAGGTTGTAGATGCATAGAGTCACGGGCCAGGTGCTATGGCTGGAGCTCTGCTCGCCAAAAGGATTTATGCCATCAGTACATAGACCAAATCTTATGTTCCTTGCGTCTGCTGCAAAATCTTTGAACTCTCTGTCGATCTTTCTCCATTGTGTTCCATCAGCGGGGTGTCTCAACTCATCGTCGGACTTACGGTCCTCTTTGTGCCATCGCAACAACTTGGCATGCTCTTTGTTCCTGAACAGACGTTTCAACCGAGGTATTATAGGAGCATACCACATCACCTTGGCGGGAACCCTCTTCCTGGGTTTCTCGCCCTCAACATCGTCACCAGGGTCATCGCCTCTGATATTATAACGCAATGCAGTGCATACAGGGCATTCATTCAAATTCTCGTATTCACCGCGGTAGAGGATGCAGTCGTTAATGCATGCATGTATCTTCATAACCTCTAAACCTAGAGGGCAGACAACCTTCTTTGCTTCGTACGTACTGGCGGGCAACTCATTATTCTTCGGAAACATATTCTTCAACATTTTCAGCAAATTTTCAAATGATGAGTCAGCTACACCTTCCCGTGCCTTCCATTTCAGCAAATCCAGTGTGCAGCCCAGCTTTTTTAGACTATTATCGCATCCTGGGTACAGCGACTTCGTGTGATCCTCTAACATGCGATCCAAATTCTCCCTCTCCTTGTCAGTTTTGCAGCGTCTCCGTGCATCAGCAATGGTCCGACCAAGATCATCAGCAGGCTCATCATGTGCCTCTTCTTCACCTTCACCAAACCCTTCCCCACCTTCAGCATCATCCTCCATGAAAGTATCACCGAAAGCCTGATGATAGTTGACATCGATATCATCCTCTTCTTCATCTTCTTCCATTCTAACCCCTCTTTCTCAATGCTTGGTCCAAAAATTATAGCTTGGCATGAAACCGTGCCGAAGTAGGTCCATGTGAACGACTCTTGAGGAGGAGTAACTCTTCTGATTCTTACATTCAGCACATGGACAGATAATAAAACCTCGGTGCTTGTTCGCATTTGCCACTACAAGGAAATCTTTCAAACCCGTAGTGAACTCGCCGGAGAGTCGGTTACCGTACATCCATTGCCGATTCATCTGCATTATTATTATATAAAGTATATAATTAACCATCATGCATTTGTTAAACTAACTAGCTAGAAATAATACAAATCATGAAAGGTTCAAGTTGCTAACCGCGATCGCGGAGGAAAAATAAATGACAAATCTCAAGTGTGGCTCGGACACTTCATATCATGTGTGTTTCATGCTCTCGGGCATTTCATCGAACACCTTGTGTGCATAGGAGGAACTAAAAGCAAACCCACCACCCCTTGTGAATATTGTGAGTAGAAGTGACACCAAATGTGACTAAGTGCAGCGAGCTGAGTCCTATATAGGGATGGGCTTTTAGTCCCGGTTGGCCTGGACAACCGCGACTAAAGGCCTTCAGGCCAGCCTGAGGACCTATAAGTCCCGGTTGGCCAGGCCAACCGCGACTAAAAACCCTCCCGTCCGCCAGCTGTGTACCGAGCGCGCTGGGCCCAGACTGTTGGTCGCAGGTCTCCTCCCGAACCACGACTAAAGACCCCTATGGTCGTGGGTCGATTATTTTGGGGACTAATGGGGGCGTATGGAAGGCCTATTTTCAACCAGTGGCAGGTGATGACCTCAAGTCATCGTGGCCGGAGGTTGTGGGCTGGGACTTTATTCCAGCTGGTTTGAAGATCACTTCCGAAAGGCTGGATGTCGTGCTGGAATTCCATACCGTCGGCGAAAGTGTGGCACCGGGGCACGACGACCACCGCGTCCGCCTTTTCGTTGCCACCGGCACCACCATCGTTGCCCAGACGCCTGTCGTTGGCTAGCCGGCCGGTCTCTCGCGGCTCCTTCTTGCGTGCGTGAGTTTGTGTGGCTACTATATACAGTACTATCATTGAGTACACAGTACTAATGGAATAATGCTGGATTCTGCTGTTGAATCTACTATATTCTACATTCTATCTGATGAGAGATAAGCACGAATTGTTAGTTTCAAATCCGAAAGCGATTGAGCCGATCGCCTCGTATGTGTCAGATGACTTTTTCTCGTCGCGGGTTACTAGCTGCCTACTCCCTCCCTCCAAAAATACATTACTTCTATTTATCCAAATATATATTATTTTTTCGAAATGTAGGTTCTACTTAGCCTTTGCATCAAAATGCTGCACATAGCTGATTTTTATTTTTATTAATTTTTCAAGCATACACCATGGGAGGTGTATATGTTTCTTAGAAAAAAACAAAACAAGATGGCCGATACAACGCCAAAAGGCAACACGATACAAACACGACGTCACACGGCTTACAACTCAACCCGCACCACCTAATCGCCTTGAACCATCTCCTGCCAAGAATGGCAAGGAGGTGATACGTCGAGCTACTATCACTAGTAGAAACTGGGTCAAAGGATTTTACCTTTAATACATGTTCGTTTACGAACCGGTACTAAAGGTAAAATTAGTACCGGTTCCAGAGCCTAGGGCGCCAGAAACGTTCAGCACGATTCGTACTACGAACCGGTACTAAAAGTTTTCGCGCCAAATTTGCTGGGGATATGGGGTCGGCGCTGCATATTTAGTACCGCTTAGTATCACGAACCGTGCTAAAGGGTGTCGAGCCTATTTTTTTAAACCCGAGCACACAGGCAACTCTACATTTTTTTCATCTCCAACACATTTCCAAATATTTCTCTCCTCTCACACTTCAACAAATCTCCATTTTTCTCCACCATTTTGTTAAGATTGGCGGCAACCATCTATCCAAGGGTTAGCAACATGATCCTTTCTCCCGGCGTTCCTAATTTAGCTTATTTCCTTCCTAGTTTAACTAATTTCATTTTTTTAGTGCTAACAATACTGGTAGAAAATAGGCCTTTAGTCCCGGTTCGCAAAGGCCATTATTCCCGGCCGTGCAACCGGGACTAAATATGCGCGACTAAAGGCCCCCCCCCTTTAGTCGCGCCTCTTACGAACCGCGGCTAAAGGGCCGTCCACGTGGGCGGGTGGCGTGCGCCGGGGGCGGAGGACCTTTAGTCCCGGTTTGTAACACGAACCGGGACTAGAAGCTATTTCGTTATTTTTTTCACTCCTTTTTTTCAGAATTTTTATTTTTTGCTTAGTGTCTAACTACAATTATCTCTAGTCAAATTACTTACTCGTGGTCAAACTTCCCGCTCGGTCACCCATCCTCCCACTATTCTAGCACTAGCACGCTTAACTTCCGAGTTCAATCCCGTCCCGCATCCAAGTGTTTCGCAAGCATGTATGTGATACTAGTATCATATCAATCCTATTAACATGTTGGTCGATGCCACATTTCTTTATTGTTTGAATTTCAAATAAATCTTTTAATAAACAAAAGTAATGATGTAATAATAATTTTGAATAAATAAATAAACATTAACTTTTTAATTTGTATCATTTCTAGAAAAAATTCAGAAAAATAAAACTAATTCATTTTAAAATCTAAAAAATACAAATAATATATCAAAAAATTCAGAAAAATAAAACTAATTCATTTTACAATCTTAAAAATACAAATAATATATCAAAAAAATCAGAAAAATAAAACTAATTAATTTTAAAATCTTAAAAATACAAATAATATATCAAAAAATTCAGAAAAATATTTTATCTCACTGTTTTCTAGTCCTTATGAATGCATCTTGATTAAGTGGTCATATCTCTTAATCTTAGGAAATCTTTTGCTTCCCCTTTCCTAAAATCTCTTCTATTTTCCAGTCCTTATGAATGCATAATGTCCTTTTTAACCCTTGGTTTTATTTGAGCCATTTCATTAGTCTTCTTCTCTCACAAGGTTTTGAGACATTTAAGTAACCTTCTGTTTTCCACTCGTTTTCTCAAATATTTTGCAAAGGAGTTAGTCTTAAACACAGCGGTACTTAAACGCATACACAATTAATAGAAATAATATAGGACATATATCCATTACATAATAGTAGTACTACATATATAAAGTCTCGAATAATGCAAACATAGCACATAATAGTAGTACTACATATATAAAGTCTCGAATAATGCAAACATAGCGGTACACAAACAACCATCAACTGCTCCATCGAAGAGTAGATGCGGAACAACTCGAACACAACATATGCATCTATTGCTGCATATCGGAGATTGATCAGGTCAAGTGGGTTCTTCCCCCAATTGTTGTGATTTCTCGAGGGGAAACTAGTCTTCATCGTTCTATAGTCGTGGTGGATGAAGGTAGTTGCCATCTGAGCCATCCCGGTCTTGGCCCCGTCCAGCTCATCAAAATGGATCAAGTCCTGAAGATCAATGTAGTGGTCTTCAGGTATCTCAATATTCCACGTGTGCATCATCTTCTGCTGGTCATTTGTGATATCGACGCTACAAAAGTCGAAACCTTTGTTGACAAGAAAATCCATAAGTTCTGGACATTTCTTTGCACTACTGCAACAACAAAAATGGAACACATGTTAGATATTGTTGCAACACGTGTATTCTTTCAATGCAACAACAAAAATGGAACACATGTTACATATTGTTACAACAAGTGTATTGTTTCAATGCAACAACAAAAATGGAACACATGTTATATATTGTTGCAACAAGTGTATTCTTTCAATGCAACAACAAATCGAAAATGCCATATTGATACCCTATGCAATTTTCCTCTCTATATATCACTATTGCTATCAAATGTTGCACATGACAACACAATTTTCCTACACAATTCAAATTCTATGCAATTATTCCGACGCAATCTATGAACAAAATGGGCACGTGTGTACGTTAACTATCCTACAAGAGATTGTGTGCGTACCTTGCCCATTGGAAGACCAGAACGGTTTCCTTGTAAGCAATCTGGATGACGGCCACATCCTTTTGATTGGACGTGTACTCGAGATCAAGCCCAAAGAACTTGTGGTGTTCATCTGCTTCATAGAGTTTGCTCAAACGGTCAAGAGCTTCACGGAGTTTCTCGCAATTGTTGGTATAGGCGACGTGGAGAGTCTTGCCGCATGGCATGGCCACCTTTAGAATCTTGAAAACGGGAGAATCCATGGTGTGGAGGAAGAAGAAGAGAGGAAGAAGTAGCAATGAGTCCTTTCTTCCTTCGCTCGCGAATTAGAACCGCGCGGAAGCCGAGCAGTTCGGAACTTCAGTCGCGGGTGGCCAGGCCAACCGGGACTAAAGACCGGGAGGTCAGCAGTTCAGACCTTTAGTCGCGGGTGGCCAGGCCAACCGGGATTAAAGCCCTCCGCGCGCTTCCCGAACCGCCACTCAAGACCTTCAGTCGCGGGTCGCCTCGCGAACCGCGACTAAAGGCCCATTTAGTCACGGTTCGGATATTTTGGGGACTAAAGGGGGCGTATGGAAGGCCTTTTTTCTACCAGTGCAAGGTGTTCGATGAAATGTCTAAGTTAGGAATTTCATTTGTTTTATATGCAATTTGAGCTTAAATTAAAGTATGATTTGTTGGTTTTAGTACCTTCTCCGTCCTCACCGCTGTCGATCGCCGGCGCCATCCCCTAGCCAACACCACCTCGGTGAGACTCTTGTTTTTATTTTTTATAAAAAACTTAGTTTTATGTGATATATGCATATAGTTATTACTTTATAATTTTCTTACATGTATGATTCTTTTTTATATGTATAGTGTCATGGTTTTGATATCCATCCTCGTCGGGCCTCGTCCGGTCTATGATTCAGATGTGGTATACTTTTATAGCTATTTTGTTTCATTTCGTTTTATGACAATTATGCCGACCAACTTGACATGCATATTTTATCTAGGAGGTAGTTGAACCGGAAATTCCAACCGACCCTCTTGTTGAGATGCTAAATTTATTTGAGAAAGAAATTAATGATTTGAAAGCAAAACTGAAAAGAAGTGAAGATCTTCGTCTGCAATGCCTAGAAGAGAAGATGAAATTGAAGTTGAAGCTTGCCGACGTTGTCGATGATCACCACTCAAGATGGATGCAATGTGCTTGAAGATTAAAAAGATTAGAAAATATGCCATTAATCAAGAGGCTTGTTATCATTATGTTGTTGGTTTAGTAGTTACCTTAGTTGCGATTTTGATCTCATTTTTTGTTGAATTTAAATTTTTTTTATATAGTTGTATGTTAGTTTTAGTGTATGTTTTATGAGAAATATATGTATTACATTTGGTCACTACTATAATTTTCTTTTAATGTGATGAATTTCAATATTAATTAATTTGGTCACTCATCTTTTCATGAAGTAGTATAATTAACGGTTATTGATATACTTATGTAATGCAGATGAACCGACAATGGATGTACGGTGACAGACGCATTCCTGAGTTCAATACTGGAATGCATAATTCTCTCCACGTGGCTGAGACAACCAGGCGGTCAAATGGTTTCATTTGTTGTCCATGTAGTGCCTGTAAGAATATGATGTATTACTCTACCTCAAAAACCCTTCACGTCCACCTGCTTGAGAACAGTTTCATGCCTAGATATAATTGTTGGACCAAGCACGGAGAAAAAGGAGTTATAATTGAAGACAACAAAGAAGAAGAAGATAATGACAACTATCATATGTTCATTGAACACGGTGATAGGTCAGTGGTGAGAGACGAAGCTGAAGAAGAGCTCATTTTATATGAGCCCGATGACGATTTAGGTCAGGGCCATTTTTTATGCGAAGATAAACTGCAGAAGTGAAACCGAGAAGTTGAAGTTGGAGAGAATGTTAGAGGATCACAACAAAGTGTTGTATCCAAATTGCGAAGATGGACAGAAAAAGCTGGGTACAACACTAGAATTGCTGCAATGGAAGGCAGAGAGTGGTCCAGCTGAGAAGGATTTTGAAAAGTTGCTGAAAATAATAAAAAGATGCTTCCAGGGGAGAACATATTACCCTCTAGTACGTATGAAGCAAAGAAGGTTGTCTTCCCTCTAGGATTAGAAGTGCAGAAGATACATGCATGCATCAATGACTGCATCCTCTACCGCGGTGAGGAGTACGAGAATTTGAATGCATGACTGGTATGCGGTGCATTGCGGTATAAGATCAGGCGAGATGGCCCGGTGATGTTGAGGGCGATCCGCGCCTCAAGAAGAGGGTTCCTGCCAAGGTGATGTGGTATGCTCCTATAATACCACGCTTGAAACGTTTGTTCCAAAACAAAGAGCATGCCAACTTGTTGTGATGTCACAAGGAAGACCGTAAGAATGACGTGATGCTGAGACACCCCGCTGACGGGTCGCAGTAGAGAAAAATTGAGAGAGAGTTCAAGACATTTTTAGATGACGCGAGGAACTTAAGATTTGGTCTAAGTACATATGGCTTTAATCCTTTCGGGGAGTAGAGCTCCATTCATAGCACCTGTCCACCAACTCTTAGTATCTGTAACCTTCCTCCTTGGTTGTGCATGAAGCGGAAGTTCATTATGATGCCAGTGCTCATCCAAGGCACGAGGCAACCCAGCAACGACATTGATGTGTACATGAGGCCATTGGTTGAAGAACTTTTACAGTTGTGGCGTGAAGAAGGTGTATCTGTGTGGGATGAGCACGTACAAAAGGAATTTAACCTACGAGCGTTGTTGTTTGTAACCATGAATGATTGGCCTGCTCTTAGTAACATTTCAGGACATTCAAACAAGGGATACAATGCATGCACACATTGTTTAGGTGAGACTGACAGTATATATTTGGGAAACAAGAATGTGTACCTGGGGCATCGTTGATTTCTTCCAAAACAACATCACGTAAGAAAGAGAGGCAACTATTTCAAAGGTGAGGGAGATAACCGAACGAAGCCTACCCGCCCTACTGGGGATGTTATATATGATATGGTCAAGGATTTAAAAGTGATCTTTGGAAAGGGTCTTGGCGGACAATCTGTTTCGAATGACGATGACGGACACGTGCCCATGAGAAGAAGTCTATATTTTGGAAGCTACCCTATTGGAAATTCCTGGAGGTTCACTCTGCAATCGACGTGATACACGTGACGAAAAATCTTTGCATGAAACTGCTAAACTTCTTGGGCTTGTATGGGAAGACAAAAGATACATCGGATGCACGGCAGGACCAGCAACGTATGCACAAACGAGACAACCTGAATCCACAGAAGTATCAAGGTACTACCAGCTACGCTCTTGCCAAAGAAGAGAAGGGGATCTTTTTTGAAGTCCTGGGCAGCATCATGGTCCCGTCTGGCTTCTCGTTGAATATAAAGGGAATAATAAACATGACAGAGAAAAAGTTTCAAAACCTAAAGTCTCATGACTGCCACGTGATTATGACACAATTACATCTGATTGCATTGAGGGGGATTCTGCCAAGAAATGTTCGAGTACCCATTGTTAAGCTATGTGTGTTCCTCAATGCAATTTCTCAGAAGGTGATCAATCCACTAACTCTACAAAATTTACAGAAGGATGTGGTGCAATGTCTAGTCAGCTTCGAGTTGGTGTTCCCACCATCCTTCTTTAATATTATGACGCACCTCCTAGTTCACCTAGTCGAAGAGATTGGCGTTCTCGGTCCTGTATTTCTACACAACATGTTCCCGTTTGAGAGATTCATGGGAGTCTTAAAGAAATACGTTCATAACCGTGCTAGGCCAGAATGAAGCATCTCCAAGGGCTATGGAACAAAGGAGTTCATTGAGTTTTGTGTTGACTTTATTCCTGACCTAAAGCCGATCGGTGTTCCTGAATCGCGCTATGAGGGAGACTGCATGGAAAATACATGCTAGGGAAGAAAGCAACAATATGTATGGACGGACATTCTTTCACTAAAGCACACTACACAGTTCTACATAATTCTAGCTTGGTGGCTCCGTATATAGTGGAACACAAAAATCTTTTACGCTCGAAATACCTGGAGCAACGTGAAGATTGGATTGATGGAGAACACATGAAGACTTTTGACGGTTGGTTGCAAACACGTCTCATTAATGGCACTGTTGAAGAACAGCTATACTTGTTGGCCAAGCAACCATCTTTTAGTATATTGACTTTCCAAGGGTACGAGATAAATGGGAATACATTTTACATGATCCCCAAGATCAAAAGAGCACCAACCAAAACAGTGGTGTTCGCTTTGATGCAGCAGACGACAATGGGAACAAGGTCCCATATTATGGGTACATAGAGGAGGTATGGGAACTTGACTATGGACATACTTTCAAGGTCCCTTTGTTCCAGTGCAAATGGTTCAACATGAAAGTCGGCGTACAGGTAGACCCACAGTACAGAATGACTATAGTGGATCTGAAGAATCTAGGGTATGACACGAACCATTTGTCCTAGCCAGTTAAGTGGCTCGTGTTTTCTATGTGAAGGACATGTCTACCAAACCGAAAAAAGAAAAGAAAGGCAAGAGGACACATCATATGATGAGCCAAAGCGCCACATAGTTCTTTCAGGAAAAAGAAATATCATGGGAGTGGAGTACAAGACAAACATGTCAGAGGATTATAATTTTTTTGATGATATTCCATCCTTCAAGGTGAAAACTGACCCAAACATCATGTTAAATAACGAAGATTTTCCATTGTTGTGTCGCAATCATATGAAAGGGAAACACACGAACAAAACTTAGAAGACTAGATAGGGATGTTGTTGGTGATGTGCAATAATGTATCAAACCTTTTATGTCGGAGATAGACCATGTCTTGGAATATGACAGTTGTGTTGAAAACGTATGCACAAAAAGAGCTATCTCCTCCGACCATTCTAGGGTTTCGCACCAAATGACGGGTGTTATGGCCAAATACATGGCATAGTTTGTTTTAATGTGCCCATATTCCATACAAATATGCATCTTGGAAGTACGGACAAGGTTGACGGAAGAAGTTTTTCTTTTTATTGAATAAAAACTATTTTCCATTTTTCGAGTGTCAAAAATGGGTTTTTTGTGAAGGACCTACCACAAATATGTTGAAAAACTTGGGAGATGTGTTTTTTTGAATATACTAGACAATGTTATTGATACATCTCCAACGTATCTATAATTTCTGATGTTCCATGTTGATATTATGCCAATCGCTACATGTTTTCTTCCTTCTTTATAGCATTTTTACACGTTTTCTGGGACTAAGCTATTAACAACCGGAGAGGGTTAAGAGGAGCATAGTGAAGAGAAGATATTTAGTTATTCAATTATGTGATCATTGTTGACAGTGTCCACTAGTGAAACTATGATCCCTAGGCCTTGTTTCCAAGCATTGAAACAATGTTTTCCGCCTGTTCTGCTACATGTTTCCTTGCTGCCATATTTATTTCAGATTGCTATTATTACTTATAACCATCCATATTACTCACATTTCACTATCTCTTCGCCGAACTAGTGCACCTATATACCTGACAAGTATATTGGGTGTGTTCGGGACACAAGAGACTTCTTGTATCTTAATTGCAGGGTTGCTTGAGAGGGGTATCTTTGACCTCTACCTTCCTGAGTTCGATAAACCTTGGGTGATCCACTTAAGGGAAACTTGCTGCTGTTCTACAAACCTCTGCACTTGGATGCCCAACACTGTCTACAAGAATAGAAGCGTGCATAGGCATCAAGCTCTTTTCTGGCGCCGTTGCCGAGGAAGTAAGGTAAAAGGTTTTCACATCCTCTGTGAGTGCTCGAAGTTATTTCCTTTAGATTCTGCAATTATATCTTTTTGTTTCTTGTTTTTATTTTCACTAGTTAGGCTTAATGGAAAACAACAAAAATATGAGAGAGCTTTATAATCTTTATCTTGAGTTAGGACATGAAGTGTTTGACGATAAAATTAAAAAACCTATGGAACTTTATTTGCATGCTAGTAGCAATGCAATTAGTATGCATTCCTTAAACACCATTATTGCTAATGCTATCGAAAAATCTAAGCTTGGGGAAGCTAATTTTGATGAATATGATATTTTCAGTTCCCCAAGTTTTGAGGAGGAAATTTTCTTTGATATACTTTGCCTCCAATATATGATGATTACAATGATGAATATGTTATTCTCAGTCCACCTACTATTGGGGAGAAAATTAATTATGATTACAACATGCCTCTATATTTGATTATTATGGTGAAGAGAATAATAATGATAGCTATTTTCTTGAATTTTCTCCTACTTCTATTAATGAGAATGACTATGCTTATGTGGAGAGTAATAATTCTTTTATGCATGTAGCTCGTGATATGAATGTTTTATGTGATAGTTATATTGTTGATTTCATTCATGATGCTACTGGAAGTTATTATGTGAGAGGGAAACATAGTTTTATGCATCACAACAATATCAAGTTTCCTCTCTTCATACTGAAAATTTTGAATTTGCACTTATTTTTTCTTCCTATGCTAGCCACTTTGTGCTTTATTGACTTGTTTTTCGACAAGATATTTTCATAGGAAGTGGGTTAGACTTAAAAATTGCTTTACATTTTCTTCTTGATGCTCTCTTTTGATTCAATTCATAATTCTAATGTGGGCATGTTCTCAAATTATCATGCCTAGCTAAAAGGCATTAAAGAAAAGCACTTCTTGGGAGATAACCCATGGTTTTATTTTTGCTTTACTTTTCTATGTTTTCTTTGAGTCAAGGGGTTGTATATTTCCGTAACAACTCCTTTGTATCTTGCTTTTCATGTTTTAGTAGTGCCAAGTAAAGTTTCTGACGAGAGTTGGAGTTGGTTTTTGGACTTCTGCGCAGAAAACATAATTCTGCTGTCCACCGTAAAAAAATCGTACAAAATCCTGCAAGTTCAGAATGACCTGAAATGTTTGGTGCGTATTCCTAGGCTAATTCCGCAACTTTTTATTTCTCTGGGTTTTTCGATTTGAGCAACTTAAGTGCCTCAAAAAAAATCGTCTTTACAGATTGTTCTGGTTTTTGACAGATTCTACCATTTTTCTTGCATTGGCTCTTTTGCGATGTCAAGTGGATTTCTTTGCTTCACGAAACATCATAGATATATCTAATGTTTAAAAGTATCAATAGCACTTTCCCCATACATAACCCATGGATTTGTTTTTGTTGCAATAACCCTATAATGTGAATTACTGTTTGAGTATGGTGTGAAGGAAGTTTTCACGGGTCAAGAAAAGAGGTGATATATGTGACCAAGAAGAGTGAAAGGTCAAAGCTTGGGGATTCCCCCGTGGTTCATCCAAGCATATTTTTAGAAGGCTCAAGCATCTAATCTTGTGGATGCCCAAGGCATCCCCTTCTTCATCAACTATTTATCAGGTCACTTCTCGTCAAACTATATTTTTATTCGGTCACATCATATGAAATTTACTTGGAGCGTCATTTACTTTTCGTTGAGTTTTCTTCTGTTTTCCTTGCTGCATTAATATCACTGGAACCTATCATACTTGTGTGGGAGATAGACACGCTACGTTTTCATTGCTTAGAACAATCTAGTTTTCATTCTTATTGTTCTGTGAGTGTTCACTTTTTGCTAGTACAGCGTTTAGCCCTTGTTTTCGTGCATCTTTATTCAGATCTGTTAGTTTTAGTAGAGTTATGTGAGTACTCTCATGCTTTCTTGCTGTATCATGTAGAGCATTTTGGTTAAAACATATTTTGTATGGTTCTTGTTGGGAAAAGAAACTGCTAATTGAAGTAGAATTTTTAACGGTGCAAGTAGAAGCTTGTATAGACTGTGGCTAGACCTTTTTGATATCATGCTAGATCTTATTTTAGTTTTAAATACTTATGGTTATTGAGTAGCATGATTAGCCTCAAATAGCTGAGAGTGTTTAATGTGCCATTGAAAGAATCATGAAGTTGTTCTTGTCATGTTGAAGCATAAATTTGATGTATTCTCCTTTGAATGTTTTATTTGGTTGACTTGGCGCATACTCACACCATGTTTATGACTATGAACCAGTCACTAATAGCCTCTATGATCATTTAGTTTTTGAACTTGTGGTATGATACATCATAAACGTATCCCTAATTTCTGATGTTCCATGTTGTTTTCATGTTGTTTCCCACGTGTTTTCCTTAGACTTTATGTCATTTTTACACGCTTTCCGGGACTAACCTATTTACAAGATGCCATAGAGCCAGTTCCATGTTTTCTATTGTTTTTAGTTTCAGAAAAGTTATTCTGGAAATATTCTCGGAATTGGATGCCACAGAAGCCAAAGTTCCTATTTTTCCCGAAGCATCTAGAAGTCCAAAGGAGACCCGGAGGGGGGCCATAGAGCCCCCACACCATAGGCTCGCGCGGGCTCCCCCCTGGGCGCGCTGGCTAGTGGTGTGGGGCCCTCGAGCGTCCACCGACGTTGCCCTTTCGCATATATATACTCCCCCGATGGAAAATCCTAAAAACATCGACCTTTCCACAAAATACATCCGTAGCTCCGCCGCCGCCACCGACAAGTTTCGGGGGACAGATCTCTATTCTGGCACCCTGCCAGGGCGGGGAAGTGCCCCCGGAAGCCATCTCCATCGACTCCATCGCCATCTCCATCGTCGTTACTGTCTCCTACGATGAGGAGGGAGTAGTTCTCCCCCGAGGCTGAGGGCTCTACCGGTAGCTATGTGGTTCATCTCTCTCTCCCATGGTGTGATCTTTATGTGATCATGAGCTTGTAATCTAGTTGAATATGTAGATTGATATTCATCTGTTATGCTACTCAAGTGGTTTTGTTACCTCCGTAAACACTTCGATCATGGGGTAAAGGTGACAGTGTGTGCTCCGTGTGGTTTAGCATGATATTTATATCTTGTGTTGGAAGATGAACCTATGAAATTGTGGCGCTTATTTAGTACTAATTTATGGCGCTCGTAGTGACATTGGGGTGCCCTAGAGAGGGAATATAGATTTGAGGAGTGTTGTTAAAGCCCTACGCAATGATTAGTGTTCATTATTCGACCGGAGAGTGGTTCAGAGTAGCATAGTGAAGAGATGATATTTATGCATTCAATTATGTTTCATTGTTGAGAGTGTCCTCTAGTGAAAGTAGGAGCCCTAGGCCTTATTTCCAAGCATTGAAACACCGTTTTCCGCCTGTTCTGCTACATGTTTGCTTGCTGCCATATCTATTTCAGATTGCTATTATCACTTATTATCATCCCTATTACTTGCATTTTACTCTCTCTCCGAACTAGTGCACCTATATACCTGAAAAGTATATTGGGTGTGTTGGGGACACAAGAGACTTCTTGTATCTTGATTGCATGGTTGCTTGAGAGGGATATCTTTGACCTCTACCTCCCTGAGTTCGATAAACCTTGGGTGATCCACTTAAGGAAAACTTGCTGCTGTTCTACAAACCTCTACACTTGGAGGGCCAACACTTTCTACAAGAATAGAAGCGTGCATAGACATCAAGTTCTTTTCTGGCGCCGTTGCCGAGGTTGTAAGGTAAAAGGTTCTCACATCCTCGGGTGTGAGTGCTCGAAGTTATTTCCTTTAGATCCTGCAATTATATCTTTTTGTTTCTTGTTTTCACTAGTTAGGCTTATTTTTACTCGCTTCTTTTTTAAATTTTTACTAGTAGTCTTAATGGAAAACAACAAAAATATGATAGAACTTTATAGTATTTATCTTGAATTAGGAGATGATGCTTTTGAAGAGAAAATTGAAAAACCTATGGAAGTTTGTTTGCATAATCGTGATAGCAATGTTATTAGCATTAATTATTTGGATACCATTTTTTCTAGTACTATGTAAAATTCTAAGCTTGGGGATACTGAAAACATTAAACCTCAAATGTCCTAACCATGAGCTTCCTGAGGAAATAATTGTTACTAAATTTTATGCAAGGCTTTGAGGACATTGGAAGGATTATCTAAATGCCTGTTCATAGGGTTATTTTTGTAGTAAGAAGGTTGAAGCTAAGTGGGGTCTTCTTGAGTGGATTCGAATCAATAGTGAAGATTGTAATAATAAAAAAGGTAAAGAGTCAGGTATAAACTATGACTATGATTGCATTAAGACTTTTGCTGAAACTTCTGATTTTCATGAGCTTAATGCTAAATATGGTCTTGATCCTAAAATAGATGTTGGTTGGTATAGATCCTTTGCTTCTTCTCGTAATATTCCTAAAGAAAATTGGTAATATATCATGAACCTTTTATCGACACTTGCATGGAAAATGAAATTGTAATTGATGATTGCAATAAACATGCTCAAACTTCTGAAAGTACTATTTCTTATACGCATGTTAATTTTTGTGGAGCACTTAGACCTTGTGAGAAGAATCAAATTGAAGAAGAATATTGTATCCATCATAGGAATGAAAAAACTATAATGTGGAGTAGGGCTCTAGATGATCTTGGTGAAAAAAATTGTGCCATCTATCCTTTTATTTGTGAACTTTGCTATGAAGTGGGTCATTTTAATTTCCAATGCTCGGGCCATGAAAGTCGGCTTTTGAATCCTATGAGTATTGCAAGTTTGTATTGTGATGACATGATCACCCCTAATGAGCATGATGAACTTACATTATTTTTGGGGTGTGAAGAGTTATTAAGAAAAACTTCTTTGAAAGATATGAGTGATTTTGATATGAATAGTGTCTTGCATGGATGCCATATTTATTGTGTTGATAATTGCCATGCAAATACTTAAATACAAAATATTATAAAAGAGGAGACTTTACCAAAATATGACAGGACTAATATGTGTTTTGTTCTTATTAATGAAGAGGAGAAATCCTCCAAAGTTCTTTCTATTGTTCCTGATAATAAACCAGGGTATGTGGAGAAGCTCCCTTTTAAGCCTCTCCCTCCTAAAGTGGGAAAGAAGAGGAAGAAGAAGAAGAGGAGGAGTAAAAAGAGAGAGGTAACGGTATCTCCCCTTAAGCATGTTTCTCATGTTTCAGCTTTTGCTGATGAGTCTGACCTCGATGATTTTCCTATGCCTGTTATTTATGAAAGTGATCATGATTGGGAGAAACACACTACTTGTGATATTGAAAATTTGTTTGGTACCAATTGTGAAAATGATGATAATAATTGTTGTACTATTAGTACCATTCATGTTCCTTCCAATGATGATATAGAAAGATCTAAACTTGTGGATGATGTGTTTGAAAATCCCTTTGCTATTAATGATTATATGCTTGATACATCTCCTCCTAGTAAAAATGATGATATGTTTACAAATGAACGCATTTTGGAAGAAAACTATTTTATTGCTTGTGATGATACTATGCCTCCAATATTTGATGATTTCAATGATGAATATGACATTTTTAGTCCACCTACTATAGCGGAGAAAATTAATTATGATTTCAATATGCCTCCATGTAGAGTTCCCACATTTAAATAATGTAAGAACATATGTGTTATTGTGCTAGTACCACAGTACAAGATGAAATATCATGCAAATGCATCAAAACTATTACATCGCATTATCCAGTCTTTACAAAATAGTATTACAACTTTCATAGTCTTAGAAGACTAGCAGAAAACAAAGAAATACAGCGGAAAACATAGAACACATTGAGCCCATCTTCTTCATGTGCCACATGCAAAACATATTGGCGATAGTCTAGAGATCCTAAACGAAATCCTCACTCGTCTTCAATAACATCTGCAATATGGAATATGCAGCCACAAGGTAGTCAATACAATTTAATGTATTGGCAAGTAACACTATGGTGGATATAATTGGCAATACTAATACCACATGCATTATTGTCTGAGTGGAGTTTTGGCTAAGTTTGCACAAGCAAATTTTCTCCCATCTCTTTTGTAAAACAACTTTTCTTTTCAAGGGGTGGCATCATTGGACTGAAATCCAAGCACCACAAAGACTGTTCACTTGGTCAAATTTTACTTATTGTAAATGGTGATGTGATTCTTCCGTCCATCCTTGTCCAGCTGCTCATAGTTGTCCATAACCGGGGACACGGCTAAGATCTTAGTTTGTTGACTCTGCTGGGCTTGTGCACTTTCACCTTCATACTCAAATCAGCCCAAACATCCTATACACCCTGAGTGCATTAAGGAAAGGAGAAGATTGAGACGAGATCTTTCAGAAGCAAGAATTCAACCTAATGGAAAAACCCGTTCCACCTATAATTATGCTACATCTGCTTGTCAAGCCCAGGCTGAACCCTCGCAACTTACTTAATCAAGACAGAGCCCATACGACTAAAGGCTGCACTGGAAGCAATCTAAACTTCGGGAACATCATAATCACTTTGTTCCTGGGTGGCATTCCTTCAAGTGAACTCCCCTCGGGGAGACACTCAAGTATCAACAGCCCCGCATTACCAATCCACCCAGGTGGTTCATTGAAGTTGTTACTTAGAATTTTTTCACAACATCAAGTAAAACAATTTTTGTAGCAATGCTAAGCATCTATTAAGTACGAAGGCATCAAAATAACAAGGTATAAGGATTGCTACACACTACTATGATATAGCATAGCATATTATAACTTGGTAAAATTTCCTATCATGCATACTACTCAAAATCAACTAATTCATATAGAAAATAATGGGTAGTTGAATGATGTGTTACTTGCCTTGTTGAAGTTCGTGAAGATATTCACACTCTCTTCACAAAAGATCGTTGCTCTCCGTAAAATCTATTCATTGAAAACACAATAACAAAATAGACAAGCATCCTAGCAATCAAACACATAAGTGGAGAAAGCAAAAAGAGAAAATAACATAACAGAGGAGTTGGACCAAGTTGGCTAGGACAACTTCAATGTTTGAGTTTGAAAGATTCATTCCCTAATTGTTCAACACTTGTTAAGGGGTTTCCAAGAGTTAAGTAAGGATGTCTAGGTTGAGTTTGTAGTGATCAAACTTTATTGAAAACATATTTATCTAAGAAGTTCCAAGAGTTCACCAAGGTGATCTCACTATTTTAACTAAAGTATCACAATACAAAGTGTAACACTTAGTTGTTTTCATCAAAACATTTGAGTGATCCAAGTTAGTCCTTCCATTTTGGTTTAGGCTATGTATAGGTTAAAGTAACTTCATAGCAAAGGATATAACAAGTTAAAGTCTTGGTATTTTCCATTTGGTCCAAGGGCTGGACAAAAACATCTTGTTATTCTTCAACTTGTGTGGATGGCTCCAAGTCTTCACATGCTTGTCTTCTTGAAGATTATCTTCATGCTTCTATTGCAGTCTTTTCCTTGGATGGATTCTTCTCTTGATCTTGATAGATTTATTCATGGCTTTCACTTCACTAATTTGGTTTGGGTATGGGATGGGCACAAAAATACCACTAAGTCAAGAGAAAGAAAATAGGAAGAAAGATAGAAAGAGAGAGGGAGATTTTTTCTTCTGGATTTCTTCACACTTGTACTTCCTTGAGTTGCTTCTAGTGGTGAAGTCTTTTCTTCAAAATTTCTTCATTGATCCTCCTTGTAGCTCTTCATGTTGCCACCAAGTTTGTAACACCTGGGGTGTTACCCTAATAGGAAAGTGTTTGTTTCCTTTTGCTTGCATCATATGCATCACATTGCATTGCACCATGTTTGCATCACAACTGAAAATTCAAAACAATTTAAACTTTCACCCCCTGCTCAAAATTTCCAATTTCAAAATTTCAAACTAAACCACTCGATTGTTTTTCCACTGGTTGAATTTGTTTTAATCAAATTGCCTGTTAATAAATTTTTTCCCTTTTATTAAAACCCTAATGGCTAACTCAAAATTTAAATCAAATCACTCATTAACTTGTTGGTTTTAATCAAACAATTAATTCAATCAATAACTTCCAAATCATTTTAAGTTCAAATCAAATCTTCAAAACATCAATCAACTTGAGTTTATAACAAATCTCCAAACCAATCAAACTCACTTTAATCACCTTAACCATAGGGCCACCCTATTAAAAGGATTTGTTTTCATAATGTTTACCTAATATAAAAATTAATTTAAATTTTGGTTTAAATCCCAAACAGCAATTTATTTTCAAACTTTCTGTAAAACAAAACTTGGCAGTGTTTTCTTTTAATCTAATTAGCTTAACCTAATTTTCCTACAATTTTTACTAACCTAAAATATCTCCTTTTCTTCCAAATCCTTTTCTGCAAAAAAAAAAAATCAGAACAATTAATAAAAAGAACGGCTGGGGGGGAGAAGCAGACTGGGCCAAGCCCAGCCCGCCACCCCAGCACGCTCACACCCGCATGGCCTGCCAGCCATTTCTTCTAGCTCCGTACAGGTGATGTCATCGCACGACATCACCCGAGCTCCACCTGCTCCCCGAGCGACTATATCTACGCCGATCCCCTCAAACCCTAGGTCTAGGCCCCTACTCCCCTCTACCCTCGCGCCGCCGCCGCTCTCTCCTCCCCACCGGCGCAATTCTCCGCCTCTGAACCCCCACATCACCGGCGACGTTTTTTCTCTGAACCCGCCACCCACTGAACCTCCGCCGTCAGAGAAACGGCGCCACGGCCACCACCGTCCTCCTCAGGCCGAGCCACCCACGGGGATGGAACCGTGGTGGTTCCTTCCACCCCCGCGCTTCCTCGCCGGGCGATGGAAACCCCCAGGGAGGCCGCGGCGTCGACCTTCCCCTCCGCCACCGTCTGCTGCTTCGACAGCATCCCCGACGCCTGCAGCCAACCCCCCCTCCGGTTCCGCTCCAGCTGCTGTACGACGACGAGCACCTCGAGGTGAGCCACACCTCCAGCCAGCCGCTCCTTTCCTCCCCTGCCTTGCTCTGGGTGCGAGCCATCGGGCCACACCGCGGTGATCACCGCCGCGTCGCTGCTGTTCCCGGCGGTTTCAGTTAGCGTATCAAAGTTCAGTTAAATCGCCAAGTTCAGTACTTCCTTCGTCAATCCCCCTTACCTGACAACGATTCAGAAGCACCGCACTGGTTCCGTTCCGTCCGCGCGTGGGCGAGCTCCTGGGTTCGATCCCCGCTGAGGGATATAAAACCCCACCTTTTTTCTCTATTGCGCGCTCAGGAGCAGGCCCACCTGTAAGCCCCTCGTGTGCCACGCGGGCATCAAGAGGATTAAATCCTCCATTATTCGGTACAAACTGATGGAGGGAGGTTGATGACGATGATGACGTCATCATGACATTATCTTTTTTTTCTTTTTTCTGTTTTTAATATCTTTTAATATACAAGTCCAAATGACCTCAAACCGATTGCAAATTTTTTGTAAAAATAATATCTTTCACTTAGAAGCATTTTTTGTAAACTTTCAACATATTTCAAAAATAATATTTTGCAATTTATAAATAAAACATTAATAGTACTTAATGTTATTTAAAAATTGGAAAAATAATAAAATGATGTTTTTAATAAAATAAAATTTGAGAGACATTATACATATCAAAAACAATTTTTGGAAGTCATTTTTAAGCCATTTTCATATTTTATAATTTTAGGATATGAAGGATCTATCAATAGTAACTTAATGCTATTTTTAAAATAGAAAATTCAATGATTATCAAAGTGGCTTAGAAAAAATTCCACAACCCATAATATTGTTTCCAAAGTCCTCTGTTATGTTATTTTCAAAGCAATGCATTTTATATTCACTCCTTTATGTTAATAACTTAAAATAACAACTAAAAGTTATTATTAAAATATTTTATTCTCATCAAATATTTTTGAGGCTTCAGACTTTATTAAGGGTTATAAATCTTTGATTGTTGTTGCCATAAAATAATTTCAAGGTAATATTTGAATTGAAAAAAATTATGTAATAAAGTTTTCTAAACATAAAATGGTTTTCTTTATCTAATGAAAATTCATTTTGAGAAGGTTTTAGGGTTTATGGAATAGAGATATAATTGGATTGGTAAATTCAATTTCATTGCATTATGTATTGCTTCCTTTTGTTTCTTGCTTCTCATTTGGTTCTTGGTGACTTGCATAAGATGAAAACAAAAGGTTTCAAATTTTTGTGATTTTTGCATTTTCCAAAAATCAGGGATGTTACAGACTACCACCCTTAAAAGAAATCTCGTCCAGAGATTTGGGAAGGTTAGAAAAAAATATAGGTCTGGGTGATTGGTTTCCAGAACAACTAGGGGGGCTACCACCCTTAAAAGAAACTTTTGTGGATAGTCTATTTTCATTAAGTTGGAGTGTAGATGGATTCCAGATTGGCTTGAGTAGAACTTTCCTTCGCGGTAGTGCTGTAGACCAACATAGGTATGTTGAACTACCTTTGACACCGAGGGGTCACTCTTTGGGTTCCTCTCAACTTGGTCTTTTGATGTCTTTAGTAATCTTCCATCTTGTTGTTATCATCCTTGAAGGAAAACACCATGCTATTTCTAACGAAAATCTCATGGAAGGCAAAATCTTCCATTTGTTTGATACCTCCAAGGTTGGCTTGATCCTCACCGAAAATAGTACGTTTTCAGCAACACTAACATAGGGTCATTATTGTATTCTACCATTCTATGGTTCAGGTTTAGCATCGTCGTCTCTCTAATAGGTATGTCACTCAGATTTAACATTCCTCATAGCAAAAGTAAATAATGTGAGTAGTCACCATGGGGGCCAATCCATGTTGCACTCAATCATTACCTTGTACTTGGATTGATGAATCTTGTTTAATAACACTAGGTCACCTCACATGTCTAACAGAAAGTTTCCAATCTGTAAGACAAACTAGAGCTAAACTATCATTTCTCAACTAGTGGGTTGTGTAAAAATCTTATGTAACACAAACTGGATAGTTGTGTCCTTCTTCATTGTTCCTTCTGTTGGTGAACGGGAAAAACTTCAAAATCTTCATAGCTCATGCAACTTGTGTCCACTTGTTTATCTTCTCTTGTTGATTGGCTTTCTGCTCCTTAGGATGTAGTTGACATTGATCATGGATGTGATTGTTCCTTCACACAAAAGGATCTTGAAATCTGTGACATTCCTCAATTGTATTTCTTGTATCTGTATAGAGAACTAGTCATGACATTCTTGGGTGAAAGGTTTGTTGTTCCACTTCTTACTCCGGTTCACTAGGGTTGTTGATGGGTATGGGATTTGGTTTGGCTTAGCATGGATGAGTAGAGATTAGAAAGAGAGCTAAAGAAATTACTACCTGATGCATGTAAAATGCATAGATGAATTTTGCATATTTTCACATGGTTTTCTATTACATATTGCATCATATAAGGGTATAATTCAATGTTTTATAGTATTTTGGGGTTAAATTACAAAGTCCGCCAACTTTTATGGAATTAACCCTGCCTGTCAGAAACCCCGTTTTCTATATTTTTGACGTTTCAGGGGCAAACTTCCGCGAAATCACCTGAAAATCTGCGGGGGTCATTTTTTTGGAAGGAGAAGACTTGCGGGCGAAGGATCCACGAGAATTGGGCAAGGAGGCCCAAAAAAGGACCCTCCACGCGGCCAGATTCCTTGGCCACGTGAGAGGCCCCCTTTTGGCCCCTGTGGCCCCAATTCCTTCCATCTTCGACTTACCGACTCCGTCTTGACCTAAAACCGACTATAAAAAGGTTCCCCCGTACCCTTACGGAGAGGAGCACCGCCGAAACACCGAAAAAGAGACCTGGAGTTCCAGATTGGAGGGGGAAACTCCGGCGGGGCGCCGCCGGTGTGATCTCCTACCCCTCCAACGTCATCTCCATCGACATCTCCATGAAGAGGGAGTAGTCCACCCCAGGGCTATGGGTTTGTGGAAGTATCACTTGTATCTCTCTCTCTATGTGCTTCACTAATTAGATCCGTATGAGCTGCCTCACATGATTACGGGCACCGTTGTAATTCCTATGTGGTGGATCTTTTCTATGAGTTATTGAATCTTAGATTGCAATTGTTTCTCTTGAGTTATTTGAGTAGATGTATCTTATGTACCCCGTTCTTATTTTCTAGCTTTGATCAATCTAGTTCTTGAGAGCGTGTGTGGGGTGATGGGTGCATTAGTTGGAGTAACGGGGGGTGGCTAGTGCTGTGAAAGTGACAGAAGTTCAGCGATCCACTTAGGTTTTGTTAAACCTTTCTTAGTTACCTCACTAGGGATAAAAAAGGAGTACCTTGTTACCGGGGATTTGAAGTGACACTAATCAATCTCCATGACTAGATCTAGCAAGTTCTTACTTCAACTTCATGTCACATTGCTTAAAGCTATACTCTGGTTTTTCCTTAATTATCGAGGTGTTATGATTTATTTCGCATCTTGGTGGAGTATAAGAGGGATCAATATGACCGTAGAGATCTCTATGCTAGGACGTGATGCCCATATGAAAGTACTCAATGTTAAACATGTTATTGTAATCTCACATGTAATTCTTTATGTCCACCGTCTACCACTTTATTTGAGAGAATGCAAGTGTGAAACCATGAACCCCGGTCCTATTTTAAATATAAGAAAACACTCTAGTTACTTTGCTGCAATTTACTTTACTTGCACTTTACTTTACTTGCATCTCCAATTCGAATTTACATTATCTCCATCACCACTTGCATCACAAAAATACAAAAACAATCCATTGCATATTTATTTTCTCATTTGCATTTAGTAGTAGATTTAATTATTGCACATTTACTTTCAGTTTTGCATTGCAATTTAGAAGTCTCACACCTTGTGCTTGACAACCACTTGGTGAGGTTGAGGGCACAAAATTCTCTACTTGTTTGCATGATCCTGGAGGAAGCTTGGAAGACAACTGCTGAAATACTGGCTCCCCAAGAGTTCGATATAAACCCTCGAGTCACCCTAGTGGGGAAGAAGGCTTGCCACTAGCTACACACTGTGCACTTGGAGTCTCAACCTAGCCATCAAGCATTTTTCTGGCGCCGTTGCCGGGGAGCCATAGGTGAAGGAGTTGTCCAAGGGAGCTCACAAGAAGTCTTCATCACCAACAAGGTGTGCAAACACCTAAGCTTGGGGAGGTTGCACCTACGTGAGTACCGTCCTTTCTATCTCCACCTTCTTTCAAGTAGATTGTTTTGTTTCTTGTCTTGTTTTTGTTTTTGTTTTGTTTTTGTTCTTGTTTTTGTTTTGTCTTGCATATTTTATTTTAGTTTGCATTTTAGTTTTGCATTTAGTTATCTAGTTTATTTTAGTATTTCGAATTTTCCTAGTTACTTTACTTTTCAGTTTTGCATAAAAAATTAAAAACTACATAAAAACTTGGAAAAATGGAGCAGAGAACTTATTGGCCATTCAGTGTTACGAATTTCCCTCAAGAGCTAAATATTCCCGTTGAAAAATTAGAGGTAGATCCTAGTGTTATTAAAATGATTTATGAATCTCGTTTCTATGGAAAGCCTAAACAAGACCCTTTGTTCCATCTTAAGAAAATTGATGAAAGATGTAAAACTTTGAACTTGAATCATGGAAACATCAACACTACTAAAGTTAAACTCTTTCCCTACTCACTAGGAGGCAAAGCATTAGATTGGATATTAAGATGGCCTCCTAGCAATTTTACTACTTGGTTCAACTTAAGGGCTGCATTTATTAAAAGGTTTTGTCATGCTGAAAAGAATTACAATGTTAAACAATTGCTCATTACCTTTAAACAAGAAAAAGAGGAATCAATGATACAAGCATGGGAGAGATTTAGAAGTAGAGCATATGGAATAGGGCATGGCTTTAGAGATCGGATACTTATGCATATGTTTTATAAGGGACTTTCTGAAACTTCTAGATCCTTTTTAGATAATGAATGTGGGGGATCTTTTACTAGTACTAATGCTGCAAATACCCATGTTTTGCTTGAAAGTTTGCTCTTAGAGGTTAAAATTAAAGAGAGCTTAAAAAGGGCTGAAGTACCCGAGGATATTTTTGATGATCGCTATGAGATTTTTAATATGCATAATAGAAAAGGAAAAGTAGAGGAAATTATGATGCTTACTGAAATTAAGGATCCATTGCTTGATTTAGAAAAAAGTAGCTCGCAAGAACTTATTGCTACTCTACAAAAATTTGCTAGTGATCCCACTATAAATGTTAATCAACCTGGCTTTGGATCTTATATTGCTAATCATGTCTTGCAAGAAAAAAATTGCTAGGTACAAGAATGAGGCCATGATACCTCCTAAGCTTGGGGATGCATGGATCCCCAAGGTGCTAGTTTCAATTGGAAAATAAATTCACCATGCTATGTTAGATCTAGGTTCTAGTGTATCGGTACTCTCTAAAGAATTATATGAATTGCTAGAACTAGAAAATTTAGGAAAGTGCTCAAGTGAATTTGTCCTTGCTGATAACTCTACTAAACATTCTATAGGACAAGTAAAAGATGTTATGATTGAATTTCACATGACTTTCGTACCTGTTGATTTCATTATTATGGATATGGGGGATAAATCCCCTAGTCCTATTATTTTGGGTAGACCTTTTCTTCGTACTACAGGTGCAATCATAGACTCCAAGGAAGGGAATGTCAAGTTTCAGTTCCCTCACAAGAAAAGCATGGAGCACT
The DNA here is from genome assembly GCA_028641055.1 of Alopecurus myosuroides. Lineage (NCBI taxonomy): Eukaryota > Viridiplantae > Streptophyta > Magnoliopsida > Poales > Poaceae > Alopecurus > Alopecurus myosuroides. The sequence goes on along the minus strand of CM054060.1, from coordinate 359,140,945 downwards.
TACCAAGGAAGAGGGGCACGCTGAAGAACAAGCTCCCTCATGAGCTTTATCCCTCTTGATTATCAAGTAAGTAAGCCTAGCTATATGGCTATAAAGAAAGCGCTTTACGGGAGGCAACCCGGTTGTTTTTGTTTGGATTTTCCTAGTGTCCTCTTGCTGTCTCAAGAGATTAGTTTTTTTTTGTTTTAATTCTGGAGTTTTCAATAAAGAGTCAAGTCAAACCCATTTGGACTTATAAGTTGCTATCCTAGTGCATGAAATTTCTGTTTCAGCACGAGTCTGCTCACCGTATGATTTTACGTTTTTTATTGGTATGTCGGATTGAGATAAGTTTTTAGTATGTTCTGCAACTTTTCGTCCTCTATAAGCACAAAAATTGGCTTAATTTTTTTGACGAGTCTAGCTTAGGGAAAAACGTTCGTTTTGCTGCTGCTGCTTTTCTAGACAGATGTTGCCTTCTTTTGTTTTATGCACTCTTTGGGCTTGGGAATCGAATTTCCATGATTATTTCAAGCAAGAGAGTGAACATACAACATAATGAACCTTATTGTATATCTACTGGACCATTTGATTTGTAATTTTGCACAGCAAGCATGTGATTTGTTTGTCCTTGCTAATCTCACCCCACAGAAAAAGAATGGGAGAAACATGTTTTGTGAAGTTTTTTTCACAAGGAATAGAGGAGCTGCGCCTCAAGACATCCAAGAAGGGTGAAAGCAATAAGCTTGGGGATGTGATGAACACCACACTGGAGCTACACTCTTTTGGTTAGCACACGTCTACTTTCTGTTTTTCTAAGCAAAGCATTTATCGTAGAGACTTGAAGCGTCTAGTTTTTGTTTTTATTTTTGTTTTGATAAGACCACCACCATCATTTTATATGAGATTGAGCTACTGGAGTTTGGGGTTGGAATTTATTGGATGCTAGTATTATGACTTGGATTAGGGATGCCATGGTTGATTCGAAGAGCTACATATGTTTGCATGATTTATAGGCTTTTTATGTGTAGAAATTTGCAATAATGTTGTCTTGAGCTATCTCTTATTCATGTCCTTGATGTTAATTGCTGGTTTATTTAGTTTGTCATGAAATTAGTAGTTCTATGGACATATGCATGCATAGTAGCTGGTCAACTATCTCCCTCTTGCTAGCCCAAAAATTTAAAAATTCCAACAAGTAAAAACTTGTTTCCAACACTCCTTAGCCAAGTATTTCCAGTGAGTCCACCATATCTTCCCATTAGCTTCATTGCTATTCCAAGTATGTTCACCATGTTATTGTGTTATTTATGTTCCAAATTAAGATATTCACTTTATTAATTGTCATGGGTTGAACTTGGGATAGGACTCTCACGAACTTTTGAAGGCACACTTTCCTTTTTATGCATCTAATAAACATGACCCAATAATGGGAGCCACAAGTTTTGCGTTTGACAAGTGTGTGGTTGGGAGCTAGCTATAAACGTGTATCACCGGAAAGCTTTCAACATTGCACAAAAAATTTACATTTGGTTGATATCATGTACTTTTGTGTTTGGACTCCTGCCATGCCGAAATGAAATAGAGGAATAGTAAGTTTTAATGAGTAAGTATCTATATGACTAGAGAAACGCACTGGGCCGCTAACCCAAGCCATGCTTTATCATGGTGGAAATTTACTTACAGCTTGAGTGACTCTACAACACATCCTATAATAAAATAAGAAGCTATGCATAATAGTGAATGAAAATAAAAAAGGATGATGAGTCTACTCCGTTTGTTCATCTTGTCATTGTAACATGGGCTTTTTTCCATGTCATGGGGCAAGAGGTACCTCTTTGCGGTTCTATATGATGTCATTAATACTTATTATGATTGTACAAAGCTTATTAGGAATCTTAACTTGAGTAATCATGGAGTAGGTTTTCACACTCACGGGGCATGAGGCTTTCAACCACCTTGTCATTCTCATTACTTCAATACTCACAATTTGAAGATGCTAGTGATAAAGGGGCAATGAGAGTCCTAGATCAATGGATACCACATTTCAATTAGTAATTTTAGTTGAATAATTTAGAGGCTAAATAAGACTTGATCATGTTTTACCTCTACTCAATTTTCTCCAAAGTGTCCACCATATTTTCTATTCTCCATTATGCTATTCTTTGACCAATATAGGATTTTATTTTTCATTTTGTGTAAGCATTTGGTCCATAGTGCTTTTATTTCATTATACACTTTGTGAACTTTCATGAAGCATCTTTGCTTGCATATTTGATATTTCTTACAACATGAATTGTATATTGCTACTCATTTCTGGTATTAATCATTTGATTATATGTAGCATGAATAATCCTCCTTGATATCCCATGATTGTTTCAATATGCAAAACCCATCTTAGTTTTATCACCTTCATACTCGAGGACGAGCATGGGTTAAGCTTGGGGATGTTGATGCATGTAAAATGCATAGATGAATTTTGCATATTTTCACATGGTTTTCTATTACATATTGCATCATATAAGGGTATAATTCAATGTTTTATAGTATTTTGGGGTTAAATTACAAAGTCCCCCAACTTTTATGGAATTAACCCTGCCTGTCAGAAACCCCGTTTTCTATATTTTTGACGTTTCAGGGCGCAAACTTCCGCCAAATCACCTGAAAATCTGCGGGGGTCATTTTTTTGGAAGGAGAAGACTTGCGGGCGAAGGATCCACGAGAATTGGGAAAGGAGTCCCAAAAGAGGACCCTCCACGCGGCCAGATTCCTTGGCCGCGTGAGAGGCCCCCTTTTGGCCTCTATGGCCCCAATTCCTTCCATCTTCGACTTACCGACTCCGTCTTGACCTAAAACCGACTATAAAAAGGGTCCCCCGTACCCTTACGGAGAGGAGCGCCGCCGAAACACCGAAACAGAGACCTGGAGTTCCAGATTGGAGGGGGAAAACTCCGGCGGGCGCCGCCGGTGTGATCTCCTACCCCTCCAACGTCATATCCATCGACATCTCCATGAAGAGGGAGTAGTCCACCCCAGGGCTATGGGTTTGTGGAAGTAGCACTTGTATCTCTCTCTCTATGTGCTTCACTAATTAGATCCGTATGAGCTGCCTCACATGATTACGGGCACCGTTGTAATTCCTATGTGGTGGATCTTTTCTATGAGTTATTGAATCTGAGATTGCAATTGTTTCTCTTGAGTTATTTGAGTAGATGTATCTTATGTACCCCGTTCTTATTTGCTAGCTTTGATCAATCTAGTTCTTGAGAGCGTGTGTGGGGTGATGGGTGCATTAGTTGGAGTAACGGGGGTGGCTAGTGTTGTGAAAGTGACAGAAGTTCAGCGATCCACTTAGGTTTTGTTAAACCTTTCTTAGTTACCTCACTAGGGATAAAAAGGAGTACCTTGTTACCGGGGATTTGAAGTGACACTAATCAATCTCCATGACTAGATCTAGCAAGTTCTTACTTCAACTTCATGTCACATTGCTTAAAGCTATACTCTGGTTTTTCCTTAATTATCGAGGTGTTATGATTTATTTCGCATCTTGGTGGAGTATAAGAGGGATCAATATGACCGTAGAGATCTCTATGCTAGGACGTGATGCCCATATGAAAGTACTCAATGTTAAACATGTTATTGTAATCTCACATGTAATTCTTTATGTCCACCGTCTACCACTTTATTTGAGAGAATGCAAGTGTGAAACCATGAACCCCGGTCCTATTTTAAATATAAGAAAACACTCTAGTTACTTTGCTGCAATTTACTTTACTTGCACTTTACTTTACTTGCATCTCCAATTCGAATTTACATTATCTCCATCACCACTTGCAGCACAAAAATACAAAAACAATCCATTGCATATTTATTTTCTCATTTGCATTTAGTAGTAGATTTAATTATTGCACATTTACTTTCAGTTTTGCATTGCAATTTAGAAGTCTCACACCTTGTGCTTGACAACCACTTGGTGAGGTTGAGGGCACAAAATTCTCTACTTGTTTGCAGGATCCTGGAGGAAGCTTGGAAGACAACTGCTGAAATACTGGCTCCCCAAGAGTTCGATATAAACCCTCGAGTCACCCTCGTGGGGAAGAATGCTTGCCACTAGCTACACACTCTGCACTTGGAGTCTCAACCTAGCCATCACTACCCCATTCACAGTAGATCAAGGAAACTCATCTTGCAAACAACACATAAATAGCAACATATTCATCACACCAAACAACAAGGTTTTAGAAAACAAACTAATATTTTCATACCACACTCATTGGTATGATGAATACACTAACATGTTAACGTTGTTCTAACCAAGTAACTAGATTGGTGGTCTCATCTATATCTTCTTGAGTTTTCTTCAGATTCTTCTCTCAATGTCTTGGGGTATTCTTGATTTTTGTGAAGTGTATGTTTTTCTTCAAGTTCTTCAATAATATTGAGTGTAGATCTTCATGTGGTGAAAATAGTTCTTGCACTTCTTGGTATGGTCATGAACAATCATGCCTTGATGATATTCAAGAGGTGGGTCATCTAGAAAAAGAGAATGAAAGTTTGAAGGTGAATAATAGATGAGAGGATATAAGAAAGATTAAGAGGATTGTTTTGTTTCTAGAAAGTTTGAACATAGAAAATTTTCAATCCTAGGGTATTTTCCAAACTTAGGGTATCGAATTCTACAGGCAACACAATGCTCTGATACCATTTTGTAGCGTTCCCACATTTAAATAATGTAAGAACATCTGTATTATTGTGCTAGTCCCTGGATCAACTGCTAGCACCACAGTACAAGATGATATATCATGCAAATGCATCAAAAGTGTTACATCGCATGATCTAGTCTTTACAAAATAGTATTAAACTTGCATAGTCTTAGAAGACTAGCAGAAAACAAAGAAATACAGCGGAAAACATAGAACACATTGAGCCCATCTTCTTCATGTGCCACAGGCAAAACATGTTGGCGATAGTCTCGAGATCCTAAACGAAATCCTCACTCGTCTTCAGAAACATCTGCAATATGGAATATGCATCCACAAGGGAGTCAATACAATTTAATGTATTGGCAAGTAACACTATGTGGATATAATTGGCAAGACTAATACTACATGCATTATTGGCTGAGTGGAGTTTTGGCTAAGTTTGCACAAAGCAAATTTTCTCCTATCGCTTTTGTAAAATAACTTTTATTTTCAAGGGGTGGCATCATTGGACTGAAATCCAAGCACCTCAAATATTGTTCACTTGGTCAAATTTTACTTATTGAAAATGGTGATGTGATTCTTCCGTCCATCCTTGTCCAACTGCTCATAGTTGTCCATAACCGGGGACACGGCTAAGATCTTAGTTTGTTGACTCTGCTGAGCTTGTGCCCTTTCACCTTCAGACTCAAATCAAGTTAGTCCTTCCATTTTGGTTTAGACTAGGTCTAGGTTAAACTAACTTCATAGAAAGGGATATAACAAGTTAAAGTCTTGGTATTTTCCATTTGGGTCAAGGGCTGGACAAAAACAACTTGTTATTCTTCAACTTCTGTGGATGGCTCCAAGTCTTCACTTGCTTGTCTTCTTGAAGATTATCTTCATGCTTCTATTTTAGTCTTTTCCTTGGATGGATTATTCTCTTGATCTTGATAGATTTCTTCATGGCTTTCACTTAACTAATTTGGTTTGGGTATGGGATGGGCACAAAAATACCACTAAGTCAAGAGAAAGAAAATAGGAAGAAAGATAGAAAGAGGGAGGGGTATGTTTTCTTCTGGATTTCTTCACACTTGTACTTCCTTTAGTTGCTTCTAGTGGTGGAGTCTTTTCTTCAAAATTTCTTCATTGATCCTCCTTGTAGCTCTTCATGTTGCCACCAAGTTGAAAGTGAAGAGCCTTCTATTGCTTGAGTCTTGTTTTCCATTTACTAACTTGATGGATTCTTGAAGCAAGAATAGGGGGGTGGAGGAGTAGATAGAAAACTATAGTACTAGTGTTTTAGGTTCACTACTTTCTCTCTTATATGGTTTACATACTATGGACTTGGTAGAATGAATAGAAACAAAATCTAAGGCATGATCAACTAGTGGTTCACTAAGATGGATTTTTGGTCCAACTTACGAGGAAATGGTTCAAGGTTGTCCAAAAGGTTTAGTTACTGATGTCTCTGGTTCAAGGTTACCAAAAGGAGCAATTTTTCTTAAGGGAACATATTCTAATTATTTATAGAATTAATTCTATGCCTAAAATACTTAAATATACTACTTAATTCTAATTTCTAAACTAACTTGTTCAAAAAATTATTTTGGAACAGAGGATATGAAAGTACACATCCTAAGGTTTCCAAATATATTTTATTTGCAATTTTCGGATTTGGAGAATTTGAATTATGCCAAAATTCATCAAACAAGCATATTTAAATTTGAACTCATGTAGGTTTGTTAAATTTGAATTTCAACAGTGCTAAAAGATTCTACAGATCTAGGGAATTTCAAAAATTCCAAGTTTGCTAAATTTGGGCTTATGGTTAAAAAGATATGATGTTTCTAAGTTCTAGCGACTATTCTGCAAATTTACAAATATATTTTAGTTCGGAATTAAATCCAGAGACAGGCTGGGCCTAAAATGGCTATTTTCTGCACGGTGCGATGGAAAAGAGTTGGGCTTGGGCCGGTTAGGCGTTGCACTGAGCGAAAGATAAGCAATGCGCGCAGCTGACTTGGCACACATGTGGCGTGCTCCTATTGGTCTATACCGATTCGCTAGTTGATTCTATCGTGGACGTGCGATGCAGATAGGACAGTGGGGGTGCTAGGGTTAAACTCACCGTCGGCGGGGCGGCCGGAAATGGCCGATGCGGCGGCGCACCTGCTCGGAAATTCGACGGTGACGTTCTCCGGTGGACCTCGGGCTCGGGGAGATCACGGGGAGACTCCGCGCACCACGGTGAAAAAGATGACAACCACGAGATGGCCCCACGGGCACAGCAGCAACGGCGGCTAGGTGGCCCGATGTGGTCGTGCAGTTTCCGACTCCGGCGAGCGTGTCCTCGTCGCCACCCTGTACCAAAAACGCGAAAAATAGCCAAAGTGAGATGCGCAAGGAGGACGGGAATGAAAGGTGGCTAAAAGGGGGAGAGAGGATGGCTACGGTGGCCGGAATCATCAACGAATGGCGGCGGAACAGACGAACTCCGGCGAGGAATACTTGCGGCCTGGAGGCAAGATCCGATGGGGCGAGAGGGGGAAATGACGAGGAGGAGAAGGGGATTTAAGGGGTGCAAACGGATTTGTGATTGATGGCTTGTAAAGCCTGGTAATCAAGAGGATTAAATCCTCCATTATTCGGTAGAAACTGATGGAGGGAGGTTGATAACGATGATGACGTCATCATGACGTTATCTTTTTTTTCTTTTTTTTCTTTTTTTAATATCTTTTAATATACAAGTCCAAATGACCTCAAACCAATTGCAAAAAAATTGTAAAAATAATATCTTTCACTTAGAAGCATTTTTGTAAACTTTCAACATATTTCAAAAATCATATTTTGCAATTTATAAATAAAACATTAATAGTACTTAATGTTATTTAAAATTTGGAAAAATGATAAAATGATATGTTTAATTAAATAAAAATTTAGAGACATTATACGTATCAAAAACTATTTTTGGAAGTCATTTTTAAAACGTTTTCATATTTTATAATTTTAGGATATGAAGGATCTATCAATAGTAACTTAATCTTATTTTTAAAATAGAAAATTCAATGATTATCAAAGTGGCTTAGAAAAATTCCACAACCCATAATATTGTTTCCAAAGTCCTCTTTTATGTTATTTTCAAAGCAATGCATTTTATATTCACTCCTTTATGTTTATAACTTGGAATAACAACTAAAAGTTATTATTAAAATATTTTATTCTCATCAAATATTTTTTAGGCTTAGGACTTTATTAAGGGTTATAAATATTTGATTGTTGTTGCCATAAAATAATTTCAAGGTAATATTTGAATTGAAAACAATTTATGTAATAAAGTTTTCTAAAGATAAAATGGTTTTCTTTATCTAATGAAAATTCATTTTGAGAAGGTTTTAGGGTTTATGGAATAGAGATATAATTGGATCGGTAAATTCAATTTCATTGCATTATGTATTGTTTCCTTTTGTTTCTTGCTTCTCATTTTGTTCTTTGTGAATTGCATAAGTGCATCCACAATGCGTCAATGCTTAAGTAGGCGCTTAGGAAATAAAAATAAATCCAGCCTAATATAACTGGGAGCCAAACGCCCACCCTTTCAACGCGCGGCTCTTATATGAGACGCTAACTAAATGGTGTCAAGAGCTTCCGATACTCACGCGTAGGAAAAAAAAAAAGAAGCTAGCGCCAGGCGACAAGTCTTGCGCCCGACGCCCGGGATCAGAGACGTTAACCACAAATCGAGGAGGATCCAAATCCTGGCGTCGGCATTGTAGCGCCGCGCTGCGGATGCTCTAACATGAAACCAAAAAGTTTCAATTTTTTGTGATTTTTGCGTTTTCCAAAAAATCAGGGATGTTACACTCCAGTCTTTGATAATTATTATAAAGAAAGTTATAACATAGGCTATAATTACAATCATCCTCATGAAACTTTCCATAATTATGGTGGGATTACCCAAAACCATATCTTTAATATGAAACTTGGCTATCATGTTCAAGTTCTTTATGATAATCCTACTCTCGTTGCTATTAATAAGAATAACTATGCTTATGTGGAGAGTATTAATTCTTTTATGGATGTGGCTCATGATAAGAATGTTTCTTGTGATAGTTATATTGTTAATTTTATTCATGATGCTACTGAAAGTTATTATGATAGAGGGAAACATGGTTTTATGCATTTAAACAATATTAAGTTTCCCCTCTTTATGTTGAAATTTTTGAAGTTGCACTTATTTTGCTTTCCTATGCTTGTTGCTTTCTGTTGTCATGACTTGTTTTTCTACAAGATTATTTTTCATAGGAAGTGGGTTAGAATTAAATGTGTTTTAGATTTTCTTCTTGATGCTCTCTTATTGTGCTTCAACTCTTATTCTTATGTGAGAATCTTTTAAAAATCATTGTGCCTAGCTGAAAGGCGTTAAAGAAAAGCGCTATCGGGAGACAACCCGTTTTATTTCTCGGTTTTCATTCTGTTTTCTTTGGTTTTCTTTTGTGTGCTTTGCACCTGGGTGTTGTCTATTTCCTTATCAACCCCTTTGTATCTTTTCTTTTGTGTTTTTGTTGAGAAAAGTAAAGCCTCTTGTGGAAAATTGACACTATATTTCAGATTTCTGCGCAGAAAACAGATTTATGATGTCCACTGTTAATTACGTATAAAATCACAGAAAATTCAAACTGACTTGAGCTTTTTTTTTCATAATCCTGGGCTATATACGCAACTTTTATTGGTTGAACACTTTTTGATTTGAGCAACAGAAGATTTTATAAAAAAATTGATCTCTGCCTGGTGTTCTGATTTGACAGATTTCTGCCAATTATTGCATTTGCATCTTAATCTCTTTCTTTTGGTGTTCTTTTGAGAAAAGAGTTTTAAAATAAGTTGTGACAGTATCTAATGTGTTTATGGGTGTTGGGGTTTTGTTTAAACTGAACCATGTCAATTTGTTATTTCGATTGCACTAACGGGTCTCATGAACACAGTGAGAATTTTGGTGTGAACGAAGTTTTAAGGGGGGATGCCCAAGGCATCCCCTTCTTCATCGACAAATTATCAGGTCACTTCTAGTGAAACTATATTTTTATTCAGTCACATCTTATGTGCTTTACTTGAAGCGTTATGTTTTTTTGCCTTCAGTTTATTTAGTTTTATTTGCTGTAATAAATAGTTGGATCCTATCATACTTGTGTGGGAGAGAGACACGCTCGTTTTCATTGCTTAGAACACTCTAGTTTTCATTCTTATTGTTCTGTGAGTGTTCACTTTTTGCTAGCACTGCGTTTAGCCTTTGTTTTCATGCATCTCTTATTCAGAGTTGTTTGTTTTAGTAGTGTTATGTGAGTACTCTCATGTTTTCTTGCATTAGCATGTAGAGAACTTTTGTTAAAACATATTTTGTATGGTGCTTGTTGGGAAAAGAAACTTCTTCTTGAAGTAGAATTTTTAACGGTGCAAGTAGAAGCTTGTATAGACTGTGACTAGAACATTTTCATGTGATGCTAAATGTCATTTTAGTTTTAAAGCCTTGTGGTTATTGAGTAGCATGAATAGACTTAAATAGCTGAGGGTGTTTAATATGTCTTGAAAGATTCATGAGTTGTTCTTGCCATGGTAAAGCATCAATATATGGTATTCTCTTTCAAATGATTTATTTGGTTGACTTGGCGCATGCTCACACCATGTTTCTGACTACAAACCAGTCACGAATAGCCTCCATGACCACTTAGTTTTTGAACTTGTGATACCGCGTATTCTTTAATTAATGATTCTTATGTCGCTATGCATAATTATGGCTCTTATTCTCTCTTGATTTGTCGCTCCGAGTCTTTTGCTAGCCTCCACCTGTACTGAGTATGAGCTCTACTCGTGCATCCAAACTTCTTAAACCAAATTTTTCCCATTGTGTACACCATACCTACCTACATGTGGTATTTAACTGCCACTCCAAGTAAATCTCTCCTGTGTTACCTTTAAAACCTTCAAAATTATTCGTGCTTTGTGTTCTTGTTTTTGCTCATGAGGACGTCAATAGAGAATCTTTATCTCACTTGTTGATTGGATTTCACACCCTAGACTAGTGGCTTCATCCGCTTATCCAAATGATAGAAGAGCTGGCAGCGGGGTGCCCAGCCCCAAATTAATACAAACAAATTATCTTCACTATTTTTTCCACTGATCATATCAGTCAAAGCATAATTGTGTAAACAAAAGAGAAAGAGGGATGGCCTTCTACATCAGTTGCGTCCTTCACCATGGGAGCCGCTCTTGTGAATCCAGTTGGATTGTGACGTGTTGTATTGTATGTTTACCATTCGTTGACACTAGCATACACCCCTCCTAAAATATAGACATTGCTCCACAAATGTCAAACTTTTAATACCTCTATTTAATAAAATAAAAAGCTCTAGCACATGAGTGATCCCTGCTTCCCTCTGCGAAGGGCCTCTCTTTTACTTTTATGTTGAGTCTCCATCTTCTAACTTTATGCACAGTTGAGAGAGAATTTTTGCCATTCTAAGTTCTATGTGCATTTGTCCCATAAACATCAATAATTACTTCATGATGTGATATTATTTGTTCTTAAATTATTTGTTCTAGTCTTCGTCTTGAACTTTGAAAGTGTCCTGGCATTTATGTTTTGCCCCACTCTTAAGGACTATCGAAATATAACTTTGCCATGCTTTCTCTATACCTAAAACAAACGTTTACCTTTCTTTGCATTATTATTCATGATCCTTTATTTGAGTTACTCTTCGTTATGCAAAGTAATTTATTATTAAAGTTTTATTTATCATGCATGTGTTTAAAGTTTTATGATCTCAGCGTGCATATGCTTTTACATTAGATTGATCAAGTTTATAATAGTAGCATGTCACCTCAGAAATTATTGTTTAATCGTTTACCTACTCGAGCACGAGTAGGAACTAAGCTTGGGGATGTTTGATACGTCATAAATGTATCCCTAATTTCTGATTTTCCATGTTGTTTTGATGTTGTTTCCCACATGTTTTCCTTACACTTTATGTCATTTTTACACGTTTTTCGGGACTAGCCTACTAATAAAATGCCATAGAGCCAGTTCCCTGTTTTCTGCTGTTTTTAATTTCAGAAAAGTTGTTTTCTAGGAATTGGATGCCACGAAAGCCAAAGTTCCTATTTTCCCCGGAAGCATCCAGAATTCCAAAAGAGACTTGGCGGGGGGGCATAGAGCCCCCACACCATAGGCTCGCGTGGGCTTCCCTTCTGGCCGTGCCGGCTAGTGGTGTGGGCCCCTCGGGCGTCCACCGATGTTGCCCTTTCGCCTATATATACTCCCCCGATGGAAAACCCTAAAAACATCGACCTTTTCCACAAAATAAATCCGTAGCCACCGACAAGTTTCGGGGGACAGATCTCTATTCTCGCACCCTGCCGGGGCGGGGAAGTGCCCCAGGAAGCCATCTCCATCGGCTCCATCGCCATCTCCATAGCCGTTGTTGTCTCCTATGATGAGGAGGGAGTAGTTCTCCCCCGAGGCTGCGGGATCTACCGGTAGCTATGTGGTTCATCTCTCTCTTCCATGGTGTGATCTTTATGTGATCATGAGCTTGTAATCTAGTTGAATATGTAGATAGATCTTCATCTGTTATGCTACTCAAGTGGTTTGTTATCTCCGTAAACACTTTGATCACGGGGTAAAGGTGATAGTGTGTGCTCCGTGTTGTTTCGCATGATATTTATATCTTGTGTTGGAAGATGAACCTATGAAATTGTGGCGTTTGTTTAGTACTAATTTATGGTGCTCTTAGTGACATTGGGGTGCCCTAGAGAGGGAATATAGACTTGAGGAGTGATGTTAAAGCCCTACGCAATGATTAGTGTTCAGTATTCGACCGGAGAGTGGTTCGGACTAGCATAGTGAAGAGATGATATTTATGCATTCAATTATGTTTTCATTGTTGAGAGTGTCCTCTAGTGAAAGTAGGATCCCTAGGCCTTATTTCCAAGCATTGAAACACCGTTTTCCGCATGTTCTGCTACATGTTTGCTTGCTGCCATATTTATTTCAGACTGCTATTATCACTTATTATCATCCATATTACTTGCATTTTACTCTCTATTCGTCGAACTAGTGCACCTATATACCTGAAGAGTATATTGGGTGTGTTGGGGACACAAGAGACTTCTTGTATCTTGATTGCAGGGTTGCTTGAGAGTGATATCTTTGACCTCTACCTCCCTGAGTTTGATAAACCTTGGGTGATCCACTTAAGGGAAACTTGTTTCTATTCTACAAACCTCTGCACTTGGAGGCCCAACACTGTCTACAAGAATAGAAGCGTGCATAGACATCATGGTATCACTTATGCTTTGATTAATGATGTTTATGTCCCTATGCATGATTATGGCTCTTATGCTCTCTTGATTTGTCGCTCCCAGTCTTTTGCTGGCCTCCACCTGTATTGAGTATGGAATTCTACTCGTGCATCCAACTCCTAAAACCAAAGTTTTCCCATTGTGTCCACCATACCTACCTACATGTGGTATTTAGCTGCCACTCCAAGTAAATTTCTCATGTGTTACCTTTAACACCTTCAAAATTACTCCTGCTTTGTGTTCCTGTTTTTGCTCATGGGGACGTAAATAGAGAATCTTTATCTCATTTGTTGATTGGATTTCACACCCTGTACTAGTGGTTTCATCCTCTTATCCAATTGATAGAAGAGCTGGCAGCGGGGTACCCAGCCCCAAATTAATACACACAAAATCTCTTCACAAGTTTTGCCCCTGATTTATCAGTCAAAGCATAATTGTGTAAACAAAAGAGAAAAAGGGATGACCTTCTACACCAGTTGTGTCCTTCATATGGGAGCCACCCTTGTGAAATCTAGTTGGTTTGTGACGTGCTGTATTTTCTGTTTACCATTCGTTGACATTAACATACATCTCCCGAAATATAGACAATCCTCCATGGTATGTCATTGTTGGCAGGCACCCGAGGATTCAGTTAGCCATGGTTTGTATAAGATGGATGGGAGGAGTGTCAAACTTTTAATACCTCTGTTTAATAAAATAAAATCTCTAGCACATGAGTGATCCATGCTTCCCTCTGCGAAGGGCCTTTGTTTTACTTTTATGTTGAGTCTCCACCTTCTAACGTTATGCACAATTGAGAGAGCACTTTTGCCATTCTGATTTTTATGTGCATTTGTCCCAGAAACATTATTAATTGATTCATGATGTGTTATTGCTAGTTCTCTAATTATTTGTTCTAGTCTTCCTCGTGAACTTTGAAGGTGTCATGGCATTTATGTTTTTGCCCACTCTTAAGGACTAGCGAAATATCACTTTGCCATGCTTTCTTTATACTTGAAAGAAACGTATATATTTTTTGCATTGTTATACATGATGTTTCATTTGAGTTACTTCTCATGATGCAAAGTGATTGCTATGCTTTATTATTAAAGTTATATTTATCATGTCTGTGTTTAAGTTCTATGATCTCAGCTTACATATGCTTTTACATTACTATGATGATCAAGTTTATGTTAGTAGCATGTCACCTCAGAAATTATTTTGTTTTATCGTTTACCTACTCTAGGACGAGTAGGAACTAAGCTTGGGGATGCTTGATACGTCTCCAACGCATCTATAATTTCCGATGTTCCATGTTGATATTACGTCAATTGCTACATGTTTTCTCCCTTCTTTATAGCATTTTTACACGTTTTCCAGGACTAACCTATTAACAAGATGCCAAGTGCCAGTTCCCTCTTATCTGCTGTTTTTTATTTCAGAATATTTTTTCTGGAAATATTCTCAGAATTGGACCCCACGAATCCCGAAGTTCCTATATTCCCCGGAAGCATCCAGAAGTCCGAAGAGGAGTCGAAGACGTGCACCAGGGGGCCCTCGCCATAGCCAGGCGCGAGCCCCCCTTAGCCGCGCCTGGGGGTGGTGAGGCCACCCTGGTGGCCCACCAGCATTTCTCTTCCGCCTATTTAAGGAGTTCCTCCCGAAAACCCTAACCTAATAGGCAAAATTCCACAAAACCTTCCGCAGTCGCCGTCATCGTCAACCCAAGTTTCGGGGGACACGTCTGGGTTCTGGCACCCTGTCGGGACGGGGAAGTGCCCCCGGAAGCCATCTCCATCGACTCCACCGCCATCTCCATCGTTGTTTCTGTCTCCTACGATCAGGAGGAAGTAGTTCTCCCCCGAGGCTAAGGGCTCTACCGGTAGCTATGTGGTTCGTCTATCTATCTCATGGTTTGATCTATATGTGATCGTGAGCTTTGTAATCTAGTTTAATAAGTATATGTTACTCTTTATCTATTGTGCTACTCAAGTGTTTTATTAATATGAACTTTGGAGTCACCTTGTCCCACGGTGTGAAGGTAACAGTGTGCACATCGTGTGTGTCTCCTCTATGAATTGTGGTGTTTGTCTAGTACCTTCTAGGGCGCACAAGTTGATAGTGTGGGGCTAACTAGACATGGGAATGCTTACTTTAAGGAATGCTTTTTGCAGCCCTACGCAATGATTAGTGTTCGTTATCCAACTGGAGAGCGTTAAGAGTAGCATAGTGAAGAAAAGATATTCAGTTATTCAATTATGTGATCATTGTTGAGAGTGTCCACTAGTGAAAGTAGAATCCCTAGGCCTTGTTTCCAAGAATTGAAACATCGTTTTCCTCCTGTTCTGCTACATGTTTGCTTGCTGCCATATTTATTTCAGATTGCTATTATTACTTATAACCATCCATATTACTAGCATTTCACTATCCCTTCGCCGAACTAGTGCACCTATATACCTGAAAAGTATATTGGGTGTGTTAGGGACACAAGAGACTTCTTGTATCTTAATTGCATGGTTGCTTGAGAGGGATATGCTTGACCTCTACCTCCCTGAGTTCGATAAAGCTTGGGTGATCCACTTAAGGGAAATTTGCTGCTGTTCTACAAACCTCTGCACTTGGAGGCACAACACTGTCTACAAGAATAGAAGCGTGCGTAGACACCAGTTATATGCACAAATAAACAATTTGTGTCCTAACAAAAGGTTTCTATCCACCTCTTTTGAAAAGTACAAGTTTCTGTCGATTTAGCTGGAAACGGACAAATTTGAACTTCAACTAGATTGTAATTTGCTCAAGATTTTTGGCAAAAATCATTTTAGGTACAAAACTACCTATTTCAACACAGATACACCAAGAGTTTCTCAATATTCAACCCCTAGATACGAACGGTCATGCCCGTCGTCTTGACTTTTCCCTGACACCGACTGAGAAAAATCGAGAAAATTCAAGAAAAAACCCTAAATGACGCGAGACCTTCGCACGGTGTCATTACATATGTCCTAGTATCCACCAAAAATAATAAACTTGGAATATGAAAGTTTTGTTGAAAACGTGTTCACGAAAAAGAGCTATCTCCTTCGAACATTCTAGGGTTTCGGTCCAAATGACGGGTGTTATGGCAAAATACA
Organism: Alopecurus myosuroides; assembly: GCA_028641055.1. Lineage (NCBI taxonomy): Eukaryota > Viridiplantae > Streptophyta > Magnoliopsida > Poales > Poaceae > Alopecurus > Alopecurus myosuroides. Next base: position 359,124,819 of record CM054060.1, on the reverse strand, counting down.
TGGCATAGTTTTTTTTAATGAGCCCATATTCCACACAAGCATGCATCTTGGAAGCACAGACAATGTTGACGCAGGAATTTTTTTCTTTTTATTGAATAAAAAACCATTTTCCATTTTCCGAGTGTCAAATATGTTGCAAAACTTGGGAGCTGCATTTTTTGAATATACTAGACCATGTTATATGCACAAATAAATAATTTGTTTCCTAAGAAAAGGTTTCTATCCACCTATTTTGAAAAACACAAGTTTCTGCTGATTCTGCTGGAAACGTGACAAATTTGAACTCCAGCTAGATCGTAATTTGCACAACATTTTTGGAAAAAATAATTTTTAGGTACACAACTACCTATTTTAATAGAGATAAACCAAGAGTTTATCAATATTCAACCCCTAGCTACGAATGGTCATGCTCGTCGTCTTGACTTTTCCCTCAAACCGATTGAGAAAATTCCAGAAAATTCAAAAACAAAAAAAAATGACGCGAGACCTTCCCCTGGTGTCATTACATATGTCCTAGTATCCACCAAAAATAATAAACTTGGAATACGACAGTTGTGTTGAAAAAGTGTTCACAAAAAGTGTTATCTCCTTCGAACATTCTAGGGTTTCGGTCCAAATGACGGGTGTTATGGCCAAATACATGGCATAGTTTGTTTTACTGTGCCCATATTCCGCACAAATATGCATCTTGGAAGCACGGACAATGTTGACGGAGGAAGATTTTCTTTTTATTGAATAAAAACAATTTTCCATTTTCCGATTGTCAAAAATTGGTTTTTTGTGAAGGGCCTACCACAAATATGTTGCAAAACTTGGGAGCTGCATTTTTTGAATATACTAGACCATGTTATATGCACAAATAAAAAATTTGTTTCCTAAGAAAAGGTTTCTATCCACCTCTTTTGAAAAACACAAGTTTCTGCCGATTCAGCAGGAAACGGGACAAATTTGAACTCGTAATTTGCTCACGGTTTTTGGAAAAAATCATTTTAGGTACATAACTACCTATTTGAACAGAGGTACACCAAGATTTTCTCAATATAAAACCCCTAGCTACGAACGGTCATGCCCGCCGTCTTGACTTTTCCCTGAAACCGACTGAGAAAATTCCAGAAAATTCAAAAAAAAAATGACGCGAGACCTTTGCGTGGTGTCATTACGTTGTCCTAATATCCACCAAAAATCATCGGAAGAAGCTTTATCAAACCTTTTATGTCGGAGATAGAACAAAACAATCTGTATCGCCATCATACAGCCCTACCGTGGCTCGTGAGTCCATATATGCATATCAAATGCACGATAGGACATATGATGGAGAATCCGAATGATTTGTATTTGGTCATGAACCGAACGGTGTATGCAGGGAATCCGAGAGGTGGGCCTTATATAGGGCCGTGTGGCTCACAAAGTGATTGTGCTAGTTTTGATCCAACGGCTCACAAGAGCTCGAAAGAAACACACACATGATTCAACGACTCACAAGAGCTATAAATAAACAAACCCCTGATCCAACGACTCACAAGAGGTAGAAAGAAACACACGATATGTGTGATTCTTCCTGATTGGTGGGATTCAGATGCTCGAGAACCCCTCTCCGACGAAACCCTAACCATTTAGTCCCGGTTGGTAAAACAAGCTGGTACCAAAGGTAGATAGTGGATACTAGGACATACATAGTGACCAAATTAAATGGTTTTTTAATAATTTAAAATGTTTTCATATAAAAAAATTCATTGTGTTTCAAAATCAATACATGATTAAAGTATTTTAATGATTATCGTGGAATACCGAAATAAATAATTTAAACCCTGTGTCAAATTTTGGACTTAATAATAGTTTCTAGAAAAATTTAAATCCATTTTGAAATTTCAAAATTTGAAAATGTGACAAAACATCAGAAATTTATTTTTTAATTGATAGATTTTAATTTGACAAAATTTTAGAAATTAGTTTCATGTCATTTTGGACTTTTCTTTCAAAGGTTATAGTTTTATTAATAAAACAGGAAAAGAAAAAGAGAAAATAATAGAGAAAAGAGAAAATACCTTTGGTACCGGTTCTATCCACCAACCAGTACCAAAAGTCCGCTGGTTCGCATGGCAAATTTCTGTGGCCCCGGAGAAAACTTTGGTACCGGTTGGTGGCTAGAACCGGTACCAAAGGTGCACTTTGGTACCGGTTGTTGCTACTAACTGGTACCAAAGGTTCTTTGGTACCGGATGGTAGCAAAAACCGGTACCAAATAACATATTTCCGTGGGACTTAGCCGTTTTGTCTGTTTTCGATTCAGAAGACGCAGACGAAGAAGAACCGCCTCTGGGCTCCCGACAAAGACGAAGAACGCCGCCAGGCCGCTCGCCGCTCCACCAGCCACCCCGCTCCTCCGCCGACGGTGCTCCTCTTCCGCCGCTTCGAAGCTGAGCTTCCCCACTTGTTCCCCCGCGTAGAGTAGCTAGGGTACATGCGTGTAGGATCCGCCGTCGCGAGCTCGTCGCCGTGCCCGCTCCGGCGACCAAAACCGGGCAGCGCCGCCACGGCTAGGCGCGGCCATGCGATTGCAACATGCCCACGCATGCGGGTCGGCGTCGCTGGAATTTCCACCGATGGCAGCTCCCGAGACGGTGTGCTCTCGGGTGACGTCGTGATGAAGTCACCGCGGGTCCCACCTGCCATTTAATTTAACGAAAATTGATTTAATTGGTAAAATCAATAACTTTTATTTTGTAATTCAGAAAATCTCATAGACAGCGAGAGCGAGACGACGAAGTGATGTCCGTCCACCGCCGTCTGCCGTGCACGCCCATATCCGGCGCCGACGCGCCCATCTCCGGCGATCCTCGAGGTAAGCGCCCCCCTTCCCCTGTATAGTAGCTAGGTAGGTTTAGGTTTAGGTGTTTAGGTTACAGAAAAAATACTTTAATTAGCTAGCGTGTTAGACAAAAATTAGTGTAGTGTGTTAGAGAAAAAGAAATTACTATAGCTTATGTTAGAGAAAATTTAGTTTAATTAGCTAGTGTGTTAGACAGAAATTAGTGTAGTGTGTTAGACAAAAATTAGTGTATTAGTGTCAGAGAGAGAGAGGAGGAAGAGAGGGAGGAGGAGGAAGAGAGAGAGGAGAATTTTTTACGTTGTTCCGAAAAATAAACTCGAGGGAGAGAGAGAGCAGAGAGAGAGATAAAGAGAGAGAGAGGGGAGAATTTTTTATGTTGTTCCGAAGAATAAACTCGAGGAAGAGAGAGGGTGAGAGAAAGAGAGAGAGAGAGAGAGAGAGAGAGAGAGAGAGAGAGAGAGAGAGAGGAGGAAGAAGTGCACTGAGAAGGCCGGAGGGAGAGGAGGAAGAGGATCCGTGGCAGCCGAAAAACTTTGGCGGGGTAGAGGCATGGTGGTATCGACGCGGAAACTCGGCGACTTAGAGAAAAAATTAGTGTAGGACTCAGAGAAAAAATTAGTGTAGGATTTAGATTTATATTTGATCACTTGGGGAAATAAAATTATGTTTTTTTTATCACTCGGAGAAATAAAATTAGGTTTAGAGCACTAAGTGAATTTGTTGAGTAAATAGAACATTCTATAAGTGAATTTAACTACTTAGTGTTTTTTATGAAATTTGCTATTTTAAATTTTGTAAGTGCATAGAAAATTTGTTATTTATGAAATTCGCTATTTCAAATTTTGTAGTGACATTAAGCTATGGATCCGGACGCTGCCCCCTTGATCCGAGATGAGGAGAAAGAAGATTTGTTGCAACAATTGATATATAATAATGTCGGTCAATCATAACACGAGGAGCAAGACGATGGCGATGAGTTAGCCTCACAATTTCTGAACGACTATGGTGAAGGACTTGAGTCTGAAGAAAGAAGAGAGGACGAAGTTCCCATTATAAACTCCGGCAAGGTGGATTTCTATATTATGAGGTTGTGTTAATTAGTAGATGAATTGATTTATTTGTATTGCACTTATTAACGAATCATTTTTCTTTTAGCCTTCTGGATCATCAAGCAAATTTGCTAAAAAGCAAGGTCCTCGAGGCCCGACGAAACCTCTATCGGGCGAGCCTAGGTTACCCCTCACCGCATTTAAGGCTACTGAAAACCGGTGGAACCCGAAGCGAACGTCCGTAAATTTATAAATCTAGCTGTAGTTTTTGTTAGGGATCATATACCGATCATTATTGAGCATTGGCATAAGCCGAAAAATGCGACGGAGGATGAAGCTAGTTATCTCAGGAACACTACAAAAGATTTAGTTTGGGATTGTCTACTGGCACACTTTAACCTACCGGAAAACTTCACGGATGGCCAGAAGGAGAAGGTAAAGGACTGGACTCTTAGGAAGATGGCCATACAATTCCAGATCTGGAAGAAAAAGTTGTGGGGCAAATATTCAGATGAAAAACCAGTATTCAGTGGAAGACTAGAGAAGATAAAAGACCACTGGCCCGCATTCAAGGCGTATAAGACCTCGTCAGCCCATGCGTCCCGATCAGCCACAAATATAGTAAATTCTAAGAAGAAGAAATATTATCATAAGTTGGGGTCAGGTGGCTACAAGACTGCCATTCCTAAGTGGAAATCATTTGAAGCTAAACTGATGGATGCAGGGGTCATTCCACAGACACATGACTGGTCCGAACGGTCCAAGTTCTGGTTGTATACACATAGGGTAGGGTTGGATCCAAAGACACGGCAGATCGTTGCAAAGGGAAAATGGAAGGAAAAAATTGCAGAAGTCACCCTGAAGCTTGTAGATGCAATAGAAAACGTTAGAAAGGAAGAGTACATTCCTGATAGAGAGAATGACGAGCTGACACTTGCTCTAGGGAATCCTGAACATGTTGGACGAGTACGAACCCTCCCAGGTGTCAACTTGAAGGAAGCGTGGCCGGAGTGCGCTGACAATTATAGAAGTCGTTCGAGAACGAAGAAGAAGTCTGTTGATCGGTTATGGACATTGGAACATAGGGTGCAGCAGCTGGAGAGAATCAAGACTCAACTAGTTGGCAGAGGGCACCTGATCAGCAGCTGCTTATAGAAGATCCTGAAGCCGATGCCGCCCTATCTCAGCCAAAAAGCAGCGTGGGTTCCACACATCTTGAAAGCTACCCCGTGGATTATGTCACGGAGAAGACAAAGTGTGAGCTACATGTGCCAATGAGGAACATATCTATTAAGGTGGAGGTCGGCTTTGTTTATCCACAACAAGATGGAGCAATGCACCATCATCAGCACATTCTAGCTGACTATGCTCTTGTCGAGGTGGATGACATTGTGCCTATTTTTGAAAAAATGGATCTTGATATTCCTGGTGGTAACGATGAGAAGACATTGGGCGATGTCAAACACGGTTTCTCCCTATGGAACAAGAAATACATCGTCTTTTCAGATCCCGTGCCAATTAGAACACCGACTCTTCCTGGTAACAGTCCACCACATGAGCAGGAAGGGCCATCGACTTCTCGTGGTAGCAGTCCACATGAGCAGCCAAGTCCACACCTACCTGAGGGGGGCAACACGAGTCCACCATCTCGATATCCTCCGCGCAAGGAAGCCCCCGCTAAGCGGAACGGTTCGCCGGCTAGGAGAGACCTATAATGGAGAGAACACAGCCGCCTCTTGATACGTCATAAACGTATCCCTAATTTCTGATGTTCCATGTTATTTTCATGTTGTTTCCAACATGTTTTCCTTACACTTTATGTCATTTTTACATGTTTTCCGGGACTAACCTATTAACAAGATGGAGCGAGTTCCCTGTTGTCTGCTGTTTTTAGTTTCAGAAAAGTTGTTCTGGAAATATTCTCGGAATCGGAAAATTTGAAAGCCAGAAGTCCTAAAAGTCCCGGAAGCTTCCAAAAGTCCCGAAGAGCCCCGGAGGGGGGCCACAGGGTGGCCACACCATGGGGTGGCGCGGGTCCCCCTGGCCGCGCCACCTAGGGGTGTGGGCCCCCTGGCTACCTCCCGGCATCGCCCTTTCTCCCATATATACTCCCCGATGCATAAACCCTAGGAGAAATCGACCTTTTGCGCAAAATACATCCGTAGCTCCGCCGCCGCCACCGACAAGTTTCGGGGGACAGATCTCTGTTCTGGAACCCTGCCGGACGGGGAAGTGCCCCCGAAAGTCATCCCCATCGACTCCACCGCCATCTCCGTCGCCGTTGATGTCTCCTATGATGAGGGGGGAGTAGTTCTCCCCCGGGGCTGAGGGCTCTACCAGTAGCTATGTGGTTCATCTCTCTCTCCCATGGTGTGATCTTTATGTGATCATGAGCTTTGTAATCTAGTTGAATATGTAGATTGATCTTCATCTATTATTCTACTCAAGTGGTTTTGTTTTCTCCGTAAACACTTTGATCACGGGGTAAAGGTGATAGTGTGTTCACCGTGTGGTTTAGCATGATATTTATATCTTGTGTTGGAAGATGAACCTATGACATTGTGGTGTTTGCGTGGAACCATCTGGGTCTCATGGTGATAGCATGGGGGTTACTTGGTTGGGAAAGTTCTTACTCTGAGGAGTGTTGTTAAATCCCTACGCAATGATTAGTGTTTGTTATTCGACCGGAGAGTGGTTCGGAGTAGCATAGTGAAGAAATGATGTTTATGCATTCAATTATGTTTTCATTGTTGAGAGTGTCCTCTAGTGAAAGTAGGAGCCCTAGGCTTTATTTCCAAGCATTGAAACACCGTTTTCCGCCTGTTCTGCTACATGTTTGCTTGCTGCCATATTTATTTCAGATTGTTATTATCACTTATAATCATCCATACTGCTTGTATTTTACTCTCTCTTTGCCGAACTAGTGCACCTATATACCTGACAAGTATATCGGGTGTGTTTGGGACACAAGGACTTCTCGTATCTTAATTGCAGGGTTGCTTGAGAGGGATATCTTTGACCTCTACCTCCCTGAGTTCAATAAACCTTGGGTGATCCACTTAAGGGAAACTTGCTACTGTTCTACAAACCTCTAGCACTTGGAGGCCCAACACTGTCTACAAGAATAGAAGTGTGCGGAGACATCACCTCTTCAGAAGTTACCTTGGGAAAGAACTGATGAGGAAAACGCCACCATCAGTCGTTCTGAGGTGGTTGCCCATTTTGCTAAGAAAGTATCAGAGATACCTTTTGAGAAGACACTAGATCCGGTGAAAGTTGTGCGTACCGTTGAGAATCTATATGACCATGTACCATCGCCGCCATCAAACTATAGGAGTTCTATTGATAGGTCATATGACGAGATGGTCGAGGCAGGAAAAGGGAAACCGGTGGTCCAGGCAGAAAAAGGGAAACATGTGGTCCAGGCGGAAAAAAAGGAAACAAGTTCCCCAGTTCGGAGAACAAGCCAGTCAATCGGTCGCCCCTCTCAAGGTGTTTGATGAGAAGGCCGTTCAAAGTACTAATCAAGAATACACAACCGATATTGATTACGCCAGCGCTGAATTAGCATATAAATTTGAACGAGGCAAAAATTTGGTCGAGAATGTCTCCATCCTACCAAGAAGAATGCACAAATTGCATAGCTGGTACTTGAGTAGGGCAAAAGAAGGGTACGAAACTATCATGGTGGGAGTTAAGGAGGATCACTACTTCCAATATTACGATGTGAGCATTGACTTCGAGGATCCTTTTGGGTTATACAATCTCCGGACCCTCGACAAATCGTTGCTCAGTTTCTATTGTCAGTAAGTGATTTATTTATGTAATTTGAGAAGTCTTTAGCTTAGTTCGTTTATTTTCTGCAGTTATCCTCAATTTAACCTTTTGTGCGCTATATTATGTAGATTGAAGATGTTCGAATGCAAAAGGGATGAAATCACGGACATTGGGTTCATTGACGCGGATACAAAGAACCATTAAAGAACTCATGTACAACAAGGATACACCAGAGACTTTGCTAAGGTTTTGGAAGCATCAACGTGACAAAAAACTAATACTTTGGCCTTACAACTACAAGTGAGTGTTACCGTCTTCTAACACATTCTATTTTGCTCACGAGATGTTAAAATTTTAAGTAATGAGTTATATCTATGACACTGTATATTTAAATGTGCGCAACTTCCATTTTATTCTTATCATCATTAGAATGCATGAAGGATACGTTGAAGTCTACGACTCACTAACTAAAGATCCTAAAGATTACAAGCACTGTTTTGATATGCTCAAAAGGTAATTTTAGTTAATTCTTATCGACTTTTTTGTTAGTTTGCTAATGTCAACAAATTAATAACTCTTTTATTCATTTTCTCTGTCGGGCAGCGTATGGGAAACACTCATCAAGAAAGATCCGGACGGTGGATGGTCACCGAAGCTGACATGGCGTGCGAAAGTAAGTACTACTACCTAGGTCCATACGCCTTTACCATACTTGATTATTATTTGATTAAATTATATTCTGGTAAAGAAATGCGCGCAACAACCAAAGGGGACTAATCTATGTGGTTACTATGTTTGTTAGAACATTCACAAGATTGTCAACGAGAATATAAATAATAACATCAATAAAGAGGTACGTAAACTATATTCACAAGTTTATTTTGTTACCATCAGTTATGCTGAGTTTCTGTCATAATTGTTTTATCATGATTTGATATATATATATATATATATGTATATATATATATATACACACATAACTCATGTATTCATTTGTATCTCATTCTTTTACAGTTGGCAAGAAAGCGGGAGAAACTCCCCATCGAGCGCCGCTTTCAAGCAATTGGCGAGGAATTGGCGGGATTTTTCCTTCGGGATGTCATAGCTCCTTTCGGAGAGTACCACCATGTTTGATATTATGCCTCAATGTAATAGTGAGCTAGCTACATGTGATATATAGTATGTCTCGGAGAGTACCACTATGAAACACTACTTAATTTGCAATCTTATGTAATTAATTGCATGTGTTATATATATGCACCAAGTTGATATCGGCATCAACTTAATCTTCATGTAGATATTATATGTATACCCAAACGCGTTTCTAGCGCATCGACGCGATCCTCGTACGATGAAACGGTCCGATACGGCCCCTAAACCCTAAACCCTGGATTATCTGTCGCGGCACAGAATCTAGGGTTTAGGCCCCAAACCTTTGGTACCGGTTCATGTTACGAACAAGTACCAAAGGTCTCCAGCCCCGTGGGATCCCCTGAGCCCAGTGGAGGCGCCTTTAATACCGGTTCGTAAGGAACCGGTACTTAAGATAGGGGGGTCTTGAGTGCCGATTAATTAGTACCAGTTGTCCAACCAGTACTAATGGCCCTCTAGAACCGGTACTGTTAGGGTATTTTCCACTAGTGTATGCCGCGTCACGCACGACGAAGGGAACTTTCGGATATCGACTCCAACTCTAAGATGGATCAGCCAACGGACCGTCCACCCATAAGAGCCTAAAGGTTGGCGAGAGAACGGCGGGGCCGCACCCGACTGGACGAGGGGTTGACTAAGAAGCGTTGATGACGGTGTTCATGGTGCCCTGTAACCCATGATCTAGACGCGGCCAACAATGACTCCAACTACCGCACCGAGGACTCCATGAGCCACCTAGAAGACGCCTCCAAAGGAGGGAATGAATGACACAGTCGTGTCTCCGTCGCCTGATCCAGAAGCCGGATCCAAGGTTTCCCCTGGTGTTTGAGGAGGGGAAGCACGGACAGCGCCATGACGACGCCTCCAAGGAGGTGACGGCAACCGCGGGCGTCGCCGTCGTCAGCTTCATGCAGGATTTCGCCCTCACCATGTCGTCGACCCAAACGTCCATCGGACATGTGCAGGAAGGAGCCGCCTTTCGCCCCACCACAGAGAGAGGAGAGCCAGAGTTGCAGTTAGCAGAGGTCGAAGTGCTAACCAGTGTCTCACCATCACCAAAAACGGGAGCAGAACGGTGAGGACCGAGCCGCCGCCACCACCAAGGACGCCCCATGTGTCGGCCGACCAACACGGCTGTTGTATCCATGCAGCAGCACACCGGAGAAGATCCTCGCACCGCCACTAGAACAATGGCCCACATAGGCCCGCACGGACCCAGAACGGGCCCGGCCGACCACCGGGTTGAGGACGCCCTCCACACACAACAGCTTTGCACCACCAGCCGCACCACTTCCGCGCAACCCTCCATAGGGCCGACATCGACAGCTCTTCCTCCTGCTCCCCCGCTGTGTCGTCGCGCCCCATGCCAGCGCGCCTCCTCCGCCTGACGCCTTCGTCCCGTGCCGCCACCGTCGAGCAAGGGGAGAGGAGGCCTGCCGACGACGATAAAGACAGGGATTCGCCTGTCGGCGCCTCGTGGCGGCGGTGAAGAGAGGGTAGGGAGGAGGAGGCGCCGGAGCCTGGCGGCGCTAGGGTTCCCCCAGGTCGCTCGCGTGAGCGACACGGGAGGGGACGGGACCTGGACGTGTCCGAGCAACTTATTTAAGCAAGAGTAAGCTTATTCTTTATATTAATAATGAAAAACAAAATCACAACGCCTTACAAAGAATTAAACATCATCCGGAAGCCACCTTTCCAACGAAAAAAATCGCCACACCTACAAACTTGATGAAAGGGGTGGACTTGTCGGAACCGTGTGCCCTGAACTCACACACCAACACGCTTCATATAATCCCGTTGCCTCCACCAAGCTGTCCGACGACGAGCCGAGAGCACAATCTGTTCCAGCTGGCTCGCAGTGCACACCGTGTGCGCACGCTCAAAAGCCGATGTCGTCGTCTTCCACGAAACCATCTTCTGGGGTGATCGGCATAGAAACTTTCTCAGGCGTGTCGTTGACGCCGTCACGGAGACAAACGGCACCTCCACCTTGCGCACGTCCATCATCCCGCGTATGTTGTGGAGACCCCGCAGCGCCACGCCGCCGAGACTCGCCATCGTTGATGCGCTAGATGCAACACCGCTATATCATCTCGAACACCACCATCTGCCATGGTGCCCCAAGCCAGATCCAACTCCCACACTTTGCCTCCAAGGAGGAGAACGACGCTAAACACCACCAACGTCTGATCCGGAAATGATCTAGGGTTTCCCCTGGAGCGATATCAACAAGGTTACGATGTCCACGGACGCCACCGTCGATATCCGACTACCGCCAGATTCTTGCAGCAGTCCCAAGCGCCCACCTCTATTCGGGCGGGCTTGTCCACCAAGCCTGCCTCGCCACACCGCCGTCAATAACCGCTGGCCGTTCTGGCCAATGGTCGCGTAGCACCGCAGACCAAGCCGAGCGCCGACATCTACGGTGGTCAGATCCAGTCAGATCCTAGTCCAAAGGTCACGTGCCTCTGCTCTGATTGCAAGGACGATCTACGGATTCTCTCCTACAGCGGTGTAGTTGAGTTGACAATCTACGGATTCTCTTCTTGTCAAGTTCTTGGGGTCATGAGGCTTGTATCCATCTTGGGTGACCCTCCAAAGCTCAATACAAGAAGAGTTCAAGTGAGTATACATATAATGTTGCCAATTATCAAAAGTATGTGCATCAATTTTAGGAGGATCGCATGTAGGAATTATATGAGGATGTGGGACGGGAGGATCGGGAGAGTACCGTCCTTCGACATAGTGGTAATCTTCCTTCTCTTCCGTACCCTTAGAAGTGGAGTCTTCAGGGGGATCACTTTTAGGTTGTCCACCATTATCCCCATATTTAGCTTCCCCCAGTATTTCTATTGAAGGAGATGAAATGGAGGTCTCCGGTTCTGTCGTGTTTGTCACGGCAAGTTTCCTCGTACGAGAACTAGATTGCGAGGCCATTGCTTCTAAGAGAAACTTCGAAAGGGTTAAGGTGGAAACGAGAGACGCGACTTTACCCAGGTTCGGCCCCTCTATTGAGGGAAAACCTACTCCTGCCTTCTTACTATCAGGGAACAAGGTCTCGATTACAAAGGGCAATTTCGGCTCTCAATGTCTCGAGCTACCTTGCTGTTGGTTTGGAACTTGTTTCTCTACGTCCCAGGGTCTCGCCTTATATTGTGGAAAAGACCTCCGGGTTACAGGGAAGTCTGGGCCACACCCGTCCTCGAAGTCCTAGCTCTCTCCGGCTCCTGGCCGCCTCGCTCCGGTTCTTGTCATGACCTCGCTACTCCCTACCGGCCTTGAACTGCCCTCCAGGCTCTCGGGATTCCATGTCTTCCCTCCTGGGCCTTGGGCCGGTTCCTTCATCCCATCCGGGTTATACTCACTGTAACCCGATTCTTCTTGACTTAACCCGGCTCTTCTTGACATAACCCGGGTTTAGCATCTTAGACCGGATGGGATGATCTCCGGTTTATATTGGTGGCTGGTAAGGCTCCCCCTTACCTATTCCCCCAACATTAGCCCCCAGGTTAACATGAACGTCAAAGTTTGAACTTAAGAAGTTCACGTTAAACTTTTCTCGGGAAACATTTAATGCTAATCTTTTACTCCAAGAAAAATAACCTCCCAGAATATCTGTTCCGGATTATTCGGGAATCGTCATTATCGTCAGGATCATATCTTGCCAGTTTTTAGAAAGATAACTCCGCACCTTATCACTAAGATATTAGTAACCAAAAAGATTTGGTTTATCCCGGATTCTTCTCCGCGTATTTTCCTCAGAAAAAATCTCCATTCTCATATCCAATCTCGTCGTATATTTCCTGCAAAAATGTTAATATGGAGGGGCCTTTGTGCAAAAATTACCACTTAACCCTAGGGTTTAGGCCCCGCCTATAAATAGCAGGGGTACGGCCCCCTAGGCTCATTCGCTCCCCGCACCCTCCACTTCATCTGCCACCTCCAGACCAAGCTCAAGAGCTCCCTTTCCTTTCGTGCGTCGTCGCAGCCCGGAGCATCACCGGTGTTCACCTCAAGATGGTGAAGGACAAGAGCTTGGCGTCCAAGGCCGGCGGGAAGGGGAAGAAGAAGAAGACCGGAGGGGCTTCCGGTTCTGGAGCTGCCGGTTCAGGAAGAGGGAAAATGCAAGTAAACTGGTGTAAGTCGGAGATGACCCAAGGCCGGCTTATGGAGATGGAAGACTCTGGGTTACTTCCCAAGAACTTATTTTGGCGTGCCCTTGGGAATGAGATCCGGCCCGAACCTGGGTCGGGCGAGGTAATAATTTTTGAAGCCCACATTCTCCATTGGTTTCGTCCACACGGGTCTCTCTTTTTTCGCCGGCTCTTGAGTTATAATGGCCTCCATCCTCAAGACCTCCCACCAAATTACATTCTCAACATTAGTAATTTCGTAGTCCTATGTAAGGATTACCTCCAAGTAGAGCCAAACTTAGACCTTTTTCTTGAGTACTTCTATTGCAACTAACATCCAGAGGTTGCTGGGGGTGAACTTATACACTGGGGGGGGTCGTTCCAGAGGCGGAAGGACATTGCCTATCCGGGCATTCCTCTGGCCAGTCATCCCAAGCTGTTGTAGAAATCTTACTTTTATATTAAAAACACCTCTTCTAAAGGTGAACCGGCACTTCCGGGTTACTGTCCTGAATGTTTAGTCTACACCAGCACCATGAATTCCTATGCCAAATCCTCTGATCGAGTCAAAATCCGGCCTCTCCTGAAGCGGGTAACCTCGTTGATAGTTCACGGGCTTACGGGTTTAGACTTAACAAAACCTGGGTAGATTGGCGTATCCAACCTCTCAGTATCAGGGACCGGCTATTCCACGAATATGCCGGTTCATTAGATTCCATGCGATATTCTGAGTCTATAGTATCTAAGTCAGAGATGGTAACCTCCTTAAAGCTCCTGGTTGGAGTAAAGCATGATAAGTTCTTTGATGTTGGTCTGGCACCGTACAGCTTCTCCAACCCGACTCCTCCTATAAGTTTCTTTTTGTTTTGATTAACTTTTACCTTTCATAACTGTGTATAATCTAACCTTGATTTTGTCCGGTTTACAGCTCTCAGACCCCTTATGGGTTACCACAGAGGATCCTGCCACTCCCCCTGAAGAAGATGACTCGGAGGAAACAAGTGACGAAGAGGATGAGGTTTCTGAATTTGATTCCCTCGTTCACTTGCACAATCAATTAGCTGAAGCTGGTTACTCGCAAGGTGAATAGGCAAAGCAGGAGGACGCCGGATTAGGTGAGAGGCAAGCCACTGAGGAAACGCCAGATCTAGACTCGCCGGTTCACAGCCCTCTGGATCTTAATCCTTACACTCCCATCACCGGCTCCAATGTGGTGGTTGAGAAAGATTCCCCCGCAGCCCACAAGAGGACCCGACAGGTAGTTCCAAAGGTGATTATCTCTAGATTGTCCAAAAATCCCTTGAAACCATCCTCACATGTAAAGAAAACGCATGATGATGAGGAGGTGAACAAGAGAAGGAGGACCCGGAGCTCCGGCTCCAGTGAGTTAGAACCAGGTTTGCTTGAGAAAACTCCGCTTCGCTGGGTCTCCAAAGCTCAAGTTTTACCCACTACTTCACATTCCTTAGCCGAAAAAATAAGGACCGAGCTGAGTCATACTTTTCATTCAGATTCTCCAAACTCAGATTCATCCCACTTTAGCGGGCTAGTGAGTTCTCCATTAACTCTGGGTAAGCTAGCTTCTCCACCTTCTGTTTATTTCTGCTAACACTTTAGTTATGCGATCTAACTTATGGTTCTCCCTTTACCGCAGAGCCCAAGCTGTGCTGAAAATAAACCTCGTCTCATCTGCTGCTTCAACTGTTAACCTTGAGGAGAGAGACCTTGGAGAAGAGAAAGATGAACCGGCTGCACCATCGCCGGGTCATATGGATGTAACAGTTGGAGAACACGGAGAAGAGGTGAACAAGGTTGATAATACCCCAGGTAATGATCCTCCGGTTGAAGATGAAGTTGTTCAAGACCCGGACGTGGTCATCACTGGATCTCAAGCTACCCAGGTCGTTGGGACTTCCAAAGTGCTCTCCAAAATTACTGAAGACCTGAAGGTAAAACCGGAAGAGAAAAGGACCCCTCCTAGCCTGAATATTGAAGGCCAAAGTTTTGATGCGCTAACTCAAGAGCTTTCTAAGAACCGGCGCCGCGCCTATGGTATTATAGAGTTTCTGAAGCATAAATATGAGGTAACCTCGATGTGCATAACCTGTAGCCCTCAATCTTCTAGTTTATATTTGTAATATATACTTGGAGATTTTACCATAGAACTTTTTAAAGTTGAATGCCTGTAGCCCCCAAGTGTCGGTTTGTAATTTCATTGCAAACCAGGACTTGTTCTTCGTTTGTATTTAACCCTTAGAACTTGAACTCAAATTGTGTAGGCCCCAAGGGACGGGTTGCAAGCCTGCACCTGCCCGGGACTTAGACATAACCCTGAAGATGCTATAATTGCTTATGATCTCGCCATTGTCCGGGTTATAATATGTCAAGTCATAAGTCCCTTTAGCTTATAATTGAATCCTTATGTTAACTTGTTCTAATGTAACCAATAATTGTGTAGAGTCTTGAATCCTCCTCGCAAAAGGAGGTTTCCAATCTGAAGAGCCTGCTAGCACAAGAGGCGAAGAAAACTGAGGAGGCCAAGACCCGGCAAAGAGAGCTTGAACATCAAAACACTGAGGCAGCTAAGACTTGGTCTGTGCTGCAATAGGATTTTGAGAACCGAGAAAAGGCTCTTATTTCAAGGACAGTAAAAGCTAAGAAAGACCTGGAGGAAACCCGTACCAGTTTCACCAATGTCAAGGATATGCTGAGAGATATCACCAGCAGTGATTTTGGTAAGTTTCTCCGGATCATGATCCTTGGGTTAATGCTTTACCTTTCCGCTTCATTATCTCCTTTTCTATGTTACCTATAGCTTGGTTCTGATCATAGAGTGTTATTGCAACTTGTAGGAAGGATGCACGGCAATAACCTCCAACTTCCTGACATGAAACTGAATGCTCTGTTCACCTTGATCCGGAAGCTATATGTTGGGGGTGGAGAATGTATTAAAGTTGTGCGGAACTTGGACAATCCTCCTAAGAGGCTTAGTGAGATGCTCGTGGAACTAACACAGGTCCCTCAATAGATAGAAGAGCATAAACTATCATCCTGCCGTCGTGGGGCCATCAAGGTTATGTCCCTGGCGAAAGCGTATCACCCGGAATTGGATCCGGGTCTTGTCGTGAAGGACTTCCGAGAGTATAAAGCTGATATGTACAAGTATGACAAAAAAGACTTCGCCAGGATCGAGAGGGATTGCCGGTTTCAGGCTTGCACTATTGTTGAAAAAGTTAAGCTGAAGGATCTGTGTCCGGGTTATACATCGTCGGGTGAACGCAAAATGACATTTTCTCCCCAAGTTGTGGCTGCTGTCCGCCAAGCCCCTCAGAAGAGACGGCTCTCTATAGCCTCTTCATCTGGTGCGCCTCAATCTGTCATTCCTTCCGTTCCTGCTCCACCTCATCCTTTGTAGGAACCAGAGAACATTATTGATGCTCTGGCTCAACTGGAGTGGAAGTACGTTCCTGCCGAAGAGGTTGGAGGAACAAATGCTATCCAAGTGAAAGACGAGCCGGAGACTCAAGATCCGGAGCCTGAAGACCTGGCGACTCAAGATGCGGCACAGCCGAAAGGAAAATCTGCTATGGAATAATTATTTGTTATCTGCAAAAACAATAATTCAACCCTGATGGGTTTGTAATAGGCTAGATAAACTGCTTTATTTCTAGATCTATTTTTGAAAGTGCGCATGTGCACTTGTGCTACAATCTGGTGTGTAATAACCCGGTTTCCTGCGAGGTTATGCGAAGATATTTCCGAATTACATGCTTTTGCAATACTTTTTATTTGTTATTCGAAGTTTTCCTTCACTTAGTTTTTCTTTGCTTTCTAGCTCAGCCGGTTTTTCGCATGACATATTCTAGTGTTATAACTCTGGTGAGTTCAGGGTCATAGTAACCCGGTTTTGCCGGGTTATAACATGATTGACTCATCCAGGTTTAAACATCTAGGTCATAAATTTGCATGTAACCACTGACTAGCAGGCAAGTATAACCAATATATTTTGGCGTATGCCAGATTCTTGAGATATAGACCATGCTCTGGCATCAGCCCCCAAGTAATCATATGTGAAAAAGGTTTTGCCACAATGATAGCTGTATGAAACAAATCTTAGTAACTCAGATTGTTTTCTAAGTCTGCCTTTTATTTCCAATCATAACATAGCGATTACAATGATCCTCTGTATAATATGGCCTCAACTGGGCTATGTTCCATGATCTTCTAGTGTTGTCCTCATATGTTCGTGATTTATCAGCATCACGCATATCAATGAGGTAATATGACCCATTATGTAGTTTCTTACTTACTACAAATGGTCCTTACCATGGAGGACTTAGCTTGTGCATCCCGTCCTTCTTTTGGATCAAGCGTAACACTAAGTCCCCTTCTTGAAAACTTTGAGTTTTAACTCTGTGGCTACGATAGCGACGCAGGTCCTGCTGATATATGGCTGACCTGGATGTTGCGGGATCATGTGCTTCTTCTAAAGCATCAAGCGAGTCTTGACGAGCTAATTCATTCTGATTCTCCACGTAAGTAGCCACTCGTGGTAAATCGTGACAAATATCACTTGGCAAAACTGCCTCAGCTCCGTAAACCAGGAAAATGGTGTATAACATGTTGATCTGTTCGTGGTGGTTCTTATGCTCCATAAGACAGCGGGTAACTCTTCGACCCAACACCCAACAGTTTTTTCCAGTGGTACCTAAAGCCTAGGTTTGATACCCTTGAGTAACTCCTGGTTAGCTCGTTCTGCCTGTCCATTGGACTGTGGGTGTTCTACTGAAGCAAGGTCAAGCCGTATATGGTTCTGTTCACAAAACTTCTGCATGTCTCCCTTTGAAAAATTTGTCCCATTGTCTTTTATAATGCTGTGTGGGTAACCAAATCTGAAAATCAACTTTTTAAAGAACTTGACTGCTGTAACCGCGTCACACTTACTGATTGGTTCTGCTTCTATCCACTTTGTAAACTTATCGACTGCCACCAGAAGATGAGTCTTTATATCAGATGACCTTTTGAAAGGTCCTACCATGTCTAGTCCCTAAACTCCAAAAGGCCAAGCTATGGGGATCATACGTAAATCCTGGGCTGGCACGTGATCCTGCCTTGCATATATTTGACATCCTTCAAAAGTTTTCACTATTTGTTTTGCATCAACATTTGCGGTAAGCCAGAAAAAACCATGTCTGAAAGCCTTTTTGACCAAAGATCTTGAACTTGCGTGATGGCCACAATCTCCTGAGTGAATTTCCCTCAAGATCTGACATCCTTCTTCTGGAGAAACACATCTCTGAAAGATTCCAGCCGCGCTTCTCTTACATAACTCACCATTTATAATCGTATATGATTTTGACCTTCTGATAACCTGTCGAACCATAACCTCGTCCTGCGGGAGTTCACTTCTCGTAAGGTACGTCAAGTATGGTTCAGCCCACTCTGGGATTGTATGCAGTGCTGCTACTAACTCTGACTCTGGATCTGGGTTTGCTAGGTCTTCCTCTGTTGGAACTTTAACCGATGGGATATGAATCTCATCCAGAAAAACGTTAGGTGGAACCTGTTTATTTTGGGAACCTAGACGAGCTAGTGCATCAGCTGCTTCATTGAGACATCGATCAATATGATCAACCTGATATCCCTGAAAGTATCCAGCTAGCTGGGTAACCACTCGCCTATAGGCTGCCATGACTGGGTCTTTAGAATCCCAGGTTCCTATAACTTTTTGAGAAACAAGGTCTGAATCACCCAAACATCGAAACCGGGTTACGCTCATCTCCTTTGCAATTCGAAGTCCATGGAGCAAAGCTTCATACTCTGTTGCATTGTTAGTACATTTGAATGAAATTTGTAAGACGTAGCGAAACTTATCACCTCTTGGGGATGTTAACACCACACCAACTTCTGAACCATCCAGTTGTCGAGACCCGTCAAACTACATAGTCCAGTATTTAGTATCGGGCTTATCCGGTGGAACTTGTAACTGTGTCAAGTCATTTATAAATTTGATCAAGGCTTGAGACTTTACTGTAGTCCTTGGCTCGTATTTAATGTGATACGGCCCCATCTCAATAGCCCATTTTGCAAATCTCCCTGTTGCTTCTTTGTTCTGAATAATATCGGACAAAGGCGCTGAACTAACCATGCTAATAGGATGTTCCTGGAAATAATGTTTCAGCTTACGACTAGCCATGAAGACCCCAAAAACTAACTTCTGCCAATGCGGGTAACGCAGCTTAGACTCTGTCAAGACCTCGCTGACATAGTAAGCCGGCCGCTGGACAAGACCTTCTTTTCCTTCCATTTTACGTTCCACAACTACCACCACACTGACCGCTCTGTTGTTTGCTGCTATGTATAACAACATGGACTCTTTCTTCTCAGGAGCAGCCAAGATAGGCGCATTGGAAAGCTGTTTTTTCAAGGCCTCCAACGCCTCATCCGCTTCTTGATTCCATACGAAGGTATCAGTTTTCTTCAAGAGTCGGTATAAGTATAGCTGGGCATTCAGTTAATATGGTTAATTCAGTTTGGTTTATACGGTTTTTTGGTTTGTACGGTTTCAATACTTCGGTAAATACGGTTTTATACGAGAATACGGTTCGGTTTCGGTAATAACCATTTAATTTCGGTTCGGTTTCGGTCATAACCAAATTAACCAAACTTGACGTGAATTTTAAAATGACAATTTCATTTGGTGCCTATATATTACAAAATAATAGAATAGACTATAAAATAAATAGGCATATGGTCCAAAGTAACCAAATAACCGATACAAGTTAATGAAAGTATATACAAGTAGCAAATCACATGCTACAAGTAACCTATAAAGTTAATAAAAGTAGCAAATAATTACATGTTAATGGCATTCGGTTTTTTAATGGTTAACCATTCGGTTTTCGGTTATTAACCGTATCAACCACATGCATATGGTTAGCTATTTTACTAACCGTAACCTTAACCGGAAACCAAAATAACCATAATTTTGGTTCGGGTTCGGTTTTTTCGGTTCGGTTTCTCAGTTTTTGGTTACCCGTGCACAGTTATAGGTATAAGGGTATGACCTTTTCGCCTAACCTGCTTATAAACCGACTTAAAGCAGCAACACAATTTGTAAGCTTCTGAACGTCCTTTAGGCAAACCGTCTTTTTCAGGTTATGTATGACCTGAATTTTTTCCGGGTTTGCTTCAATGCCTCTTTCTGAAATAATGAATCCCGGTAACTTCCCAGCTGGTACGCCAAAAACACATTTTGTTGGATTTAGCTTCATCTGGTACTTGCGTAAACTGGCAAACGTCTCCTCTAGGTCTGAGATCAAAGTGTCACCTTTCTGGGATTTGACCACTATGTCATCCACATAAGCGTGTACGTTTCGCCCAATCTGACTTTCCAAGCAATTTTGGATGCATTTCTGATAAGTTGCTCCTGCATTTTTCAACCCAAAAGGCATTGAAGTATAACAAAAATCTCCAAATGGGGTAATGAATGAGGTTTTGTCTTGATCCTCTTCCTTCATTTTGATTTGATGATAACCTGAGTATACATCCAGGAAACATAGCAATTCGCAACCAGCCGTAGAATCAATAATATGATCGATACGGGATAAAGCGAACGGGTCTTTAAGACATGCTTTGTTCAGGTCTGTGTAATCGACACACATTCTCCAAGTTCCATTTTTCTTGATGACCAGAATTGGATTGGCTAACCACTTTGGGTGTAACACCTCAACTATGAACCCTGCAACAAGTAACCTAACTATCTCTTCTCCAATTGCCTTTCTTCTCTCATCATTAAAACGACGGAGGAACTGACGAATAGGTTTCAAGTTAGGATCCACACTTAGATTGTGCTCAGCAAGTTCCCTTGGGACACCTGGTATGTTAAAAGGTTTCCATGAAAAGATGTCCCAATTCTCACGGAGGAACTTGATGAGCGCGCTTTCCTATTTTTCTGTCATATGGGCCCCCACGCTGAACTGCTTGGACGAGTCACCGGGGGTAAAGTCCACCAACTTGGTGTCCAGCAAGGAGTGCGAAACTGCCACAACCGTCAAATACGCAGCAGGACCTTTGCTATTGGAGACTTGGCTTTGCGACTAAAGTAGACAAGCCATGAGAAGGTATCACCCCCTGGTAGGGACCTTATATCATCACAGAGGTTCTGGGGAAGGGCGCTTAAAGGCTAAAAGGACTTCAAGACCGGCCTGCATTACATCAACCCGTGGAACGTCTCCCAGCTACGTCATTTCGATGCATAGATTTATTTTCTGCAATTTCAATAAGGCTCATGAGCCATGATACGTCTCCAACGTATCTATAATTTCTGATGCTCCATGATCATATTATGCCAATTGCTACATGTTTTCTCCCTTATTTATAGCATTTTTATACATTTTCCTGGACTAACCTATTAACAAGATGCCAAGTGCCAGTTCCCTGTTTTCTGCTGTTTTTTGTTTCAGAAAAGTTGTTCTGGAAACATTCTTGGAATTGGACCCCACAAAGCCCGGAGTGCCTATTTTTCCCGGAACCATCCAGAAGACCGAAGGAGAGTCAAAGACGGGCACCATGGGCCACACCATAGGGTGGCGTGCGCCGCGCCAGCTATGGGTGTGGGGCCCCCCATGCCTCCACTGCCTCTGCCCTTTTGCCTATTTATTCACCCCGGATGGAAAACCCTAGGAACCTGATAAAAACCCCCGAAAAGTTCCGTAGCCGCCATCGTCGTCAACCCTAGATCAGGAGTTGTCTCCCGGCACCCTGCCGGAGAGGAAATCTACATCACCATGTCTGCCTCTAGAATTATGCGTGAGTAATTCATCCCTGGACTACGGTTCCATAGCAGTAGCTAGATGGTTGTCTTCTCCTCATATGCCTCCATGTTTAGATCTCGTGAGCTGCCTATCATGATCGAAATTGATCTTATGTAATTCTATATGTTGTATTTGCTGGGATCCGATGAATATTGAACTTATGCCAAGTTGATTATAGTCTTTATTGCATATGTTATTTGTGATCTTGCATGCTTTCCGTTGCTAGTGGTTACTCAGTCCAAGTATTTTCTAGTGACTCCAAGAGGGAGTATTTATGCTAGATAGTGGGTTCATGCCTCCTTTTTGCCCGTGCTCGAGTGACAGAAACGTGACTGGGGAGGATGTGTTGTTGCCACTAGGGAGAAAGCAGCGGTGTGAGTGCCCGCGTGTACAATCATTGCTTACATTACACACATTGTTTAATGCAGTTATCTGTTGCTTGCAACTTAATACCTAAGGGGGTTCGGATGATAACCTGAGGGTGGATTATTAGTCATAGATGCAGATGGATTTCGGTCTATGTATTTTGTTGTAATGCCCGCACTAAATATCATAATAGTCATCATGTTATAATATGCACTACGGTGCAACCTCTATTTGTCAATTGCCCAGCTGTAATTTGTTCATCCAGCATGCTATCTTTTATGGAGAGACACCACTAGTGAACCTATGAACCCCGGTCCATTTCCACACTGTTAAACAAACCACAACAATTTCCTGCTTTCGTTACTTACTGCATGCATACACCATTTTCCACACTATATGTATAATCTTTGTTTTCAGCAAGACCGGTGAGATTGACAACCTCACTGTACCGGTGGGACAAAGTATTTTGGTTGTGGTGTGTGCAGGTTCCACGTTGTTGCTGACACCGGTGAGGCGCCATCACCACCGTCAGTGGCATCAACCTTCCCGAGATCCTCTTCCTCCTACTGGATTGATAACCTTGGTTCTTAACTTAGGGAAATTCTTACAGCTTGTTCATCAAACCCTCCTCTTGGGGTTTCCAACACACCATCAAAGAGCATCAAGCTACCTCTATACTACCCTTGAATGGATCTGAGTATCCACATATATTACATAAAAAATGTGCGTGTCCTTGAGCAACATACTATACAGGTGGGAACAGACCGCCGCAGTCGAGGCCGGGCACTTAGGGGTTGTGTCGTAGTATGGCCACGATTCCTAAATCTATAGGGTGACTCATAGCCACAGCCGCACTCGAAACACTCGGGAGCTATAAATCAAACTTGTTTTTATATATGGTGACTCCTAGCCGTAGTCACACTTGAAAATTCAGGGGTTGTGCTGCAAAATTGTCGAAAATAAAATTTTACAGGGTAACCCCTAACCAGAATCACACCCGAACACTCAGGGACTGCGAAGCAAAAATCATCCAAGATAAAATTCTATAGGGTAAACCCTAGCCGCAGCCACACCCGAAACCTCGGGGGCTATGCAGAAAAATATCCAAGCTAAAAATTTATAGGGTGATTCATAGCCACAGTCGCACTCGAAACATTCGGGGGCTGCGCCAAAGACTTGTTACAAGATGAAGGTTGGTTGACTAACCTACTCGAGTTCTTAGGGGTTGTGCTACATAGTTGTGTACTTAACAAAAGGAAGCAGAATCATGTACAAGGAAAAATAACTTCAACTCAGAAAAACATACAGGTTACAAGGTGATACACTGCAATTCACAAGGTAGAAGTGAAACAGGGATAACCATAGTTGGATCTAAAGTCCTCAACAACATTAAGTCAATTTCCCTCCTCCAGTTGGACGCAAAGAAGATTGACTAGGTTAGCTAACCAGGTGCAAGCCCAGAACTGTTGCAAGACCGTTCTTAGCCTCGAGCGGTCCGACTTGAGTACTCGACAGACTATTCGAGTCATACTGTGTACTCGAGGGCTACTCCAATTGGAGCATTGTCGCGCATGGAAGTACAACTACATCTGCGAAAAAACCCAAGAAATATTTGAGTCTATGCCCTACTACATATAGTAGACCGTAGACACGGGGGCTACTCCCACTGGGGGGGCACTGGTCACACACCCAACAAAGAAACAAGATATAAAAGCGGGTAGACATGCATAAGTAAATGCCATAGGAGGGCAAGTTCGCATTACAACCGAGACGGTTCAAAAGTACGAAGTCCACAACATAGCCTCGAGATTACATCATAGATAAATAAAAAACAAGAAAAGAAAACTAAGCATCGTCTTTGCTTTCCTCCTTGGTGTGCGCATATTCCTCGGAGTCTTCTTCACTACTGGAGTCGCAGCTGTAGCTGGAATCATCCTCAGAGATGAACTCTGCGGAGTCACTCTCCTAGCTGGAAGAATCATCCTCAGAACCACCATCCAGCCAGCCACAACGATGAAGAAGGTTGTTGTCGCAGACCCTAAAGGAGAGAACGTCTAGGTCGTAGAACTTACAGGAGATGAAGTAATCCGTACATAGGAAGTTATCACGTGCGAATTTCTTCCATCCTAAAGTGAGGATCAACACGCTACGGAGGGGAGAATATACAAATGCAATCTCGACCCCCACCGACGAGTCCTCCATCCTTACCCAAAAGAAGGGAGGTCTAGGGTAAGGGATTTGTCGGGAAAAGTGGCGCGGGAGGCGCAACTCCTCCATGTGAGCCGTCATTAGAGGAATGAGTGCCTTCGGTTCAGGATGAAGGGGAGGCCTTGACTTACTAACCTTCTCGGTGGATTGATTGGAGTTCTTACGACAAGATGAAGACGCATCTGCGTAGTTGGACTAAGACTTGACGGAGAGCTTGCTGATAAGACCATCGGGGTGGCGCGTGACATGCCCCGTAACCACAAGGACCTTCCCATTCCGGTTGAAGGGCGACCGCGCGGGCGAGGGCTGATGGCATTAGAGGAAACATGGGCCTTTCGAGGACGACCATGAGGTCGTGGGCTAGCAACATCAGGCGATGAAGGATTCTGGCAAGGACGGTCCCGCGGTTTGGAATCGCTTTTGGGGAGTCTGGCCATGGCGAAAGAAGTGAAGTTTAGGCAGGAACAGGAAATGAGCGCAAGGAAGAAGAAGAAAAAGGGCGCATAGGATGCATCGAGAAGTCTCGCCCCTATATTCTACTTATATAGGAGGGTCTGGTGGATTTGAGCCCTCGATCAGGCCAAAGGGATCCGGAGCGTACATGCGACAGAAGGGAACGAACATGCAACCTGGACTTTCCATATTATGCGTGAAAATTAAGGAGCCATTACGCCAGGCTCCTGGATTCTCGCGCAAATCTGAAAAGTCAAATTCTAGTCAAGTGGTCACCGCCTGTCGGATATATACTGAATAGGGGTA
The DNA here is from genome assembly GCA_028641055.1 of Alopecurus myosuroides. Classification (NCBI taxonomy): domain Eukaryota; kingdom Viridiplantae; phylum Streptophyta; class Magnoliopsida; order Poales; family Poaceae; genus Alopecurus; species Alopecurus myosuroides. The sequence goes on along the minus strand of CM054060.1, from coordinate 359,099,729 downwards.
TAGAAGATGGTAGACAAAGAGCCGGACTACCAGGGTGGCCTACATGGTAATGGGCTTAGGTCCATTGGGCGGCCCAGTAGTCCGACGCGCAGAAGCCGGATTCTAGAAGAACCCGGATCACGGCCCGCGTGATCTGGCTTGGAGGAGAAGACGGATTCCTTGCTTTCCAAGTTACAAGTTAAACGTAGTCTTCTAGGTTTCTTATTCTGTAAGCCCTAATCCGGCTATTATATAAAGCCGGACGGGAGATAGATTAAACAAGTGAAGTTAGACACAAGTTCAAGCTCTACGCAACTCGTCGAGAAGCTCATCCTCGCCGAGAAGCTAGATCTACACCCTCACATTGTAACCCTGATAAACGGGCTTTAGTCCCAATTAGTGAGAAGTGCAGGAGTAGGTACGCCGTACTGTCGCGACGTACCGAACCTGGGTAAAATCCCGTGTTCTGTGTTACTACGCTATCCCGTTACCCCACGTCTCTACCGTAGTCTCATGGCACCCCCGTCTATGAAAACTACTACGATGTCTCGACAGTTGGCGCCCACCGTGGGGCTAACGACGTCAGGCGTGAAATTCCGATCTGGGATACTTGGCGGAATTGGAAGATCGATCACTGTCGGAAGCTTGGAGTTCGACGACGACGTCGGCCGCTTCCTCGACAACGGATCCTATATACCGGCGCAAAACCACCTGGTAAGTGCCTGCGTGTTACCGATCGGATCTGCTAACATCTTTATCGGACTAACTGCAGAGGCAATGGGCTTTTGCGGTGGAAGCAAATTTATCCCACCCGCCCTATACCCAGTCGAAGATGACTATGATGCCGGATTCTGCTCAAATCGCCGACAAAAAAGTGATACACACTTTATCGGCATGGTGCAATCCGAAATCGCTGAAAACACGGATGACGGAAATCCCGTGCAAGAGGCAGATAACAACCTACCCGTCATAGAGACGGAAGAAGAAACACCCGTCACAGAGGCGGAAGACCCGACATCCGTCAACAAGACGATGAACTCGGAAGCAGAGTCCGTGCTTGCCGCCATTGAGGCGAGGTTGGAGTCGGAAACCGGATCGGATAACTTCGACTCCGAAGACGAAGACGAGGATGCCTTCGTAAGAAAGGTTAAGTCCTTTCAAGAGGGATTCCATGAAGTGCTAATGGCAAAACCAGCTGATACAACGGGTGCCGGCAGCCAGGAAAGCCCTAAAACCCCTCCGCCGGTGGAAGAGAGAGAAGACGGAGAAACTTCTCCGATATTCCCCAATGTTAAGGAGATGACAGAAGATGAGCCTATCAAAAAACCTCCCTCTTCCAAGAAAAAGCACCGTGCTTCTAAAAAACTCCAATACAAACTCCGGAAGAAAAAATCAGCCGATCTCGCTGATGAAAACCTGGAAGTAGGAGATGTTAGCGGCACAAAGCCAGCGGAAAAGAAATCTAAGGAAATCACTGCTCCGCCAATGACGGAACAGGAAGAGCAAGAGCTATTACAAACACCAGTGGGACCAGATGAACCCCCTGAGATGCTGGAAGCCAGGAGACAAGCTTTCCAACGGCAACAGCAACATCTGCTTAGATCTCGGCAACATCTCCAACAAACCCATAATGACATCAAAGTCATGAAGGAAGAAATAGAGGAGTACGAGAGAAAGCATAGATCCGCGTTAAAACCTACTAGGTTACCCGGAATCGCAAAACCGGAAGAACTGCCGCCAAAAGAAAGGTTTTATAACCCATCTTGGCAAAAGCAGTTAAACGGCAAAGATGCCAAGGGCGAACCAATATACAAAACCGCAGCGGAAAACGCGGAAGCAGCGTTCGCCATCCTAAACAACGATCTGTACTCCAGCGGGGAAAAACTCCAAGGGGTGTATGCCTTCCTAGGAAAAGCATTACAGCAGCAACAGCGAGGCCAAGAACGATCAGGGAGGCTGCATGATAATTCCGCCCTCTGCAAAACAGCTACTTGCGCTGCTGGAGCACCTGGACCGGAAGAACCCGGAGATTCGGATAAAAAAGAGGATCCGAGAAAAGACAGGAAAAACCCAGACAACCGGGACGCAACGTATAGAATAGGACCTCATCTCCCGAAAGATGGATATAAACCACACGATCGGGAAGACAAACACCGGAATGACGGCAAAACAATGCCACCTCCGAGAAACCCAGCTGAAAAAACTGGAAGATATGATATACCTCACAGACGTGAAAGATCCCGGACACCTCCTAAGGATAAGGAAAGGCATAGAAGCAGAACTCCGCCTAAAGGACGTGAACACGGAAGAGATAGAGATAACCTCGGAAAAGCGCGTCCGCGCAACAATGGAAAAGAAAGGAGCAGATCCCCTTCTGTCCATTCAGCCGGAAGATATTCTGCACACGTTGACAGACCAGAAAATGATGATCTATACTTTGGTCCTAAATGTTTTACTGACAGGATCCGAAGGATAACCCTGCATTCTGGCTTCGCCAAAGTTGGTCCAACCTACCAAAAATATACCGGCAGTACAAACCCGGATACCTGGCTCTCAGATTATTATACAGCCGTCCAAATCAACAATGGGACAGACCTGGAAGCTGTCAAGTTTCTTCCCCTAATGTTGCTAGACGGAGCCAGAGATTGGATCAATGGTTTACCATCAAGAACTGTCGACAGCTGGGATGATATGGCTAGAGTATTCACTCAGCATTTTCGGGGAACATACAAACGCCCAAATAGCATCAACCAGCTGAACCGTTGCACCCAATTTGAGGACGAACCATACGTGGATTTCATCTCCAGATGGACTGCAATGAAGAATAGTTGTTCTGGAGTAACTGACGTACAAGCAATGCATGCTTTCGTCAATGGCCTAAAACCCGGACTCGTACCGTTCATGGTTGGTTCTAAACAGCACAAAGATCTCGGATCTATGCTTACAACCGCTAATGAGCATGCTGCAGCCGAAGATGATATCAGAGCAAGAGGAGGCAATATTGAGTCACTAATACTCGCCAAGAAAACCCCTCGTTCTGACAAAAAAGGAACTCCAGAGTCAACGACAAAGCCCAAGGAGGTCAACATAGCCTTTGGAGGAGAAAAGGTGAATAAGTGGAAAGGCCGCAGTCCAGATCCAATCAATTACACTCCCGAAGAATGGGAGAGAATTAAGTCGGAACCCTGCGTCCACCACTCGCAATTTGGGAAACCAACCCACACAAACGCGCAATGCCGGCTAAACAAGCATATGAAAGGCAATGCAGGATCCGGAAATAAAGGGAAGGGTTCCAAAAGGAAACCTGCCAAACAAAAGCCAGAAGCTGAAAAAGAAGACAGTGAATCGGACACTGATGACAAAATCCAAGAACAACAGCGAAAGGGCGAACCCAAATTTCCGAGAGTTGACGGAGAAGCAATGCTAACTTTCTTAGCAACCCCGTCAGCAAAGGTGGCAAAAAGAACACTTCGAGAAATAAACGCGGTTGTTCCGGCAACTCCGAAATTCTTGAAGTACTCCAACACACCGATAATCTGGGATCAGTCTGATCATCCCGGAAATATCCCTGAACCCGGCACACAAGCTCTTGTTGTCAGCCCTATTGTTCAAAACACTAGGCTAAGAAGAGTGCTGATGGACGGAGGATCCAGCATTAATATAATGTACCTGGATACACTGAAGCACTTGAAGATCTCCGAGTCCCAGCTCAATTACAGCAATATACGCTTCCACGGCATTGTTCCTGGCAGGCAAGCACGATCCCTAGGAGAAATTTCCCTAGATGTCACCTTCGGAGATAAAGATCACTTCCGGCAGGAAAAAGTATCCTTCGAAGTAGTGCCGTTCGAAAGTGTGTATCACGCAATACTCGGACGTCCGGCTTTCGCCAAATTCATGGCAAGATCCTGTTATATCTACAACAAGCTGAAAATGCCAGGACCCAAAGGAGGAGTAATCACCATAGCCGGTGATTTCAAGCTGGCAAATGAGTTGGAGAAAGAAAACGCCCTTTGCGCTCAGAGAGTTATAGCAAAGGAGGAACTGAAGGAATTAGCCAACGAGGTATCGCCGAAAGAAATGCCGGCAGGAAAAGAAACTCGGAAGCCCACAGATAGTTTCAAGGCGTCCGAGAATACAAGACAGGTAATCCTAGATCCCAAAGATCCGACAAAATTTGTTGTCGTAGGGACTGGGATGACCGACAAATAGGAAGGCGAGCTCATCAAGTTCCTCCATGAGAACTGGGATATTTTTGCCTGGTGTCCAGCTGACATGCCAGGCGTACCCAGGGAACTTGCTGAGCACCAACTCAAGGTTATTCCCGGATCAAAACCCGTCAAACAAGGTCTCCGTCGTTTTGACGGAAGAAGACGGAAGGCTATTGGCAAGGAAATTATCCGGCTTTTAGCAGCGGATTTCATCAAGGAAGTAATCCATACTGATTGGTCCGCAAATCCGGTCCTAGTACCGAAGAAAGACACCACTGCTCTTAGAATGTGTATAGATTACACAGGATTGAACAAGTTGTGTCCGAAAGATAGGTTCGCCTTACCGCAAATCGATCAAATAATAGATGCCACTGCAGGCTCCGAGCTTTTATGCTTTTTGGATGCATACTCCGGGTACCACCAAATACGCATGAAAAAGGAAGATCAAATCAAGACTTCTTTTATAACCCCGTATGGGACGTACTATTACATAACCATGCCTTTTGGCCTGAAGAACGCAGGTGCAACCTACCAGCGTTGCATGCAACGCTGTTTGCATAGTCAAATTGGCAGAAACGTTCATGTTTACGTGGACGATATCGCTGTCGTAACCAAGGAAAAAGATACACTCCTTGAGGATTTGCGAGAAACTTTCGAAAACTTGCGCACTTACAAGATGAAGTTGAATCCATCTAAGTGCGTATTCGGGGTTCCCTCAGGAAAACTTCTGGGTTTCATTGTTTCCCATAGAGGAATAGAAGTTAACCCGGAAAAGATCAAGGCAATCTTGAACATCTCAAAACCTACATGTGTAAAAGATGTCCAAAGATTGACGGGTTCCGCTGCAGCCGTCAGCAGATTTATCAGTCGACTGGGGGATAAAGCCTTACCACTCTACAAGCTGCTGAAGAAATCCGACAAGTTCGAATGGACAGAAGAGGCTGATGCAGCGTTGGCCCAGTTGAAGGAAACCTTGACGAACGCTCCCATCTTGGCATCTCCAAAAGACGAAGAACCCATGTTATTATACCTTACGGCTACAAGTCGGGTTATTAGTGCGGTAATCGTTGTGGAGCGGACAAAAGAAGAACAAAGCATACCAGATCAACATCCGGTATATTACATAAGCGAAGTTTTTTCCGAATCCAAACAAAGGTATCCGCACTACCAGAAACTGGCATATGGCGTATTTTTGCATCCAGAAAACTGCGCCATTACTTCCAAGGGCATTCCATAACAGTGGTATGTAAAGCACCACTAGGGGATATTATAAACAATGCGGAGGCAACCGGCCGAGTAGCTAAATGGGGCATCGAGCTGGCAGCCTTCGACATTAAGTACCAGCCAAGGACGGCAATAAAATCCCAAGTTTTGGCAGATTTCGTCGCCGACTGGACAGAAGCAATGGAAAAAACACCGATGCCAGAATCCGAGTACTGGATCATGCACTTTGACGGATCCAAGATGAAGGAAGGAGCTGGGGCTGGCGTAGTCCTAAAATCTCCCAAGGGAGACACAATGGAGTACGTATTACAAATACACTTCAACGCCAGTAATAACGTGGCAGAATACGAAGCTCTGCTTCATGGCTTGCATATTGCAAAAGAAATAGGGGTAAAACGCATCTTATGCTATGGAGACTCGGATTTGGTACAGCATCAGCTCAACCAAACCTGGGACACGAAAAGCCCTATAATGGCCGAATATCGGAGGACGGTGGATGAGTTCGCCATCTGTTTCTTCGGGTTCGAAGTCCTTCACATAAAAAGGGAGGAAAACTGGAATGCGGATGCGTTAGCCCGCATGGGATCAGAGAGAGTAAAAACTTTACCACCAGGGGTATTCGTCCAGCACTTGCATGAACCATCCATAAAAGGTGGAGACGTTGATTACCCTCTGGCATCTGAAACAATCGAGGTCATGCTCGTTAAACCGGATTGGACAATTCCATACTTAAACTTCTTAGTCAATCAGAAGTACCCGGAAGGAGCAGACGAAGTCTTGCAAAGGCAAATACAGCGTCGGTGCAAAGGATACGTGGTGATCAACGACCACTTGTATAAACGCAGTACTTCCGGAATCTTTCAACGGTGTATTTCACCAGAAGAAGGAAGAGAAATACTGGAAGAAATCCATGCCGACGATTGCGGACATCATGCTCAATCAAAAAGCATAGTCAAAAAAGCATTCCGGGCGGGGTTTTTCTGGCTAACAGCCAAGTCAGACGCCGAACGCATAGTAAATACATGCGAAGGATGTCAATATTACGCCAAGCAGACCAATTTGCCGGCCCAAGCACTTAAAACTATCCCTATCACATGGCCGTTTGCGGTCTGGGGGCTAGATATGATGGGACCGTTCAAAACTGCAAGAGGTGGACTTACACATCTACTCGTAGCGGTAGATAAGTATACAAAATGGGTGGAGGCTAAACCCATCAAAAAGCTGGATGGCGCAACTGCCAGAAATTTCATTATTGATTTAGTAATGAGGTATGGCGTCCCACATAGCATAATAACTGATAACGGGACAAATTTCTCCATTGGGGAGTTGGCAAAATACTGCCAACAAACGGGAATCCGCTTAGATCTTGCATCTGTGGCACACCCGCAATCTAATGGACAGGTTGAAAGAATGAACAGTTCAATCCTGCAAGGATTACGCCCAAGACTCGAATCTCCTCTCCATAGAGCAGCTGGAGCGTGGGTAGAAGAGCTACCTTCCGTGTTATAGAGTATTCGAACGACGCCAAATAGGTCAACTGAGCAAACCCCGTTTTTCCTAGTTTATGGTGCGGAAGCTATTCTTCCAACGGACATGATCCATGATAGCCCAAGAGTGCAGAATTTCGACGACTCGGATGCCGAAGAAGCACGACAGGATGCCGTCGATCTCTTAGAAGAGGAACGAGAACTTGTGCTTCAAAGATCTGCCATCTACCAGCAAGGTTTACGACGTTATCATAGTCGGAAAATCAGGCATCGTTCTTTTAAAGAAGGTGACTTAGTGCTGAGATTGGTGCAGCAAAGGAAGCACAAATTGGCCCCAGTATGGGAAGGACCATTTGTCATCAGTAAAGCCATGAAGAATGGATCATACTATCTTGTCGACATTCGAGATACGGAAGATGATCCCGAGAAGCCGAATCGCAAAAGAAAGAGAAAAATAGATGATGAACTAGGAGAGACAAAGAGGCCTTGGAGTATCCAGCAATTACGTCCCTTCTATACTTAGTTCAATTTCTATGTAAACATCTTTGAGACCATGAAATAAAGTTGTCGGAATGTTGTCATTCATATTTCATTATAAGTACAAAATATTTCCGCCTCATCTATTTCCCAATGATCTTACAAATACTCAATGTTAACCCGAATTGTGCCTGCGTGCTCGGTGTTTAAAAGCTGAATGATTCGGCCTGTTAAAGGTTAAAGGAAACTCGGATTGTGCCTGCGTGCCCAAGTTTCAAAACAGTTCCTTGTTTTCTCTAAATTTTATCTGATTGTGTATGTGTTGGGTTACTGAAACTAGTCAGTAAAAATGCTTCTAGCATGATCCATGTTTTCGAATTTCAAAACTGTTTGGTTCGTCCCCAGTTACTCGACATGACGATACATATTGCTAGGTGAGCCATTTTTAAACACTAGAGCAGTTAAAACACAGTTGCCAGATTATTTAGAAGATAAAGGAACAGTCAAACCCGGAAAAACTTTGCAAGAAACTTGAAATTGCAAAAGGCGGAGTTCTTGTTTCGACAAACGACATAGAAGCATTACAATATGAATTGCATTGTAAAAATGCTCTTATACACATCCATCATTCGGGTCGAGTGTATTCCCTCAAGCATCCGAGTCTTCATCACTGCTATCATTCTCGGGGGCTGCGGGCACTTCTTCTTCCGGATAAGTAATGGAAATGTTGACCATAGAGGCAATCTTGGAAGCGTGCCCTTTAACTTCATCAAAAATCGCATTTCGTTGCACTTCTGTATATCCTTGAGGGATACCGGATGCTACGCGCCAAGATTTGGCATTAGGGTAATGTAGACGCATAAGGCCAAGTGCCATGCGTGCACCACCTCGTGCGGCAGAGCGAAGGATGGATTCTTTTGACTCTGCTACTTCTGTGATGGCACCCGGAAGTCGGTAGACTTCCGAAAAGCATACAGTACTTGTGGGAAGGAATTTATTAATCAGCTGCATTACTGCATTCCTGATTGAATTCCACACTTCCCCAAAGGCGCGGATCTTTTCGGTCCGAGAAATTCCTGGAAAGTTTCCTGCTTTTTCGACAAAAGTAAAGGTTACATGGAAAGATACAAGAAATAAGACATGAAGACATTGGTAAAAAGAAGTTAACTTACCAAGAACCTTGTCAATTTCGTCGCCTTCTTTCATGCGTGGGAGTAGCATACTTTCCAAATCATTGATAACAGATTTATCTTCCGCTGCCTGTAAAGAGGCCTTGGATTGAGCAATCCCAAGGGCCAGATTACTGGCTTCTAGGTCTTCTTGAGCTTTCAGAAGTTCCTTTCGGAGGTTTGAGTTTTCCTCACGAAGCTGAGAAACATGGACAGCATTTTCTGCTAACTTGTTGGCTTTGTTTAAAGCAGCTGGAGGGCAATAATTAATTTGAGTTTACAAAACAATTCCGAAGAATTCTCCAAAGAAAACAAATGGCACAAAATAAAATACCGGTGGCTTTTGATAGTTGCCGCTGAGATGACGCTAGTTCGTTGCTTTTAGACTCAATAACAGATTGAAGGGTTTTTACTTCTGTGCTCTTGAGACTAAGCTTCTTAAAAACTTCCAAGTTTATGGCGTCTGCGGAATGCTAAAACATGGAAATGAAAGCCAGATGCTTAAGTTTGAACAGGCATATGAAGAAACATTAAGAAGAATTCATATTTCAACTTAATGCTTGGGGGCCAGAAGTATTACCTGGCTCATTTCTCGCAAATCGATCAAGACCTCGTTGAATTCTCTGGCATATTCCGCGAAGAGAATTCCAACGTGATGAAGGCCATCGTGTATAACCTGACGAGGCGAAAATGCGATATCATTGCGAACAACTAATCCATTTTGTGGCCAAGGGCGAATCAGAGGCGCAGGAACAAAGAATTTCTTTGCCTCCGGACGAATATATCCGAGTTCGTCGAATGGTTCTTCTTTTATCCGGATATCGTCCAGGTTGGGAATAGATTCCTCTTTGGTAGCTGATTGTCTTTTGCGCTTCCGATTGTTGTGAAACTCGGCATGTAATTTGTTGAGTTCAGCGTCGGAAGCAAGATCATTTTCTCCAAGTTCATCAAACTGGGAAGGAGTTAACAATATGTTAAAAAGCGGAGAGAGAAGATAATCTGAAGAAAAACGTGAAAACAAGGAAAGATAAATACCTTAGGGACCAGATTTTCCACGTGATAAATCGCCAGACTTTCCTCAATCTGACTACTGACGGCGACCAGTTCGTGAAGTCGTCCTACAAAATCCTTTCTGGTAAAGGCCTTATCTGTTCCTCTCATGCTATCTTCTGGCCCTTGGTATTCGCAAAGAAGTCGAGAACGAAAAGAGAGAGGTTGGATACGGCGTCCAAACCAGCACATAACGGTATCCTTCCCAACCAAAGAAGGTTGAGAGGAAGAAAGTTTGGCGATGCGCCGCTTTATCTTCATCAGGTTTTCTGGCAAATTTTCCCCTACTACGGCTGTCCAACTCTCGCGAGGAGTAGCGGCAGAATTAACAAAGGGAGGAACTCCGGTTGCCCTGCCCGGGAATGGAATGTCCTGATGATAAAAGAAAGAACCTAGCCAAGATTGGTCAGGTTCCGGCATTTCTATTTTTGGATACCATTCCTCCCTAAATTTTCTGAGGATGAAAGATACGGTTCCGCAAATGGGCGAAATGCCATTTGTGATGTTATGCTTTACCTAAAAGCAATATTGCCAGAAATTTAGGTTAGGTGTTATCCCGAGATATCCTTCGAAAAGGGCTTGGAAACTGGCTAAGTAGAGGATGGAATTCGGAGAAATATTGTGTGGTTGAACGCCATAAAAGTCAAGGACGTCTAGAAAAAAGGCGGAAGGGGGAAAACCCATACCTCTCGCAACATGAGAGGTAAGGATGACGCGTTCTCCGACTTCTGGCTTGGGCTCGGATTCATCTTTCGAGATTCGCCATTTGCCCTTAACTATGGATCCCTCCTTAGACATCCGACGAAGAAGGACGAGAGAAGTATTACTCGGACTCCAATTGCCGACAATTTCTGTTTCGTTGTTGGCTCCGGTGGCAAAGCGCTCATCGCCACGGGAATGGATCTTGACCCTCGCCGTCGTTGGGACGAACGGCGGGGGTGCTGCGGAGCTCGATCCCGCAATGTCCGCGGCGGCGGAAGTGTTTTCTCCGCCCGCCGCGGAAGCCGTAGTCTTCTCCGGCTCGCCGCCGGTGTGCTTCTGCGATCCCGGTTGCGGATCCAGATCGCTGACGAGCTCGTCGATGGCGGCGCGGGTTGGCGACGACGGCGAGGAGGCCATCTTTTGGTGGCGCGTTGCGTTCCGGCGTGCGAAGGATGCGTGCGCTGGGACAAGGAACTTGCTCTCGAGCTCGCGTTCGCGTCAATGGTGTGGGCAGTGAGGGAGTGAGGAAAGTTTCCGATGAGGACGATGATGGCTATTTATAGCCGGAAACCCGTTTAGATACGTGCCAACGGCTCTTTCGACCGTTGGATGCTCGACGCGTGTCGCTCGCCGGAAAATACGGGAAATAAAACGGCAGGGGAATGATGGCTATCTCCTCGTTTCCCGTGAGAATCTGTCAGAGATACGCTGAGGGGTTTCCCGCGTGGAACCAAGCGGCGCTTGCGTCAGCATGTTTAAGACGCTGACGTAGAAGTTCCTTTTCCGCGAAGGATCGCGAGAAGAAAAGCCGGATTTTCATGGTTCCGAGTTTTATGTTACCATCTCCTTCAAAAGGAAAGTAGAAAGAATCAAGACTGCTGAATCAAGATTTCCCGGACAAATTGTATTTGACGAAAGACGGAGAATCAGAGTTTTGATCCTTCCTGGGGGCTACTGTCGGATATATACTGAATAGGGGTATAGAAGATGGTAGACAAAGAGCCGGACTACCAGGGTGGCCTACATGTTAATGGGCTTAGGTCCATTGGGCGGCCCAGTAGTCCGACGCGCAGAAGCCGGATTCTACAAGAACCCGGATCACGGCCCGCGTGATCTGGCTTGGAGGAGAAGATGGATTCCTTGCTTTCCAAGTTACAAGTTAAACGTAGTCTTCTAGGTTTCTTATTCTGTAAGCCCTAATCCGGCTATTATATAAAGCCGGACGGGAGATAGATTAAACAAGTGAAGTTAGACACAAGTTCAAGCTCTACGCAACTCGCCGAGAAGCTCATCCTCGCCGAGAAGCTAGATCTACACCCTCACATTGTAACCCTGATAAACGGGCTTTAGTCCCAATTAGTGAGAAGTGCAGGAGTAGGTACGCCGTACTGTCGCGACGTACCGAACCTGGGTAAAATCCCGTGTTCTGTGTTACTACGCTATCCCGTTACCCCACGTCTCTACCGTAGTCTCATGGCACCCCCGTCTATGAAAACTACTACGATGTCTCGACACCGCCTTTGTCATCCACTGACAAGTGAATGATCCTTGCTGTTGAATTCCATCCGCTGACAAGGTGCAGCGGTGATATACCATGACGTCATGCATGACTCTGACACAGGTAAGATTCTCTCGGGTGAGCTATCACTCTTTAGTTTTCAATTTGTTTTTTTTGAACTGTATGTTGAGTTAACTCACTAGGGAAGACCGTGCGAGTCGAAACATTCCTCCGCGCTCAGTACCCGAGACTCGAGTCAAAGAAGCTACATACTCCCAAATTGCATCATCTGCGTAATATGTATGGATGTCGTTCTAACAACGTGAAGGTAAGACCCACAGAACTAATTCGCCGACATGGGAGTCGCACGATTGCTGCACTGCCTGGTTATTTCCACGCCTACGACATGATGAAAATTCCGACGGAAGAATTAGGTAACATATACTAAAACCGAAGTTCAACTTGGTAAAGCCTCAGTGGCTCGAGTTGGGCTACGCCACGTATTTCCAGACAAGGGCCCATAGTCCCGAGTTTGAGCTAGCTAGCTATGTCCTCTCCCCAGTGAGATTAGTTGGCTCTGAACCGTTGAGTGACTCAAGCATGCTAAGCAATATCCCTTGGTTCAGACAAATTCCTGGGATGTGCGTCGTTTCTTTGCAGGAATTCCATCAAGTATCAGGTGGGGCGATGATTCAAAGTTCCTGGTCGAGTCTTTGACTCCACCAGGCATTCGGGGGCTACTAAAGTGGGGATGATCAATGGATCCCCACGATGGGCATAATGAGCCGGATCCAACTATAAGAACCTTCCAGAAGGCCCACAAAGCATCGGGTCCAGGGCCCGGTGAAGGACAAAGGTGGACAACCGATTCGAAAAACTTACCTTGCGGGTCAAGAAGTAGGATAAGAAACCGACTAGAGGAGAAATCCTGTTCCCGTGCAAACTCCTGAGACCCGGCCTCCTATATAAAGGTTGGAAGGGGTCATAGCGAAAAAAGGAAACGAGAGAGAAGACCAGAGAGACATTTGCGCCAGACCATATTCTGAGCCACAATCTTTGCAACCGAGATCAACTTGCCAGAATAAAAAGACACACAGGAAGTAGGGGTTTACCTTCCCGAAGGGCTTTGAACCTGGGTAAATGGCCCCCCTAATCCTGTCAAGCTGAGTAGTCCACCCCCGCTCGTCGCCCTACGAAACCCTAGCCCAACAAGCATGGGACATCTGTGGTAACCCCACGACACTCGTGGACCCCAACACATGCAGTGGTGTGTTCGTAGGCGACTTTGGATTCATGACTGAGATTGCTTTTCGTAAAATCTTTGTAAGATCTTCTTTAGAAAATCCAGAAACCAATTTTTGGACATCCGGTAAAGCGCTTCTGGCTACGTTCTATACTTCTAGGCATCTGAAATAACTGCAACCGTAGAGCACGTACAATAGTAGGCTATAAGCCCGTTTATATGACACTTTTGCGTATGTGGAGGAGAGAGACGAGAAAAAAGAGGAGGAGTTAGCTCTCATGTAAGATCCAACATCTATGATTGCTCACTAGTAGAAAATAGGCCTTCCATACGCCCCCATTAGTCCCCAAAATAATCGAACCGTGACCAAAGGGGTCTTTAGTCGCGGTTCGGGAGGAGACCCGCGACCAACTATCTGGGCCCAGCGCGCTCGGTCGACAGCTGGCGGACGGGAGGGGCTTTAGTCCCGGTTGGCCAGGCCAACCGGGACTAAGGGTCCTCAGGCTGGCCCGGAGGCCATTAGTCGCGGTTGGCCAGGCCAACCGGGACTAAAGGACCATCCCTATATAGGACTCAGCTCACTTCACTTAGCCACATTTGGTGTCACTTCTATTCACGGTATTCACAAGGGGGTGGTGGGTTTGCCTTTGGTTCCTCCTATGCACACAAGGTGTTCGATGAAATGCCCGATAGCATGAAACAAACATGATATGAAGTGTCCGAGCCACACTTGAGCTTTCTCATTTATTTTTCCTCCGCGATCGCGCTTAGCAACTTGAACCTTTCATGATTTGTATTATTTCTAGCTAGTTAGTTTAACAAATGCATGATGGTTAATTATATACTTTATATAATAATAATGCAGATGAATCGGCAATGGATGTACGGTAACCGACTCTCCGGCGAGTTCACTACGGGTTTGAAAGATTTCCTCGTAGTGGCAAATGCGAACAAGCAGCGAGGTTTTATTATCTTTCCATGTGCTTTCTGTAAGAATCAGAAGGGTTACTCCTCCTCAAGAGACGTTCACATGCACCTGCTTCGGCACGGTTTCATGCCAAGCTATAATTGTTGGACCAAGCATGGAGAAAGAGGGGTTAGAATGGAAGAAGATGAAGAAGGGGATGATATCGATGACAACTATCATGAGGCTTTCGGTGATACTTTCATGGAGGATGATGCTGAAGGTGGGGAAGGGTTAGGTGAAGGTGAAGAAGAGGCACATGATGAGCCCGCTGATGATCTTGGTCGGACCATTGCTGATGCACGGAGACGCTGCGAAACTGACAAGGAGAGAGAGAATTTGGATCGCATGTTAGAGGATCACAAAAAGTCGATGTACCCAGGATGCGATAATAGTCTGAAAAAGCTGGGCTGCACACTGGATTTGCTGAAATGGAAGGCACAGGAAGGTGTAGCTGACTCATCATTTGAAAATTTGCTGAAACTGTTGAAGAATATGTTTCCGAAGAATAACGAGTTGCCCGCCAGTACGTACGAAGCAAAGAAGGTTGTCTGCCCTCTAGGTTTAGAGGTTCTGAAGATACATGCATGCATTAACGACTGCATCCTCTACCGCGGTGAATACGAGAATTTGAATGAATGCCCTGTATGCACTGCATTGCGTTATAAGATCAGAGGCGATGACCCTGGTGACGGTGTTGAGGGCGAGAAACCCAGGAAGAGGGTTCCCGCCAAGGTGATGTGGTATGCTGCTATAATACCATGGTTGAAACGTCTGTTCAGGAACAAAGAGCATGCCAAGTTGTTGCGATGGCACAAACAGGACCGTAAGTCCGACGGGGAGTTGAGACACCCCACTGATGGAACGCAATGGAGAAAGATCGACAGAGAGTTCAAAGATTTTGCAGCTGACGCAAGGAACATAAGATTTGGTCTAAGTACTGATGGCATGAATCCTTTTGGCGAGCAGAGCTCCAGCCATAGCACCTGGCCCGTGACTCTATGCATCTACAACCTTCCTCCTTGGTTGTGCATGAAGCAGAAGTTCATTATGATGCTAGTGCTCATCCAAGGTCCGAAGCAACCCGGCAACGACATCGATGTGTACCTAAGGCCATTAGTTGATGAACTTTTACAGTCGTGGGGCAGACCTGGTGTACGTGTGTGGGATGAGCACAAAGAAGAGGAATTTGACTTACGAGCGTTGCTTTTTGTAACCATCAACGATTGGCCTGCTCTCAGTAACCTTTCGGGACAGACAAATAAGGGATACAAAGCATGCACGCACTGCTTACATGAGACTGAAAGTGTATATTTGGATAATTGTAAGAAGAACGTGTACCTGGGTCATCGTCGATTTCTTCCCCGAAATCATAACGTAAGAAAGAAAGGAAAGCATTTCAACGGCAAGGCAGATCACCGGCCGAAGCCTGCGGAACGTACTGGTGCTGAGATATTTGATATGGTCAAGGATTTGAAAGTCATCTTTGGAAAGGGTCCTGGCGGACAATCAGTTCCGCTGGGAGTTGACGGGCACGCACCCATGTGGAAGAAGAAATCTATATTTTGGGAGCTACAATATTGGAAAGTCCTAGATGTCCGCTCTGCAATCGACGTGATGCATGTTATGAAGAATACTTGCGTGAACCTGCTAAGCTTCTTGGGCGTGTATGGGAAGACAAATGATACAAAGGAAGCACGGCAGGACCAGCAACTTTTGAAAGATCCAGATGACCGACATCCGGAATGGTTTCAAGGTCGTGCCAGCTACGCTCTTACCAAAGAAGAGAAGGTCATTTTTTTTGAATGCCTGAGCAGTATGAAGGTCCCGTCTGGCTTCTCGTCGAATATAAAGGGAATAATAAACATGGCAGACAAAAAGTTCCAAAACCTGAAGTCTCACGACTGCCACGTGATTATGACGCAATTGCTTCCGATTGCTTTGAGGGGGCTCCTACCGGAAAATGTTCGAGTAGCCATTGTGAAGCTATGTGCATTCCTCAATGCAATCTCTCAGATGGTAATCAGTCCAGAAGATCTACCACGGTTACAGAACGATGTGGTCCAATGTCTTGTCAGTTTCGAGTTGGTGTTCCCACCATCCTTCTTCAATATTATGACGCACCTCCTGCTCCACCTAGTCGAAGAGATTTCCATTCTCGGTCCTGTATTTCTACACAATATGTTCCCCTTTGAGAGGTTCATGGGAGTATTAAAGAAATATGTTCGTAACCGTGCTAAGCCAGAAGGAAGCATCGTCAAGGGCTATGGAAATGAGGAGGTAATTGAGTTCTGTATTGACTATGTTCCTGACCTTAAGCCGATTGGTATTCCTCAATCGCGGCACGAGGGGAGACTAAGTGGAAAAGGCACGATCGGAAGGAAATCAACTATATGTATGGACGGTCATTCTATGACTTAAGCACACCACACAGTTCTGCAAAATTCCAGCTTGGTGGCTCCGTATTTCGAGCAACACAAGAATATTTTACGCTCGGACAACCCGGGGAAGCCTGAATCCTGGATTAGAAAGGCCCACATGGAGACTTTCGGCAGTTGGTTGTGAAAACATTTAATGAATGACAATGATGTTGGAGATCAGCTGTACATGTTGGCCAAGACACCATCTTCGACTATAACGACTTTCCAAGGGTACGAGATAAATGGGAATACATTTTACACGATCTCCCAAGATAAAAAGAGCACCAACCAAAAGAGTGGTGTCCGCTTTGATGCAGCAACCGAGAATGGGCAAAAGGTCAGATATTATGGTTACATAGAGGAGATATGGGAACTTGACTATGGACCCTCCTTTAAGGTCCCTTTGTTCCGATGCAAATGGTTCAAGCTAACAGGAGGTGGGGTAAAGGTGGACGAGCAATACGGAATGACAATGGTGGATTTCAACAATCTTGGTTACCTTGACGAACCATTCGTCCTAGCCAAAGATGTCGCTCAGGTTTTCTATTTGAAGGACATGAGTAGCAAATCGAGGAAACATAAAGATAAGAAAAAACGATCAGTACATCATGCGATGATCCAAAGCGCCACATTGTTCTTTCAGGGAAAAGAAACATCGTGGGAGTGGAGGACAAGACAGACATGTCAGAAGATTATAATATGTTTGGTGAAATTCCGCCCTTCAAAGTGAACACTGACCCAAGCATTAAGTTAAATGATGAGGATGCTCCATGGATACGGCACAATCGTAAGAAAGCAAGGACACAAGGGAAGAATTGATGTGTAATAATTTATTGTACCAAACTTTGTTGAATGGATCATGTGAATTATATTATCTCTGATGTGTTTTGGGGCTTCCTTGGGCCCACCCTAGCATGATGTATCAAACCTTAAAGGGTGGGTGTCGAACAAAACAATCGGTATCGCCATCATACAGCCCCACCGTGGCTACTGGGTGCATATATGCATACCAAATACACGGCAGGACGTATGATGGAGAATCCGGATGATTTGTATTTGGTCGATGAACTGAATGATGTATCAAACCTTAAAGGGGGATGTAGAACAAAACAATCGGTATCGCCATCATACAGCCCCACCGTGGCTACTGGGTGCATATATGCATACCAAATACACGGCAGGACGTATGATGGCGAATCCGGATGATTTGTATTTGGTCGATGAACTGAATGATGTATCAAACCTTAAAGGGGGATGTAGAACAAAACAATCGGTATCGCCATCATACAGCCCTACCGTGGCTACTGGGTGCATATATGCATACCAAATGCACGGCAGGACGTATGATGGCGAATCCGGATGTTTTGTATTTGGTCGATGAACTGACCGGTGTATGAAGGTGGGCTATATATAGGGCCCTCTAGCTCACAAAGTGTTGTGCTAGGGTTTTGATCCAACGGTTAAGACACACCCTGATCCAACGGCTCACAACCGCTCGAAAGAAACACACCGTACCCCTGATCGAACGGCTCACAATAGGTCGAAAGAAACACACCCCTGATCCAACGACTCACAAGCGCTTTAAAGAAACACACGATCCGTGTGATTCTTTCTGATTGGTCGGAACAAAACCCTAACCATTTCGTCCCGGTTGGTAAAACAGGCCGGGACTAAAGGGACGATCCGTTTCCCAACGAAACCCGAACCGGAGACAGGAGGCGGGAAGACAGGAGGCGGGAAGAAAGAGGCGGATTTTAAGATTTGTTTTTTTATATATATTATTTGTATTTTTAAGATTTTAAAATGACTTAGTTTTATTTTTCTGAATTTTTTGATATATTATTTGTATTTTAAAATTTTAAAATGAAGTAGTTTTATTTTTCTGAATTTTTTGATATATTATTTGTATTTTTAAGATTTTAAAATGAAGTAGTTTTATTTTTCTGAATTTTTTGATATATTATTTGTATTTTAAGATTTTAAAATGAAGTAGTTTTATTTTTCTGAATTTTCTGATATATTATTTGTATTTTTAAGATTTTAAAATGAATTAGTTTTATTTTTCTGAATTTTTTGATATATTATTCGTAATTATAAGATTTTAAAATGAATTAGTTTTATTTTTCTGAATTTTCTGATATATTATTTGTATTTTTAAGATTTTAAAATGATTAGTTTTATTTTTCTGAATTTTTTGATATATTATTTGTATTTTAAGATATTAAAATGAATTAGTTTTTTTTTCTGAATTTTTTGATATATTATTTGTATTTTAAGATTTTGAAACGAAAAGTATTTGAAAAGGCACCTTTAGTCGCGGTTCGTGTCACGAACCGCGACTAAAGGCTCTTTCCGCGCGGAAACGAAAACGCCGCGAAAAAACCTTTAGTCGCGGTTCGTGACACCAACCGCGACTAAAGGTACCCCTTTAGTCGCGGTTGGTGAGCGTACCTTTAGTCGCGGGTTGGTGTCCCCAACCGGGACTAAAGGCTGGCCCTATATATTCTCTGCCCCGAAATTTTTCTAAGGACCAACCACGACTCGAAATCTTCTAAGGACTAGCTCTCCCCGCAAAGACAGAGAGAGGACCGCGCCGTCGCCGCCGTCGCCCGCGCCCTTATCTCCACCGCGCCCGCCCTGCTCCGCCCCCGCCCTGCTCTGCACCGCGCCGCCCTCATCTCCGGTAGGTTCCCCCGCGGGCCTCGCACTGCCCTCGTATACGGACCACGAACACGAACCGATGGCGGCGACCACGAACTCCGGTGAACTCCGGTGAACCACGAACCACGAACAGAGAGAGGACGACGGCGACCACGCGGCCGGTGAGGACGACGACGAACCACGCGGCCGGTGAGGAAACAGAGGAAGGAGGGCGCTGACGGGTGGGGCCCACCCGTCAGCGAGCGAGAGAGAGAGCAGAGAGAGAGAAGGAGGGCGCTGACGGGTGGGGGCCACCCGTCAGCGAGAGAGAGAGCAGAGAGAGAGAAGAAGGGTGCTGACGGGTGGGCCCACCCGTCAGCGAGCGAGAGAGAGAGAGCAGAGAGAGAGAAGGAGGGCGCTGACGGGTGGGGGCCACCTGTCAGCGAGCGAGAGAGAGAGAAGGAGGGCGCTGACGGGTGGGGCCCACCCGTCAGCCAGCGAGAGAGAGAAGGAGGGCGCTGACGGGTGGGGCCCACCCGTCAGCGAGCGAGAGAGTGAGGAGAGAGAGAGAGAGAAAGGGACTTAGCAGGAACTTGAGTGATTCAAATTTCTGTTTATAGATTCAAACATCCATAACTAATTCATAAATCTCCAATTTGAGTGATTCAAATTTCTAACATTCAGGAACTTGAGCATTTTCTGTTTATAGAAAAAGTTCAACATGCTTCTGCAATAATGTTTGCACTAAATAATTAAATACAGAAAAGGGAACTAAAATGGAAACCTGCAAAATTCATAACTTGAATTCTGTTAACCCAAATTGAGCAAACTTGAGCTCTAAAATTTTGTCTTAACAAAATATACACAATGGTATTTTATTTTGGGAATAATTGTATAAATTTGACCAAAAAAACATCAATTTCTGTTCTGGTCATAAAAGAAAAGGAAAAAGAAAATGGCATAACTAATTAAATAATTATCCAAAAATTATGTTTAATACCTCAAAATGTTTAGTGAAACATTTGGCACATGTTTTCAACCTTATACATGCAGTTTGACATCTAATGTATTTCTGTTTTTGTTATTTTCCAAAAATGGCTGAAATGAAAGCAAAATTAATAGTTCTTAATCATTGTTTCCTTCATCCAAAAATTATGGAAACTATACAAATTCAAAAACACTTAAAAGTAACATAAGAGAACATCATTTTCATGCATGTTGACAAATTAATTAGGTACTGGTCTTGTAGTAACAATTAGTATGACACTAAGATAAATATGAGTTTAGGGTTTAAATATTAAAAATAAAGTTTTAATTCAACCGTCGCTGCTCCTCCTCTATGTCCCCTTAATCTTATTTTTTAATTCCTTTATACTTAATTAATTTTTACTACATGCAGGAGTGACATATGGCGGACGATAGAGCCGAGCCGCTTAGGGATCAGGATGCCGAACGTTATATAATGGGCATCATAAAATAACGAGATTCCTTATGTGCCGGGCTCAGAAGATGAGCAAGAAGAGGATGTAGTCTCTTCTTTTCTGAACCTTGACGGTGGAACAGACATTGTCGATGATCAAGAAGGTGAAGGAACGGACATTGTCGATGGAGGTCAACCGTCGACAAACGACGATCTCGAATTGCAAGTAGCAACCACCTCCGGCGAGGTATATATATATATACATTGAGGCTCTCGTGATACAAACTTACTAAAATGTGAATACATATGTATTAACGCGCGCGACTCTCTTTCTTTTTTTAGCCCTCGGCCGGATCGAGTACGACAAAGCGTGGCAAATCCAAGGCGATGAAACAAGTAGAAACATATACCATCGAATTAGTCGGTGAAACCGGCAAGCCCCTATAGCACACCACAAAGTTTATCAACCAATGCGGAGTTGTTGTTAGAGACAACATCCCGATCACCGTCCAGGAATAGAAGGAGCCAAAGAAGGCACGTCTTGGTTTCAGTTTTGTTGACAAGAGAACGAAAAAGGATTGCTCGAGAAAGCTTATGGAACATTTCATTCTACCTCTGGAATACAACAAAGTCGATGAATTCGGTAACGAGGTTCCGGGTGGACGTGAGAGGAGGAGGCGCGTCAAAGAGTTCGCTCTTCAGAAGATGGCCGAAGCATTCCGGAACTACAAGAAAAATTTAACCCGTGACTATGTCAAGAAGGGCAAGACTCCGGATTTCACTGGACAACATGAGAGACTGAAAGATGATTGGCCAGAATTTGTGAGGCAAAAGAAATCGGAGAATTTCAAGGAAATATCGAAAAAAAATAAGGTTAATGCAGATAAGAAACAGTACCATCATGTTATGGGGCCAGGAGGATACCGCCTTTCGGCGCCTAAGTGGGAGAAGATGGAGGAGGGCCTGAGGGTGCGAGGAATCCCTCTAGGTACAGAGGGATGGGACGAAAGGGCCAAAAGCTGGTGGTACGGGCATGGGGGATCGCTAGACCCGGAGACAGGGGCGTGTGTTCACCGGCAGAAAAAGTTTGCTCCCACCCAAGCCCTTATTGACGTAATGACCCAAGCTCAAGAGGGCTTGATCAAGTTCAACAAAGAGAAAGACGCACTGACCCAAGCCCTCGGGAATGATGAACACGGAGGACATGTATGAGGCAAAGGCAGAATTCCGTGGAAAGTAGGGTTTTCCGAGGACAATGACCCGTACTGTTACAGAAGCCGTAAGAGAAATACGGACTGGGATGCAGATCTTTTGGTGAAGTTTGCATCGGAACTCCGTGAGTTGAAGCAGACCGTGCATGGACTAGTAAAAGAAAGATCGGCTGCAGGGCCGCATGAAGATCATGAAGCGGATATCAGAAGCCAGCAGTGGAGAAGCAGCGTGGTTTCCACGGATGCCCCGCCTGCAGGTGCTAATGCACCGTCGATCGAGATTCGTGCACCGGAGCCTCACTACCCCGTGGATGATGTAAAGGAGATGAAAGAATGTGATCTGCATTATCCCCTGGGGAACGTTTCCACGAAGGTAGCTACCGGCAGTGCTTTACCCTGTACACCTGGAGCACTCCACCACAACAACCCCATTGCATATGGTTATGCTCGTGTCACGGTGGAAGACATAGTCCAAGTGTTTCAGGACCTGGAGATTGACATAGCTACACCCGAAGGGGAGAGAAGACTTGGAGATGTCAAGCGCCAGATCATTCTATGGAAAAAGAAGTACATAGTGTTTCCAGGCGAGGCGCCAAGGCTAACAAGTCCACCCCCCTCCGATGGTGGTGGTGGCGGCGGTGGTGGTGGTTCACCTACACCTCCTTCACGCCATTCGACGCCGTCCCCCGATCCACAATCTCCGGCGGGTAAGCAGCCGCCGCCCTCCAATCCTCCTCCGGCGGGTAAGCAGCCGCCGCCCCCCAATCCTCCTCCGGCGAAGAAGCAGAAACAGGCGGACAACAAGGAAACCCGCTCCTGGACTATTAACCCGGACCCTTATGTACCTAAGACCACACGGGTACCGGAGCCATCACTGAAGCCTCTCCTCCCAAGGCCTTGGGAACTTAGTGGAGCTGAAACCAAATTGGCCGCGTCTGCTCATTATGAGAAATGGAAGGCGGATACGAAGGCGATAAAAGAGGCTGAGCCCAAGCAAGTATTCACTGAGAAGCAAAGGAAGTGGGCTAAGGATTTTTTGACGACACCGTCCCAAGCCGAGCTGAATATGCCTGACGACTATGGACGTGAACTTCGTAGGCAAGCAGAACTATTGAAGGAGGAGAAAGAAGAAAGTAAAAAAAGCGGGAAACAAGTTGACCAGCTCGGGATGCAGAATAAACAATCGACCCCCCTCCCCGCTCATAGTGAAAGCCGGTCCGGAAGAGGACCCCGAGGTCATAGCAGTTGTGGCAGCACTTGGATTGACTGTAGAGAGTGCCAAAAAACAAGCGTCCGAGATGGATTTGACTCTTCGTGCCTCGTTAGACCTTGAGGATGTGCTAGTAAGTGAGGTAGCATTACAATATGTGCGAAATGGGCCTCTCGTCGAGCCTACGCAGGAAAAGAGTCTAGCACCACAAATGCGAAATCTGCTACGTTGGTACAAGCATTTCATAACATGGGCCGGCAAAGAATATGTTTATGCGGATGTTACAGAGGAGCATCACACCAAACGGTACTCTGTAGAAGTTCATATGAGTGTATTGTTCCAGCTGTTCAATCTGCGCGAGCTCGACAAATCTATGCTGAGTTGCTACGTTCTGTAAGTGATTTATTTCTACCTCATCTCGTTCTTCATTGCCCTGCCCTATATATATATATATTGAGATTTGTGAATGCAAAATGAGAAACATCCATGATGTTGGGTTCATTGACCCACATATCGTTAATGGATATGTGTTACAAAATCACCCCGAAGACGTGGAGAAAGACTTGTACAAGTTTCTTAGAAAGCATCAACTGAAAAGTCATATTCTATTTCCTTACCATTTTGGGTGAGTGTTTCTCTCTTGTGCCCATTCTCTTTTGTTTACTCCATGCATGGTATGTCTAATCGATGAGTTATGCATGACTGTGCATGTAACGTGTCCGCAGGTTCCACTGGATTCTGCTAAATATTGAACTTCACACCTCCAAAGTTCTAATCATGGACTCTATGGATTCAGATTCAAAGCGTTGGGCCGACATGAGAAAAATGCTGCAAAAGTAATTATTTTCGATCATTTGCGTCTCTTTCGTTCATTTCCTAATATCAACTAACTAATAACTCCCTTGTTCATTTAATTTTCTTTGCCCTGTAGGGTTTGGAGATGGTTCTCAGAAGAAACTATCAGTGAATTCAAACATGACCTAGATTTTAGAAAGTTAGTTAATGTGGATAAGCAACCACCGGGGACAAATCTATGTGGATACTATGTTTGTGAGAACATCCGGAGACACACCTTTGAGCGGAAGGCGTCGGATAGCGTGCGGAAGGCGACGTATAACTTGCGTAGGAAGCTTAGTCCAGAAGCTCGCTTCCGACCAATTCAAGAGGAATTAGCAGGATTTTTCATGAGGGAAGTCATCGATCCTAAAGAGAACACTATACCCGAGGACGAAGAAAATTATATGCATACCCGAGCTTGAAACTTGTTCGAAGTTGTATATGGTCATCCATCCTAATTGTGTATGGAAACTTTGTTCGAAGTTGTATATGGTCACCCGAGATTGAATATATATTATATTCCTATTGAATTCTTATTGTTTGAAATTTCATATGCATGTATATAGTAGCGTAGAATATGTGTACTGAAACCCCATCAAAATTAAAATAAAACATAAAATAAATATAAAAGAAATAAAACAGTACAAATTAAAAAAAAACCAGGTTTAGGGGGGCTAAAACCCTAAACCTGCGGAGGAGGCCTTTAGTCCCGGTTAGCCACGAGAACCAGGACTAAAGGTCTCCGCCCCGACGGACTCCTGGCGCCCACGTGGACGGGCCTTTAGTCGCGGTTCGTAAGAGGCGCGACTAAAGGGGGGGGGCCTTTAGTCGCGCATATTTAGTCCCGGTTGCGCATCCGAGATTAATGGCCTTTGCGAATCGGGACTAAAAGCCTATTTTCTACCAGTGGCTCCTGGACAAAAACATTAAATGTATGGAGAGATATAGACATAACGTGACAACACTATTGTATGAGCCGGTCATAAAGCTAAGTTTAATGGCATGGCAATTTATATAGCTAACTGTTGGCTATACTACTGAACTTGGTCTTAATCTTCTGAAATAAGTGCAGCTGACCCAGCCAACCGACCGACCCGACACGGCACGGGGCCGTTTCTAGTTAAACGGGTCGGACACGGCTCGACACACATCAGCCCGTGTATAAGGCGTGCCGGGCCGTGGCGGCACATGTGCTCGGCCTCGAGACACAAGTACCTATGAGAAAAATAAGTATGCACTGATTCGGGTGCGATTAGGGAAAGAGAAACCTTTCCTAACCTTTCGAGAGGGAAAGAAGAGGGATTACATGCGTGCCGAAGTGTCACCACCAGAGTCTTTCCCACTGGACGGAGGAGTAGACGGGTGAGCACACATTTATTTTTAGATTTGTTTTTTCAAAACAAAATATCTCCAGAATCGTAATTCAAAATTACGAATCGTTTTCATATTTGAGTTCCTCGCGTCGAGATCTTCAACACTAGATCTCATGTTGATAGGTTTCGAAAAACTTTTTTTCGGACTTTGTACTCCTCGTTGTATATACTTTATACTTTCGGTAGCAGGCGCATGTGTGTATACACCATGTACACCATGTACATCCAGTAGCAGCGATGCTCGGCTTCGCCTCGATATTTTCTTACGGCTCGGCTTCGCCTTGATACATAGATCTTGAAGGGGTACATAGATTGTTGTGCACATTGGTCGAACCGCGCATTGGTCGTAGTGCGTGCTACGGCTCGGCGTTGCCTCGTTCTACCGCTCGATTTTGTCTCGAACAAAACGCATACGACGCTTTATCTAAAAATTACACACATGTCGTATCTGAAAGTATAAAAAAATTGTTATTGAAAGTATATACAAATGTTGTTTCTGAAAGTATACATGTTGTATCCGAAAGTATAAGAAAAATTGCTACTGAAAGTATAGAAACACTGTTTCTGAAAGTATACGCGCGGTGTACCTAGGCGTACATCCTCCTGAGTGTCAATCTGCTTAGGCGTACTTCCGTCTGGGTGTACGTCGGCTTTTCGCTGGGTGTACAACCGCCTGGGTGTACGTCGGCCCTTCACTGGGTGTATAACCGCGTGGTTGTAAATCTGTGTGGGTGTACATTTGTCTCGGTGTACATCCGCCTGCACCAGGGTGTACAAACGTCTGGGCGTACACCCGTGGTGCACGTGGGTGTACATCAACACTACACTTCGAGACGTACTTCGGTCACTATAACTGGACGTACATATGTGTGTAACTGGGCGTATATTCTGTTGATTCTGGGTGTAAAAGAAAGTTTCTCGAAACCTATCAACATGGTATCTAGTGTTGAAATCTCGACGCGAGAATCTCAAATATAAAAACGGTTCGTAATTTCGAAATACGGGTTGCGAGATATTTTATTTCGAAAACACGAATTACGAAATAAATGTGTTCCTACCGGTGTACCCCTCCGTGCATGAAAAATGAAAATTGCACGAAAACTCTCTGGTGGTGACACTTGTCACTCATACAAACACCCTTAGAGCATCCACAGCGCAGGGCGCTTATATAGACGCTTAGGAAAATTAAAAAAATCTTGTAAAACTTGAAAACCACGAAAGCGTCTACCGTTTCAACGCATGGCGCTAATTGGGGCGCTAGAATAACTGTTATTAATGGAACAGATAGGCTGTAGATTCGTTCCTAGCGGGGAAAAAGGAAACAAGCGCCGGACGCAATACTAAGCATCGACGCAACTTGTTTTCCCTGGTTCAACTAGGATTCGCTCGTAACCGTCAGTATTCCGATCTTGGCGTCGGCGCGCAAGCGTCACATTGTGGTTGCTCTTAGAGGCTAGCGGAAAGGAGAAGGTGACATTTGCTAAAAGGGGAGCATACGCTGGGTGACCTTTAGTAAGTTTTTTCTTTTTCTATTGATTCTTTGAGCTGGTTTTGCCTATTTTCCGGACAACTTATTAAAAAATAAAAAAATAAAAAATAATATTAAATGGGCCGTGCCGGCACGGTGCTCGGCCTGCAGCATAAGCACGACACCAGACGCCGGGCCAGGCCCCTCACGTGCGGGCTCGCCGGGCCCTACCCAGGCGGCCAGCTTTGTGTAATTGTGTCACACCAACCTACCCCTTGGTCCTCTTCTCCCGCACCCAACGATAGAAACGAGACCGATCGCTCGCTCGGGAGGAGGCGACAGGGCCGCACCAAGCAGAGCTCGCCGGCGGCGCAGGTAGGCCTCTCTCCCGCCCTCCTCCTCCGTGCCCGTTCTCTACGGAGGTCTTCAGCGCAGTCCTGAGGGAGTCCCGCCTTCCTCCTTCCTGTCCCTCCCCTCCCCTTCCAGCTGCCCTAACCCTAAGTCGACCGGCGGCGGGAGGCGGAACGGCGGCAGGAGGCCGAGCTTAACCACCTCCGCATCCTCCCCAAGCTGCCCCCTCCCCGTAGAACCCTCCCCTCCAGTTCAGCAGCCGAACCTCCCCTGTATATGTTGCCCTGTGAGACATACCAGGAAAAAAAAAATCAAGTCTTGATACGAGCCTATGGCTAATCAATTCACCAGCTTGTTGAGATTTCGCATGCCTATGTTGTACTACTAGCCAGGAAAATCGATCCTCCTCGTTTAGCTGAAGGTGGAAAAAATCGCAATTTTCAGTCGACTAACATAAAAAAAAAACGTTGACCAAAGGGGAAGGATCCTCCCTTGGCCTATACGTTGTTAGATAGATGAGACCTCTCCAGAAAATTTTCATGCGGATATCACCCCATTCAGCCCAAGCGCTTCACCTGCGACTCGAACCCGGGTGCCCTGGCTCAACACCCTGAGCTATGGCCACCAAGCCAGCGTTTGGTTCTCATTCAGTAGACTAACAACAATTTTCGTTAATTCAGTGGTTATGATTCGAAGATGAAAGGTGGAAATGTGCAATTAATGTAATTTTTCAGTGGACCTACATCACTTTGTTGTGTTACCCACTCGCGATAAAACTTGATATTGCAAGCAGAGTAAGGTTAGTTTCGGTCCAAGGTAAGGGCAACCCTAGCTTATCAAGCTAGAATAGTTGCGCTCTGTATGGCTGAAAAGATAGTTTTTGGTCGTAATATAGCCCGTGACTGCAAGGAAATGCTTACCCGGAGCAGGAGAGTCGAGTCAGCTCTCTTGCACGCGCAAAGCAGATTTTTTTTGGAATCGTCGCCATCTGTAATTGCTGCCTTGTCTTAGCCCCACCCATCAAGGGCATGTGCACAGATTAATGCTTCTGTGGGATTATAGTCGTAGATTGCGTGTACTGTCCCAGTTCATCGATGTAGATTTTTTGTCCTGCTTTCGCCATGCATCCAACAAACAGAGATCCAAAGAAGTTTGATCAGCTATTTCCTTCAAGTGTATTCCGTTTTTAGAATTCATGCAACCAAGACAGCGGGCGTTGCTTGTTTGGGCTATAGCTCAAACTGGCAAGGTCAATCTTGCCCAGCTAAGCATTTACCGTAAGAAAATACTTTACTAGGATTCCAACCCAAATTCTGTTTCTCAAATGAAACACACCGAGTTGCAACTAGCACCCGTCAATCCTCATCATCCATTCATCTAGCCTGGCTAATCTATTTACTAGCAATACAAACACATAAGAGACTACTCAGTTGTTCACTAAAGCTGCACACATTATTCTTTTTGCTCAAACCAAAAATAGTGATTTGCATTGCATCCAAGACGTCCTGTACAGAAACAAATGGTGCTGCAGGGTTTTCCTAGCAGATTCCTTGTCATTGATTTTGACAAAAAATTAACAACACTTTGAACATAATGTGTTAATGTGCTAGAGCGAAAGTAAGCTCCCCCAAAGGAAATATTTGTATGCCATGCACCTACTTGAATATTGTTGTGGTTTCGGGAATGTAAAGTCTTGATATGTTGTGATGTTTCACATTCATCACAAATTAGATGCTATTATTATTAATGCTCGTCTTTCTTGACCCATGCATCCTGAAGAACTGCTCTTTTCATTTAATCTTTCATTGGTCAACCATTGAATCGTTGATGACATGACCTTGTTCCTTTGTTATTATTTGTTCCATTTCAACTATGGTGCATAGGAATCAAAGTTCTTCATAGATGATACCCTCATTTTCATTTTTTCCGAGATCCCTCTTTTAAGGATCTCTGTGTTTAGTTCTTGACTTCTATGATCATTGGTCAGATAATATCTAATTGCTTCTATAACCCCCCATGTGATGTAATTCACCAGGTTGCAGATGAATCAGCCCACGGTCTTTGGTTTGGTATGCGCTGGCTTGCATGATACTAATGCCGGTGAACAATCTTATGCAACTGAATGTCCTGAAATGGATCAGGATCAATCCAATGAAACAACCAAATTTGAAGTGTCAATGTCAACTCCAGCCATGCACGGTGGTTATAGCAATTCCAATGCTAGCTTAGATGGATATCAACATACAGGGATCGTGGCAGGAAGAATTCAGGCTGAGGAGGAAGTTAAATTCGACAGTATGCAACACCTTGAGGTTCAGCCACATATACATATCTTTAATATTTGTCTTTTCATGCAACTAATTATTCCATTTCTGTTTAATTATATTTTTTGTTAAATGTTTATTTTCTGGCTCATCAGGAAAGAGTTTCTGATTCTGATGAAGAAAGCTTGTCATATAGCCCTGAAACTTCATCTAACACTGATTATGGTATATCTCGTTATATGCTCGACTCATAGCTAATGTGTGTATTTCTTTATGGGAGTATGCTAATCTTTGCTGTGCAATTTCAGGTTATATGGAACAAGAAATGCAAAATTATTATGGCACTTTGGATGAAATGGTATGTCTCCTCGTCGTCATGTTAAAATTGTAATTTTACACTTGAGTGGTTTGTAGTATCGAATGCAGTTTTCATTCTTCAGCTAGAAATTTGGAGAAATGACTTATGGAAGTAGAACTGAGATGCCATAGCAGTAGAACTTGTTCAGTTACAGCCAGCATTTCGCCTACAACATGATTCAAGTGTCATTGTAGAGTATATGTTCTGATTAATGTTGAATTAATTGAATGCCATGTGCTTCTGTATATCTTGTATGGCAGGCACTGGTTTTAAGCATGCAAAATTTCATTGGCAACATATATACGCTGAAAATAAATTCTTTTGGCTCATCTGTTTTACAGATCATGACATATGTATTCCGCTGCTCATGATAAGCCTCCCCTTAAAGATTACTCCAAACTGAAATGATTCATAATATGTTGCTCTCTTGATCCTCACCAACTTTGTTTACTTATTACCAGTTACCAGCACTTTGGACCAAATATGTTGCCTAAAGTTGGGGACGCTACCTTTTTTTCTTATTTATTTTCTGTATTTTTGTAGGTTGATGAAGAAGGTCCGGTTATGCTAATTCCCGAGTATGTTCTGTGTGACACGGTCTTACACCTTAAGCCTCATCTGACTTTTTCATCGGATGGGTTCAAGATTGAACATTTTGATTGTGATTCACGTGAAGATGATGAGATGATAGCTCTACATTGGGATGTTTGTGACATCATTTGCATTAATAGTAAATGGACTCAGAGTGTAAGTGTTCTCTTTTGCTGTTTTGTTGCTTTACCTTATATATTGTATAGCTTAATTAATGGCATTTATCCTTTCAATCAGGTTGAATCTGCCATTGTAACTCTCATTGTTAGATGCAACGCAGAAGCCAAAAGTTCAGGTAATTATGCTGGGCATTCTGGTCTTTTTATCGCATCCCAGATTCAATATGCTTTCCTTGTGTTCCAAGGATAAATGACATCTACGGCCCACATATGATGCTTGCAAGGCATGCAGTAGAGATTTGTTGGTTTATTGGTTATGTTTTGGCATGGATTTAGATTATAGCACTGCATGTCTTTTGTTTTTTTGAAAAGCTCGACAGCATCAACTGAACTACAGTCTAAAACTGGGTTCAGTTTATTCGTTTGATTGGTCATTAATCCACTGTTTTATATGATAAGTATCTGAATACGCAAGAATTTTGTGGAACTCAGTGTTAACTTTGTTGTTGTTGTTGGCAGCAAATGTGTCATGCAATGGTAAGATTGTACAAAATTGCAAATAGTGAACTAGCTGAACTGTAGCAACCAAAAGCTTGATTTTGTGCACAAAGAGTCATAGACATAGTACATTTAAATAGGAAGGCAATTGGTGCTGGGTAGACTATTCCATTTCATGTCCGTCGTGACCCTCCACCTGTTAAGAAACAAATGGACCACAGGTCCGCTCTATAACACACACACAAAAAATAAATAGGAAGGCAATTGGTGCTGGGTAGACTAGTCCATTTCATGTCCGTCATGACCCTCCACCTGTTAAGAAACAAATGGACCACAGGTCCGCTCTATAACACACACACACAAAAAGACTAGACTCAAGGTAGACTCCATGACTGGCTCTTGTTGCTGACTGTGGGAAGTTCTGGCCTCTCCAGTTCTTATTTCCTCCGAATCAACATAGTAACCGTGAACCAAAAAAGTGGGGGTTGGTAGGCAAATGGACTTGCCCACACCTGGTGCTAGTTATAGTTGTTTTTCATTTATGAGGTGGTTAAAGCCTTAAGGGGCAATTTGGTGCATTCAGTTTCTTCTTTTCTTATTTCTCCCTATTCAAGTATTGGGATCTGCCAAAGACACGGTTTTAGAAAAATGCTAACCAAAGTTAAAATCATTGCCATCCATTCAGTTAGTTCTTCTTTTAAGCCTTCATTATTGGCTAAGCTGAAATATTGATAGGTTAATTCAAATTGCTCCAGTTGGATGTTTGCGTTTTCTATTTAAGGTTTATTTTATATTCTGAGATCGATTTTAACTTAAGGAAAATCTTTCTTTTGTTGCACATAGATGTATGTACACAAATGCATGCATGAATTAATTAATAAGCTAAGAAAATATGAAATGAATATTAATGTTGTGAGATTTAGATATTCCTTTGTTGTTTGCTTGTGTCACTAATTTTCTTGTTTTCTTTTATACTCTATAGGTCCTATCAGAGTGGAATTTTGTCTTAAAGATTCACAATGGCCACAAAAACAAGAGAAGATTTGTTGTCTTGCATCGAGATACGATGAAATCTGGAACAACACTCCGCCGTAAGCTTTCTGCTGATGTTATGCCTTATACATGTCCTATTTATTCTTGTATGAGTTCATTTCACTCTAGCGAATTTCCGAGCACTCCATAGAATGATTGTAGGTTGAATCATGCATGCTTCATTAAGTTAGAAACAGTAATTGTTGGTATTTTCCCCTCTGATCAAGCATTCATGTCAAATATAGGATCATAGGAAAGCTAATGCTGAGTATGAGACCATGTTGGGGCGTTGAACATATGATCTTGAACAAATGCTGTCCATACCAAATTCCTTCCCATATTTTAGGAAAACTTGTGGATTTAGTTTGGGACTTTGGTACTTGCTCATATTAAGTTAGTGATAACTACCAGGCACAGAGAATGATTGTATTTTGCTGAATACCGACCGATGGGGGTGTATCATATCAGATACTACTGTTAATATATGGTTTATTTATATTCTGGAGAGTAAACACACACTTTAAATTACTACATGAAACACTTCTATTATGACGTGTTATTCTTTATTTAAGGGTTCACGAAATTAGGCATGCTGCGAATGCTGGTAAGGTGGGTTATTTCAATTTAGGTTGGTTGCGGATACATTTTTCTATTTGTACGGGGTTGTATGGATATCAAATCTTGAAGGTGGACATATATTATGCCGGAGGGATCAGTGGAGTAGTAGAAATTATATTGAATTTTGGCAGAAAAATTCTTATCCCATCGGACCATCACATTATTTGCTAGGCTCCGTGGCTGGACAATTTTTCTATATCTTCATTGTTTTACACCTTAAATTGCAGTCTGCTCTTACCAAAAATATATATACTCTTTAGTTTTTTGTGTAACAATGATCTTATGTGATGACATGTCACTATCAGAGAGGATTTTATGTTGGAGACTTCGAGCATCGAGCCCAGTTTATTTTTCTCCAAGCAGTACTTTTCTGGGTATGTTGCACTTCTGTAATTTTATTCTCTGCAGGTTATTTTCTTTGCCTCTTTATGATCACTATGAACTATCTAGAGGCAATTATGAGCAGTAGAGCACTACACTTAGCTTCTTCCATTTTATAAAACAGTGTTAGTCCCGTGCATCTTCTTATCCATTCTACTAGTTTGACCTACTATGAGTTGTTCTTCATATAATGTCCAAGTCGTAAATCACGTTTTTTGCGGTGAGGTTTTAGTTAAATATGTAAAGTATAGCTGTTACCTATAATGTTTACCTAATGAATGCGTATACCCTTGAGTCATGCAAGGGAAGTGTTGAGACAATATCATAATAAAAACACAGTTTTATTCACAGCAAATTCTTAATCAGTTAGAAATATAAACGCTGAAATGTTGAAAAAGAGCAGTTTTTTGATAGGTTCTCATAATATATGCGCATAATAGGTGTACTTGGGCCTTTACTGAAGTTGAATTTCAGATTTAGCTTATAATTTTGGGAAAAGGCACCTAAACAGAACAGCGGAGCTGTCGCTAGCTATAAGATAAGACGAAGCTGTAGCAGCTGTCGCTGCTCTAGCGGAATATTAGAGCGTCACTTAGCGATAGGGTTCCAAAAACCAATAGCAAAATATGTCTAGCTATTTATATATGATTAATGTCTGAAATTGATCCGAGGGTCTATCCTGGTCTTTATTTTGTGCTTGTTGTAGTTAACACATCTATGTACTCGGAGGGTTGAGCTAATTTTTCATGTGTTATTTATGCTTAGACTTGTTCCACCGTTTGTTTTAATTGTTTCAGCATTGACGACTTTGAAGACGTTATCTATCCTAAAGGAGATCGGGATGCTGTTTCTATTAGCAGCAGAGATGTTGATTTGCTTCTACCTGAAACATTTGTCAATGATACAATAATTGACTTTTATATCAAGTAGGTTGAATCTTTAATTGTGGTCTGCACAATCATCCTTTATCTTATAGCATTAGTTGTCATGATGCTCTCCTATTGGATTTTTTATGCTGTTACAACTGCTATTGTAATCTATGTAATCTGATCACCTGTTTTGCTACATTCAGATGCAGTTTGTAGTTTTGTTTTGTAAAGTTTTCTATAATAAGAAATAGTTTCTCAGTTTAGAAGGTTACTTAACAAAGCACGTGGCTTCTGCTTGCGTTTCTTTGCCATGTTGTCAATCTCAACTATCATAGTTTGTTTGTTCTGAAATAATAGATGATTCTGTTATCAATTTAAATAGCATGAAAGATGAATTTCTATTTCTTATGTGTTGGGTACCATTCATTAGTATGTACGTGTTAACTTCTAGAGTGCACCCTACTTATTTGAACTTACAAGTATTCTTTGATTTCTTATTTGCAGATACTTAAGCACAAGAATAAAAACCACGGAAAGATGCAGGTACCACTTCTTTAATAGCTTCTTTTTTCGCAAGCTGGCTGATCTTGACAAAGATCAAGGAAGAGCTCCAGAAGGCAGATCAGCTTTTTTACGTGTCCGCAAGTGGACCCGAAAAATAGATATATTTGCTAAGGATTTTCTATTTATTCCAGTGAACTTCAGGTAAGGAACTCATCAATGTTTTTATTTGTACAAAGACAGTTTTTTGTGCACTGGTAATTGTGTTCTGCATTGCAGCTTGCATTGGAGCTTAATTGTTATCTGTCATCCTGGAGAAGTGGTCAAATCTGAAGGTGTGGACATAAATTAACGTTTGTACTTCTGACATTTATGGAGTAGTGTTTTACTTTCATTTTGTTTTTCTTGAGATGATGAAGCAGAAAAGCACGGTAAAGTTCCATGCATATTACATATGGATTCTCTTAAAGGAAGTCATAGTGGACTGAAGGACATCATTCAAAGGTAACTTTATTGTAGAGTGATAACTTGTGGCACTTTTGTGCAAAAATATTCTATTTTAGGATGAACTATTAAACTTCCAAAACATTGACCATCTATGTATGCACAACAATTTTTTTCAGACGAAAATGTGCAGATTAGTCATCAAAAACACATTCGTATGATTATATTAGTGTTAATATATGTTTGGAATAGGTAATGATCAAAGGGGTGTATTGTGGAAAGCACCAATGCCTGAAGTATCTAGTTTGGAAGTATGTTTAGTAACTGAAAAGTGCAAGCAGTCAGACTCGTATTCTTTTGTATGCCATTTTTTTTTAACTTATCACTCAAGGGTCACTTTATGACCAAATATCTTAATTTGACTGTTTCTGGTGCAGTTACCTATGGGAAGAGTGGAAAGAAAGACACCCTGAATCAGCATTAGATATTTCAGATAAATTCTCAAACTTGAGATTTGTCCCCCTTGAGGTTTGTGAGCATCAGCTTTTAGTATCAAGTCTCACGTGCCTCTGGAAATTCGTGCTCGAGTACTTTTATTTTTTATGTTCATTTCTTGACTTGTAGTAATACGGAGTAGTAACAATTTGAGCTCAGTGATGTGAAGAGGGCAAGCACTGAAAGAAGTCCTACCTGTTGTTATTTGATGAGTGATCAATAAATAAATCAAGGAGCATTTTTCTAGAATTGCACTGCCACTTGCACTCACCAGTCACCAGTCATGTAGGGGTTTAAGATGGTAACCCGTGTGGATATTTATTGAAGGTATTCAGCCAAAATTTTAACTGGATAAAAAGGTTAAGGATTGAAATTATTAGCAAAATATTTTCATCCTTTGGAACCCAGGGATTACTTGTCTAACTAGGAGTTCCTTCAACTATATCTATGATTCCTCACAGCTAGTTTGTTTGACTTCCTGAGTTAGCCAATCCAGCATATTTTTTGTTCTGTGAAAATACTTTGAGGCGGTCAATGGGGTTACAAATGTATATCACATGCATGCCTACTGAACAGAGAATTGTTTTCTTACTTCATTTGTCACTATGTATGTTCTATTAATAATATAAATTGTTCTTTTTCTCCAGCTTCCTCAGCAAGATAATTCATTTGATTGTGGCTTGTTTCTACTCCATTATGTGGAACTCTTTCTGATGGATGCTCCTAGTAGCTTCAACCCTTTGAAGATTGATGTATTCTCAACCTTTGTGAGTTTTAATCTAATTCATTTTCTTAATTTCGGATGTTGTTAAGTTTGAGTCTACAATTTCATCAGCAACATATAGTTGTTTTTATGTTTATGTATTTTTGTTTGTTTTCCTGTTAAATGCTAAATTTGTTATGGGAACACCATTCAATCCAATGACTGGATACTTTAGTACATAATCTCTACTGGAGAGGCTATCATATGTTATTTTATTCTAGCAGTAATTCTGATGTACATGTGCATGCGGCTGTAGAATTTTGTTAATGAAATCAGAGAAGACTGGATGGCACATGTCCCTACTTTCCCAAGATTGTAGCCAGTCACTTGTACCTTCACTTTAGTCAATTCACCACCGTTTCTTATGGTCTGGCCATCTCTATTTTCATTTGAGCAACTTGCTACCTGTAATCTCAAAAAATAATAAGAAGAATTGGTGTAAGGTAATCGCTGACGCAAGGATTCTTGTCTTCTGCAATTGTGCCGTTCCTAATAAAGAAAATAAACGGTAGATTTATAGTATGCATGATAAAGCATAGATTGTAATTCGAATTGGACATCGAAGTTACTGGTGATTCATCAAATTTTGAAGTATCAATTGCATTTGCACCAGCTCAAAAGTACTGTGTTACGGGGTTGTCAAAGTTAAAGCTTAAAACATATATGGGCTATTTTCCACCTTATGATATTATTGATTGTTGGAGGGTTTCCTAATTATAAAATATGAGGATGTATATGATGTGAACACTGAGTTTTGGTCGACCTTTTCATCCTCAGTTGGAGCAGCAGTTGTAAATAATTTATGTCCTGTAGTCAGTTTTGTACATTATTGTTCAGAGGGAGATTGAAGTATTAGTTTGGCCATCGTTTCTTTGCTTGAGTAATCTAGAAATTATAGTTTGGCCATTGTTTCTTTGCCCGAGTAATTTTTGTCTCAGCCATGTCATTCGGGACATTTTGTTAATCCCATGTTTTAATGCTTGATGTACTTTTCAGCTCAGGAATGATTGGTTTATACCGGCTGAAGCTTCTCTGAAGCGTTCATTGATCCGGAAGCTAATCCATGAGGTAGTGAAAGAACCTTCTAAAAAATTTCCGGAACTAATCTGTGCTGCAGAGCAGTTTGATGAAAGGCATCAAAGAAGTGCTGAGAAAGAAACAGCTATAGAGTTCCTTGCTCAGGGGTGCTCTGCTGGTGAACCTGATTCAGTTTGCCGAATTCCTGAAACACGGCAAGAATCCACATCCATCTGCTTTAATAATCCTGGAAAGGACCTACCTGTTTCTGAATTCGGTTTAGAGACTGCAGGAGTTACAATGCTTACTGTACAAGATATGCAGGTATAATGTTAGCCAATATCTAAAACACTTTGTTCCAATTGATTGGTTGTAATTAAATTTTGTTGAACTTGTTCTCCCATGACATTAATAAGTTATGTTGTTCTCTCTTATTTTTTGGTAGGTTTATCCACCGGACAATGATAGTGTGGTCTGCTTGCCAAGCCAGGGTGTGAAAAATGACCCAGCTCTTGCAGATTCTGATAATCAATCTGGTCTAAGATCATGTGCCCCAGAAGAAGCTGAAGCGTTGAAGGATGATGGCTGTGTGGTAAAAGACATGGACATGTGTGAGGACTCTGTGCTGGATTATTTGCATAATAACCAGAAGATGCATGATACTATGGATTCCAAGTTTTGCCCATTCTCTGATAATTCCGAGGTAATGGCCTGCAAACAACATGTCTTAGAAACAAACATAACTGAAGTTGTGGATGACTCCAAAGATATGCATCCTGTCATGATGTCTGATGCCAGCAAAGATGGCATTGCAAATGATCCAGCATCCACTAAAGGCGAAGCTAAAAATGGCAAATGTGATGTTCCTGCTGTAATGGGATTTGTTGCAGTCGGTGATATAAGCGGGAATGCTTCTTTCCCTCCAAATGCTGTTGAATCTGAGGACGCGAAACATGAAGGTACTCATGGGGACTTCAAGGTAGAAGATGGTATCAAAGTTAACTCGAAAGAAACTGAAGATACTCATGGGGATGTCAAGGTAGAAGATATGAGAGTTAACACAGACGAAACTGAAGATAGTCATGGGGATATCAAGGTAGAAGATGGTATCAAAGTTAACACAAATGAAACTGAAGATACTCATGGGGAAGTCAAGGTAGAAGATGTTATGGAAGTGGACACGAACGAGACCGAAGATGCTCATGGGGATGCCAAGGTGGAAGATGATGACAAAGTCACCACAAACGAAACTGAAGATACTCATGGGGATCTCAAGGTAGAAGATGATACCAAGGTTAACATGAACGAAACTTGCACATCTGTGGATGAGATCAAGGGAAACACTGACAGTGACATGAATGTTTCCTGTGAGTCGAAAGAGGGAAAGACCGACGACATCATGGCGGGTGATGAGGCTCATCCAGACAGTGTGGTTGCACAAGTTAACTTGGGAGCAGTTGAGACAGTTCCTTGTGAGGACGACATGGCTCGTACTGATGTTGAGATGCCACCCATAGATAGCACATCATGTGTAAACACTGCAATAGCATGCGAGGACAGACCCCATGACGCTAAGAGACCCCTTCCTGGCAGCATCTCTGAAGTTGAGAAGGTTCCAGTCTCCGATGACAAGTTCTCGCAGGATGATGCTCCGCGTACCGAAGAGAAACAAGAGAGGCGCAGCAAGCGTCGAAAGGTTGTGGCTTCGGCACCCACAGAGAAGCGACGAACGAGGAGCTCGTCGAGGAGACACCGTCTGTAGAGTAGAAAACCCGGCTTGGTGTAGGGGGCTAGGCGTAGCTTTTGTTACGTACATATCTTCCTTTTTGCAGTGTTGACGTCTGCATGGTGTAGGGGCTAGTCGTAGAGGAGGATTCGACGAACATGTTGAGCAAAATGATAGTTGTAGCTGCCTGGCTGACCCAGTTCGGTTTTGTGACGCCTGATTTAGTTGCGAATAGATTTAGTAATATTTTACTGTTCGGGACTTTGCAAATATAGTTGTGGAACGTGGTGTGTAAAGTGTAAGGCTCTGAATTTGTCTGTGGAAAAGTCGATGACGTACTCCGTAGCAAATTTCGTTCCACTGATGAGTGAAAATTAAGTATAAATCGGGGACCGGAAGTGCTTACACCGTACGTGGGCTGGATTTTTCCACCGAACGTACGTTTCGGCCCAGAATGATGGCCGAGAGTTTAACCCGCGGGCGGATCTCCGCGCAGGGTAGACGCGCTCGTTTCTTTTGTCCCACATCGGATACGTAAGGGAGTTACACCCAACATAAAAAGTCATCGTACCTAGTCCATAGCAAAGAGCTGAGCCCGGTAGCGTGGGCTCTTAACCTGGATTAAGTCTTCCGGGTTAACCCAGATGGACGGGAGCGGCAGTTTGGAATGACGCGAAAGGAGTTGTCAACGTGTCTTGCTAGGCCCGCTCCCGGGGGCCCCTAACCCTAGGTCATTTGTGAAGGGATCAAGACCCATCTCTACCGGCTGCAAATATGTTTTTTTTAAAATTTGAAACATAACTATTTTTTTTATCTGCCCCAGATTATGTATTTCCTAATCTTTATCTCTAATAATAAAAGGAGGAAGGTTTCTTCCGGTCCACCTGAATTTTTACCAATTTGCCCTCCACCAAATTATATATTACATTATTGCCACCAGCAAGTATGGCAACGCTTGTTTTTCACGATCTCTTTCTGTTCCGTCCTCCTACGACAAACAATTCTTCTCCAAAAGAAAAGAAAAAAAGAGCACGACGATCTCCGGCGAACGGCCTCATCTTGCCGCCACCATGGCACCATCCATCTCCGGCAAACGGCGGTCTCACTCATCCGACGTAAGGA
This sequence comes from Alopecurus myosuroides, assembly GCA_028641055.1. Classification (NCBI taxonomy): domain Eukaryota; kingdom Viridiplantae; phylum Streptophyta; class Magnoliopsida; order Poales; family Poaceae; genus Alopecurus; species Alopecurus myosuroides. The sequence goes on along the minus strand of CM054060.1, from coordinate 359,059,997 downwards.
ACTAAACTGCCTTCCATCGATACCCCCGCGCCCTCGAGGTCCCTGACGCCATCCGATCTGAACCTTTCCCAACCTGCTATTGTTCTTCGTACTGATCTGCTTCTGCCACCGCGTTGTCTCTAAGGGAGGAGAGCAAGCCGTCTAGGTGCCGACCGACTCTGTAGGCATGTATCAAACCGCTCCCTTGCCTCTCTTCGTCCACGTCTCCGAACTGTCCCCCTCGCGGCAGCCACGATGGAGCCAAGGGAAGAAGGGCGGAAGGCCACAACCTCACGTCTGAGGCGTGCGTCATGGCACCGGTGAGCGCGTGCACCCCAGATGCGCTTGGCCGGTTCATGCCCGCCGAGGTCTATAGGTCACTTGAATAGATGCACTAGCCAATTATCCCAAAAGTCCGAACTGATGGGAGAGGCTAGGCTTTATATTTTAACACTCCCCCTCACGTCTAGGCTGGACAAACGGGAAGACCTTAGACGTGGGATAGATGGGAGGGTGCAACTATTTTTATATTAAATAGTGCGTTAGCCGGGGCTTGAACTTGAGACCACCTGGCTCTGATACCATATTGAATAGATGCACTAGCCAATTATCCCAAAAGTCCGAACTGATGGGAGAGGCTAGGCTTTATATTTTAACACGCGCGCGTCTTGGTCTTGCGTGTGATGCGCCATCCCAGGCCCGTGTTCGAACACGCGGTGCAACGCCTCCGACCAGCACTCCTAGCCGGTGTGGCTCCGACCAGCACTCCTAGCCGGTGATGCCAAGGCGCGGCAAGCCGGCGACATTGTTCACCAGGAGGCGCACATTCTCGGCATGGGTTTTTGAGCCGCGGCACGCCGGCGGCGTTTTTCACTAGGAGGCGCACCTTCTCGGCATGGGTCGTTGAGTCGCGGCACACTGACGGCGTTGTTCACCGGGTGGTGCACCTTCTCGGCATGGGTCAGCAGCGCCACCAGATCCCACGCGCATTCCCGCAGTGTCAGCGACGGCTGACAGAATGGCAGCAGACACGACGTAGTAGTCCAAGGCCAGCGGGGAAAAGGGCATGGTGGCCTGGTGGGGAGACTCCTCCAATGGAACCTGACAGTGGAGAGATAGTGTGGAGGGCTTGCATGCTTGTCAGTGTGGTTCAGGGGTCGATGCACTTCGACGTCCGACACAAACTGTCCTCCGATTGAACACTGCTCGAACACTCGTCTCTGTACATGGACCGACATGAATTCTTTCCCTGTTCGGCAAGTGGAAGGCAACTACAAAAAGGCATAACTCTCTCCACCGAAGCCCCAACCCAATCACAGTTTCATGTGCTTGGCATTGCCACGCCGGAACCTTCCAATTTCAGATTTCACCACTCAGTCGTGCGCGACATTGCTGGAACTCCTTGCTCGAGATTTTCGGTGTCTTGTCGTTCCGCCGTAACCGCTCGGTAATCACTGGAACTCCTTTTAACCGTGCTTGTTTTAGTTTAGGATTTCAGCTGACTTTCCTGAACATTTGGTTTAGGCTTTCAGCTGACTTTCCTGAACATTTGGTAAATCTCATCATTTAGAATTTCTCAAGTTTAAATGAGATGTATATATAGGAAAAGAACCACGGTCAGTTTGACCAATCAAAATAAGAAAAGCAAGGTGTTTATATATGAATGGAACCACTGCAAGCTTGACCAATAAAAAAAATTCAAACTAAGAACGCAGCTCACAATTTCGATTCATTGCTTTCCTGTCACAAGTTATTTTTTTTTATTTTAGTACAGGTTTCCTTACAAGAATATGCTTCAGACTTCTGGGTTTTCATTACAAGAATATTCTTCAGACTTCTCGATTCGTTGATCAAGTAGTTGTACAATAATTCTAAATTTTAGTGATTCATGACCGGTAAGAGCGTCAGGTTATACATTAACATGATAGGCCTCGCTTGTTGGATATGGACATCATATATTGCGCTTATATGTTTGTTTCTACTATAGATATTCATATGGATGTACACTCAATTAAATTGTTGATTTTCTTTTACATTATACATTTATACTTCACTCAATTTTTGTTACAAAAAGTTTATTTTCTCTCCAAGTCGTATGGTTCATTTATTACGGCAGATGTTCTTCTACTAATACAGTCGTATGGTCAATTATTACGGAGAGAAAATAGTATATGATTCAATTATTGGCATGTTAAGGTATCAAATATATTTATTTTTATGTCGTGACAAATATTTTAATCTCGCGTTGCAGCGCACAGGCATATTTACTAGTAAATATTTAAACTGCAATAGTTTTATCTAGACCACTTAAATTATGCTTCCTTCCTTCGATACATTATTCAGAAGAATATGCTGAAAATCATTTTTCTGATTAATGGTCTTAGTACTTTAATTTGTAATTGTGCATACTAATAGCTTTCGTCGTGTCCTTTTCCGATTATTTGTATGAATATTGGAGGTTGTTAGCTAGTATGTATGTGAAAATTAAAGTGTCTAGAATATGCTGAAAATCATTTTTCTGATTAATGGTCTTAGTACTTTAATTTGAAATTCACTACAAGAAATATGTTGATACATGACCATTTTATAATGACCGTGGATGAACTGGTCATAAATCCATGACCATTTCGGATCAATTGGTCTTTGGCGGTTTAGAAGGGTCCAAATGTGAAAACATAATGACAATTTTGGTTAGAAAAGTTATGATCTCCTTACACGAATTGGTCATAAACGGGAAATACTACATTGCATTACGCCACCTCATCATATTTTGCTTATGTATCATGCTTATTTGTCTCAATTTTGCACATCTCACCATGTTTTGCTTATGTGGCGTGCTTACTTGTCTCATTATTTTTTAGAAGAGATGCGCTCTCAGCTTTTTTTTTCTTGAGTAAGATCCGCTCTCAGTTTTTTTTTGAACCACCTCCAAACTGTGGCCCCACCTACCTGAAGAGCGGGGACTCACCACAGCGAGGAGAAAATAAAACAACAAGAACGCGGGATCGAACCCACCACCTCCTCGCTGGGAAAGAAAGCACCAACCACCAGGCCATCCGATCGTACGTGCTATAGGAGAACATCGAATAATTTTCTATACCGCTTACTCGCCCTGGGCCGGACCGGCCGTTCAGCTGGCCGGACCAGTCTGCTGGGCTGGGCTGGAGAGGCCACTCTGTCGCCCATACGAGTCTCCTGGGCAGGACTGGGCTGGCCGGCCGGCTGAGCATATTTTTTTGGGGTTTTTTCTGTCTTCTTTTATAATTTTTGATTTTAAACTCTAATTTAAACCAAATAAGTTTTAATTTTTTTCTTAAATATGAATTATGTTATTATAGACTAATATGTACTGTACTATATTTAGTCAAAATGAAATACAAAATATCTTTAAGAATTATATATTTAGTCACATATGATGACAAAACGCGAAGGTTTTTCATTTTTTTAAATTTTTATGAACATCGTTTGAACCTTTTATGCCGAGTTATATATGTTTAATCTTCATAAAATCTTGGCGTATCTATGTTGAAATAGTTACTTGGGTACCTAACAAAAACCCCATTTTTGACACTCCAAAAATAGAAAATGGTATTTTTATTCAACGAAAAATAAAACTTTCTTCGTCAACATTTTTCGTTGTTCCAATATGCATGTTTGTGTGGAACATGGGCATATTTCAAGAAACTATGCCATGGATGTGGCCATAACATCCGTCATTTGGCCCGAAAGCAATGAATGTTCGTAGGAGATAGCTCATTTATGTGAACACTTTTTCAACCCAGTTGTCGTATTCCAAATTTATTATTTTTTGTGGATACTAGGAAATATATAATAACACCACGCGAAGGTATTACATCATTTCGAGTTTTTCTGAATTTTCTGGAATTTTCTAAGCCGGTTTCGGAAAACGGTCAAAACGGGGGACATGACTGTTAGTACCTAGGTGTTTAATCTTGATGAACTCTTGGCGTATCTATGTTGAAATAGTTACTTTGGTACCTATAAATGAATTTTGCAAAAAATCACGAATAAACTATGAGGCACTTGTAGTTCAAATTTGGCCCGGTTTCATCGGAATCAGCAGAAATTTGTCTTTTTCAAAAGGTTGTATTTTGAGCTATTGATAGGTAGGAATTTTGTTATTTGTAGATCAAATATGAAATAATAGCTTTATAATTTTATTTGGTAAATTTGTGCAACATATTTTTGGTAGATTCTTCACAAAAAAAAACCGTTTTTGACACTCTGAAAATAGAAAATGGTATTTTTATTCAACGAAAAATAAAACTTTCTTCGTCAACATTGTTCGTTGTTCCAATATGCATGTTTGCGTGGAATATGGGCACATTTATAAAAAACTATGCCATCGATGTGGCCATAACATCCGTCATTTGGCCTGAAAGCCATAAATGTTCGTACGTGATAGCTCATTTATGTGAACAGTTTTTCAACCCTGTTGTCGTATTTCAATTTTATTATTTTTTGTGGATACTAGGACATATATAATAACACCACGCGAAGGTCATGCATCATTACGAGTTTTTTTGAATTTTCTGGAACTTTCTAAGCCGGTTTCGGAAAACGGTCAAAACAGGGGACATGACTGTTAGTACCTAGGTGTTGAATCTTGATGAACTCTTGGCGTATCTATGTTGAAATAGGTACTTGGGTAACTAAAAATGATTTTTGAAAAAAAATCACGAGCAAACTACGAGGCACTTGTAGTTCAAATTTGGCCCGGTTTCAGCGGAATCGGCAGAAATTTGTCTTTTTCAAAAGTGTCGTATTTTGAGCTATTGATAGGTAGGAATTTTGTTATTTTTAGATCAAATATGACATAATATCTTTATAATTTTATATGGTAAATTTTTGCAACATATTTTTGGCAGATTCTTCACAAAAAAACCGTTTTTGACACTCCGAAAATAGAAAATGGTATTTTTATTCAACGAACAATAAAACTTTCTTCGTCAACATTGTTCATTGTTCCAATATGCATGTTTTCTTGGAATATGGGCACATTTCAAGAAACTAAGCCATCGATGTGGCCATAACATCCGTCATTTGGTCTGAAAGCCATGAATCTTCGTAGGAGATAGCTCATTTATGTGAACATTTTTTAAAACCAGTTGTCGTATTTCAAGTTTATTATTTTTGGTGGATACTAGGACATATATAATAACACCACGTGAAGGTCTTGCATCATTTCGAGTTTTTTTTTTGAATTTTCTGGAATTTTCTAAGCCGGTTTCGGAAAACGGTCAAAACGGGGGACATGACCGTTAGTACCTAGGTGTTGAATCTTTATGAACTCTTGGCGTATCTATGTTGAAATAGGTACTTGCGTACCTAAAAATGATTTTTGCAAAAAAATCACGAGCAAACTACGAGGCACTTGTAGTTCAAATTTGTCCGGTTTCGGCGGAATCGGCAGAAATTTGTCTTTTTCAAAAGAGGTGTATTTTGAGCTATTTATAGGTAGGAATTTTGTTATTTTTAGATCAAATATGACATAATATGTGACACCCCGGGATCGGGCACTATGCAGATTTCCGCATTTCCGCCAAAATCCACATACTAACCGATTCCAGGTTGCCACTTGTGATAACATTACAACAGTTCACGAATATTCCGCAGCAACAACAGAAAAGATATATGCAAGACGACTCAACGAGTCAAGGATACAACTGATACAATACAAAGATCCAAATAACAGCGGAAGAAACAACATAGCGTCCGACTACGGACAAGATACAAATTGGACTAAGAGTCTTGAAGATAACCGATGGCGTCCAATCCCTGCCCAGGACAAGCCGGAGGGATTCCCAAGCTAACGTCGTCAGACTTCAAACCTGTTGACTGCAATGTGGAATATGCAGCCACGAAATGGATTCGTGGGTCAGTACGGTTAAGTACTGGCAAGTGGATAAACCATACTCACAAGATACCAGCGTAACCAATCATCACAAGATACAAATACTTTGGGTACAACGGAAAGGAAGGGATGATTGCAAAGAAGCGGCAGCGGGCTGCACTAACTAACTACAGAGACACGCTACAACATCCGGCTAAAAGAAAGGGATAAGATAGCGTATCAGAACCAACTACAACTACTCACCAAACAATACCCATCTAGTGTTACCCCCTACTAAGGAAGCAACCCAAGGAAAACTCACACTGTTGATTAAGGTGACATACATTTTTATGGTGGAGGTAATCTATATTACTAGTCAAGTTATCATCGTTAAGTGTAAGTTGTCTGAGTACTTGTTAGCCAGCGCTTTCACCAAGTCATCCATAACCGCGGACAACACGGCTTCTCGAGAAGATTTAACCCTGCAGGGATGCACCAATTTGGCCGTACACGTAAGAATGACCCGCCAGATGGAAATGCACTTCCACCAAGCGAGGCACTCAACACAACCCAACTCTTCTTCGCATCAAGCCCAAAGAACCACGTGCTGTGCGTGCGCGGCTAATCGAGCCCCCACGAAGAAAAGGGGGACCCTCATAGCACTAGAAGACCACGCCGCCCTAAATGCCGACTACAAAAGTTCCACCCTGGCGCCAATGGCTCGCACCTGCATATGCATGCATCAAATGGAAAGCCCGAACTAAGTGTGGCGATTTGGACGAGATGCGAATCGAATCAGAATTGCGGGGGGCGCCCATACTCGCTTCCCACATGCGGTTAGTGCACTCATCATGGATAGGAGGACAAGACCCTTTTCCTAATTAGGTTCGACACTAGCAGGCCTCAAAACCACGCCGGGCCTCCTGCCGGTGGCTTATCATCAAATTAATATTACCCAAAACATTAACAGGTTGTTGATTAAGTTGAAACCCAACTATCAAACTAAACAGGTGATAAGACGGACATCAAGACTTGAGCGCAAACAACACTAAGCATGCAACTACGACACGAGGGCCAACAAGGTAAACAAACAACAGTTAATAGGAAGTGGAAGGAAGGCTATATCATGGCTGCAAGGTAAACATATGATAGGATCGAGACACAAGCATCGAATCATAAGGCTAGCATAAGGACAACGGAAAGAATCGGTAACAAGTGATGAAAGGCAGCCATAGGTAGCAAGTGAGTATACTTGCCTGAGATCCAGCAAGTAGAGGTACATCCGCAGAACTTGTCGTTGCTCACATCATCTCAGCGTCCTATCCGCGAAGAAGCAACGAACTAGAACAAACACCGGATGCAACAATTACTACTACGGCAAAAGATCCAGCATGATCCTATTGTATATGCATGACAATTAATTGATGCATCGAAGTAAACCAATTGACATGGTAAACATATTTAAATGGGCCCATATGCAATTTGGATTGCATATGGAAAAGCCCATGAATTAATGTTGAATTAAATGATCTACAAATAACCATCATGTGAAAGTTGATTAGAATGATGCATGGATGATGAAAACAATAAGAAAACAACAATAACTTCAGTTTGATATGTTGTTTACCAAGTTTGGAATTTTATTTGTTAAGTTATGAACTTTGGTATTTTAAATGGTTTAAACAAACATTTGTTGTTTTCACCAATTTTAAATGTTCAAAACAGATAAAAAATTTATATTTGGAAAGAACACAAAATTTTAGATGGAATACATATTTCATTTGTTGAATTTGGATTTTTGATGAGCAAGTTATTAAATTGACAATTTTAAATGCATTAATTAAGAAATAGTTGTTTTCAGCAATTAAATTTATTCAAAATAGAAAACAAAGTTTATATTTGCAAAGTTCATGAAAAAATGGGATGGAAAACATATTTTAGTTGTTCAATTTGGAATTTAATTGATGAAGTTACCAATTTAACAGTATTAAATGAATTAAATGGGGCATTAAATGTTGCATCAATTTTAGTTGGTTCAAAACAGGAAATAAAAGTTATATTTGGGAAGAGCATTTAATTCCACATGGAAAGCATATTGTATTTGTTGGGTTTGGAATGTTTATGAGCAAGATATGAATTATGCAAGTTTAAGTGATTTATATAAAGTAGATAATATGGCATGAATTTTACTTGCTCAAATCAGTGAACAAACTGCATATTTGGAAAGTTCATGATTTTCTGATTGGGATACATATTTTGTTTGTGCAATTTGAAGTTAAATTGAAGGAGATATTAATTTTACAATGTTTAGGTTCAAATTACCATTTATAAAAAAAAGGAATTAAAAGAAACAGGGCAGTGCATTTTTCTACAGCGGGTAGGGCTACCCACGCTGGCTGACAGTGGGCCACGACCAGCGTGGAGCCACAGTGGCTTGGGTGCGGGGTGATGTGGCTGTGGGGTGGATGACAGGTGGGACCAGGGCTGCATGAGTCAAAGCAAAAATGGGAGGCTAAATGCCTCCCGCAGGACTCGATCTCGCGACCACGGGTGCGAGCAGAGGTGGGCTTTGCCACTAGGCTGCTGCTGCGCTTGTGTTAGGACTAGGGAGGCTCGGGGTTTTTGAGGTAAAGCTGCGGGCTTTGCCCGTTACTGACGAAACTGAACATTGGGTTCAGTTACTGAACTGTCGATCGACGGCGGACGGCGACGACTGGCCGCTGCTGCCGTTCAGCGTGCGGGTGCGTGGGCGCCGTGTCTCGTGCGTGCTCGCGGATGTGTGCGGTGATGCGTGCGCGAGAGGAGGAGGGACAGGAGGGAGAAGGAGGTGCTCACCCTGCTACTGTCGTCGAGGAATCGGGTCTGACGGAGGCGACGGTGGCGGGGCAGTAGCGCACCGGGAAGAAGAGGGTGATGGCGGCAGCTCTACGGTGTGCCTCCCTTCCTCCTGAGGCACGGGATCGCACGACGAGGCGCCGTGGTTCCATTCCCGCACTCCCGGATCATCGACGACGACCGCAGCGACGGCGCCATGGTCCACAACTTCCGGCCATGGAGGGGGAGTTCCCTGGTTCAGAAAAGCAGGGAAAAGGAGGGGAAGATGGAGAAAAGCAGGAAGGAGGAACGACGGCTGGAAGAGAGGAGGGGAGAGGGTCTAGGGTTAGGGTTCGGGAAAAGGAGGGGCAACTATAAGGGGGGAGGAGAGGGGAGCAGGTGGGGTTGGGGGAGCTCGGTTGTGGGGGGGTGAGGTCCCCCTCCTGTCCGTACGAAGAAGACGCAGAAGGTGGGCTGCTGGGCTGTGGGAGCAGGGGTGGTAGGTGGGCTAGCCCACTTGGGCTGGCCTGCCTCCCCCTGAGGTTTTTTTTTATCTCTCTCTTTTTTTTTGTAGAAGAGAGATAAGAGAGAAAAGAAAAGGGGTTTAGGGTTTTTGTTTATTTTATTTTATGCAATATTTTTACTGAGTTCAACATGTCATTTACCCAAGTGCATGACAGTTGTGTTTTTGGAAATTTTGAAATTGTGCTCGTGTTTGAATTTGAATTTGAAATTCAAATGAGGGTTTTAATAAAAGGGGTTTTATTAACCAAGCAATTTGAATAATTCAAATTCAAAACTATTGAAAACAATTTGAGTTGTTTAGTTTGCCATTTTGAATTGGAAACTTTGGACATGTTTGAAAGTTTAAATTGGTTTGAACTTTTTAAGTTGTTTTGAAAACAAGGTGCAATGCATATGATGCATGTGATGCAAAGAAAAAAGGAAAACAACCAATTCTAGTTGGGGGAAAATCCCCTGGGTGTTACATAATAGCTTTATAATTCTATTTGGTAAATTTGTGCAACATATTTTTGGTAGATTCTTCACAAAAAAACTCGTTTTTGACACTCCGAAAATAGAAAATGTTATTTTTATTCAACGAAAAATAAAACTTTCTTCGTCAACATTGTTCGTTGTTCCAATATGCATGTTTTCTTGGAATATGGGCACATTTCAAGAAACTATGCCATCGATGTGGCCATAACATCCGCCATTTGGTCCGAAAGCCATGAATCTTCGTAGGAGATAGCTCATTTATGTGAACACTTTTTAAACCCAGTTGTCGTATTTCAAGTTTATTATTTTTGGTGGATGCTAGGACATATATAATAACACCACGCGAAGGTCTTGCATCATTTCAAGTTTTTTTTGAATTTTCTGGAATTTTCTAAGCCGGTTTCGGAAAACGGTCAAAATGGGGGACATGACCGTTAGTAACTACGTGTTGAATCTTGATGAACTCTTGGCATATCTATGTTGAAATAGGTACTTGGGTACCTCAAAATTATTTTTGCGAAAATCACGAGCAAACTACGAGGCACTTGTAGTTCAAATTTGGCTCGGTTTCAACGGACTCGGCAGAAATTAGTCTTTTTCAAAAGAGGTGTATTTTGAGCTATTGATAGGTAGGAGTTTTGTTATTTGTAGATCAAATATGACATAATATCTTTATAATTTTATGTAACATCCCAATTTTGATAATTTAGGGTGTGTGGTGTTGTGTCATCTCATACATGCATGGACACAAAATTTTAATCATGTATGAAAACAATTTAAATTATGAATTCAAATGGTTTCAGAAAATCTCACAAAAAGTACCTATTTTGGTTCCCAAAATTTTGTACTGAAAAGTATTTCAATTTCACCCAAGCAAAAAATGGTAAGGTTGGAAATTTCATAAGCTTTCCAAAATGTATTTTTGCCAATTTTTCTGTTTGCAAAAAGGCCCTCAAAAGCTAGTTTTCTGTTCTATTTCAGTTTGGAAAAGGGCTCTTCTGCAATTTTCCAAAAGCTGAGGGGGTTTTTGTAAATCTGTTTTTCTTTTCCTTTCTTCCTTGTCGCCGGCCAGAAGGAGCAGCTCGGTGGCCGACCGGCGCCACGTCCTGCTTGCCTTCGAGCGCAGATAAGGGCCAAGGTCGCCGATCCCTTCTTCTCCTCCTCACCTTGCCCTCGCCCTTGCTCTTCCTCTCTGTCTCTGCCCCGAAAAAACCAAACCCTAACCCTACCATGCCTCCGGCCGCCGCGAATCGCCGCTGACTCCGGCCTTCCCCGGAGCAATTGAAGCCTCCACTCGCACCGCCGTGCTCCCCTCTACCTCTATACAACCGTACGCGGGCCAAGGAGGCCGGAGCTACATGAATTGGGTGCTTCTTCCCCGAGTCCGGCCGCCGGCATCCTCCTCACGCCGCCGTCGATTTCGGCCACCTCTGCCGTCTCCGACCACTCCATCCGCTTCATGGCAGTGCGGTGAGCCTCCCCATGCCTCCCAACACCCCGCTCTCCCTCTGGTTCGTCCCAGTATCGAGCACCGTCGTCCGCCGCCGCGGTTCCTCGTCGCCGGCAAGCGCTCGGTGACCACACGAAGGAGGCGCGGCCACCAATACGTCCGCCTTGACCTCCTCTTTCCGATGCCCCAGTTGGTTCCGTCCAATTTGCGACGGATCGACCAATTGCTTCCACAGCAGGGCCTCTGTGCCATTGATGACGTCACCCCGACGTCATCATGACATAATAATCCTGTTTTGTCTGTTTGCAGAAATGTTTAATAATAACAGAAAAATGATTAATTATAATATAGTAATAACTTCTGTTTTGTTACTCAGAAAAATAAAATAAATATATGGTTGTGATCAGAAAAATGTAAGCTATCCAAAAATGTCACTTTCATACATGTTTGACATACTTCATTTTTGGCCTTTATTTTAATATTGTTTAATCATTCAAAATAGAAAAATAAGTTTTTATTCACTAAAATTAGAAAATTAAAAGTTATATACCAAATTGCTCAAAATGACAAATGAAACCTATTTATGATGTTTTCAAACCCATTTGAGCAACTAAAATTGCACTCACTTTCATAATCACCCGAATTGCCCCTCCGGGGTCTATTTCGGACTAATTCCACTAACAATGTTTAACTGACATACGAACCCTAGCAACCCAACGATCATGTCTAGGGCTTTATTTCAGTGCATTAATCTGATCATGCATACATATTGTGCATTGCATCGATGCCATGGTTGATTGTTATTCTTCTTTTCGGTGTTGTTTCCCCCTCGGTAGAACGTGACTCCGAAGAGAAGGCCAACAACTCCAATGGTGAATACTTGATCTTAACCGACAAGTCAAGCACTTATTCCTGAAGACTTTATCTGGTTTTCTTATAACCAAGGCAAGCATAACCTCTTATCTGCTCATATATGTTTTTGAACAACATTTGATTCTCGTACTTTGCATTCGATTCTAAAGTATTTGATGCTACTAGACATAGTTCACCTATACGATGCATTGCCTCAATATCCTGATCTACTGCTCCTAGCTGCCATAGAATTGCTTGTGCGCATCGCCAGAGCCTCATATCTGCTTCGCTTAGTCATACATGTTTGTTTGCCTCTGCTCCATCCGGTTGATGAATCAGAGCCGCGATAATCTAGTATGATATGATGACGTGGTGAGATGAGCCTGTGTGGTTAACTTGACTAAGGCTTGGACGGGAGGCCACTTGGGAAGTGGTTGTTGGTCCTGTACTTGCCAACCCTAGGAGTAAGGTCTCGCCGCGGAAACCAAGACTGAGCGTGCAACCACACGCGGGGCCTAACAGACCGCGCTCGACTAACTAACTTGTTTGGTTCTATCCGTGAGTCACGTAGTTTGGGATTTCCATCTGCGTGTGAGTCAAAAACCTTTTGGAGGTGTTTAGGGCGTGACCGGGACAAGTGATGGACGTACACGGATCTTGTTCCCGACTCACATAACAGGTGCCGTCAGGAGGTGGCCAACTCCCTGTTGACGGGGTGGCCCTGTTTGGGTTGACTCATGGATAGGGCTCGACAAGGTAAAGGTCGTGGCCAACCACCCTCTGCCGCGCTCCATGGTAAAGCGTACATGTGGCGTTAAGACTTGGATGGTACGTGTGGGTAAAGTGTACCACCCTGCAGGGATAAATCTTTCGGAAAGCCGTGTCCACGGTTATTGACGACTTGGTGAATGCCACGAGGTCATAGATAACTTGAACGTGACGTAAAAGATGTTGACAAGGCATGGAGGCAATAGATCAAGGGTGCCTCCCCGGAGATGCCGGGAGGGGTGATCCTTGTAGCATGCGAGGTGCTGGGAATGATGTTGGTGGATAAAAAGGAATGATGATTGCAGTAGTTGAGTTTCTCATCTGTTTTGAAAACATTCCTTAAGACGTGCTATTCTTCCTCGATTTGGAAAACAAATATTGCTTTACGCAAAACAACCTTCATAAAACCCTTTCTGAAGTTAGCAGATATATGATAGGTTAACTAAGTCTTGTTGAGTACCTCCCGTACTCAGGTTTGCTTATTTTGGTTCAGGTGGAGTTCCTCACTTCAGTGGTGATTCAACGTGGACATCGACGAGTAGTTTGGGGTTCCCAGGTAGCAGCCTGGAATCTATGGGCTGGGACGTCGCCTTATGTTGCGGCCTCTTAGGCCTTTTTGGTTCTTGTTGATTAGCAACATAATTTGCCTTCCGTTGTCTGATGTAATGTTGGGTCGTGTGACCTCTGCTTGTAAGCTATACTCTAGTAACACCTGTTTAATAAAGCTTCATGTTTAGAGTACTGCTTTGATCGGTTGTTGGTTTCGAGCTCATTGTTATACAGTTCTGGCTATGCCTGCATAGTTGTCGCAGTCGAGGGGTTGTGGAGCCGATGATCCATGTCCGAGCCCGCCTGTCGATGTGATCGGCCTGGGGCGAGGTAACCCCAGTAACCCTCGATTGTTGTTGCACTTTCTGGACACACAGCATCTCTGTATAACTTTGGTCCCGTTTCCTTCAGTTTCATTCGATTCGTGGACGCTTTGATATGCATGGTTGGTTATGACTAGCATGGATACAAGGAGTAGTAGACTGGGGATCCGGACTACGTGCCGATGAATCCAGTCTGCCTGCCGTTGTTTGTTGCGGCCAGGGCTGGTAACCCTGAAGCCCTTGTGAGTCCATGGCTAGGAGCACATAACAGTATGTATATCTCTGAGTCCGGGGTCGTGACAAGTCTTGGTATCAGAGCAGGACTGCCTGTAGGAAAACCTTATTGCTTGGTCGATGTCGAGTCTAGAGTTTGTGAAAACTATTTTGAAAACCACAAATGAGTTGTGAAAATCTCTTTAGGATTCTTTTTACTCCGTATCTGGTATCGCTCTAACTCTGGGTCATCTTACCTGTTTTGATTTGAAAAGGTTTTGCTATCTCTTCTAGTTATTCAAAACCTAGGTGCCTTCTCTGGCAAGGACGTTTTTACCCAAGTTGACCTAGTGTTATAGTTTCTAGAGTCGTGTGTGTTCCATACTCCGTTATCTCTAAACTGGGAGATTTCCTTTCCATCCTAACACCTCCGAGTTGTGTGGGTTCCACATACTCATATTCCAAAGTCTTAAATCCTGAACCTCGAGATCTGCTTTTCATCTCGAATGTATCCGTTATCCTCTGCTCAAGTTCTTCCGGAGTTATGTTTGGCTTTTGAAATATACTCCGGGATTGCTATTCATGGTGTCCTTCAAGACACTAAGATAGTAGTTATTTCTTTCTATGTGTTTTTAACCCTCGGACTTGAACCGAAGGTCCCGGAATGTGCTGAATTGTGGTGGGTTGAACCATGTGGCTTCATAACCATGTGATGCTCACTCTATCAGTACAGGATGCTGACCTTTAACCCAAGTTATATTTCGTTGAATCCTGAGGAATCCGTTCTACCTCAGGATGGCTAGGTAATCTTAGCTCCAATAGCCATAGGTTTTCTCTAGGAACCAAAAGGGATCACAACAAGAGTGTTCTTGATGGTTCCCATATCCTTGTTCTTGATTCAGCTATACCTCTCCTTTAGCATGGGTTTTACAACTGAGTACTACCCTGTGCAATCAACGTGATCTCTGGATTCTCCGGAGCATGTTCCTACCTTCCAGTTGCACTCAAATATCCATCCGTTGTTTTGAAACCAAGTTACATATGAGTGTTGGATTCTTCCAATGCATTTGCTTTTGTTTTCTGTCAAAACATTCCACCTTGGGATGTCAGGAGAAACAAACTCCAGTACCTCGTTCATCTTAAGAACCAGGTCAAAGTTTTGTAATCCACAGAATAAAGAAGTTTCATTAGCTTCTGTTCTGTTCTACCTTCGAGTGTCACACTCTTTTATATCAAGAGGTTGTGTTCAGTTTCATGGCCTTATCGATGAAGTGATGCTCTTACACATCTTCATTTCCCCTTCCTCCAAGCTTGAATGCTTGAGAATGAGGGGTATGTGCATTGGTGTGTGTTAGATATTCCTAGCAATTCTTGTTGCTTCGAAAAATTCAAGAAACATCTGTATCCTTCTTAGCACTATCGGTCACCCGGTCTCTACTAGAGTTGGTCGTGTTACCAAATCCGTTCATTCCGGTGAAGAATCTGTGGTCAAAGAGTTGGGTTCATGCCGAAGCGCTCAAGATCATATCGGTTGCTTCGAAAAGCAAGATTCCTTTCTAACTCCGAGACATACCGGTAGGTTGTGATATTCTGGCTGTCTTTCTAGAAGTATCACCGGGGTTATTACCTGACCGTGATGTCTAAACGAGGGGTAGTTTGAACTACTCTTTTCTCCAAGAAACAACGCTGGATATCCTGGACTAGTTGGTCGAGCTTAAACAACAAATTGGAGAGTTGAAAGACAAAAGCTCATCCTAACTTGATCCTTTGTTAAGGGATGTCTAGTTTCCTTCGTGTTGAAGCAGGATATTACATCCTTTGTGGAAAAGTTATCACTCCACCTCTTGATTTGATTTGGGCTATCGTCAAATCGAGAAAAGATACAAGGATTATCTTGATGGTGCTTCTACTCATGGTGTTTTGCCGAGTACATCTTCATGTCCTATGGTCTGACCAATGTTCTGCCTTGTTCATAAATCATATGAATCCTTCTTTTTGGAGTGTCTTGATAAAGATGTTGTTGAGCCCATCTACGACATTCTTGTTTTCTCCAAGTTGCAAGAGGTTCATGTTGAACACTTGGCACTAATGTTGGAAACTCTCTAGAACCATCTTAGTGTCATCATGAAGTTGTGTTCTAGAGGTTCGAAGTGGCTTACTCCAATCCATGTGCTTATGGTGAAAGTTGTCGCTGTGGATCGGAGTAGAGTTTTCTTATTCCCTCGGGAATAACTCCAAGTCGGTCATGTCTGTGTGGACTATTCTTGAGATGGTTGGTTGTTACCTCCATTTACTTGAACAAGTTTGCATCCACACCAAGCCACTGACTGATCCTTCCTGAAAGAGAAGAAGTCTATGAACTTCGTTATCTTTGTATCGTCTCCCCAACAAGGACTCTGATGTGTTCTTTTGCAAGTAAGTCCTGTAGGTGCAACCGTCTTTCGCAAGTTGCTAATACATGAGTTCCGCAATCCTTCTCATCTTCTTGAGCTTGGCATCGTAGTCCATATCTTGAGAATCCAGCATATGTATGTTGTTGGTAACCGGTGTAAATCTCCTCGTTCAAACATACCGAGCCTGAGCTGTAAATTCACTACCCAGAGCTAAATCTCAAGCAGCAACGATGGTTGGTGTTTCCTCAAGGGTATTGAATTAGGTCTTTCCAGAATCTGGCATGGTTGATGTGGTGGTTGACACAATTAGCCGGAAGACCTAATGTCATATCTCTTTGAATTCGTAAGAACAACCCCTCCCTGTGAGAATTCTTGTCTGGCTTAATTCTAACAAGTTCTCCTCCCTGATCTTCCAAACCGGAGTTTTACTTTCACCTGATAACCTATAGAAGGCTTGTAGTGAGCCTGTTGTTTGTATCTAGAACATCAAGGAAAACTTGGAAGTTGATATTTCCAATATCTCTCCGTGGAACCTCCAAAACCTTTGTTTCAGTGGAAACAAGTTCCTCGTGAGAACATCACGTGGTGTTTTGTAACCGCCTTTGATCAGTTCCTTTTCCAAGTTGTTGGTACTTGAATTTCTGTTCATCTCACACATTGTGTGAATTTGTCAGTCACTTCAGCTGTGGGATCTTAACTTTGTGGTAGATGTATTGCTACGTCCAATCCATAATAGGAAAGAGACTCCCGATTTCTTCCGGTGTTACAATCCTCGTTGGTTACCATTCTTATGGTGTGACCAAGAATCTCTTCTCCATTACGGTGTTCCAACTTATCTTGGTTACTCATACTTTGTTGTGAAGTAATATCATGACCTTTGACAAAGATTTCTACAAAGTTTTGACGGAATGGAAATTCCGTTATCTTCCGTGTCCACTCCGAAGAGTGAACATGATCCTGTATCAAATTCTCTCCGACGCACGATTACAGTGTTTTCTCGTGTTTTTCCTTTGTTTACGGATATTCAATTGTGATATTCAAGACCATCCCTTCCATCTTGGTATTCTGCTTTGAAGAAACCTCTATGTCATAAGTTGTTCAACCTTTCTTTTTCCAAAGGGATTTAAATTCTTGTGCAAAGCTCATATTCTAAATCCTTTCGAGAACCATCGTCCATAAACTTGAAACCTTCTCATATTCCCTCCAATACCTTGATGTGTTTCATGCACGTTAACTCAATAGTTCTTTATGAACGTCCCTGTCATGAGTTACCCATGAGATACTCGATCTTCGTAAAGATCAGTTCCTAAGAGTTTTCCCTCTCACCTAAGGTGCAGCCGCTGGAGATCTTCACAAGTGCTACAGATCAATCTCTTCAAGAAAAGAACCGTAAGGTTCAAGAAGATCGTTCAAAACCGGTGTTCCTTCTTTCTTCTCCTTCGGGAATCTCGGGACGAGATTCTTGTAAGGGGGGTAGATTTGTAACATCCCAATTTTGATAATTTAGGGTGTGTGGTGTTGTGTCATCTCATACATGCATGGAAACAAAATTTTAATCATGTATGAAAACAATTTAAATTATGAATTCAAATGGTTTCAGAAAATCTCACAAAAAGTACCTATTTTGGTTCCCAAAATTTTGTACTGAAAAGTATTTCAATTTCACCCAAGCAAAACATGGTAAGGTTGGAAATTTCATAAGCTTTCCAAAATGTATTTTTGCTAATTTTTCTGTTTGCAAAAAGGCCCTCAAAAGCTAGTTTTCTATTCTATTTCAGTTTGGAAAAGGGCTCTTCTGCAATTTTCCAAAAGCTGAGGGGTTTTTTGTAAATCTATTTTTCTTTTCCTTTCTTCCTTGTCGCCGGCCAGAAGGAGCAGCTCGGTGGCCGACCGGCGCCACGTCCTGCTTGCCTTCGAGCGCAGATAAGGGCCAAGGTCGCCGATCCCTTCTTCTCCTCCTCACCTTGCCCTCGCCCTTGCTCTTCCTCTCTGTCTCTGCCCCGAAAAAACCAAACCCTAACCCTACCGTGCCTCCAGCCGCCGCGAATCGCCGCTGACTCCGGCCTTCCCCGGAGCAATTGAAGCCTCCACTCGCACCGCCGTGCTCCCCTCTACCTCTATACAACCGTACGCGGGCCAAGGAGGCCGGAGCTACACGAATTGGGTGCTTCTTCCCCGAGTCCGGCCGCCGGCATCCTCCTCACGCCGCCGTCGATTTCGGCCACCTCTGCCGTCTCCGACCACTCCATCCGCTTCATGGCAGTGCGGTGAGCCTCCCCATGCCTCCCAACACCCCGCTCTCCCTCTGGTTCGTCCCAGTACCGAGCACCGTCGTCCGCCGCCGCGGTTCCTCGTCGCCGGCGAGCGCTCGGTGACCACACGAAGGAGGCGCGGCCACCAATACGTCCGCCTTGACCTCCTCTTTCCGATGCCCTAGTTGGTTCCGTCCAATTTGCGACGGATCGACCAATTGCTTCCACAGCAGGGCCTATGTGCCATTGATGACATCACCCCGACGTCATCATGACATAATAATCCTGTTTTGTCTGTTTGCAGAAATGTTTAATAATAACAGAAAAATGATTAATTCTAATATATTAATAACTTCTGTTTTGTTACTCAGAAAAATAAAATAAATATATGGTTGTGATCAGAAAAATGTAAGCTATCCAAAAATGTCACTTTCATACATGTTTGACATACTTCATTTTTGGCCTTTATTTTAATATTGTTTAATCATTCAAAATAGAAAAATAAGTTTTTATTCACTAAAATTAGAAAATTAAAAGTTATATACCAAATTGCTCAAAATGACAAATGCAACCTATTTATGATGTTTTCAAACCCATTTGAGCAACTAAAATTGCACTCACTTTCATAATCACCCGAATTGCCCCTCCGGGGTCTATTTCGGACCAATTCCACTAAAAATGTTTAACTGACATACGAACCCTAGCAACCCAACGATCATGTCTAGGGCTTTATTTCAGTGCATTAATCTTATCATGCATACATATTGTGTATTGCATCGATGCCATGGTTGATTGTTATTCTTCTTTTCGGTGTTGTTTCCCCCTCGGTAGAACGTGACTCCGAAGAGAAGGCCAACAACTCCAATGGTGAATACTTGATCTTAACCGACAAGTCAAGCACTTATTCCTGAAGACTTTATCTGGTTTTCTTATAACCAAGGCAAGCATAACCTCTTATCTGATCATATATGTTTTCGAACAACATTTGATTCTCGTACTTTGCATTCGATTCTAAAGTATTTGATGCTACTAGACATAGTTCACCTATACGATGCATTGCCTCAATATCCTGATCTACTGCTCCTAGCTGCCATAGAATTGCTTGTGCGCATCGCCAGAGCCTCATATCTGCTTCGCTTAGTCATACATGTTTGTTTACCTCTGCTCCATCCGGTTGATGAATCAGAGCTGCGATAATCTACTATGATATGATGACGTGGTGAGATGAGCCTGTGTGGTTAACTTGACTAAGGCTTGGACGGGATGCCACTTGGGAAGTGGTTGTTGGTCCTGTACTTGCCAACCCTAGGAGTAAGGTCTCGCCGTGAAAACCAAGACTGAGCGTGCAACCACACGCGGGGCCTAACAGACCGCGCTCGACTAACTAACTTGTTTGGTTCTATCCGTGAGTCACGTAGTTTGGGATTTCCATCTGCGTGTGAGTCAAAAACCTTTTGGAGGTGTTTAGGGCGTGACCGGGACAAGTGATGGACGTACACGGATCTTGTTCCCGACTCACATAACAGGTGCCGTCAGGAGGTGGCCAACTCCCTGTTGACGGGGTGGCCCTGTTTGGGTTGACTCATGGATAGGGCTCGACAAGGTAAAGGTCGTGGCCAACCACCCTCTGCCGCGCTCCATGGACGAGCGTACATGTGGCGTTAAGAGTCGGATGGTACGTGTGGGTAAAGTGTACCACCCTGCAGGGATAAATATTTCGGAAAGCCGTGTCCACGGTTATGGACGACTTGGTGAATGCCACGAGGTCATAGATAACTTGAACGTGACGTAAAAGATGTTGACAAGGCATGGAGGCAATAGATCAAGGGTGCCTCCCCGGAGATGCCGGGAGGGGTGATCCATGTAGCATGCGAGGTGTTGGGAATGATGTTGGTGGATAAAAAGGAATGATGATTGCAGTAGTTGAGTTTCTCATCTGTTTTGAAAACATTTCTTAAGACGTGCTATTCTTCCTCGATTTGGAAAACAAATATTGCTTTACGCAAAACAACCTTCATAAAACCCTTTCTGAAGTTAGCAGATATATAATAGGTTAACTAAGTCTTGTTGAGTACCTCCCGTACTCAGGTTTGCTTATTTTGGTTCAGGTGGAGTTCCTCACTTCAGTGGTGATTCAACGTGGACATCGACGAGTAGTTTGGGGTTCCCAGGTAGCAGCCTGGAATCTATGGGCTGGGACGTCGCCTTATGTTGCGGCCTCTTAGGCCTTTTTGGTTCTTGTTGATTAGCAACATAATTTGCCTTCCGTTGTCTGATGTAATGTTGGGTCGTGTGACCTCTGCTTGTAAGCTATACTCTAGTAACACCTGTTTAATAAAGCTTCATGTTTAGAGTACTGCTTTGATCGGTTGTTGGTTTCGAGCTCATTGTTATACAGTTCTGGCTATGCCTGCATAGTTGTCGTAGTCGAGGGGTTGTGGAGCCGATGATCCATGTCCGAGCCCGCCTGTCGATGTGATCGGCCTGGGGCGAGGTAACCCCAGTAACCCTCGATTGTTGTTGCACTTTATGGACACACAACATCTCTGTATAACTTTGGTCCCGTTTCCTTCAGTTTCATTCAATTCGTGGACGCTTTGATATGCATAGTTGGTTATGACTAGCATGGATACAAGGAGTAGTAGACTGGGGATCCGGACTACGTGCCGATGAATTCAGTCTGCCTGCCGTTGTTTGTTGCGGCCAGGGCTGGTAACCCTAAAGCCCTTGTGAGTCCATGGCTAGGAGCACATAACATTATGTATATCTCTGAGTCCGGGGTCGTGACATTTTATTTGGTAAATTTGTGCAACATATTTGTGGTAGATTCTTCACAAAAAAACCCGTTTTTGACACTCCGAAAATAGAAAATGGTATTTTTATTCAACGAAAAATAAGACTTTCTTCGTCAACATTGTTCGTTGTTCCAATATGCATGTTTGAGTGGAATATGGGAACATTTCAAGAAACTATGCCATCGATGTGGCCATAAGATCCGTCATTTGGTCCGAAAGCCATGAATCTTCGTAGGAGATAGCTCATTTATGTGAACACTTTTTCAAACCAGTTGTCGTATTTCAAGTTTGTATGTTTGGTGGATACTAGGACATATATAATAACACCACACGAAGGTCTTGCATCATTTTGAGTTTTTTTTTAAAATTTTCTGGAATTTTCTAAGCCGGTTTCTGAAAACGGTCAAAACGGGGGACATGACCGTTAGTAACTAGGTGTTGAATCTTGATGAACTCTTGGCGTATCTATGTTGAAATAGGTACTTTGGTACCTAAAAATGATTTCTGCAAAAAATCACGAGCAAACTACGAGGCACTTGTAGTTCAAATTTGGCTCGGTTTCAGCGGAATCGGAAGAAATTTGTATTTTTCAAAAGAGGTGTATTTTAAGCTATTGAGAGGTAGGAGTTTTGTTATTTGTAGATAAAATATGACACAATAGCATTATAATTTTATTTTGTAAATTTTTGCAACATAGTTTTGGTAGATGCTTCACAAAAAACCCCGTTTTTGACACCCGAAAATAGAAAATGGTATTTTTATTCAACGAAAAATAAAACTTTCTTCGTCATAGGTGTTCGTTCTTCCAATATGCATGTTTGGGTGGAATATGAGCACATTTCAAGAAACTATGCCATGGATGTGGCCATAACATCCGTCATTTGGCCCGTAAGCCATGAATCTTTGTAGGAGATAACTTATTTGTGTGAACACTTTTTCGCGATAATTGTCGTATTCGAAGTTTATTATTTTTATGGTTACTAGGTCACATATGATGACACATTGCGAAGGTTATCCATTTTTTTTGAATTTGTTTAAACATTTTCAACCTTTTATGCCAATTTCGGAGTACGGTAAAATGAAAAGTATTCCTTTCCACATGTTTTGTGAGAGCATATTCTCTGTTTTCACTGCAAGTTAGGTCTGGTGATGTACTTGCGTTCGGTGGCCTGTTTCTGAATCGGTGGTCGTCATTTGGTCGTAAGGTTAACCGTGGGTTGAGGGAATCAACTTATCTACATGGGTGCTGGAGGTGAGCCGGTGCGGAGAAGAACAAGAAGCTCGGACCTAGAGGGATGGTCGGAAGGGCGGCAGACCGATAGTGGTGGTGGCTCGAGGAGTACGGGGCGGCGAGGCGGTCGCGGGAGCGCCGCCTGCTGCGGGCGGCTGTGGCAGATGGTTCGATCAGTGTTCACTGCGGGGGCGAACAACATCTTGTATGCGACGATGCTGTTTCTTTCTTCAATGAAATGACGACGGTTTCGATATCCTGATTTTTCTCCTGCTCGGCGACAAGAAAAGTGGTCGCATGAGGTGTCAAATTTAACCGTGCGTAGGGGTGACCGTAAGCTACAGCCCCAATACAATCCTAACTTAAACATAGGTACCTCAATTGGTGGGTCCTAACTGTAGTCACACTAGTTGGCCAAGTGGAGAGTACTCGGGATCGAAAACAGAAAGCCTAGTTCTTTTCTCTCCCCTCCCCCGCCGCAATTTCAGTTTTTCATTTGGGTTAAGTTCCGCGGGCGCGGGCGGGCACAAATTCTAGTCTTTTTCTCTCCCCTCCCCCGCCGCCATGCGCTGATCCAATCTTGCCTGTGGCTGCTCCCCCTTCTCCTCCCTCCTTCGTCCTCCCATCGCCGCCCCTCTCGTCCACTAGGTGAGGCGCCGCCTCTCTTCTGCCACTTATTCCACCGCAGTTGCGCCTGCGCACCTCTCTCAACTCTCTCTCGTCAACTCATACCACCCGCCTCTGGTCTCTTCGCCTGCACACCTCTCCCATCTCTCTCTCTCTCTGCACCGGAGGACCACATCCTCGTGTGCTCTCGCCTCTGGTCACCCGTCTCCGAGTCTCGCCTCCGGTTGGTCCCCTTTGCTCGCAACCCTGACCACAATGTTGATCTGGTGTCGATCCAGGCGAGTGGCATGGAGGCACAGTCCCGATTTCCCGCTCATCCACCGACAGTGACCCTGGAGACAAGGCGACCGGCAGCGGTCGTGGCCTTCTCCTCCTTTCGTCTAGGATCCGTGGTGACCGCCAACGGCACCGCCCTGTCCTTGGATTCCCTATTTGATGTTCTGCTCTCCGTTACTTGCAGATCTTGGGAGTACAAAGGCGCTAGCAGGCTCAGCGTGCAGCTCCAGTATGTAGTCACCGACTTCCAGGACGTGCTCCAGATCAACGATAAGCTCCACATCAACCCCTCCGGCCTCGTCACCGACGACCAGACAATGTGAGTCACTGCCTCTCAGACCTCCTCTGTTTGCATCTAATTTCTCATGTAGGTTTAGGGTTTCCATGTGTCGATTATGTAGGTACCTGAATCAACATTTCAATGTAAACCCACCCATCTTCAAAAGTTGAAAACCAGTACAAATACTTGTGAATTTCTTGTGGTAGAAACAGATTATTAGATACTGATTGTTCCTTACATGTGATCCAGTGTTATGAGATGTATAAATGTTAGGATAATTTTGTTTCATCATGTACTAGCTTGCTTACACATGCTATTACACATGCCAGTTTTTGTTTGTTTGTCTTGGATACTACTCTGATTTAAGTTCTGATGGTGCTTATGATTAAAGATAGTTTGATATATCTGGTAGCTATCCCTACAACGATCTGCGTCTATATTGACAACACTAATAGGCTCCTTTTAAATCCTGTTCTCGTAGGTCCTTTCACAATAGTCAACATAATTAGTATAATCTACTGTATGTTTCTGGCTTATACTACATTTTTTCACCGAAATATCTAGCCTATATTACCTTCGTTTAGCATAAGCATGCAGTATAGTACTGCCACTTTATTCTTGAGATACATATGTAGTATAGTACTGCCACTATATTCTTGTGATACTCCCTGCAGTAGCTAGAACATGCTAATGGTGAAGCTAGCAACTCACAAAGAATCAATGTAGAGTCTTAGAATTTGCTCTTCTTTTATTTTCTGTTGAACTGCAGTGCACAGATCCTGGTTCGATGTATATTGATGTGATTTTCAACTGTAGCTCCTGTGATATTGACCCGATGCATGCCAATTTGCTCTTCTTTTATTTTCTGGTGGACCTAAGCATCAATGAAACCTGTCTATACATGCTCTATTTATTTGTATTTTGTTTCCTTTGACCAATAATTTCTCATTTGACAGCACGGGCTGGAACCACCACTAGGTTCCTCCTGCTGCCTGTATGCAGTCCGTCCCCAACCGCTGCACTATATAATTATCATTTTTAAACTGTAATACAGTAATTGCAGTTGTATTATTGCACCAAAAATGTCTACCTAGCCTGCAAATAGTGATTTATTTATTGATAATGCTTGAACTTTTTTAATGTATGTTCTACTACACTATGTGAGTGATGCAATAACCTATTAGCTTCTTCTTGACCTATTGTGGAAGTAATATTAAATGGCATGACCCAGTTCTAAAAAACGGTATCTCCTCTGTAATTGGTGTTTCTCAATTGAATTTTCGGTGCCTTGTGATGCAGGGGAGGGGTAATGTACATGGCAGTGATGTTTGTCGGCATCACAATTACGCAATCACTTAATCAATTGTTTCAATTGAGAGAACAATTTTCTATCAAGAGAGGGCTGCTGGGATGTACTCTGCAATGTCCTACACCAATGCTTAGGTAATTATAAAGTGAAATCCAAAGGGCTTTGACTTTCTCATAATCTGTTGCTATGCTCTTGTGTATTGCACAATTGGTTTCTGCAGACCTACTGTTGTGTAAGGCTTAACATGCATGCTTTTATTTATCCGTAGGCTCGTAGGAGACATGATTCTTTCCTGTGTGCTGGAGCGCATCAACCCCGGCCATGGAACCATTTTCCCAGCGTTGAGTTCTCTTCAGAAGTAATCGATTCGGCAAGGTGCTTTTTGTATGTTATAGATGTTATTTTTGTGCAAGCAGTTCATGGAAATTCTGGGGACTATCTTCTGATTGCATACCATTCAATCACTATATGTTGTTTGTGAGCATTAAGTGTTGTTAGCAGAGGTTATATATGCATAATTGTGATGCTGTGCTGGGAGCACTCTTGCTATAGTCTGAGTTAGATTTTAGCTTTGCATCTTAATTTTACGTTGAAACTTTTGCAGATAGAGTGTATTGTGTGCAATTTGTCCTTGGTAACCTAAGCATCAGGCCATATGTTTTCTTATAAGCAAACTATATTGATGGATGAGTTAAGATATACTAGTGCTATCTTGATTTTCATACGGTATTTCCGTTCAGTTATTAGTTTGTTCTGATGCTTGATCCTTCCTTTGGTAGGTGATTTGTTTCTCAGAAGTTGGAAGAGGAAGAAGATGAAGCTTTTGGGTTCTATCAACTAAAATTGATGTACTTTTTTTTCCTGATGTATGTATGATCGGCAGCTTTGTTACACCTTACTGTTAGTATATAGGAAAAATTCTGCTGGCATTTTATTTTGCTTGTGATGTAAAGGATGCTGAAATGAATATCTAAATGTTCTGTGGCTGGATGCTCAAAATGTGTTCTTTTTTGCCTCTAAAAAGGCCATGGCCCAACCATGGATAGCAATAGTATACGTTTCAGAATAAATGAATAAAAAGGTTGGATGAAAGAAACCGATTCTGAAAAGGCCAAGGCCCAAAAGGGAAGTAACTGTTCAATGTCCAGAACCAAAACAGCCATGGCCCAAAAATTAAAACGCTGCAATGTTGTGCATGGCCCATGTTGCTGACGAAAATTGGTAGAAAATAAATAAATAGACAGAATTGGCCCTTGTAAAGCAGCCTGCTGGACTGGGCTGAATCTCATTCACGATTTCCCTATTTGGTCACAATTTTGCCACGTAGGATCTGACGTGGCTATGGCAGGAGACCCCATGACCAAAACAATTGGTTGGTCATACACGCCTATATGACCATTCTATGAAAAAGGTCATCGACGTTCAAATAAGATGCTCCGTATGTGACCTTCAATATTTGGTCAAAAAGGGGTCATGAATGGAACTCTATGACTTTTCGGTGACTAAAATTGAGGGTCATGTATCAACATATTTCTTGTAGTGATTATGCATACTAATAGCTTTCGCTGTGTCCTTTTCCGATTATTTGTATGAATATTGGTGGCTGTTTGCTAGTATCTATGTAAAAATTAAAGCGTCTAATTTGGCACAATCGTAATTGCTATGAGTCATATGATTCTTTTTCTTTTTCTGTAAATTAGCAAATGGACGCTGATTTATATGCCTACAACGACACGTCAAAACTCTAGACAAGTGCTTCCAGCTTCCAGAATGGATTTGCATATCCAATGAGAATAACAACACCTTTAGAGAAAATAATCGACTAAAACATCAACACCGTGTGGAAAATTATGGTACTATGGCTCGTCAATATGCCCTAAAAGAAGGCGATGATCACCATTGATCAAAATTTGGATTCAGAAGGCGGAGATGGGGTAGAGGCCCCTTGACAACGGTCTCGAAAGGCGATGCCGCACACACCGCTAGGTATCAATATCCCAAATTATATGAAGATGCATGCACACAAATGAAGAACATGTCTTCAAGTGTCTCGTCTGCAGAGCTAAAGGTGCACAATCCACGTGGAAGAATGTGCCAGCGGTGAAGCAAGGAGCTACATGAGAGGTGGCATGGGTGTCATAACCACATGAATTCCTTGCTACTGGAAGAGCAACATAGCTGAAGACATGGGCTTGAATTCGCCAATGGCAAGCAAGGAGGTGCATGACACGTATGTCCCTAAGTCGCCCTCACGCCATTCATTGGCTAGCTAGCTACACCCTGCTAGGTCTAGAGCCTCTTAATGTACCAATGTAGTCTTCTACGACAAATAAATGTGCGTGTGTGGGTTCGATCCCCGTTCTACTGCTGTAGGTAAGACGTACTCTTATAATGTAAGTCGGAAAACATATGAATCCTTAATTTTGAGGATAAATTCCCACGAATCAAAATATCCATTTTCAAATTTCGGCGTAGTCGCGAAAGGTTACTAGAAATTGTGCCGAGATGATTTCACTTGGTTGTGTCAAACCTTCCAATTCCAACTTCCAATTCCCACCCCCGTGGCTATGATCCGTGCATCGAACGCCTATTTTGAGAAGAGGAAAATAATGGTTTGATTACATCGGGTTCTTTATCGATAGAAGATCGTGGAGTTCTCAAATATTAGACTTTCTACGTGTGCACACAACCACCATCCATTGCGTATTCTCTTCGACATTAGGTTTTAAATAACCTAATCTCCACGGGATGTGACACCCAAAATACGTAGTGCCATCACAAAAAGTGCCCGGGTTAGTGCACTAGTTCGGAGCTTAGGAATACATTTATTTGCTAATATGATGGTTGGTCGTAGTTTAGTAAATATTTTTAATGGGTTTGCTTGGACTATGCTATTCTAAATTATATTATCTATTTCATAGGAGATTTTGGTCCCTTATTTATAGTTCTCGAGTCTGGAATTAGGTCTAAGATAAAATTTAAGTGGTTTGCCTACCTTACCCACTTGATGTTTTAAATTTGCTCACGATTTTTTTGACATATTAAACGTGTTTTTTCGACGTCGTATGCAAAAGTTATGACCGTTTTACGTTTTATTTTTGTATTTTGCATAAAAGGTCAAAATTCATATTTCAAATTTTCTATACCAACTAGACACTACACACTACCCGCAGATCAAAGGATTTTATTTTTTGAACATTTTAACATTTCCATTTAGGTTTTAGAAAACTAAAAAGACGGTCCAATGGGGGGAGGGTCGTGTGGAGCGAAAAAAATCCAAAATTTACCGATGGCGAACCAAAATAGTGGTTGGCCAGCGGTATACTTAGCGCT
The DNA here is from genome assembly GCA_028641055.1 of Alopecurus myosuroides. Taxonomy (NCBI): domain Eukaryota; kingdom Viridiplantae; phylum Streptophyta; class Magnoliopsida; order Poales; family Poaceae; genus Alopecurus; species Alopecurus myosuroides. The sequence continues at coordinate 359,031,700 of CM054060.1, read as the reverse complement.
GGCGAACCAGTCCTCCTGTTCGCCAGCGCTAAGGTACGTAGCGCTGGCGAACCAGCATTCCTTTTTGCCAGCGGTACTCATGGCCGCATGCACCCTCACGCCCACCGTTACCGCTGGCGAACAAAATGACATGTTCGGCAGCGGTAACAAAAATGACATGTTCGGCAGCGGTAACATGGGTAGCGCTGGTGAACACGGATTCGTGTTGCCTAGCGGTAGTAGCACTGACAAATGTATATCTTTGTTCGCCAGCGGTAAAGTGGTGGCCATAGCCTATTTCCTACTAGTTTGGTACCTTCTACTTGCTGTTAGAACCACCCTAGGCAGTTTGCTCCAGTAGAAATCATCTAGAAACTTTAGAGCAAGTTGTAGTGAATTCACATCACAGATCTGCGAACAATCTGGAGACTATGGTGTCGGTCCAGAGATTCCGGTATGCCAGACCGGAGACTCCGGTGTGAATTCTCCAGAACTTGTCCAGATGTTTTTGTTTGATTTCTTCATCCACGTTTTGGACATGTATGCTCATTTTTCTGCTCTCTGATTTTGTGTTTGGTTGTGTGTGTTTTCAGGGAAAAGGACGAAGTCATCCACATCCAATCCTAATGTCCAAACAAGGAGGTCGCGTGGTCAATCTCGTGATTACCTTATCACCAATCCTGAAATTGGGAGGGTTGCTCAGCGAAGTACCTTGGCTGGTGAGCGTCGTCAGCAAGAAGCTATTCAACAAGAACAAACACGTGAACTGGCAAAGAAGGCAAAGTATGACAAGATCACCTTTGTGGTGTCTATGAGCAAGAGGGATTACATGATTATGAGGGCCATACCTTTCTTCACCATGGCCTGTACTGCTGAGAGCTCTCATTACCGGAGGAGGGAGTCCGAGCTGATTCAGAGGGAGATCTATGCCAAGTTTAAGCAGCCTGTTTGTACACAACGGGTTCTTGACTTGGATGCTCTTCGTTCTTCTGAGTACTTTGAGGAGGCTGTGTGGATGACGAAGAAGCTGGGTCTTGAGCGTTTGGTTGGCATTCAGCAGAATTACAATGTCTCAGCCGTGAGCAGTTCTTGTTGGAACGCGTAGAGATAAATAAAAACTTTTCTAGGCGGTACTTCCAAGATCTAGCCGAGGTAGAAGGCCACGACGATTACCACTATACGCGCAGGTGCGGATTATCGATGAAGCACGTCGATGCAGTGTAGTCCCACGATTCGATCCAGCCGATCCAATCCCTCGAACGTTGAAGCGCTGATCATAAAACACCTCTGCCGGTATCCACACGTGCGAGGAGGAGCTCCGACGTCGGACTGCTAGGTCCAGTGCGGCGGCTGGACTAAGTGGGGCTAGGGTTCCCAACGCATGTGAGTGAAAAAACGTACGCGTTGGGCAACCTGCGCCCCTCTTTATATAGCGAGTGGGAGTGGGCTTCACAACGCTTGTGTCCCATTCCCTCTGCGAGTCCGACTCACAAATTCAGTCCATTTCCGGTTCGGGTCCAACCCGAGCAATATGCTTGCTCCCGCTCTTAAGTGTGCGACCCTGCAGCCTCATGGTGACTTGGACACGATTGGAGTCCGACTCCCAATTGATCAACCGGTAGCGGCTCCTAGCAGAAGGTGGTGACTCCCAAGTGCCATAGAGTCATGACAACATACCTTTCAATGTGACTTTCATCTGAGTTCCTTTTGCCTCACGATATACCTTGTCGAAATATAGGCGAATCATCGTCATCCCTTAAATAGCTCAACTCTCTTCTCGGTCTGTAATATATGATTCATCTGACCAACTCTTAGTCAATAGACACAGTTAACACTTAACTGAGTAGCGCATGGCCATGCTTCCGGAATTACATCACTCGAGAGGGCCCAGAGAATATCTCTCCATTCGCAGGGGCAAAATCCCATCTTGATTATCCACATCACGCAGCTTGCTTCTCATTCGACCCGAACTCTGACTTTATAACTGCCTTGTCACGGAACATCGTTTGACAGAACCTAAGTTGGTGATCCACAACTCGGATTGTGCGACAATCTCAGGTCTAAGGATTACATTGATTGAGACATGCAAATGACGACTTACTCGTTGCATCTCAATATGGGTCAGTCCGACTTGCTAAACTCTTTAGCCAAGTCTATGAACGTTGGAATGGCATCGCCATGCCCATGACAAGTGGAACCGAGTCATCGGCCAACACTCACATTAGTTTAGGGTGTGTGTCCAACACAATCTTAATGACCAAAGACAATTTAGTATGAACAACATGAATACATAGTTCCACAATAAAAACACATATTCAATGACATATATCAGATGTTCAAAACAAGGACGACTCAATAACTTTATGAATACATTGGGAATTACATCATACATGATTGCCTCTAGGGCATATTCCCAACAGTCTCCCACTTGCACTAGAGTCAATCATCTCGACATCATATGTCTAGGCATCGAATGCCCATACCTCTCATGTGCACCGCATCCTTTGGCTGTGGTAGCGCCTTTGTCAACGGATCTGCAATGTTTGCATCCGTGTGTACTTTGCATAACTTGATATCACCTTGTTCGACAAGCTGGCAAATGAGGTGGTAACGCATGAGTATATGTTTGTTCTTCTGGTGTTGTCTAGGTTCCTTGGCTTGTGCGATAGCACCATTGTTGTCACAATATACGTCCAATGGATTGGACGCGCCCTGAACCACACCAAGATCCATCAGGAGGTTTCTAATCCAAACAACTTCCTTTGCAGCCTCGGAGGCAGCAATATACTCAGCCTCTGTTGTAGATGCAGACACGGTATCTTACTTGGAACTCTTCCAGCTCAAAGCCCCTCCGTTCATTACGAACACGTATCCAGATTGCGAACGAGAATCATCTGAGTCGGTGAGATAACTCGCATCCGTGTAACCCTTTACACCGAATTCCTCATCACCTCCATAAACTAGGAACATGTCCTTAGTCCTTCTCAAGTACTTAAGGATGGTTTTAACCGCTGCCCAGTGGGTTTCGCCAGGGCCAGCCTGGTATCTGCTCATTACACTTAGAGCATAGGAAACATCCGGCCTAGTACAAATCATGGCATACATGATGGATCCGATTGCCGAAGCATACGATATCACACTCATCTGACTTCGCTCATCAGTCGTCGAAGGACACCGAGTATTTCTTAGTTTTACACCATGGGACATCGGTAAGAACCCCTTCTTAGACTCTTCCATATTGATTTTCTTCAATACTTTGTCCGGATATGTACTCTGACTCAATCCAATGAGCCGCCTTGATCTATCTCTATAGATCCTGATTCCCAGTATGTAAGTCTCCTCACCCAAATCCTTCATTGAGAAACTCCTTTCCAATGATTCTTTGGTTTCTTGCAACATCATGACATCATTTCCCATCAGTAATATGTCGTCCACATATAAGATTAGAAAATTTACTTTGCTCCCACTAAAATTCTTGTATAAACAAGAATCATGATCGCTCTTGATGAAGCCAAACGATTTGACTATCTCATCAAAGCGAATGTTCCAACTCCGAGATGCTTGCTTCAACCCATAAATGGATTTCTGAAGTTTGCATAAATTGTTAGCGTTAGCCGGATCAACAAAACCTTCGGGCTGTATCATATACACGTCCTCAGTTAAATTTCCATTAAGGAAATCCGTCTTGACATCCATTTGCCATACCTTATAGTCGAAATAGGCTGCTATGGCTAACATGATCCGAACTGACTTAAGCATCGCTACAGGCGAGAAGATCTCGTCGTAGTCAACTCCTTGAACCTGTTAGAACCCCTTCGCGACAAGTCGTGCTTTATAGACAGAAATATTTTCATCCATATCAGTTTTCTTCTTAAAGAACCATTTGCACTCGACGGGTCTTGCACCGTCTGGCAGATCAACCAAATTCCAAACTTGATTTTCATCCATGGACTTTAACTCGGATCTTATGGCTCCAAGCCATGACTCGGAATCAGATCCCACCACCGCTTCCGAATAAGTTGCCGGCTCAATACTGTCTAACAGTAAAACATCACGAGCATTTTTTAATCTGGCAGATCTCCATGGTTCAGGTGTTGTTACCGGCGTAGGTACCACAACTGGCTCAGCCTCCAAGGCCCTCGCGACTCGCCCCTAGCCGGTTCCTCTCGAATTTCTTCGAGTTGCACTGTTCTCCCACTGACTCCCCGACTGAGAAACTCTTTATCAAGGAAGACACCGTTCTGAGCAACAAACACTTTGCCCTCTTCTCGGTTGTAGAAGTAGTACCCCAAGGTTTCCCTCGGATACCCCACGAAAATACACTTATCCGACTTGGGCGTGAGTTTGTCTGACTGAAGTCGCTTGATAAATTCTTCACAACCCCAAATCTAAAGAAAAGATAAACTTGGCCTTTTGCTAGTCCACATCTCATGCGGTGTCTTCTCTATTGACTTTGATGGTACTCTGTTTAGTGTGAACGCTGCAGTTTCTATACAATAACCCCAAAATGACAACGGTAGATCTGTCCGACTCATCATTGATCGGACCATGTCCAACAAGGTCCGATTTCTCCGTTATGATACACCGTTCCTCTGCGGTGTACCCGGCGGAATGAGTTGAGGAACTATTCCACAACTCTTTAGATGGTTATCAAACTCATGGCTCATGTACTCGCCTCCACGGCCCGACCATAGAAACTTTATTTTTTTGCCGAGTTGATTTTGTACCTCACTCTAGAATTTCTTGAATTTCTCAAAGGCTTATGACTTGTGTTTCATTAAATAGATATATCCATACCTACTGAAATCATCAGTGAAGGTAATGAAGTACTCATAACCACCTCTGGTTGTCGTGCTCATTGGACCACATACATCACTATGTATTAGTTCCAACAAGTCGGAAGCCCTTTCACAACTCCTTGCAAAAGGTGTCTTGGCCATTTTGCCGAGTAGGCATGATTCGCATGTCTCGAATGACTCTAAGTCGAACGAAGTTAGAAGTCCATCATCATGGAGCTTCTTCATGCGCTTCCAACTTATATGACCAAGCCGACAGTGCTAAAAGTAAGTCATATTTAGATCATTTGGTTTCAACCTTTTCACATTTATGTTATAGACCGATTCACTATCAAGATTCAAAATAAATAACCCGTCCTGAACGGGTGCAAAGCCATGAAACATATCTTTCAAATATAAAGAACAACCATTATTCTTAATATTCGACTCATAACTTTGTCTCATCAAACATGAGGCGGAAATAATGTTTCGACTGCGAACTGAAACATAATAACAATTATTCAGCTCCATTAAAATCCTGAAAGTAAATGAAGTTGCATCGTGACGACTTCCAACGCAGCGACTCTCGCCTTGTTGCCGACCCGAATATCAACCTCTCCTCTCGCCACGCTCCTAGTTCTTACCAATCTCTGCAACGAGTTGCATATGTGAATAACTGATCCAGTATCATATACCCAAGAACTGTTAGGTGCATCAGCAAGATAAATGTCTATAACATTGCCTACAAGCATACCTGAGTTGGAAGTCACACCTCCACTCTTGGCTCTGTCATCCAAATACTTGGTGCAGTTCCTCTTCCAGTGGCCATCCTGCTTGCAATAGAAGAAATTGTCTCCGGTTGTAGGAGATGGGTTAGTCCTTGAGGAAGCGCTCTGGACAGGGCCATGGGCGCTGCCTCCTGACTTATCCTTCTTCTTCTTGGTCCAAGAACTCTTCTTGAACTTAGCCTTATTCTGCACCATCAACACTTGACTGGCGCCTTTCTTGCAGCCTATGCCGTTTTGAGCATCCCATGTAATTCAGTGATCTTCTTATCCATACCATGCATGTGGTAGTTAGAAATGAACGGACCATACACACTAGGAAAAGAGTTCGGAATTATATCAGTAGTGAACTCTTCGTTAATTGGGAAGCCCAGCCTATCCAGAGACCGCACGTAACCAGTCATCTTGATTACATGCGGACTCAGTGGATCGCCGTCTTTGAGCGTACAACCTAGCAAACCTGAGAGACTTGATACCTCTCGGTCTTTGCCTGAGCCTGAAACATACTTTTGAGGCTTTCGATCATATCGTAGGCCTCAACAATCTCGAACTGCTGCTGCAAGTCCGGTTCCATGTGTGCAAGTATAAGACATCTAATTTCCATAGACTCATCTCTAGTCTTACGGTAAGCATTCAGACAACGACTGTCGCATCATCATCAGGCTCATCTGGAAGTGGAGTTTCTAGAACATGTTCTTTTTTGTCATGCTTGAGGACTATTCTCAGATTACGATACCAGTTGGTGAAATTAGTTCCATTAAGCTTATCTTTCTCTAGGATTGACCTCAACGCAAAAGTGGACAACTGCGGAAGGTTGCTTGGTGCCATTGATCTACAACAGAAAATATGCAAAACACTTAAGACATGTATTCATAAAAGAGCAGGCATATTAAACACTTTAATACTTATGCTCCCACTAGAACCAACACCCCTCCGATGGTTGCTAAGTGATTCAAGATCCTAAATAAGCAAGCCAACTAGTGACCTTTAGCATCACCGCTAGCCGTCAAGTGATCTAGGTAGGCAACACCTTGCCAATCGTATCCAATACGACTCATGTTAGTTGGATGGCATCACATGCCCCGGCTCCCAACCTACCGAGCCCCGAGCCCCACAACCGTTGTGATGGACTCGTCTAGCTTACCAAGTGCTTCCGCTGTAAGAGTCCGACTCAAACCCACCTAATCGGAAAGAATTAGTAGCACCTCAATTTTATGAGCCCACTAACAAGAATGTCCGACTTGTGATGGTGCAGCACTGGCGGGGCGACCGACTAGACCTTCTTTGAGGGATTAAAATCTACCAACTATCTAAATAGAGGTAAAAAGAGACATAACAATAACACAAATAAAGCAATTATAATGTGAAATGGTATGGCTCTCTTCATGGTGATCTCCATCTCCACAAAGCTTGTAAGTCGACTCGTGCCAACTCTTGTCACGTGCCATCTTACTCCATGTAGCCGACTTGTACATTGACTTGCATGTCATCTGGGTTCTCCAACAAGCTACACTAGCTAGTAAATGAAAAATTACATTGAGAATCCGACACGTATGCCGTTATACAATAAAATTACAGCACCTAGGCTCCAGCCGGCTGACAAAAACATGATACGCATATCACGTATGGATTACACACATCACATGCACATAAGACATACCATTCACAACATCCTGCAAAAACATGTTATGCATAGAAACGATATCTACCGGCGTTGTGAAACTCGTAACGACATCTAAGGCGCTACGACAGGGCGAAGCCGGCGGTCCCAAACATGGATTTCTTCATCGGATAAAACAATTTTACCTAAATCTGATCCGTATTCCGATTCGATCAAACTCTTTGATCTTCGATCACCGCAACTGGATTTATGTGTCACGATATACCCAGATGGTGGAAACCGACCGGTAGGGGTAAGTTGTTCCACGAACTTAGCAGTATGATCACGGAAACCAGATCATCCATTAGCCCCCGAGTACGATTGATCCAATCAACCTTGTACAAAACCGATCTATCTCATAGAACGACCACCAAAACAGCAATTAGATCTAATCTAACACTAACTACATATCCCATATGTGCAGATCACGGGCCTAAAACCAGAAGCTACCGCTCTGATACCACTGTTGGAATGCGTAGAGATAAACAAAAACTTTTCTACGTGGTACTTCCAAGATCTAGCCAAGGTAGAAGGCCACGAGGATTACCACTAGACGCGCATGTGCGGATTATCGATGAAGCACGTCGATGCAGTGTAGTCCCACGATCTGATCCAGCCGATCCAATCCCTCGAACGTCGAAGTGGTGATCGTACATCACCTCTGCCGGTATCCACACGTGCGAGGAGGAGCTCCGACGTAGGACTGCAAGGTCCGGTGCGGCGGCTGGACTAAGAGGGGCTAGGGTTCCCAACGCATGGGAGTGGAAAAACGTACGCGTTGGGCAACCTGCGCCCCTCTTTATATAGCGAGTGGGAGTGAGCTTCACAACGCTTGTGGCCCATTCCCTCTGTGAGTCCGACTCACAAATTCAGTCCATTTCCGGTTCGGGTCCAACCCGACCAATATTCTTGCTCCCGCTCTTAAGTGTGCGACCCTGGAGGCTAATGGCGACTTGGACACGATTGGAGTCCGACTCCCAATCGATCAAGAGGTAGCGGCTCCTAGCAGATAGTGCAAACTCCCAAGTTCCATAGATTCATGACGACATAACTTTCAATGTGACTTTCATCTGAGTCCCTTTTGCCTCATGATATACCTTGTCGAACTATAGGCGAATCATCGTCATCCCTTAAATAGCTCAACTCTCTTCTCGGTCCGTGATATATGATTCATATGACTAATTCTTAGTCAATAGACACAATTAACACTTAACTGAGTCGCACATGGCCATGCTTCCAGAATCACATCACTCGAGAGGGCCCAGAGAATATCTCTCCATTCGGAGGGGCAAAATCCCATCTTGATTATCCATATCACGCAGCTTGCTTCTCATTCGACCCAAACTCTGCCTTTATAACTGCCTTGTCACGAAACAACGATTGACAGAACCTAAGCCGATGATCCAGAACTCGGATTGGGCGACAATCTCAGGTCTAAGGATTACATTGATTGAGACATGCAAATGACGACTTACTCGTTGCATCTCAATATGGTTCAGTCCGACTTGCTAAACTCTTTAGCCAAGTCTGTGAACGTTGGAATGGCATCGCCATGCCCATGACAAGTGGAACCGAGTCATCAGCCAACACTCACATTAGTCTAGGGTGTGTGTCCAGCACAACCTTAATGAACAAAGACAATTTAGTATGAACAACATGAATATATAGTTCCACAATCGAATCACATATTCAATGACATATATCAGATGTTCAAAATAAGGACGACTTAATAACTTTATGAATACATTGGGAATTACATCATACATGATTGCCTCTAGGGCATATTCCCAACAGTTCTTTGCCACTGTCACATTTGGTGAGGATGATGATGTTCCTCTTACTTGGATGACCGGGTCGCTTAAGTATTAGTCCTCCATCAGTAGTTTGGCTGAGCTGCTTGGTTACCCTTGGGGTGATGATTGTGGCAAACGTATGCATATCCATGGTGTGGCCTACAACAAGAAGAGGATGACTCCTATTTATGAGAAGCTATCGAGCACCAGCACCGCTAAGGACCTCAAGAGAGTTTACAACATCTTTCTCCGCCTCTTCCGCAACAACATTGCTCCCAAGGTCGGGAATGTGGATGCTATCTGTGGTGGTCTTCTTAACTTGCTCTATCAGGCGTTCCAGTGTCACTTGGGTGGTCCAGATGGTGAGGGGTATGAGATTGATGTCATGCACTTCATCAAGGAGGAAATTTATTCAACTATGATTGAGATCAAGACGGTCCCGGTGTATGCTCCTTATGTGATGTTGCTCATTATTGATAAGTGCTCGGGCATGGTGTGTGAGATTGAGCACACAGTTGGCACTCTCCAGGTCCTATCTTCTCACCTTCCTTATACTGACACCCCCATGGGTGATGCCGAGGTTTCTCCTAGGTCTAGGAGGAAGAATGCCGACCCTCCCTCTCGCCGGTCTAGCAAGGAAGAGACTCAAGATGAGATGAAGAAGCTTTCATGGTTTCAGCGTAACATTCTTTGCATGACGATTGCAGTCCACAAGGAGAACCATGAGGCATATAAGGAAAAGAACCAGCTGAGGAAGATGGTCTCCAAGCTCCAGGACCATGCGGGTATTGGGGCTACTCCTCCTCTTGGTACCCCTTCTACCGAGTCCTTGACACAGTCCTATGAGAACTGGAACACTCACTGATACGTCTCCAACGTATCTATAATTTCTGATCTCCATGATCATATTATGCCAATTGCTACATGTTTTCTCCCTTATTTATAGCATTTTTATACGTTTTCCGGGACTAACCTATAACAAGATGCCAAGTGCCAGTTCCCTGTTTTCGGCTGTTTTTGGTTTCAGAAAAGTTGTTCTGGAAAAATTCTCGGAATTGGACCCCACAAAGCCCGAAGTGCCTATTTTCCCCGGAAGCATCCAGAAGACCGAAGGAGAGTCGAAGACGGGCACCAGTGGGGCCACACCATAGGGTGGCGCGCCCTCCCCCTGGCCACGCCAGCTATGGGTGTGGGGCCCCAGGCCTCCACCGCCTTTGCCCCTTCGCCTATTTATTCCCCTCGGATGGAAAACCCTAAACACCTGATAAAAAATCACCAAAAAGTTCCGCAACCACCGTCGTCGTCAACCCTAGATCAGGGGCTTCTGGAGCTGCTCCCGGCACCCTGCCGGAGAGGAAATAATCACCGGAGGCTTCTACATCACCATGCCTGCCTTCAGAGTGATGCGTCAGTAGTTCATCCATGGACTACGAGTCCATAGCAGTAGCTAGATGGTTGTCTTCTCCTCATATGCCTCCATGTTTAGATCTCGTGAGCTGCCTATCATGATCGAGATTGATCTTATGTAATTCTATATGCTGTATTTGCTGGGATCCGATGAATATTGAACTTATGCCAAGTTGATTATAGTCTTTATTGCATATGTTATTTGTGATCTTGCATGCTTTCTGTTGCTAGTGGTTGCTCTGGCCAAGTAGTTTCTAGTGACTCCAAGAGGGAGTATTTATGCTAGATAGTGGGTTCATGCCTCCTTTTCGCCTGTGCTCGAGTGACAGAAACGTGACGGGGGAGGATGTGCTGTTGCCACTAGGGAGAAAACTGCGGTGTGAGTGCCCGCGTGTACAATCATTGCTTACATTACACGCATTTTTAATGCAGTTATATATCGCTTGCAACTTAATACCTAAGGGGGTTCGGATGATAACCTGAAGGTGGATTATTAGTCATAGATGCAGATGGATGTCGGTCTATGTATTTTGTTGTAATGCCCGCACTAAATATCATAGTAGTCATCATGTTATAACGTGCACTACAGTGAAACCTCTATTTGTCAATTGCCCAGCTGTAATTTGTTCACCCATCATGTTATCTTTATGGAGAGACACCACTAGTGAACCTATGAACCCCGATCCATTTTCCACACTTTTAAACAAACCACAACAATTTCCTGCTTTCTTTACTTACTGCAAGCATACACCATTTTCCACACTATATGTCTAATCTTTGTTTTCTGCAAGACCAGTGAGATTGACAACCTCACTGTACCGTTGGGACAAACTATTTTGGTTGTGTTGTGTGCAGGTTACACGTTGTTGCTGACACCGGTGAGGCGCCATCACCACCGTCAGTGGCATCAACCTTCCCGAGATCCTCTTCCTCCTACTGGATTGATAACCTTAGTTCTTAACTGAGGGAAATTCTTACCGCTTTCTCATCAAACCCTCCTCTTGGGGTTTCCAACACACCATCGCAGACATCAAGGAATTTCTGCCGCCGTTGCCGGGGACTTAATCATCATCAAGAAGCCTCCCCGTCAAGGCACCATCAAAGCGTAGCAAGGAATTTCTGGCGGCGTTGCCGGGGAGGAATAAGTCTTCTGGAAAGGTGAGTCTCTCACTCTCAACCTCTTTATTTTTTTATTTACTTGTTTTTTTTATTTTTGTGTCGTTTTTCTTCTCTATATTAAAAACACACAAAAAACAGTTTACTTTATAGTTGTTATTTATTTGCTTGCTATTATTCTGCTAAAATGAGTTCCTCTGAGAATACTAAGTCGTGTGACTTCACTAGCACAAAGTACAATGATTTTATTTGCACACATATTGCTCCACCTGCTCTACTGCTGCTTTCTATGAGATTAAACCTGCTTTATTAAATCTTGTTATGAAAGAGCAATTTTCTGGTATTAGTACTGATGATGCTGCTGCCCACCTTAATAATTTTGTTGAACTATGTGAGATCCAAAAATATAAAGATGTGGATGGAGATATTATTAAACTGAAATTATTTCATTTCTCTTTGAGAGGAAGAGCTAAAGAATGGTTGTTATAATTGCCTAGAAATATTATTGATTCATGGACTAAGTGTAAAGATGCTTTCATGGAAAATATTATCCTCTTGCTAAGATTATATCCCTGAGAAGTGACATAATGAATTTTAAACAACTTGGTAATGAGCATGTTGCTAAAGCTTGGGAAAGAATGAAAACTATGGTGAAGAATTGTCCCACTCATGGACTGACTACTTGGATGATTATACAAACTTTTTATGCAGGGCTAAATTTCTCCTCAAGGAACCTATTGGATTCAGATGCTGGAGGTACCTTCATGTCCATCACTTTGGGCAATGAAACAAAGCTTCTTGATGATATGATGATAAATTATTCAGAGTCGCACACTTAGAGATCTCCACAAGGTAAGAAGGTAAATTCTGTCGAGGAAACCCCCTCTTTGAGTGAAATGCTTGATGCTATTATGTCTATGCTTATTAATCGTAAAGCTCAAGTTGATCCAAATAATATTCCTTTGGCCTCTTTGGTTGCTCAAGAAGAGCATGTTGATGTAAACTTTATTAGAAATAATAATTTTAACATGAATACTTATAGAAATAATTTTGGTGGAAACAATTATAAGACCTATCCTCCTAATTGTGGTAGTGGTTATTCTTATGGTAGATCTGTAATGCCTAGTGAGGAAAGGATTGTAGAAGTTGAAAAGGCAACTAAGAACTTTATGAAAATGCAATATGAAAAAATAAGTTGTTTACTAAAACTATGGAAGAACAAATTGCTATGTTAAGAACTATTAGCCAACAAATTGGGGACTTAAATAGAGAAATTTCTGGTTTGCAAGGTAAAATTTCCAGTGCTGAGGTTAGTATTTCGGCCCTGTCAGAGGAACAATTTTCTTTCATCAATAAAATGGCTACTAAAACTGAAACCATTGAAGATAATCCTTTTGCTGCAACCAATGCTATCCAAGTTCCAATTGATAATAATGCTAGGTTGATGGCTGAATTACGTGCTAGGTGGAAAAGAGAAGATGAATTGGCTAGAAATAATAATATTGCTAGAGTTTGCACTATCACAACCACTGGTAAAACTGAAGCTCCAAGTGCTAGTAAATCTCCTACTATCAATGGTAAAGTAGTTGGTCTTAACAAAGTCCCTACCCCTTCGATGAAACGTGCTAGATTGCCTCAAATTGCTGAAACGGCTTCTAATAAAAGTGCTGAAATTTTTAGAGATGTAGGAGATAATGGTCCCATTACTTTTGATGATAATGATTTTGATTTTGATGATTGCAATATCTATTAAGTTATTATGTTTATACAAAATCTTGCTATAAGTCCCAATGCTAGTGCCATGAATATGGCCTTTACTAAACATATTACCAATACTCTCATAAAAGTTAGGGAAGAAAAGTTGAAACTTGAAACATCTATCCCTAGGAAATTAGATGATGGTTGGGAGCCTATCATTAAGATAAAAGTAAATGATTTTGATTTCAATTATTTTTGTGATCTTTGTGCTAGTATCTCTGTTATGCCTCAAAAGCTTTATGATATGCTCACCGTTGGAACACTGTTATTTGGATGTTCATCTTGCTGATAATGCTAAGAAGAAACCTCTTGGTAGAATTGATGATGTTCTTATTATGGCTAACAATAACCTTGTCCATGTTGATTTTGTGGTTATGAACATTGAATGCAATGCTTCCTCTCCTATTGTTTTGGGAAGACCTTTTCTTAAAACTGTTGGTTCTATTATTGATATGAAAGAGGGGAGTATTAAATATCAATTCCCCCTCAAGAAAGGTATGGAACACTTTCCTAGAAAGAGTATGAAGCTACCCTTTGACTCTATTATTAGAGAAATTTATGATGTTGATGCTTCTTCACTTGAAAATACTTGAGTTGCTTTCTATGCCTAGCTGAAAGGCGTTAAAGAAAAGTGCTACCGGGAGACAACCCGTTTTATTTCTCTGTTTTCATTCAGTTTTCCTTTGTTTTCTTTTGTGTGCTTTGCACATGGGTGTTTTTCTATTTCCTTAGAAACCCGTCTGTATCTTTTCTTTTGTGTTTTTTTTGAGCCAAGTAAATCCTCTAGTGGAAAGTTGAGACTATATTTCGGATTTCCGCGCAGGAAACAGATTTCTGCTATCCATTGTTAAATACGTATAAAATCACAAAAAATTCAAAATGACCTGAGATTTTTTGTGCTTAATCCTAGGCTATATACGCAACTTTTCTTAGATGACCACTTTTTGATTTGAGCAACAGAATATTTTCGAAAAACTCGATCTTTACCTGATGTTCTGTTTTGACAGATTTCTGCCAATAATTGCATTTGCATCTTAATATCTTTCTTTTGGTGTTCTTTTGAGAAAAGGAGTTTTAAAAGAAGTTGTTACAGTAGCTAATGTGTTTTTTGTTAGTCTTGTGTTGAAACTGAACCATGTGAATTTATTATTTCGATTGCACTAACGTTGCCAATGAAGATTGTGAGAATTTTGGTGTGAAGGAAGTTTTCAAGGGTCAAGAGAAGAGGATGATATGATGTGATCAAGAAGAGTGAAGAACCTAAGCTTGGGTATGACCCGTGGTAATCCCAGAAAATTCCAAGAAGACTCAAGCGTCTAACCTTGGGGATGCCCAAGGCATCCCCTTCTTCATCAACAAATTATCAGGTCACTTCTAGTGAAACTATATTTTTATTCGGTCACACCTTATGTGCTTTACTTGGAGCGTCTTTTATTTTTTGTTTCAGTTTGTTTTTATTTTACAATAAGCTTGGCTGGACCCCAGAATTCTTCTATTGGAGAGTGACATGCTCCGATTTTTCATGGGAATACGTTGTATTCTTAATCTCTGTCTGGCTGCTGTATTTATTAGCTCCTGTTTTGCATGCATCTCTTATCAGAGCTATTAGTTTTAGTAGTGTCATATGAGTACTCTCATGTTTGCTTGACGTATCATAAAGATTATTTTTGTTAAAACATATCTTGTATGGTTCTTGTTGGGAAAAGAAGCTGCTGCTTGATGTAGAATTTATAACAGTGCAAGTAGAATCTTGTATAGACTGTGGCTAGAACTTTTTCATGCCATGCTAAATGTTATTTTAGTTTTAAAGCCTTGTGGTTATTGAGTACATTGAATAGCCTTAAATAGTTTAGAGCGTTTAATATGTCTTGAAAGATTCATGAGTTGTTCTTGTCATAGCAAAGCATCAATATATGGTATTCTCTTTCGAATGTTTTATTTGGTTGACTTGGCGCATGCTGACACCATGTTTATGACTACGAACCAGTCACGAATAGCCTCTATTACCACTTAGTTTTTGAACTTGTGATACCTCTTGTGCTTTAATTAATGATGCTTATGTCGATGTGCATGATTATGACTCTTATGCTCTCTTGATTTGTCGCTCCCAGTATTTTGCTAGCCTCCACCTGTACTGAGTATAGAATTCTACTCGTGCATACAAACTCCTTAAGCCAAAGTTTTCCCATTGTGTACATCATACCTACCTACATGTGGTATTTCACTGCCACTCCAAGTAAATTTCTCATGTGTTACCTTTAAAACTTTCAAAATTATTCCTGTTTTGTGTTCTTGTTTTTGCTCATGAGGACGTCAATAGAGAATCTTTATCTCACTTGTTGATTGTATTTCACACCCAAATGGCTTCATCCTCTTATCCAAATGATAGAAGAGGTGGCAGCGGGGTGCCCAGCCCCAAATTAATACAAAAAAATTCTCTTCACTATTTTTGCCCCTGATTTATAAGTCAAAGCATAATTGTGTAAACAAAAGAGAAAGAGGGATGACCTTCTACACCAGTTGCGTCATTCACTATGGGATCCTCTCTTGTGAATCTAGTTGGCTTGTGACATACTGTATTGTCTGTTTACCATTCGTTGACATTAACATACACCTCTCCTAAAATATAGACACTCCTCCACGGTATGTGATTGTTGGCAGGCACATGAGGATTCGGTTAGCCATGGTTTGTGAAAGATGGATGGGAGGAGTGTCAAAATTTTAATACCTCTGTTTAATAAAATAAAAAGCTCTAGCACATGAGTGATCCCTGCTTCCCTCTGCGAAGGGCCTTTCTTTTACTTTTATGTTGAGTCTCCATCTTCTAACTTTATGCACAGTTGAGAGAGCATTTTTGCCATTCTGAGTTCTATGTGCATTTGTCCCATAAACATCAATAATTGCTTCATGATGTGATATTATTTGTTCTTAAATTATTTGCTCTAGTCTTCCTTATGAACTTTGAAAGTGTCCTGGCATTTATGTTTTATCCCACTCTTAAGGACTAACGAAATACCACTTTGCCATGATTTCTCTATACCTGAAATAAATGTTTATCTTTCTTTGCATTATTATCCATGATCCTTTATTTAAGATACTCTTCATGATGCTAAGTGATTGCTATGCTTTATTATTAAAGTTCTATTTATCATGTTTGTGTTTGAAGTTCTATGATCTCAGCGTACATATGCTTTTACATTATAATGATCAAGTTTATGATAGTAGCATGTCACCTCAGAAATTATTTTTTATCGTTTACCTACTTGAGGATATGTAGGAACTAATCTTGGGGATGCTTGATACGTCTCCAACGTATCTATAATTTCTGATGCTCCATGATCATATTATACCAATTGCTACATGTTTTCTCCCTTATTTATAGAATTTTTATACGTTTTTCGGGACTAACCTATTAACAAGATTCCAAGTGCGAGTTCCCCGTTTTCTGTTGTTTTTGGTTTCAAAAAATTTGTTCTGGAAACATTCTCGGAATTGGACCCCACAAAGCCCGAAGTGCCTATTTTCCCCGGAAGCATCCAGAAGACCGAAGGAGAGTCGAAGACGGGCACTAGGGGGGCCACACCATAGGGTGGTGCGCCCTCCCCCTGGCCGCGCCAGCTATGGGTGTGGTGTCCCCAGGCCTCCACCTCCTTTGCCCTTTCGCCTATTTATTTCCCCCGGATGGAAAATTCTAAACACCTGATAAAAAATCCCTGAAAAGTTCCATAGCCGCCGTCATCGTCAACCCTAGATCAGGGGGTTCTGGAGTTGTCTCTCGTCTCCCGACACCCTGCCGGAGAGGAAATCATCACCGGAGGCTTACATCACCATGCCTGCCTCCGGAGTGATGCGTGAATAGTTCATCCTTGGACTACGAGTCCATAGCAGTAGCTAGATTGCTGTCTTCTCCTTATATGCCTCCATGTTTAGATCTCGTGAGCTTCCTATCATGATCGATATTGATCTTATGTAATTCTATATGCTATGTTTGCTGGGATCCGATGAATATTGAACTTATGCCAAGTTTATTATAGTCTTTATTGCATATGTTAGTTGCGATCTTGCATGCTTTCCGTTGCTAGTGGTTTCTCTAGCCAAGTAGTTGCTAGTGACTCCAAGAGGGAGTATTTATGCTAGATAGTGGGTTCATGCCTCTTTTTCTCCTGTGCTCGAGTGACAGAAACGTGACGGGGAGGATGTGCTGTTGCCACTAGGGAGAAAACAGCGGTGTGAGTGCCCGTGTGTACAATCATTGCTTATATTACACATTGTTTAATGCAGTTATCTGTTGCTTGCAACTTAATACCTAAGGGGGTTCGGATGATAACCTAAGGGTGGATTATTAGTCATAGATGCAGATGGATTTCGGTCTATGCATTTTGTTATAATGCCCGCACTAAATATCATAGTAGTCATCATGTTATAATGTCCACTACGGTGCAACCTCTATTTGTCAATTGCCCAGCTGTAATTTGTTCACCCAACATGTTATCTTTATGGAGAGACATGTAACATCCCAAGTATGAAAAATAAGCCTTTAGGATGTTTGCTCTCTGTTATTTTATGTTTTGCATCATGGCATCATGTTGATTGCAATTGTTTTGCTTGTTTTCCATTTGTTTTCCTCTGTTTTCATTTGTTTTCCAACTGTTTTCCTTTGTTTTCCTTTGTTTTCTATTTGAATTTCAAACCAAACTTCAAACCTTTTGTTTCATCCTTGTGATGTTACAATTTCCAAAAGGACATTTCAAAATAAAACAATCCATTGTTTCCATTAAAGTGTGATTTCAAAACTGTTGTTTTGTTTCTAACAGAAATTCATCCAATACCAAAAACAATTGAAATTCAAACATTATTTCAAATGCTTGTTCATACTTGTCATGTTACAATCTTTTTCAAATCAAAAGTTCAATTAAAAATCTCATTTGTTTCCAATTAATCCATAAAGTTCAACTATTAAAAATGGTGGTTTTTAATCAATCAATTAATTCCAATTTGCATTCAAAAATTCCAAATCCAATCCCAAACATCACCCAATTTGAATCTATGCAAATTAACAAAACAATTCTAATCCTCTGTTTCATTTTAAACTACAAGTTCAATCCAATTTAAATTTTGTTTCAAATAATTCACTTAATGATAAAAGCCATCCAATTTAAATCAAATTACAAAACAGCAAGTTAATTTGAACTTTTTGAAAACAGAAGGTGGCAAGTGTTTGAGGATGACCTAACTAACCCACCCAATTTTTGCCCTAATTTTCCTAACCCAAACACTTATCTTTCTCTTCCTATTCCAATTCAGCAAAAAAAAAAAAAATAGAACAGAAATAATTAAAAGGAAGCAGAGAGGGAGAGAGAGAAGCCCAGCCCACCACCTTTTTTCTCAGCCCATACCCCTTCCACCTCTTTCTTCAACCTTCGTACGGACTGCATCTGAATCTGTCCACGTATTTCAGAGGGGAGCACGAACGGCTGTGAGCTTCCCCTCCTCCCTATAACCTAGCCCCTGCTCCCTAACCCTAACCCTACCCATCTCTCCCTCCTTCTTCCTCCTCCCCCGCCTCCAATCTTCTTCCTCCCCTCTGCTCTCTCTCCCTGCAACCTCCTCTGTATCTTCTGTAACTGAAACACACCCAAAATTACCTCCACTTCCTCCGGTGATCGCCGCCCCTAGGGTCCCCCTCCGGCCGCCGCGAGGGCGGGAATGGAAAGCCCCCACCACGGGCTTCCCCCTCCACTCCTCGGCGAGGGCCGGGAGGGCCGGATGCGCCGCCGCCATCGCCTCAAGTCGCCACCGTCGCCCTCTGTTCCGTCCGCCATCAGAACCTGCCCCGACCGCCTCCTCGTCGCTGTCCACTCGGGAGCCATCGAGGTGAGCGCTCCGCCCCTACTTCCTCTCCTCCCTCACCTCCTCTAACTCCCACAGCGACCACCGCCCCACTGCCGCTCGCCTCCACCCGCCGATCGCTGCCGTCGTTGCATTCTCTGTCGAGTTCCAGCGACCTGAACTCTTGAAGTTCAGTTAACACCCGCCAGCCATACCTTATCCCCCCCGATCTGCCCTTCCTATCACCAAACAGCACACCAGCCCATCTGGTTTCCCTTGTCCGCAGGAAGCAGGAGGTGAGGGGTTCGAATCCCCCCTCCCTCAATAAAACCAACCTTTTATTTCTAATTGTTTTGTTACAGCAACCTCACAGATTCACCCACAGGCCCCTGCTAATTAATTCTAGACCCCTGAAATATTTTTCCTAAGTCCCTGGAGGTGATAAAAATGGCAGATTTGCACCAAATCTTGTAAAATGCATAACTAATTCATCTTAACCCCAATTTTAACTTTTTAAATATGTTTTCTGTCCAAATTAAATGATCTATCCAAATATAAATTTTGTTTACTGTTTTGAATATTTTAAATTGGTACTATATTTGAAAACTTGTTAAATTCACTTAAACTTGCAAAAATCATAACTTGGGCATAAAAATTCCAAATTCAACAAACTAAATATGTTTTCCAATCAACTTTTCATGTACTTTCCAAATATAAATTTTGTTTGCTGTTTTGAATAATTTAAATTGCTGAAAACAACTGTTTCTTAATTATTGCATTTAAAATTGCCAAAATAATAACTTGCTCATTTTAAATCCAATTTCAACAAATGAAATATGTTTTCCATGCAAAATTAAACCACCTTTTCAAATATAAAATTTGTTCCATGTTTTGAATAATTAAAATTGGTTAAATGATTTAAACCTTGTTTAAATCATTTAATATTGCTAAATTCATAACTTGATCAAATCAAATTCTTTTGGGACATATAAAATATGTTTTCAAACCATAAAAGTATAAACTTTTGAAATATGAATTTGGTTTAATGCTTTGAACAAATAAAAATTCAAATAAGTTCATGTTTGAATTAAATTCATTTAATTCTTGCTTAAACTTGTTTAATTCATAAATAATTTATTTGAAATCCTTTTTCAACAAGTGAAACATGTATTCCACCTAAAATTGTGTGAACTTTCCAAATATAAACTTTGTTATCTGTTTTGAACAATTAAACTTGGTGAAAACAACAAATGCTTGTGTAACACCTTTAAGTAACCAAAATTCCAACACTTAATAAATGAATTTCTAAACTGGGTAAACCTTATTTCCAATTGATTCTATTATTGTTATTTTTCTGTTTTCCTCATCCATGCATCATGCTAATCCACTTTCATATTATGATTAGTTGTAAAACAATTAATTCAACCATAATTCATGGGCTTTCCATATGCAATCCAAATTGCATATGGGTCCATTTAATTTGTGTTATCTTGTCAACTAGTTTATTTCTATGCATCAATTAAATGACATGCATCATCCCATGTTTGTGCACTATGCCATGTTATTGATTGTTTGTTCTATGCGTTGTTTGTTTGCTTCTTCTCGGATACACGACGACGTTGAGACCGACGATACTTACGACACCCCTTCTAAGGAGTTAGCTCAGTACCAGGCTACTGGGTTTGCAGGCAAGTATTCACTCACATGAACCATCGTGTTCCTTTCAACATTGGATACCGATACTTTCCGTTGTCTATTTCTGCTAGCCCTATGAATAGTTGCTTCTGTTACGAACCTATCACATGAATCCCTTAACCCTGATATTGCCTCACCTCCACTCATATAACCCCGTTGTTTGAGCCCGTGTCTTACTAGCATGCTTAGGGTTGTTTTGCTCGAGTCTGTTACCCGTTACTTTCTGTTACTATTTCATTATGTTCTGGGGGCTCGATGTTTAATCAATCAATCATGCTAATGTTATTATTAAATAATAATTTGATGATAAGGCACCGGCAGGAGGCCCTGCGTGGTTTTGAGGCCTGCTAGTGTCGACCCTAATAGGAAAAGGGTCTTGTCTACTGATCCATGATGAGCGCACTAACCGCATGTGGGAAGCGAGTATGGGCGCCCCCCTCAATTTGATTCGATTCGCATCTCGTCCAAATCGCCTCATTTAGTTCGGGTGTTCCATTTGCCGCATGCATGTTTTTGCGAGCCCAGGCCAGGGTGGAAACTTTTGTAGTCGGCATTTAGGGAGACACGTTCTTAGAGTGCTATGAGGGTCCCCTTTTCTTCGTGGGGCTCGATTAGCCGTGCGCTCACTGCACGGGGTTCTTTGGGCTTGATGCGAAGAAGAGTTGGGTTGTGTTGAGTACCTCGCTTGGTGGGTTGATCCCCCGTCTGGCGGGTTATTCTTACGTGTACGGCCAAATTGGTGCACCCCTGCAGGGATAGATCTTCTCGAGAAGCCGTGTTTTCCGCGGTTATGGACTACTTGGTGAAAGTACTGGCTAACAGGTACTCAGGACAACTTAAACCTAATGATTAACAACCTTACACCCAATGATTAACAACTTGACTAGTAATAGGCTTATTGACACAATAATCTTAGCCATCATTAATCCAACTGTGTGAGTTATCCTCGGATTGCTTCTTTGGATAAGGGGCGAGATCCAGGATGGGTTTGTTTGGAGTTAGTTGATAGGTTGGTTACGATACGCGATCTTATCTCCTTTCTGTTAGCCGGAAGTGGTAGAAACTCTGTAGTTGGTTAGAGCAGCCAGTTGCAGCATCTTTCATATCCCCTTTCTTCCGTTGAACCCAAAGCATCTGTGCTTGGTGTTGACGGGTTACACTTTGGTGAATTGTGAGTCTTGCTTGCCAGTACGTTTATGTACTGACCCCTTTGGGGCTGTGGTTTCCGCAGACTACGTTTCCGAGGATCCCCATGGTGGCTACTACGTGGAGTATGACGAGACTGCTGACGAGTAGATAGCGGACCCGGGCAGGATCCGAGACTTCGTGGATGGGCTCCGTCTTTTCGTTTCCGGCCTCTTAGGCCTATTTGGGTCTTGTCTGTACTCAGACAGGTTGAATGCTTCCGCTGTGATGTAATGATGAATTGTTGGGACATGTGTCCTCTGAATGATTGTATTTTCTATCTCTGCTCTAGTGAGAGCTATTTGCAACTTATTTTCATCTTTTGTGTCGTAGAGATCTGTTGTGATATCACTTGTTCCCATGCCGTTGACGTACCATGTGTGTATGTTTTGAAGTACGTCAATGGAAGTATCTGGATTTCTATGGGATGGTTTGCGCAGACGATGAATAGTACGAGAATGGGTGTCACACGTTTACGTGTTGTCTGCTCATATTGAGATGCGGGTGCCGGTATGCCCCGTAAGCCATTTATCTACTGTTTAACGGACTGTGAGTATCCCCTAGAAGTCCGGGTGCACTAGTGGTGTCTTGTCGCACTAGTTAAACATCGAAGCAACCACCTACTACAACTTAAGCATTATATATGAACCTATGAAGTTGTAGTAGGTAGTTTAACGGACTGTGAGTATCCCCTAGAAGTCTGGGTGCGACAAGACACCACTAGTGAAATATTTCTATTTTCCACACTGTTAAACAAACCACAACAATTTTCTGCTTTCTTTATTGTGGCTATTTTCCCAACATGACACGGATGCGGCACCAACATGGGTACTAAAGAGGAGAAAAAAAGTATTTAATTTTTTCTTGATTTTAGACCCACACTAACGATCATACTACTTCTGCCTTAAATGTCCAAGAGAAGTTCAGTTCAAGGTAAACACGAAATTTCTGAATCCGGTAAAGCTAGATATAGAAAAGATATCACGTCTCATGCACCAAGTGGTCCCGTGAGCCTGATGGTAGGTCCTCATGCATAATACGTCTATGTCTTTATTTGTTAAGGAGTAAGATTGCCCTAACATGCTATGAACAAGTCATGCACATGGCTCTGCAATTTTGAACTAACCATATGTTCTTTTGTAGCTTAGTTGCTCTTATTGTTCATGCATTTTGCTAAACATTACCCTATCCTTATGGACATGTGAAAAAAAAATCTTCATGTATCTACATATCTCAAAACCCGTCTAAGCTCAGTATATAGCTGGACTGGCTTCCAGTAGCAAATATGTCAATTCAAGCGGACAAAATTCTTTCCACTGGACAAGTTAGCTCTTTGCAACTTGGTTCTTGCTGTAGGAATGAGCGTATGATTTGGGTGGCCGGAAAACATCGAAGCAACCACCTACTACAACTTAAGCATTATATATGAATCTAGGAGCTCATTTGTGTTCCGGTGTCTTACTGCAATTGTGGCTTGTGATGTGAAGTACTATTTTTTCACACTGTCAAATTTGTACTAGTGTTTGTTCTTTGTCAAATTTAAATTATTTAACGCAGAAATATTGAGATTGTAAATAGAAGCCTGGGCCAGAATATCTATACAAGATCTCGCGTCACATGCTGATTCACAGTATATGTCCAGCACTATAGAAAGTGTGAAGACACTAAACACAACTTATGACTTCCAAGTTTCTTGCAAAGCTATCTCTGGTGACTTGCACAGAAAATACACAGTTGTTAAGTATATTTTACAGCCTTTATTTGTGTTTCCGTAAAATTAATCGTGATGTCTAAAGTACTAAGTTTTGACTCTCTTTTTATGTTATCAGTCAACTTCATCAGAGATGCAACATAGAGTTTATAAATGCACTTTCATCTGCTTTTCTGATTGATATCCTGAAGTGCACAGCTCAATTTCGCGGTGTGCTTTCCTCTCAAATTCTCTTGCAATATTGGTTTATGAACTTTCTTATTATATACTCAGGGATGACGAATGTTAGCAGTCTGCATTTTGGAGAATTTGGCGAAAGTTTCTTCCTTGGACATGGTAATCATATGCCTCTTACCAAATGCATAAATCTTGTAAGTCTGAACTTGCCGATCTTGCATCGGTTCTTTGTTTCCCTTTAGCATATCGAAAAATTCTTATTGCTGGTAGAGAGATAATTTATCATATTTCTAATTGGTATTATCTCAAGAAGCATGAAAATGAGTTGAACTGTGTATATATACTCCTATATTATTCTACTACTAGTTGAATACCCGCGCGTTGCTACGGAAACAATAAAATTTGCATAGAAAAACATTTACCACAAAAACATTGTGTAGGCCATCTACAGCTTATGAATTTGCTGCGAGAAATATCACCAGGTCGCTCCTATTTTTTTTCGCGGTGAACATGTAATCATAATGGATTTAAGAAAAAAATGGTTTATAACTTACAATATATCAAGAAACAACATCAACTAAGAAATGAGTATAACCGTAAAAGACAAGTTGTGACTCGGCACTCTTTCTATAGAAAGTATGGCCGCAGCTGATCATTCCCATCTATCTCATGATGTGATTACAAAAACCCTATTTGTAAGGTGCATGTGCCTTGCGGACCAAAACAACTTCATGATGTTTCCTACTGCGCACAGTCAATCATAATATTTATCATTAATAAAAAAAATACTCCCTCCGTTCAACAATGTAAGACTTCTTAGCAAGCTATTTAGCTTGCTGGAAAGACTTATTATTATGGAACGGGGGAATACAATTTATAAAGTACACGCATATATGTATCTTGCCATTGATTAGTTGTTCATAGTGCACCCGTAAGCATCACATGAATATAAAAGGACGCTTCGTCACCAAGACTCTAAGAAGACAGGGTCACTCTGAAAGGTGAGCGACACACTTCACTCACCGACTAACTCATGTCTTTCTGGATGTCTTTCCATCTCCCATCAAGTATTTAGATACAAGTGTGACAAGACTGGATTTTCTTCTTTCAGGTTCCATCTAAGGATAAATCTGATGCAAAAATATTTTTTAGGGAAGGTAAACATAAGCCCGAAACAAAAAATCAGTAGATCAAAATATTTAATTTAGTTTTAAGTACTGAACCAGATGCATATACAAAATATCCAAATCCATTTGTTGCATGTCAATTTATGGACAATGGAGGATCTTGTTTGACCAAAGTGACATGATGTTCTTAAAAATGGTAATCATGCTGATCTTATGGAGGGTCTAACATGAATGATCTGTTAGGAAGCTAATGCCTAGGCAGGGCACAATGAACTGCATATCTGACGGTACACTATAAATAGATAAAAAAAAACTCGTGTGAGCAGGGTCCTAATGGTTATGAAAAGCGTATGTAGGAAATAAGAAAGTTACTCCAGCTTTGTGAAAGGGAAAACTTACTACGCCAGTCCCGTATAAATAATCACAATACATGGGCCCGACACAAAATTGCTCAATCCTTGGTCCTCCAAAAAAGTGATGGTAATTGCGGTATTCTGCTCCACAGAATATATCGTGTAATGCCAGACTGAATGGAATATCAAAGTTGCAAATGACAAGATAAAGTTTGGAAAAAACTTAGGAGTTTTCATAGACATCATTAATACTCACGGCCTAACTGCATACAAGTAACGAATATCAAACATCCATACTTTTTGATTCTTCGTCAGATAAGGCTAGTTGTGGTTTCAGTGTGGGTGAATTCACACCAGCAGAGATGTGCAGTTTCCTGAAACTGTAGTGTGGGTGAATTTCAGGCCTCATCAGCACGAGGTTTGACAATAGCAAGCTTTATTATTAACAAATTCTGATAGAACAACGAGTAATTCCAACTGGTAAATTAGCCTATAGGAAACATGAGTGGCGAAGTTAGTACAATTGCTAATTTTTATTTTGTCCAATCGACCAACACAAACATCAACGCGTCTAGCAAAAACTAATCTAAAGGTAACTATACACAATCAGATATGGAACTTGTTTAAAATTCAGAATGAGGAATACATGACTAATCTTATGGATTCGGTAGTGAGAAGGGGAAATGGAAGACCAAATTTTCTTTTGCACCAATCTCATGCTTGTACGGTACTGGTCATAACTCATCACCACCTAGTAATTCTGTCTTCTCTAACATTTCACATAGTAAATTATGCAGAAATCTTGCGACATACTGTAATATCAACATGACGACATGGATTTAAACTGCTCCGCTGAGTAATTACAAGTATGCAAAGCAAAAGAAAAAACAGCACTTCAAGCATTCACCGGATAAAAGAGCACATAGAGTGCATTGCACATTTGTACTTAGTTAAGCAATAAGTAACTTGTACTTTGGAAGTGAAAAGTTTATAGCTATCAGAACATGTAGAGTACCAGCAGTACTGAAGATTGTTGTGATGTTTCCTGATCAAATTTTCTCCCTAGCGAACCATGTATTGATCACTCCAGCTCAAATCCTAAAGTAATACACTGAGAAAAAATATCAGTTGTACACAAGAAGAGTACACCATATGATCATTCTCAAATAATGACTACCTTGGGATCCTTAAAATCTAACGGAATCCTTTATTTTCTTCTTGTCTTTTGAGTTTTGACTTCTCTTAGGTTAGTTTTTTGTCACCCCCTTGGTAGCAGTTTGCATTTTGGAGAATTTGGCGAAAGTTTCTTCCTTGGACATGGTAATCATATGCCTATGACCAAATGCATAAATCTTGTAAGTCTGAACTTGTCGATCTTGCATCTGTTCTTTATTTCCCTTTAGCATATCGAAAAATTTCTTGTTGTTGGTAGAGAGATAATTTATCATATTGCTAATTGGTATTATCTCAAGAAGCATGAAAATGAGTTGAACTGTGTATATATACTCCTATATTATTCTACTATTATAACGGTATATGAATAGTTTTGAACACCAGACATTGATATCACTGGTGGAGAACAGGGCACTAGCACCGGTTTGTAAGGGCCTTTGGACCCGGATACAAATCCGGTGCTACGCATCCGGGACTAAAGGCCCCCCCTTTAGAACCGGTCTGTCACAAACCGGTGCTAAAGGCCTCCACGTGGGCGCCGAAGAGCGCGCGCAGGCGGAGGACCTTTAGAACCGGTTGGTAACACCAACCGGTCCTAAAGCTTTTTTTTTCCTTTTCTTTTCAGGGTTTCCGATTCCGTATTTAGGGTTTAGGGTTTAGGGCGTGTTCCGTATTCTCAGGGTTTCCGTTTACGTGTTTCCGTTTAGTCTTTCCGATTCCGTGTGTCCGTGTTTCGTTTTTTACGAACACGGAATCGGAAACACGTAATCGGAAATACGTATCCGGAAACACTGATTCCGTGTTTGCGAATAAGTGTTTCCGATTCCGTGTTTGCGGTTAAATGTTGATGCATCGAATAAAAGTACATATATATATACATGTAACACGAAGTACTCGACCGAGCATTACATAATCTGAAGTTCGTTTCCAATAGCTGTATACTTGCATAGAGAAGGGAGCTGTCTATTGGTTCATAGGATGGAAAAATTCTCCGCCTTCATCTATGACTTGCGTGAGGAGCAATTCTGCCAATTCCTCTGCAACTGCCTTGCAACGTTGGATTGGTTTGAGCATCGCCCGCTTTCATTGCATCTTTAAAAGAAGTAGATGAAAACAATTAAGTTATGAACAAAACTAAACATAATTGATGGCAACATAAATAAAGTTATGAAGATCCGGTTACGTACCTCTAGATTTCTGGAAGTACGGGATTTCTCATTGATAATCCTGTGAATGAACTCGCAAACGTAGTATCCACAATAATTAGTTCCCTGTGGTTGCTGCGGGACGTTCTATATACGAGAACATAATTCAGTCAAATTAATAATAATCAAGAGAATGGTAATGGTATTGAAACCAGGGTACGTAGTACTACTTACTTTGTTAATCTGAAAGTGGAGCTTGTCTGCCCATGTACCGGGTTCTTCCTTGATGAACATTTGCCAAACCCTGGCCGACAAAAGAAAAATGAATACAAGAGTTAATTATTACTTACTTGATATCAGGAAATGAACGAAAAAGAGGCCGATGAACGAAAGAGACCGATATATATATATACCTTTGAAGCATCTGACGCGCGCTTTTCCATGTGTCAGCGCCCCAGGTTAACGAGTCCCAGACTTCAACTTGTCCTTGATCGATTCTAATGATGAACAATATGAAGTGGGACCTGCGCACGTGTACACACGCAGTCATGCATACTCATCAATTACACTTAACATCAGGTAAGCAAAATGGAATGTCTACAAGACAGTAACACTCACTTGAATCCGTAGGGCCAAAGTATTTCTTTTTTGGCACTTTGTCGCTTCAAAAACCTTAGCAAATCATCCGGTGTATCCTTGTTGAACTTTTCTATTGTGTCTTGATGATACGAATACGGGTCAATGAACCCAAAGTCCCAGATTCCTGCCAGCCTGCATTCACGAATCTTCATTCTGCATAGTAGCGTACAAAAAGAATGTCGTGAGTGATAATTATACGGGCAATGAACGCGAGCTTAACTAAATAATTAAATTACACAAATAAATCACTTACAAACAGTAGCAGCTGAGGATAGACTTGTCGAGGGCACGTTGATTGTACATCTGGAAGAATTCATCGAACCCAAGCTCCACACCGTACTCTCTGAAGTAGTGTTGATCCTGAACTGCCGCCATGATACAGTCTCTCTTTTGCCTTGCGGCCTCCAAGTACCAATCATGTAAATTCCGTAGTTGGGTTGTTAGAGCAGTAGGATTTTCGACCAGAGGGTGCTCGAGCTTGTATTTATATACCACATCAGCAATAGCGTAACCTACGTCGCCCATGCGTGGACCGGACACTGAAGCCTGGTCAGATAACACCTTGAGCGGGGCAATTGACCGTGCTTCTTGTTGTCCGAGCTTGGGAACTTGTTTCCCGCATTTCGTCTGCTCCGCCTACTTCATCTGCTCCGCCTGCTTCATCTGTGCGGTGTGCATCTTTTCAATGTACCGTTCATAGTCTGAAAGGGGCGGCGGTGGCGGCGGTGCAGGATAATATAAGTTGTCGATGGTGCGCTCAATTTTCCACTTTGGGATGTTCTTCAGAGTTTCCTTCCAGACGTCTGGAGGGGGCTTCAGGGGAAACCGTGCGAACCATGCTTTGTTTTTGGCTTTCACGACCTCGGCTAGTTCCTCCGGAGTCATCAGGCTTGGTAACTTCGGGGGAGTCTCGACTTTCTTGGGTTTCCTTGGTCTCTTCTTGGGAGGAGTCCCGTTTCTTCTGAACTGCAGCTTCCGCTTTGCCGTACCCGTAGTGGGCGCATCCGTCGGCTCATGGGAGTGCACGGGCGATGGACCCTCGGCCTCAGGCTCCCAATCTTCGTTGTGGGGTGGACTTGGAGGTGCGTTGGGGGGTGGACTTGGAGGTCGTGCATTCTCTGTACGAAAGTGAAAAAACTATTAAAAATAGGCTTACATTGTAACACCTGGGGTGTTCCCCCTAAGTTAGAAAGTTGGTTGCTTTCCTTTTGCTTTGCATCACATGCATCATATGCATTGCACCATGTTTTCAAAACAACTCAAAAATTCAAACCAATTTAAACTTTTAAAACATGTCCAAAATTTCCAATTAAAAGTTGCAAACTGAACAACTCAAATTGTTTTTCAATAGCTTTGAAGTTGAATATATTTAAATTGCTTGTTAATAAAAATTCCCTTTTATTAACACCCAAATGGTAATTTCAAATTCAAATCAAATCCATCCATACTTGGCATGTTCCAAATGTGGGTTTAGAAATTAAAATCTTGCAAACAATTAAATTCAATAAGTTTTCATAATTGTTTGAGTTTATGGAATAAAATTGTTTAAAAATCAAATCCTTATGAAATACTATTGGAAATTCAAATAGCAACTTAAAAATCAAATTAATATTTCAAATATTTGGACATAATGTTAACATTGCTTTGACTTACTGTTTTGCAAATTAATAAAATTTATTCATAAAATAAAAACCCCAAACCCTATTCTTATCTCTCTCTCTCTCTCTTTTCTACAAAAAAAAATGTGCAAACAAAAAAATTAAAAAAAAACAACAAAGAGAGAGAGAGCAGCCAAGGGAGAGGCAGGCCAGCCCACCAGCCCATTTTTCCCCTCTAGCCCACCTACACCCCCCCTTTTTTCTTTTCCCCCCACCTGGCCAAGCCCACCCCGAAAAACCCACCTTCCCCTCTTCTCCCAGCCCACCACACCACCTAGGCTCGCCTACTCTTTCTTCCTCGTACGACACTGCATCGACAATGTCCACGTTGCCTCTGCCTGTATTCGACGGCCACTGCTCCATCCTCCACCTCCATAAAGCACCACTACCCCCTCCTGCTCGCCCTAACCCCTAGCCCTAGACCCCTCCCCATCCTCCGCCGCCGTCCCTCTCTGTTCCCCCTTCCTCTGTTCTGTACCAAGAGAGGGAGTGGCAGTAGCAGGCCGCCGTCGCCGTGCCTTGTCGCCACGGTCCTCCTCGAGCAGCGCCGGCCGCGGGAACGGAACCGCTGCGACGTCCTCCGCCTCTACGCCTCCACGGCCATCCCCGGAGACCTCGACGCCACCGCCCCCGTCCACGTCCGCGCCTGTACTTGAACCTCTCCGCCGCCTTCTGCTTCCTCGACGGTAGCAGGTGAGCGTCCCTGTCCTCCTTCCTCTCTGTCTCCCTCGCACACGCTACACGCACACTAGCACATCCATGTTGCTGCAAGTACACACAGGGACTCCGCCAACTCGTGATCGCCGCCGATCATCTTCTCTGTTTCCCTCCCGTGGCCAAAGACTGAACCTTGTCTCTAAAATTTCAGTTAAACTCGAGGTATCACCTCTTATTCAGTCAGCCCCGTGGTGTATCACCAAACGGATCTCACCCCAGTGGCAAGGGCTCTGTGCGCGCGCCGCGAGGGCGAGGGATCGAGTCCCAGCAGCCGCAGTTCTGTGGCATTTTTGCCATCTTTTTCCACGCGGACCCCCTGGCCCACACGTCATTGACCCCCACGGCCACATCACCGCGCACCCACGCCACTGTGGCACCACGCTGGCCGTGGCCCACTGTCAGCCAGCGTGGGTGGCACTGTCTCTGTGGATATGCTCTGTCCCATTTCTTTTAAATGGTATTTTTGAACCTAAATTTTGTAAAATTAATATCTTCATCATTTTAACTTCAAATTGCACAAATAAAATATGCATCCCAATCAGAAAATCATGAAATTTTCAAATATGCTTTTTGTTTACTGTTTTGAACATTCCAAATCAATTCAAAAATTCAAATTCAAACACCTCTTTTGAATTTGATTAAATTCATAACTAATTCAACTTTAATTCAAATGGCCCATATAAAATATGTTTTCCATCCAAAATTTCATGCTCTTTCCAAATATAACATTTGTTTTCTGTTTTGGATAAATAAAATTAATGCAATTACTTAATGCTTTAATTAAATCATTTAAAAGGTGAAATTCATAAACTGCCCAATTAAATTCCAATTTCAACAAATAGAATATGTTTTCCACTCAAAATGAAACCACCTTTCTGACTATCAACTTTGTTTTGCAATTTGAACAATTAAAATTAATGTCATTTAAAAATGCCTTAATTAATTAATTAAAAGTCCTAATTAATAACTTTCACATGGTTGCTCCAAATTGAAAACCCAAAACATGAAATCCATCCAAAATGAAATGCTACACTTGAATATAAACTTTGTTTCCTGTTTTTAATAATTAAAGTTGGTTAAATATTTTAAATCTTGTTTAATTCATTTGAAATTACTAAATTCATAACTTGGTCAAATTAAATTCTTTTTGAACATATAACATATGTTTTCAAACCAGAAAATTATAATCTTTTCAAATATGAATTTGATTTAATGTTTTGAACAAATAAAAATTCAAATAATTTCATACTTGAATTAAATTCATTTAAATCTTGTTCAAACTTGTTTAATTCATAATTAATTCATCTTAATTCCTTTTTCAACAAATGAAATATGTATTCCATCTAAAATTGTGTGTTCTTTCCCAATATGAACTTTGTTATCTATTTTGAACATTTAAAATTGGTGAAAACAACAAATGCTTGTGTAACTCACTTAGGAAGCCAAATTTCATAACTTAATAAATAAAATTCCAAACTTGGTAAACACCTTTTCAAATTGAAGCTATTGTTGTTTTCTTATTGTTTTCATCATCCATGCATCATTCTAATCAACTTTCACATGATGGTTATTTGTAGATCATTTAATTCAACATTAATTCATGGGCTTTTCCATATGCAATCCAAATTGCATATGGGCCCATTTAAATATGTTTACCATGTCAACTAGTTTATCTTTGATGCATCCTTAAACTTGTCATGCATCCATATCTTGATCATGCTGGATCTTTTGCCGTAGAAGTAATTGTTGCATCCGGTGTTTGTTCGAGGTTCGTTGCTTCTTCGCCGATAGGACGTTGAGATGATGTGAGCAACGACAAGTTCTGCGGATGTACCTCTACTTGCTGGATCTCAGGCAAGTATACTCACTTGCTGCCAAATGGCTGCCTTTCATCACTTGTTACCGATTCTTTCCGTTGTTCTTATGCTAGCCTTATGATTCGATGCTTGTGTCTCGATCCTATCATATGTTACCTTGCAGCCATGATATAGCCTTCCTCCCACTTCCTATTAACTGTTGTTTGTTTACCCTGTTGGCCCTTGTGTCGTAGTTGCATGCTTAGTGTTGTTTGTGCTCAAGTCTCGTTGTCCGTCTTATCACCTGTTTAGTTTGATAGTTGGGTTTCAATTCAATCAACAACATGTTACTGTTTTGGGTAATAATAATTTGATGATAAGGCACCGGCAGGAGGCCCGGCGTGGTTTTGAGGCCTGCTAGTGTCGACCCTAATTAGGAAAAGGGTCTTGTCTACTGATCCATGATGAGCGCACTAACCGCATGTGGAAAGCGAGTATGGGCGCCCCCCCCCCCCGCAATTCTGATTCGATTCGCATCTCGTCCAAATCGCCTCATTTAGTTCGGGTTTTCCATTTGCCGCATGCATATGCAGGTGCGAACCCTTGGCGCCAGGGTGGAACTTTTGTAGTCGGCATTTAGGGAGACACGTTCTTAGAGTGCTATGAGGATCCCCTTTTCTTCGTGGGGCTTGATTAGCCGTGCGCTCAATTGCACGGGGTTCTTTGGGCTTGATGCGAAGAAGAGTTGGGTTGTGTTGAGTGCCTCGCTTGGTGGAAGGACCTTTCCATCTGGCGGGTCATTCTTACGTGTACGGCCAAATTGGTGCATCCCTGCAGGGTTAAATCTTCTCGAGAAGCCGTGTTGTCCGCGGTTATGGATGACTTGGTGAAAGTGCTGGCTAACAAGTACTCAGACAACTTACACCTAATGATAATAACTTGATTAGTAATATAGTATTACCTTCACCATATAAATGAATGTCACCCTAATCAACAGTGTGAGTTTTCCTTGGGTTGCTTCCTTAGTAGGGGGTAACATTGGATGGGTATTGTTTGGTGAGTAGTTGTAGTTGGTTCTGATACGCTATCTTATCCCTTTCTTTTAGCCGGATGTTGTAGCGAGTCTCTGTAGTTGGTTAGTGCAGCCCACTGCCGCTTCTTGGCAATAATCCCTTCCTTTCCGTTGTATCCAAAGTATTTGTAACTTGTGATGATTGGTTACGCTGGTATCTTGTGAGTATGGTTTATCCACTTGCCAGTACTTAACCGTACTGACCCACGAATCCCTTTCGTGGCTGCATATTCCAAATTGCAGTCAACAGGTTTGAAGTCTGACGACGTTAGCTTGGGAATCCCTCCGGCTTGGCCTGGGCAGGGATTGGACGCCATCGGTTATCTTCAGGACTCTTAGTCCAAGTTGTATATTGTCCGTAGTCAGACACTATGTTTTTCTTCCGCTGTTATTTGGGTCTTTGTATTGTATCAGTTGTACCTTTGACTCGTTTGAGTCATCTTGTATATATCTTTTCTGTTGTTGTTGTGGATTATTCGTGAACTGTTGTAATATTATCACAAGTGGCAACCCGGAATCGGTTATTATGTGGATTTTGGCGGGAATGCTGAAATCTGCATAGTGCCCGATCTCGGGGCGTCACATACATGTGGTGCAACATTCAGTAATTGATGGAGGTGGTGCATTTGTACCTGGAGGAGTCGGTGGCCTTGGCGCCGCGTTAGGAAACACGATGTGTTTCTTATTCCACAAGATGATACCAAGCTTCATTTCTCCCAGTGTCTTCTCGCCTTCACGTCTAGGAATATGGAGCTCAATTGAATGGCATCCCGGCGTAATTGTTGACAACCCGACACGAGCATGAGATGTTGATTCTGACCACCATGGTAGGTTGCTCCAGGTTGATTCGGTAAAGCATAGCCTGACGCCACCATGAAGGATATGTTCCCCATTGGCATATGTATCTCACAATTTGTCTTCTCCGTGATATCATCCACGGGGTAGTGAGGCGCCGACGTTTCGACTGCACGACCGTCTTCTAGCTGCAGCTGCGTGGAACCCACACTGCTTCTATGCTGAGATGGGACGACATCTGCTACAGGATCGTCTTCTATTTGCAGCTGATCAGGTGCATGATGTTCTACCTCCTCTTCAGTGTCAGGTACAGGGTGTCCCCCTTTCTCCAAGAGAAACGCCACCTTCTCTTCTAATGTCGATATCCGTTCCAGCGCCTTCTTTCGATATCCGTTCCGGGCCTCGTTTCGACTTTGACTCAGTACTTGCGCTAGCTGTTCCGGAGGGCGCCTAAACGGGAAAATAATGATTCGTTAGTAAGTGCAATACAAATTAATTCTTGCGTCAACAGTGACTTGAGATATACATTGGCAGAGTTTGTTCTGGAGGGCACTTCTGCATCCTCGACGTTGTCGTCGTCATCATCTACTACATC
Source organism: Alopecurus myosuroides (assembly GCA_028641055.1). Classification (NCBI taxonomy): domain Eukaryota; kingdom Viridiplantae; phylum Streptophyta; class Magnoliopsida; order Poales; family Poaceae; genus Alopecurus; species Alopecurus myosuroides. The sequence goes on along the minus strand of CM054060.1, from coordinate 358,996,760 downwards.
TTCTATATTCTCAGCTCCGTCACCGGAGTCGTTTAAAAATTGATTGCTAAACGCCTGTCCACCGTCGTGATCATGATATATGGCCGTTGCATCTTCAAAAATCATGTGGCACATGTATCTTTCCTTCTCCGCCTCACCCATTCCCGCGAGCTGATCGGCGTGCGGATCACGCGCAGGTTCTTGGGGATCCTTAGCTCAACACCTGCTAGTAAAATTTATAAAATGAAGAACACTTAGCAAAATTATTTCATCAGACACTTAGCGAAATTATTTCATCGGACACTTAGCGAAATTATTTCATCGGACACTTAGCAAAATTATTTCATCGGACACTTAGCCAAATTATTTCATCGGACACTTAGCCTAATTATTTCATCGGACACTTAGCCAAATTATTTCATCGGACACTTAGCCAAATTATTTCATCGGACACTTAGCAAAATTATTTCATCGGACACTTAGCGAAATTATTTCATCGGACACTTAGCGAAATTATTTCATCGGACACTTAGCGAAATTATTTCATCGGACACTTAGCGAAATTATTTCATCGGTTATTTATATAGAGAATGTGGTATATTTTAAATTTAAACAGAAAAAATTCTCTAAGTCTAGCTAATTATAATTACTAAAAATTCTAATTCTAGCTAATATATTTTAAATTTATATATCCAAATATTTTTCTAATTTTAAAAATTCTAATTCTAGCTAATTCTAATTCTAAATCTAATTCTAATTCTAATTCTAAATGTAATTCTAATTCTAACTACAAATTATAATTATAATTCTAATTAGAACTAAAGCAGACAAAAAAAACTCACTGTTAGGGTGACGTCACCTGTACGTCACTGCTTGGGGGCGGCCGGAGGCGGGGCGGCGCGCGGTGTGAGGCAGAGGGAGGCGCGCGGTGGGGAGGCAGAGGCCGCGGCGGCGTCGGGGCCACGTCTGGGCGGCGACGGGGCGGAGGCGGGGCGGCGGAAGCGGACGGCGACGGCGACGGAGGCGGGCCGCGGTGGGGAGGCGCGCGCGCAGCGTCGAGTGGGCGGTGGGAGGCAGAGGGAGGCGGCGCGGTGTCGGGGCGCGCCCGGGGCGGCGACGCGGACGACGACGAGGAGCTGACGGCGACGGCGGCGAGAAGATGAGCAGCGCTTCGCCGGAGCAGGGCTTCGCCGTAGAAGAAGCACAGAGGACGCGCGCGAAGAATGAAGTGAAAAAATTTCGCTAAGTCCCTGATAACTTCCCCTGTATAGACCTTTAGCACCGGTTTGTGTTAACAACCGGTGCTAAAGCCCCTTTCGCACTGGTTGTTAATATAAACCGGTGCTAAAGGGTCTGTACAGGGGCCACTTTCAGTCTGCGCGCCCCCTGTACAGACCTTTAGCACCGGTTTGTGTTAACAACCGGTGCGAAAGGGGTTTTAGCACCGGTTGTTAACACAAACCGGTGCTAAAGGTCTGTACAGGGGCAACTTTTTCTTTTTTTTCTTTTTTTCTTTTTCCTGTTTTCTTTTACCTGTTTCTTTTTCTTTTTCCTGTTTCTTCTTTTGTTTTTCTTCTTTTATTTTTCATTTTTGTTTCCCTTTTCTGTTTTCTTTTACATTTATTTATAAAATCAAAGTAGACTCAAAAAATTGTAAAATCAAATATTATAACAACATATTTATATTTTGTATGATGGCGAATCCGGATGTTTTGTATTTGCTCGATGAACTGAATATATGATGTATCAAACCTTAAAGGGGGGTGTAGAACAAAACAATCGGTATCGCCATCATACAGCCCTACCGTGGCTACTGGGTGCATATATGCATACCAAATGCACGGCATGACGTATGATGGCGAATCCGGATGTTTGCATACCAAATGCACGGCAGGACGTATGATGGCGAATCCGGATGTTTTGTTTTGACTCGATGAACTGAATATATGATGTATCAAACCTTAAAGGGGGGTGTAGAACAAAACAAACGGTATCGTCATCATACAGCCCAACCGTGTCTACTGGGTGCATATATAAATACCAAATGCACGGCAGGACGTATGATGGCGAATCCGGATGTTTTGTATTTGCTCGATGAACTGACCGGTGTATGAAGGTGAGCTATATATAGGTTCCTCTGGCTCACAAAGTGTTGAGCTAGGGTTTTGATCCAACGGTTAAGAAACACCCTCATCCAACGGCTCACAACAGCTCGAAAGAAACACACCGTAGCCCTGATCGAACGGCTCACAACAGCTCGAAAGAAACACACCCCGGATCCAACGACTCACAAGCGCTTGAAAGAAACACACGATCCGTGTGATTCTATCTGATTGGTCCAAACGAAACCCTAACCCATTTAGTCCCGGTTGGTGTCCCCAACCGGGACTAAAGGGATGATCCGTTTCTATTTTTCTTCTTGCCTTTCTTCTGATTGCGCCGTAATAACCATGGAACATCTTCATCATTTAACTGAATACTTGGATCATCTTTGACTTTGAAGGGAGGAATTTCATCAAATTTATTGTAATCTTCTGACATGTCTGTCTTGTCCTCGACTCCCACGATGTTTCTTTTCCCTGAAAGAACTATGTGGCGCCTTGGCTCATCGTCTGATGTATTCGCTTCCTTATCTTTTCTTTTTCTCGGTCTGCTAGACATGTCCTTCACATAGAAAACCTGAGCCACATCATTGGCTAGGACGAATTGATCATTGCCGTACCCAAGATTCTTCTGATCCACTGTTGTCATTCCGTACTTTGGGTCTACCTTCACACCTGACAGGTTGAACCATTTGCACCAGAACAAAGGGACCTTAAAGGAAGGTCCATAGTCAAGTTCCCATATCTGCTCTATGTAACCATAGTATGTGACCCTTTGCCCGTTGTCGTCTTTTGCATCAAAGCGGACGCCACTGTTTTGGTTGGTGCTCTTTTTATCTTGGTCTGCCGTGTAAAATATGTTACCATTTATCTCGTACCCTTTAAAGGTCAATACAGTCGAAGATGGTTGCTTGGACAACAAGTATAGCTCATCTTCAACAATGTTGTCATTAATGAGACGTCTTTGCAACCAACCGCCGAAAGTCTTCGCGTGTTCTTTAGCAATGAAATCTTCAGGTTGCTCCGGCTATTCCGAGCGTAAAATATCCTTGTGGTCCTGGATATATGGAGCCGCCAAGCTGGAATTAACTAGAAATGTGTAGTGTGCTTGAGTGAAAGATTGCTCGTCCATACATGTTGTTGATTTCTTTCCTAGCGTGCCTTTTCCATGCAGTCTCCCCTCATGGCGCGACTGAGGAACACCAATCGGGTCAGGTCAGGAATAAAGTCAACACAAAACTCAATGACCTCCTCTGTTCCATAGCCCTTGACAATGCTTCCTTCTGGCTTAGCACGGTTTTTAACATAATTCTTCAAGACTCCCATGAACCTCTCAAAGGGGAACATATTGTGTAAGAATACAGGACCGAGAACGGAAATCTCTTGGACTAGGTGAACTATGAGGTGCGTCATAATATTGAAGAAGGTTCGTGGGAACACCAACTCGAAGCTGACAAGACATTGGACCACGTCCTTCTGTAAACTTGGTAGAGTTGCTGGATCGATTGCCTTCTGAGAAATTGCGTTGAGGAATGCACATAGCTTCACAATGGGTACTCGCACGTTTTCTGTCAGAAGCCCCCTCAATGCAATCGGAAGTAACTGGGTCATGATCACGTGGCAGTCATGAGACTTTAGGTTTTGGAACCTTTTCTCTTCCAGGTTGAGTATTCCTTTTATGTTCGACGAGTAGCCAGACGAGACCTTGATACTACTCAGGACTTGGAAAAAGATCTCCTTCTCTTCCTTGGTAAGAGCGTAGCTGGCAGGACCTTTGAAATTCTCTGGATTCATCAGGTCGTCTCGTTCGTGCATACGTTGGTGGTGCAGCCGTGCTTTTGGCGTATCTCTCGACTTCTTCCCATGCACGCCCAATAAGTTTAGCAGGTTCACACAAATATTTTTCGTCACGTGCATCACGTCGATCGCAGAGCGAACCTCTAGGAATTTCCAATAGGGTAGTTCCCAGAATATAGATTTCTTCTTCCACATGGCTACGTGGTTGTCGGCGTCATTCGGAACAGATTGTGCGCCAGGACTCTTACCAAAGATTACTTTTATATCTTTGACCATGTCATATATATCAGTACCTTTAGTGAGGGTTGGCTTCCTCCGTGTATCTGCCTCGCCTTTGAACTGCTTTCCTTTCTTTCTTACGGGATGCCTGTCTAGAAGAAATCGACGATGCCCCGGGTACACATTCTTGCCTATATGTATACTTTCAGTCTCGCCTAAACAGTGTGTGCATGCGCTGTATCCCTTGTTTGACTGTCCTGAGATGTTACTAAGAGCGGGCCAATCATTGATGGTTACAAACAGCAACCCTCGTAGGTCAAATTCCTCTTGTTTGTACTCGTCCCACACACGTACACCTTCGTCAGCCCACAACTCTAAAAGTTCATCAACCAGTGGCCTCAGGTACACATCAATGTTATTGCCAGGTTGCGACGGGCCTGGGATAAGCACTGGCATCATAATGAACTTACGCTTCATGCATTACCAAGGAGGAAAGTTATAGATACATAGAGTCACGGGCCAGGTGCTATGACTGCTACTCTGCTCCCCAAATGGATTCAGGCCATCTGTACTCAGACCAAACCTTAAGTTTCTTGCGTCACATGCAAAGTCCTCGTACTTATCGTCGATGTTTCTCCACTGCGACCCATCAGCGGGGTGTCTCAGCATATCGTCTTCCTTACGGTCTTCTTTGTGTCATCGCAACAACTTGGCATGCTCTTTGTTTCGGAACAAACGTTTCAACCGTGGTATTATAGGAGCATGCCACATCACCTTGGCAGGAACCCTCTTCCTGGGGCGATCGTCGCCCTCAACATCACCAGGGTCATCTCGCCTGATCTTATACCGAAATGCACCGCATACCGGGCAGGCATTTAAATTCTCGTGCTGACCGCGGTAGAGGATGCAGTCATTGATGCATGCATGTATCTTATGCACTTCCAATCCTAGAGGGCAGACAACCTTCTTTGCTTCGTATGTACTGCAGGGCAGCACGTTATCTCTTGGAAGCATCTTCTTCATTATTTTCAGCAGCTTTTCAAATCCCTTGTCAGATAATCCATTCTCTGCCTTCCATTGCAGCAATTCCAGGGTGGTGCCCAGCTTTTTCTGGCCATCTTCGCAATTTGGGTACAACAATTTTTTGTGGTCTTCTAACATGCGCTCCAACTTCAACCTCTCGTTTTCACTTGCGCATTTTATCTTGTTCTTCACGAATGACCTGACGAAGATCATCATCAGACTCATCAACAATGTCCTCAAGTTCAGGCTCGTCTTCCCCCATTTCAGTATCACCGTGTTCCCCGAACATAGGATACTTATCATTATCCTCTTCTTCTTCATTGTCTTCCATTGCAACCCCTCTTTCTCCGTGCTTGGTCCAACAAAAATAACTGGGCATGAAGCCTTCTTGCAACAGGTGGGTGTGTATGGTTCTTGAGTTAGGGAAATTCCTCTTATTCTGGCATTTTTTACATGGACAATAAATAAATCCATTCTGCCTGTTTTTCTCAGCCACATTGAGAAATCTATGCATGCCATTAAGGAATTCGGGACGACGTCGATCACTTTACATCCATTGCCGGTTCATCTGCATTATATAAATTTATCAACAACCATTATGCTAAATCATCATGACTAAATTAATTAATTAATACAAAAAGTTCATCACACGTTAAAACCAAAGTAGCGTAGTGACCATACATATATAGTTCTCATAAAAATACACACTGAAACCATCCATAAAAACTCTATCTAATTAATGCATTTAAAAACAACAACAAATGCGATCAAAATCGCAACAAAGGTAACAATTGACCTGACGGCATAATGATAACAAGCCTCTTTACTAATTGCATATTTTTTAATCTTTCTAATCTTCAGGTGCATTGCGCCCATCTCGCTCTTGTGACCATCGACGACACCGGCAAGAACCTTTTCCAAGGTCATCCTCTCTCTTTCAGTTTTTTCCAAACTTTCTTCAGTTTTTTTCAATCTTTCTTTCAAGCCAACATTTTGTTGTTCAACTAAGTATAACTTCTCAACAATAGGGTCGATTGGCATTTCCGGTTCCACTACCTTCTAGATAAAAATATCTATGTCAAGTTGGTCGGCGTAATTAATTGTCATATAATCAGGAAATGAAAATATGTAGTTATAAAAGATAATATACCATATCCGAATCATAGACTGGACGAGGGCCTACGGGGACGGATATCAAAACCATGGCGCTATATATATAAAAAAATCTTGCACAATAAGAAAATTATATACAAGTAAATATGTAAATCACACAAATCAAAATTTGTTTTGGTAAATAAAAACAATAGGCTCACCAAGGTTGTGTCGGTGACGGGGCGATCGATGGCGGTTAGGAAGGGGACAAGGCGCGCAACACTAAAAAAACCACAAATCATAATTAAATTTGAGCTCAAATTGCATCAAATTGTATACATAACAAATGAATAACAAATTCTAGCTTAGGTATTTCATCAAACACCTAGCTAGCACAACAAAAATGAAATGAGCAAGAAAACGAGCAAAACTTGCAATGCCGGAAGAGGGAATGTTGATGCTAACCGTAGAACCGATGGGTACCAACAATCTTGACAAATGGTGGAGAAAAATGGGAATGGATTAGAGCTCACAAGAGGAAGGAGAGAGCAAAAATGGAGTTGAGCTCGAGCTGGAAAAAATGGAGCTGAGCTCGGGGTGGAATATAGGGTTTAGGGGAGGGCTTTAGGACCGGTTTGTATTACAAATCGGTGCTAAAGGGTCTGACAGCGGGTCCCGCAGTTGCTGCAAAAAATGAGAAAACCTTTAGAACTGGTTTGTGATACAAACCGGTTCTAAAGGGTCTGTCCCCTGGGCCCCCCTCCCTGCAGCAAATGACCCTTTAGAACCGGTTTGTATCCAATCCGGTTCCAATGTGCTTGGCTCAATGCCCTGTTTTATACTAGTGTATAATGTAATCTAGCGTGTAGAGATGGAAAACCCAAGGGTTATTAGTAGTTGGATCAACTCATTAGGTAGTTAAGTTCATCGGATTCCACAACACCGTGCTTCTACATTTTCTCAGTAAGAGTGCAAAATTAAAACTTTCCCACATGGAAGCCTTGCTGCTCATGTTGCCATACATGCAGGATAACGAAGCTGGCGGCGACTTCAGGCGTCATCCCAGTTTACAAATCCATCAGGTGGGCCCTAGGGTGCAACGAGAAATGCCACGGCCTGGTGGCCTGATAAGGTATTCGAACCCTACCAACCCATACTCCGCTTATCAGGGTCATCTTCAGTCATTTAGCTCACCGACTGCAAGGAACCATCACAAATGAATGTCAAAGGCCCGACTACGCTCGCCACAAAAGCACCAACACGACCGGTAAATTATAGATCGATTAGTTTGGGCTTTGAGATCAGAAAGTGTTACATCTCATCACTTCCATGCTGCCATTGTCTAGGTAAATCCCAGTGTACAAAGTTCACGTTCGGCCGACAAAGGTAGAAACAGTAGGAAGAGCACTATCACTCTATCATACTCAACACATTTTTCTGTAGAATCTACCTGATTAGCAGTCTACTCAATTTATACCTGGCCAAAGTTCGGGCCAGGACGGGACTAAAAAAAATTGGTGCGCAAATCTCAGGCCCGGCCCAACTGCCGTCCGCAAAAATCGGGCCCGAGCCTGGCCCGAGTCCGAGAAAGCCCGACCCGACGGTGACAAAAAATACACTTCCATCAAGCCCGAGCCCGACCCGGCCCGACCGTCGGACTCAAATTTCAGGCCCGAGCCCGGACCGATGGTGCTGTAGGTTCGGGCCGGCCGGACCGGGGTGCCTATGGCCAGATATAACTCGATTCCTTCAAGGCCTTGGGCTGTATCAGACAGAATCTTCCCTTGGTCTTTTGTGGTTTCTCGGCAGAAATCTGAACAACATAGAGATTCTTCTTGTTGCACTTCATGCGAGCCGCCCGCCTCCAAGATTTCCTCCTCAAAACATGGTACAATAATTTACAAATCCAGGCAACATTCTCTGCCCCCAACCCACCTCCAGCAGATTTGTATGCAGAAACTGTCGGAGATAGCTCGTCTGTTCTAAACAGGATAGCTCTCAGAGGTTCGAACACTGGGGGCTAAACACGCTTCCTTCGCTTCCAGAGGAGGCCTTGAGAGGGAAGTTTGAGCACGACAACAATGGCGACACAGAGAGTTTACCCAGGTTCAAGCCACCAGTGTGGTGTAAAACCCTACTCCTGCTTGTTTGATGGATTGCACTGCGGTGGTTACAGTACAAATGCGAGCTTGTGCTCGGAACAGACAACTTGGGCTATACGATGGTTCGAGCTCTGTCGGATATATACTGAATAGGGGTATATCAGATGGTAGTCAAAAGTGCCGGATTACCAGGGTGGCCCAACTGGTAGTGGGCTATGGTCCATTGGGCGGCCCAGTAAGCTGACGCGCAGAAGCCGGATTCTAGAAGGACCCGGATCACGGCCCACGTGATCTGGCTTGGAGGAGAAGACGGATTCCTTACTTTCCAAGTTACTAGCTATCGTAGTCTTCTAGGTTTCCTATTCTGTATGCCCTAATCCGGCTATTATATAAAGTCGGACGGGAGATGAGGTAGCAAGACACGAAGCCACATGCCAACTCGCCGAGAAGTTGATCCTCCGCAAATAGCTAAACCTAACCTCACATTGTAATTGTTTACACAGGCTTTAGTCCTGATTAGTGAGATTGCAGGAGTAGGAACGCCGTATTATTACGACGTACTGAACCTGGGTAAATCCTGTGTCTTTGCCACCAACGCGATCCCGTTTCCCCACGTCTCTACCCGTAGTCTCATGGCAGCCCCGTCTATGAAAACTACTACGATGTCTCGACAGTTGGCGCCCACCGTGAGGCAAACGACGTCAGACGTTAAGTTTCGATCTGGGATACTCGGCGGAATCGGCAGTTCCATAACTGTCGGAAGCCTGGAGTTCGACAATGACGTCGGACGCTTCCTCGACAATGGATCCTACATACCGGCGCAAAATCACCTGGTAAGTGCCTGCGTGTTACCGATTGGATCCGCTAATATTTTTATCGGACTAACTGCAGAGGCCATGGGTTTTGCGGTGGAAGCAAATTTATCCCACCCGCCCTGTACCCAGTCGAAGATGACTACGATCCCGGATTTTGCTCAGATCGCCGACATAAAAGGTATACACACTTTATCGGTATGGTGCAATCCGAAGTCGCCGAGAACACGGATGACGGAAATCCCGTGCAGGAGGCAGAAAGCAACACACCCACTACAGAGGTGGAAGATCCAGCTTTCACCGAAAACACGGATGAAAGTAATCCCGTGCAAGAGGCAGAAAATAGCAAACCCACTACAGAGGTGGAAGATCCGACACCCGCCAATCCAGCGATGAACTCGGAAGCTGACTCTGTGCTAGCCGCCATTGAGGCGAGATTAGAGTCAGAAACCGGATCAGATGATTTTGATTCCGAAGACGAAGACGTGGCGCCTTCGAAAGAAAAGTTAAATCTTTACAACAGGGATTCCATGAAGTACTAATGGCGAAACCGGCTGAAACCACGGGCGCCGGCAGTCAAGAAAGCCCTAAAATCCCTCCGCCAGAGGAAGAGAGAGAAGATGGAGAAACCTCTCCGATATTTCCCAACGTCAAGGAATTGACAGAGGATGAACCTGTTAAAAAACCTTCCAAGAAAAAGAACAAGGCCGCAAAAAAACTCCAATACAAACTCCGGAAGAAGAAATTGGCTGATCCAGCTGATGAAAGCCCGGAAGTAGGAGATGCAAGCGGAACAAAACCTGCGGAGAAGAAAACAAAAGAAATCCTTGTTCCGCCAATGACCGAGCAAGAAGAACAGGAATTGTTACAAACGCCAGTGGGATTACATGAACCCCCTGAAGTGCTAGAAGCCAGGAGACAAGCTCTCCAAAGGCAACAGCAACATCTATTCAGAACTCGTGAACACCTCCAAAAAACCCAGGATGACATCAAGCTCATGAAGGTAGAAATCGAGGAATACGAGAGAAAGAATAGATCTGGCATTAAACCTACATGGTTACCCGGAATCGTAAGATCGGAAGTACTGCCGCCAAAAGAAAGATTTCACAACCCATCTTGGCAAATGCAGGTAAACGGCAAAGATGCCAGAGGCGAACCAATATACAAAACCGCAGCAGAAAATGCGGAAGCAGCGTTTGCCATCCTCAACAATGACTTGTACTCCAATGGTGAAAAACTCCAAGGGGTGTATGCTTTCCTAGGAAAAGCATTGCAACAGCAACAGTGAGCCCAAGAGCGATCAGGGAAGTTGCACGATAACTCCGCCCTATGCAAAACAGCTACTTGCGCCGCTGGAGCACCTGGACCGGAAGAACCTGGAGATTCCGGCAATTCAAAGGATAAGAAAGCGGATCCGAGAAAAGACAAGAAAAATCCCGACAATAGGGATGAAGCGTCTAGAACCGGATCTCATCTACCGAAAGGTGGAAGCAAACCCCATGATCGGGAATAAAAATACCGGAAAGATGGCAAAGCAATGCCACCTCCGAGACACCCTGCTGAAAAAGCCGGAAGACATGATGTACCTCACAGACGTGAGAGATCTCGGACACCCCCTAAGGATAAAGAAAGGCATAGGAGTAGAACTCCGCCTCATCCAAAAGGGCGTGATCTTGAAAGAAATACAAACGATCCCGGAAAAGCGCGTCCACGCAACAATGGAAAATAAAGGAGTAGATCCCCTTCTGTCCATTCAGCCGGCAGGTATTCCGCACACATGGATAGAGCAGAAAAGGATGATCTATACTTTGGTCCTAAGTGTTTCAATGATAGGATCCGAAGGACAACCCTGCATTCTGGCTTCGCCAAGGTCGGTCCAACGTACCAGAAATATACCGGCAGTACAAACCCGGATACCTGGCTCTTAGACTATCATACATCCGTCCAGATAAACAATGGGACAGACCTGGAAGCTGTAAAGTTTCTTCCCCTAATGTTGCTGGATGGAGCCAGAGATTGGATCAATGGATTGCCATCAAGAACTGTCGACAGCTGGGATGATATGGCTCGAGTATTCACTCAGCATTTCCGGGGAACGTACAAGCGCCCGAACAGCATCAACCAGCTGAACCGTTGCACCCAATTCGAGGATGAACCATACGTGGATTTCATCTCCAGATGGACTGCAATGAAGAATAGTTGTTCTGGAATAACTGACGTACAAGAAATGCATGCTTTCATCAATGGCCTAAAACCCGGATTAGTACCGTTCATGGTTGGTTCCAAACAGCACAAAGATCTCGGATCTATGGTTACAACCGCCAATGAGCATGCTGCAGCCGAAGACGATATCAGAGCAAGAGGTGGTAATATCGACACACTGATACTGGCCAAGAAAAACCCTCGCTCTGAGAAAAAAGGAACTTCAGATCCAACACCAAAACCCAAAGAAGTTAACATAGCCTTTGGAAGTGAAAAAGGGAGCAGATGGAAAGGACGCAGTTCAGAACCAATCAACTACACTAAAGAAGAGTGGGAGAAGATTAAGTCGGAACCCTGCGTCCACCATTCGCAATTTGGGAAACCCACCCATACGAACGCACAATGCCGGCTGAATAAGCACATGAAAGGCAGTGCAGGATCCGGAAACAAGGGGAAGAGTTCCAAAAGAAAATTCTCCAAGCAAAAGCCAGAAGCTGAGAAAGAAGACAGTGAATCGGACACTGACGAAAAAATCCAGGAACAACAGCGGAAAGGCAAACCCAAGTTTCCGAGAGTTGATGGAGAATGCGCCCTAACTTTCCTACTAACTCCATCAGCAAAGGTGGCGAAAAGAACACTTCGAGAAATAAACGCGGTTGTTCCGGCAACCCCGAAATTCTTGAAATATTCGAACACACCAATAACCTGGGATCAGTCTGATCATTCCGGAAATATCCCTGAACCCGGCACACAAGCTCTTATTGTAAGCCCTATTGTCCAGAATACTAGGCTAAAAAGAGTGCTGATGGACGGAGGATCCAGCATCAACATTATGTACCTGGATACGTTGAGACATCTGAAAATCTCCGAGACCCAGCTCAATCACAGCAACATACGCTTCCATGGCATTGTTCCCGGCAGGCAAGCACGATCCCTAGGAGAAATTTCCCTAGATGTCACCTTCGGAGAAAAAGATCACTCCCGTCTGGAAAAAGTATCCTTCGAGGTGGTGCCGTTCGAAAGCGTGTATCACGCGATACTCGGACGTCCAGCTTTCGCCAAATTTATGGCAAGATCATGTTATATCTATAACAAGCTGAAGATGCCAGGGCCGAAAGGAGGGGTAATCACCATAACTGGAGACTTCAAGCTGGCGAACAAGCTGGAAAAAGAAAACGCCCTTTGTGCTGAGAAAATCATAGCAAAGGAAGAGCTGAAGGAGCTGGCTAAGGAGGTATCGCCGACAGAAATGCCGGCAGGAAAAGAAACTCGGAAACCAGCAGATAGCTTCAAGGCATCCGAGAATACAAGACAGGTAATCCTAGATCCTAAAGATCCGACAAAAAATTTCGTAGTAGGAACTAGGATGACCGACAAATAGGAAGGCGAGCTCATCAAGGTACTCCGTGAGAACTGGGATATTTTCACTTGGTGTCCAGCTGACATGCCAGGCGTACCCAGGGAACTTGCTGAGCATCAACTCAAGGTCATTCCAGGCTCGAAACCCGTCAAACAAGGTCTCCGTCGATTCGACGGAAGAAGACGGAAAGCTATTGGCAAGGAAATTATCCGGCTTTTAGCAGCAGATTTCATTCAGGAAGTAATCCACACTGATTGGTCTGCAAACCCGGTATTAGTACCGAAGAAAGACACCACTGCTCTTAGAATGTGTATAGATTACACCGGCTTGAACAAGTTGTGTCCAAAAGATAGGTTCGTGTTACCGCGAATCGATCAAATAATAGATGCCACTACAGGCTCTGAGCTTTTATGCTTTTTGGATGCTTATTCCGGATATCACCAAATACGCATGAAAAAGGAAGACCAAATTAAGACTTCTTTCATAACCCCGTACGGGACGTATTATTATGTAACCATGCCGTTTGGCCTGAAGAACGCAGGTGCAACTTACCAGCGTTGCATGCAACGTTGTTTGCATAGTCAGATTGGCAAAAACGTCCACGTTTACGTGGACGATATTGCTGTCGTAACCAAGGAAAAAGACACACTCCTTGAGGATTTGCGAGAAACCTTCGAAAACTTGCGCACTTACAAGATGAAGCTAAATCCATCAAAGTGTGTATTCGCGGTTCCCTCAGGAAAACTTCTGGGTTTCATCGTTTCTCACAGAGGAATAGAAGTTAACCCGGAAAAGATCAAAGCCATCCTAAACATCTCCAAACCTACATGTGTGAAAGATGTCCAAAGATTGACGGGTTCCGCCGCTGCCGTCAGCAGATTTATTAGTCGGCTAGGGGATAAAGCCTTACCACTCTACAAGTTGCTGAAAAAATCTGACAAATTCGAGTGGACAGAAGAGGCCGATGCAGCGCTAACCCAGTTGAAGGAAACTTTGATGAAAGCTCCGATTTTGGCATCCCCAAAAGACGAAGAACCTATGTTATTGTACCTCACGGCTACAAACAGGGTTATTAGTGCGGTAATTGTTGTGGAACAGAAAAAGACGAACAAAGCATACCAGATCAGCATCCGGTATATTACATAAGTGAAGTTTTCTCCGAGTACAAGCAAAGGTACCCACACTACCAAAAACTGGCATATGGCGTATTTTTCGCATCTAGAAAGTTACGCCATTATTTCCAAGGACATTCCATAACAGTGGTATGTAAAGCACCACTAGGGGATATAATAAACAATGCGGAGGCAACTGGCCGAGTAGCCAAATGGGGCATCGAGCTAGCAGCCTTCGACATTAAGTATCAGCCAAGAACGGCAATAAAATCCCAGGTTCTGGCAGATTTTATCGCCGACTGGACGGAAGCAATGGAGAAAACACCAATGCTGGAGTCCGAGTACTGGATCATGCACTTTGACGGATCCAAGATGAAGGAGGGCGCTGGAGCTGGTATAGTATTAAAATCCCCTAAAGGAGATACAATGGAGTACGTATTACAAATGCACTTCAACGCCAGTAACAACGTGGCAGAATACGAGGCATTGCTTCATGGCTTGCATATTGCAAAAGAAATAGGCGTCAAGCGCATACTGTGCTACGGTGACTCGGATTTGGTACAACATCAGCTTCGCAAAAAGTCCTATAATGGCCGAATACCGGAGAACGGTGGATTAGTTCGCCATCTGCTTTTTCGGATTCGAAGTACTCCACGTTAAAAGGGAGGAGAATTGGAACGCGGATGCGTTAGCCCGCATGGGGTCATAAAGGGTAAAAATCCTACCACCAGATGTATTTGTCCAGCATTTGTACGAGCCATCCATAAAAGGTGGAGATATCGATTACCCTCTGGCTTCCGAGTCAATTGAAGTTATGCTCGTTAACCCTGACTGGACAATTCCATATTTAAACTTCTTAGTCAATCAGAAGTACCCGGAAGGAGCAGACGAAGTCTTGCAGAGACAAATTCAGCGTCGATGCAAAGGATACACGGTAATTGATAATTGCCTGTATAAACGCAGTACTTTCGGAATTTTTCTGCGGTGTATTTCACCAGAAGAAGGACGAGAAATCCTGCAAGAAATCCATGTCGGAGATTGCGGACACCATGCTCAATCAAAAAGCATAGTTAAAAAAGCATTCCGTGCCAAGTTTTTCTGGCTAACAGCCAAGACAGATGCTGAGCACATAGTTAACACATGTGAAGGGTGTCAATATTACGCCAAGCAGACTAATATGCCGGCCCAAGCACTCAAAACTATCCCAATTACATGGTCGTTTGCGGTCTGGGGGCTAGATATGATGGGACCGTTCAAAACTGCGCGAGGCGGACTTACACATCTACTCGTAGCTGTGGACAAATATACCAAGTGGGTGGAGGTTAAACCCATCAAAAAGCTTGACGGTGTAACTGCCAGAAATTTCATCATTGACATAGTCATGAGATATGGCGTTCCACACAGCATAATAACCGACAACGGGACAAATTTCTCCATTGGAGAGTTGGCAAAATATTGCCGACAAACGGGAATTCGCCTAGATCTCGCATCTGTGGCACACCCGCAATCCAATGGCCAGGTTGAGCGAATGAATAGCTCAATCCTGCAAGGAATACGCCCAAGACTCGAATCTCCTCTTCATAGAGCAGCTGGAGCATGGGTAGAGGATCTACCTTCCGTGCTTTGGAGCATTCGAACGACGCCAAACAGGTCAACTGGGCAAACTCCATTTTCCCTAGTTTATGATGCGGAAGCTATTCTTCCAACGGACATGATCCATGATAGCCCAAGAGTGCGGGATTTCGATGACTCGGATGCCGAAGAAGCACGACAGGATGCCGTCGATCTCCTAGAGGAGGAACGAGAAATTGTGCTTCAAAGATCCGCCATTTACCAGCAAGGTTTACGATGTTATCATAGTCGGAAAATCAGGCATCGTTCTTTTAAAGAAGGTGACTTAGTGCTGAGATTGGTGCAGCAAAGAAAACACAAATTGGCCCCAGTATGGGAAGGACCATTTGTAATCAGCAAAGCTATGAAAAATGGGTCATATTACCTTGTAGATATTCGGGATACGGAAGATGATCCCGAGAAGCCGAATCGCAAAAGAAAGAGAAAGATAGATGATGAACCAGGAGAGACAAAGAGGCCTTGGAGCATCCAGCAGTTATGTCCCTTCTATACTTAGTTCAATTTCTATGTAAACATCTTTGAGATCATGAAATAAAGTTGTCGGAATTTTGATATCCATGTTTTTACAATTTTATTATAGTACAAAGTATGATTCCACCTTATCTATTTCCCAATGATCTTACAAAATACTCAATGTTAACCCGAATTGTGCCTGCGTGCTCGGTGTTTAAAAACTGAATGATTTTCAGCCTGCTAACGGCTAAAGGAAACTCGGATTGTGCCTGCGTGCCCAAGTTTCAAAAAATTCCTTATTTTTCTCTAAGTATTATCTGATTGTTTATGTGTTGGGTCACTGGAGCTAGTTAGTAAAAATGCCTTTAGTATGATCCATGTTTCCGAGTTTAAACTGATTGGTTATACCCAGTTACTCGGCATGATGATTCACAATACTATCGAGCCATTTCAAACACTAAGGACAGTTAAAACATATAAACCAGAGAACTTAGAAGGCAAAGGAATATTAGAACCCGGAAACCTTGCAAAGAATTTCATAATTAAAACTACAAAAGGCGGAATTCTTGTTTATATAAAAGGAATAGAAGCATTACAATATAAATTACATTGTAAAAGTACAGTAATGCTCCTATTGTCTACTTTCAACATCCAGGTTAAAGGCAGCCCTTCAAGCATCCGAGTCTTCTTCGCTGCTGTCATTCTTGGGGGCTTCCGGGATCTCCTCTTCTGGATAAGTGATGGAGATGTTCACCATGGAGGCGATCTTGGTGGCGTGGCCTTTGATTTCATCAAAGATGGTGGATCGCTGAGTTTCCGTGTATCCTTGGGGGATACCGGACGCCACGCGCCAAGACTTTGCACCAGGGTAGTGCATACGCATAAGGCCGAGTGCCATGCGTGCACCACCCCGTGCAGCGGAGCGTAGGATGGATTCCCTAGACTCCGCCACCTCCAAGATGGCACCCGTAAGTTTCTCAACTTCCGAGAACTACCCAGTCCTTGTGGGAAAGAACTTGTTGACCAGCTGCATGCCAGCAGCTCTAATCGCAGTCCACGTCTTCCCAAAGGCTCGGATTCTGTCAATCCGAGTGATATCTGGGTTACCTCCAGTTTTTTCAGACAAAACAACCAAAAAGGTTGAGTGAAAAAGCAGAGAATGGAAACAAGACATGGAAAAATGGTAAACGAAGTAAAACTTACCGATGATCTTGTCGATTTCGGAGCCTTCCTCCAGGCGAAGGGTTAAGGCATTTTGCAAGTCCTGAATGGTGGACTTATCCTTCTCCGCCTGTTCGGAAGCCTTGGAATGAGCAATTCCAAGGGCCAGATTGCTGGCTTCCAGATCCTTTTGGGCCTTCATAAGTTGCTTATGAAGGTCCAGGTTCTCCTCACGGAGACTGGCAGCATTTCCGGCATTTTCAGCTATTTGCTGGGCCTTAGCCAAAGCATCTGGAAAGCAAGGAAAATTCCGAGTTTAGAAAAATACCGGGAAAGTACTTAGACAAAAAGCTGAATAAAAAACTTCAGAGGGAAAAAGTTTACCTGTTGTTTCCTTCAGCTGCAGCTGAGACGATGCTAGCTCCGTCTCTTTCACCTCAAGAATGGAAAGAAGATTTCTAACTTCCTTGTTCTTGACGGAAAGTTTATTGAAAACTTCCATGTTAATGGTTTCGGCGGTTTGCTGGAACACGACAAGGAAAAGAGTAACTAAAAAGCATCAAGGCGAAAAGTATACATTTTGCTTAATGCTTGGGGGCTAGAGTTAAATACCTGGCTCATTCGCTGCAACCCCGCCAAGTTTTCATTGAACTCTTTTGCGTATTCCGCAAAAAGAATTCCGGCCGCGCTTAGGCCGTCGTTGAGGTTCTTGAAGTCCTTGTCGAAGGTGGGAATCTCCTCGTCGATTGTCCGAGAAGAATTTCCCGCCTCTGGAGCCGCCCTTTCCCTCGTGTCCGTGTCCGACACAATGGGCTGGCTGGGCTCGAACGACTTGGTGGTGGGGGCTGTTGCATGCTCTTCCGCCATCGTGGACGGTGTGTCCGGTGCGATGACAGGGGAAGATTGAGGGCCTCTGTTGGTTACAGCCTTATGCCTCTTCAGCTTCTTTGGCTTTAAGGTAGAGGGAGGCAGGCTAAAGGCAAAAAACAAAAACCCAAAAAGGTTAAAACTCCGAAGACGAAAGAAAACTTCGACAAAAGAAATAAACCCGGACGTTCTAACCTAGAGGTGACGACGGGAATCCCGTCAAGATCGATGATTTCCTCAGAGGAGGAAATCTTCTTGCGCTTGCGCCCGCCTGTGAAGGCGGCGTGCAAAGCCTCCAGATCAGCTTCGGAGGCAAGCTCCGATTCAGGAAGCTCAACAATCTGTCGAAAAGAAAAAGCAGAGTTAGAAGCAAAAAATCCGAGAAAGCATAGTCAAATTCTACCCAAATGACGGAAAAATACCTTGGGAGCCGGATTGTCGGCCGTATACATAGGCCGACTCGCTTCATATTGATCGCGTGATGCGACCAACTGGTTCACGCGCCGCCGCAGATCCTTCGGGGTCCAGTCTTTGCTGGTTGTCCGCATTTTGTCGTTGGCGCCCGTGTACTCGCAGAGGAGACGGCCGCCATGATTGGCTAATGGCTGGATCCGCCTTTCCAACCAGCAAAGGACCGTGTCCATGCCGGTTAGAGGCGGATCCAAGGAGGTGAGCTTGGCGATGCACCGCTTGATCCTTAGTAGATCAGGCGGCAGAACTTGGACGGCTTCTGTTCCCCAATTCTCTTGGGGAACAGCAGCGGTGTTGGTGAAAGGTGGAACCCCGATGGCCTTTGTCAGAAAAGGAACATCGGGATGATAGAAGAAGGAGCCCGTCCAGAATTTGACGGATTCCGAGGTTCTGATCTTGGGGAACCATTCCTCCCTAAATCTCCTAAGAGTGAAGGAGATGGTCCCGCAAGTCGGAAGTGCGCCCTCCGAAGAGTTCCGCTTAACCCCGAAACAGTACAACCAGAAGTCTAACCTAGGTTCTATGCCTAGGAAACCCTCAAAGAGGGCCTGAAACCCGGCCATATAGAGAATGGAATTGGGTGGCAGGTTATGGGGCTGGATGTTGTAATGGGAGAGAATTTGGAGGAAGAAGGCGGAAGGTGGCAATCCCATACCTCTTAGGAGATGGGAGGAGAGAAGAACCCACTCGCCGTCGTTTGGCAAGGGTTCGTTCTCGTCCTCAGGGAGCCGCCATTTCCCTTTGAGTACCAACCCCTCCTTTTCCATGTTTGGAAGGAGGGATGGCGGAATGCTGCAGGCAACCCAGTTGCTGGCAGTTTCCACTTCTTCGTCCGCTCCGGCGGCGGCGGACGCGGCGGCCTCCGCAGCGGCGAGCTCGTCGCCGAGGAGCGTAATCTTCTCCTCCGCCATTTCGGGAGAAAATGGCGGAGAGGGCGCGGTGCTTGAGCCCGCAAGATCCACGGTGGCGGAAGGATTCCCTCCGCCCACCGCGGAATCCGCAGTCTTCACCGGCTCGCCGCTGGCGCGCGTCGGGGAATCCAACTGTGGATCCATTTGGTTGATGATGTCCTCGATGTCCTACGCGACGGTGTGTGCGGGCGAAGGCGGCGAGGATGCCATTGGGTGGCGGCGCGGCTCGTCTCCGGTGACGATTCTGGGCGCGGTGTGCGTTTCGGTGCTCTCTCTCTGCTCGGGAGCTTGGGCGCTGTAATGGCGTTCGAGTGGTTGCGGAAGGTTTTCCGGGAGGACGACGAAGGCTATTTATAGCCGGAAGTCCTTCACGATGCGTGCTAACGGCTCTTTTGACCGTTGGATGATCAACGCGTGTCACTCGCCGGAAAATCCGGGAAATGAATCGACAGGACGATTATGGTTATCTCCTCGTTTCCCGCGAGAATCTATCAGAGATATGTTTCTGGGTTTCCCACTCAAAACCCAAACGTCCCTTACGTCAGCAGGATTAAAGTGCTGACGTAGGAGGTTTCTTCTCCACGAAGAATCGTGTGAGAAAAGCCGGATTTCCAGGATTCCGAGTTTTACGTTACCATCTCTTTTCAAAAGAAGAATAAGAAGAATCAAGACTGCTGGCCAATATTTCTCGACAATATACATTTGGCGAAAGACGGCAAATCAGAGTTTTAATACTTCTTGGGGGCTACTGTCGGATATATACTGAATAGGGGTATATCAGATAGTAGTCAAAAGTGCCGGATTACCAGGGTGGCCCAACTGGTAGTGAGCTATGGTCCATTGGGCGGCCCAGGAAGCTGACGCGCAGAAGCCGGATTCTAGAAGGACCCGGATCACGGCCCACGTGATCTGGCTTGGAGGAGAAGACGGATTCCTTACTTTCCAAGTTACTAGCTATCGTAGTCTTCTAGGTTTCCTATTCTGTATGCCCTAATCCGGCTATTATATAAAGCCGGACGGGAGATGAGGTAGCAAGACACGAAGCCACAGGCCAACTCGCCGAGAAGTTGATCCTCCGCGAATAGCTAAACCTAACCTCACATTGTAATTGTTTACACAGGCTTTAGTCCTGATTAGTGAGATTGCAGGAGTAGGAACGCCGTATTATTACGACGTACCGAACCTGGGTAAATCATGTGTCTTTGCCACCAACGCGATCCCGTTTCCCCACGTCTCTACCCGTAGTCTCATGACACCCCCGTCTATGAAAACTACTACGATGTCTCGACAAGCTCCCTCTGCCTAAGGGCCGGTGGTTCCCTTCTTATATTGGCGTTTGGACCTCCTTCCCGCTCATTTGGCGGGAAAGGGTTAGCACAAAGTGCCAAAGAGAGGAGCGTCCCGTATTCCTGCGCCTCCCGCGCGGTCCTGGTCGCTGGGGGACAGCTTCACCGTCCATAGCGTCACGATGGGAGAGACCAGTGATGCAGCCTTCGTCTTGTAGCGCAGTCTTGGTCTTCTTGCACCAAAGGGGCAATCTTTGGGAAACTCTCTGGCACCCGCAGTTGTCCCCCCAGCCTTTTACCACCGGAATAGCAACTGGGGACAAAGCGCGCCTGCACACCTGCGCGGTTTCTGTCATCGCACGGATATGCGACTGTCAGCCGCACATGCCCTGTCCCCCTTCTGGTGGATGAGTGCCTTCGAGAGGAGCGAAGTGGCGGGGTAGAGATCCTCCGAAAGGAGGGTGCACCAAGTCTCGCCGTCAGGGGCTCTGGGAAACCTGAGAAAGGAATGCCCAACCTCCCCAAGGATCTGGTCACTTGGTTACCTTCAAGAGGTGCCTGTTGGGCCGGGCATCAGCAGACGAGCCGGGATACATCCAGAGGCCCGACAGAAACTTATCCTTCCG
Organism: Alopecurus myosuroides; assembly: GCA_028641055.1. Taxonomy (NCBI): domain Eukaryota; kingdom Viridiplantae; phylum Streptophyta; class Magnoliopsida; order Poales; family Poaceae; genus Alopecurus; species Alopecurus myosuroides. Next base: position 358,975,553 of record CM054060.1, on the reverse strand, counting down.
TTATCATCATCTTTATATCCTAATTTTCATCATTCAGAATGAAATCAGTGCCATCAGGTTTTGTGTAAATCCTTGTCATTAGGTTTTGGGGGTCCTAGTTTTGCTTTTTGTATCAGAGGACCAATCTACTCCCTCAGCTTCTATTCTGAACTTACACCCATTGTTCTTCAAGTGAATTTCAGCATGCCACTTAAGTCTTTAACTTTCTTAGGTTTCTGCTATCCGAAGTCTGACTAGCCCCATGCTTGGAAGAGATTTTACATAAGCTTTTCTTAGGAAAACAATCGTCTTAGAAATTTTCCCTGGTTGGCTGGCAGTATCTTCTTTTCTAGCGTCACTCATAAACATTCACCCACACTAGTTGGAACAGAGGATCAACATTGGGGTTCATCTATAACTCCCTGATGGTCGATAACATCTTATGTAGAGGGACGGTCGACAATTCCATCCCCATCACCACCCTAGAGTAAGGGGGGAAATAACAAATGAACCTACTCCCACAAGTTATATTCTGAATTTACATCCACTAGTCTCATGATGCGCCGTGCCCCTATCACGCTTGTGTATGTACGGGACGATTTTGAACGTGTAGAGAAGAAAAGCCACGTAGAAGAGTGGTCACAGTTAGGCCTTGTTCGGTTAGGCCCTCCCCCCGGGATTGGTGCTCGATCCCGGTCGATCCCCGTGGTTTTGTTCCCGGCTTGCTTCATAAACACGTTCGGTTAAACCCGGCCAGGGTCGCACCCCGGTCCAAATCACGTTCAAACCCCGTGAAACGTACCAGGATCGGATCCACGACTTACACCTCGTGGATTCTTCCCCGAACCATAGCGAAGCTGATGTGGACGTATACTGGGGCCAAGCATATAGAAGGAGAAGGAAAGGAGGAGGCACTGCTGCCGTAAGACAAGGGGAAGAGGCAGAGGCATCAGGTTCAGAGTTATGTGTTGTACCTTCCAACACAGAATAGGAATATCTTTTATTAATATAGGAAAGTAGAGTCCAAGTTAGATTAGACATCTGAGTCCTAGTCCAATTAGACTGCACCGTAGGCAATGCATATAAGCATGCCGTATCTTGTAATCTGGGGGACAAGGAATAACAATCCCGTATCTTCTATTTGCTCTTGCCCAACCCCTCTGAGTTCGCTCGACCTAAACCTCTGCTATCGCATCTAATCGCCGGCAATGGCGCCTAGACGCAGAGGACGAACTCGTCCTCCTGTGCCACACCCCTACTACCTTCGCAGCTCCAAGCGCCTACAACATCTGGTATCCGAGCCAAACACCATGGCTTCCGATGCGGAGAAGTCGAAGCAGACAACCTACACCAATGACGACATCATGGCAGCAATTCTTGAATTGCGCAGTAGCACCGTTGCGATCCAGGACACCAACAAGGCCATCCAGGAAAGCGTCGCCGCACTCGAGATCCGTGTGAAGGCGCTGGAGCTCAAACCAGGCGACCAGGCAGGCTTGTTCGCGCCGCCTAAGCAACCGGTACCATCTACATCGCAATTTCCGATGTCAACCTCATCAGCTGTTACAGATCTTTCCGCAAACTTTACTGCCAGTGTCTCAACCCCGGCTATAGCTAGCTTTGGGTTGCCAACTATGTCGATGTCCCTAGGGAAGCAACAACGTCCTCAATAGTATGGTCCTCGTTTGTCACTCAGGAGGTGCCACCATCCGTGCCACACCTCGCTGACACCGCCGGCGTACCACGAGTTAGATTTCCCCACCTATGATGGAAAAGATGACCCCCTTGGATGGCTAAACAGATGTGAGCAGTTCTTTTGGGGACAGAGGACAGAGGAAGCATACAAGGTGTGGCTTGCTGCATACCATATGACCGGAACTTCCCAGATGTGGTACATGCAGCTAGAACGCAACGAAGGCGTCCCTTCATGGCCTCGATTTAAAGATCGTTGTAATCTTCGATTTGGCCCTCCGATTCGATCCAATTCTCTGGGCGAATTAACAAGGCTTCGGATGACAGGGACTGTAGCAGAGTACCAAGAGAAGTTTTTAGCACTTCTAGGTCATGTCGACTCCTTATCCATGGCACAACAGGTGTCCATCTTTACCTCTGGATTGACCGATTTGTTGAAAATTGACGTGGAGCTGCACAAACCGCAGGACCTGGACACTGCAATGAGCCTGGCCCGCGCTCATGAACTTAGGGCTAAAGCCGCATCTACTGCCACTGGCGTGACTAAGCCCCCAATCCCCTCAGGGCAGCAACACCGAAACCAAGGCGCATACAGTAAAGCAACACCTGGAGCAGAGGGCATTGCATCTGAGGGTGCGGCACGCCCTTTTAAGCGACTGACTCCGGCTGAGATGGCATCTAAGCGTGAAAAAGGTCTTTGTTTTAATTGTGATGAGAAGTTTGTCCGTGGCCACCGTTGCTTATACTTGTTGGAGGTAGTTGATGATGAGGATGAGGACACGGAGGAAGTGGAAGATACAGATACACCTCACGTTTCACTCCATGCCCTCACCGGGATCTGCACCGGTCGGACCATGCAATTGAATGTCAAGGTGGGCACAACGGAACTATTAGAGTTAGTTGATTCAGGATCCACACATAATTTCATTCGAGATGAAGTGATGGGACAACTTGGTCTTCAAGTGCAGCCTCTACATGGGATGAAGGTGACTGTGGCTAATGGTGAGAAGGTGAATAGTGTTGGCATAGTCTATGAACTGCCCGTGCACATTGATCAGGAGAGTTTCAACATCATTCTCTATGCCTTACCACTGGAGGGATTTGATATAGTACTAGGAGTTCAGTGGCTGCGTACGCTTGGTCCGATCTTATGGGACTTTGACTCTCTCTTCATGTCGTTTTGGCGCAAGGATCCTCATGTCACGTGGAAGGGGAAGGGAGGACCACTGTCCAAATTTCGAGCACATAGCATGCAGGATTTTGACCTTATGGCTGCTCTTCTAGATGAATATTCTGTTGTCTTTGCAACGCCCCATGGGTTACCACCCGCCAGGCTGTCTGATCACCGCATTCGTCTACTCCCAGGTTCAGCCCCAACGGTCGTACGACCATATCGGTACCCTGTGGTACAGAAGGAGGAAATTGAGCGGTAATGTAAAGAGATGCTACAACAAGGCATTATTCAACGAAGTACTTCTTAGTATTCATCTCCTGTTTTGCTTGTCAAAAAACATGATGCATCATGGTGTTTTTGTGTGGATTTCCGTGCCCAAATAGTTAAGGATAAATTTCCTATCCCGATGATTGATGAACTTTTGGATGAACTCAATGGCGCTCGCTACTTCACCAAACTGGGCCTTCATTCAGGCTATCATCAAGTCCGTATGCATCCAGCAGATGTGAAGAAAACAACGTTTCGCACCCATGAGGGTCACTATGAGTTCTTAGTGATGCCTTTCGGCCTTACCAATGCCCCTTCCACTTTCCAGGCTTTGATGAATGAGGTTCTCCAGCCTTTCTTCCGCCGTTTCGTCCTTGTTTTCTTTGATGACACTTTGATTTTTGGCAGCTCTTGGTCCGAACACTTGCGACATGTTCGTGTCGTTCTCCGACACCTCCAGGAAAACAAGTTGTTCCTCAAGCAGTCAAAGTGTTCTTTCGGAACTGAATCCGTGGCATACTTGGGTCATGTGATCTCAGCCGCGAGTGTGTCCATGGATGTTGATAAGGTTAGAGCAATAATGGATTGGCCGGAGCCTAGATCGATTCGAGCATTGCGAGGATTCTTAGGAGTAGCCGGATATTACCGGAAATTTGTCCAAAATTTTGGTTTAATTGCTTCTCCACTTACACGCTTGCTCAAGAAGGAAGCATTTGTTTGGTCTCCCGAAGCTTCAGAGGATTTCAATCAGCTTAAGCATGCGCTCTCCACAGGATCAGTGCTGCAGTTACCTGATTTCTCTGCACAGTTCATGATTGATTGTGATGCGTCTGGGTCCGGCTTTGGGGCAGTTCTTCATCAAGAAGATAGGCCGCTAGCTTTCTTTAGCTGTCCCATCGCACCACAGTACGCAAAATTGGCAGCATATGAACGAGAGCTTATTGGTTTGGTGAAAGTTGTGCGTCATTGGCGACCTTATCTATGGGGTCGATCTTTTATTGTTCGGACTGACCATTATAGTTTGAAGTACCTCCTGGATCAGCGCCTTTCGACGATTCCGCAGCATCAGTGGGTTAGCAAAATTACTAGACTTTGATTTCACGGTGGAATATAAGCCAGGGCATCAAAATCGTGTGGCAGATGCCTTGTCACGTCGTGATGAACCAATTGCCTCAGTACTTTTGTTGTCTGGACCACATGTAGGCCTATTGGATGATATACGGAGGGAGACACAAACCAATCCAATCCTGGTGGCCAAACAAGCACAGATTGCATCTGGTGACCTTAGTATGCCATGGACAATTGTTGATGGATTAATTACTTATGCGGGAAAAATCTTTGTGCCATCAGATTTATACTTGCAGCCGTACATGATATGGTTCATGAAGGAATACAAAAGACACTCCGACGTGTTCGGGCAGATTTTTGTATTTCCAAAGACAAACAGCTCGTGGCAGATTATGTTTGCAGTTGCGGAACCTGCGAGCGGAACAAAACAGAACATTTACATCCAGCTGGGCTATTACAACCATTGGAAATTCCTAGTCAAGTTTGGGCTGATATATCTCTGGACTTTGTGGAGGGTCTGCCAAAGGTAAATGGAAAATCTGTGCTTTTGTCGGTGGTGGATCGTTTTTCCAAGTATGCGCACTTCATTGCTCTATCTCATCCGTATACCGCCAGCTCAGTTGCTCGCATATTTTTTGATGAGATTGTGCGCTTGCACGGCCTTCCTCAATCCATTATCAGCGATCGTGACCCCACTTTCACAAGTAACTTTTGGAAAGAGCTCTTTCGTCTCTCTGGTGTCAAGATCAATTTTAGTTCAGCATTCCATTCGCAATCAGATGGTCAGACAGAGGTAGTTAACCGGATTATTGTCATGTACTTGAGATTTCTTTCAGGGGATCGACCGCGTGACTGGGTTAAATGGCTTCCATGGGCTGAGTATTGTTATAATACAAGTTATCAATGAATTATTAGGACAAATCCATTTGAGGTTGTCTATGGCCAACCCCCTCCAACACTTTTATCCTACGAACCAGGAAGTTCTCGGTTGGAAGCTATTGACCGTTCCCTTTTGGAGCGAGATGAGTTCATCATGAAAGTAAAGGACCGCTTGCAGTTGGCGCAACAAGTCATGCGAGAGTACTATGACCATACTCATCGTGACATTCATTATGATGTAGGTGACTGGGTTTGGCTTCAGCTTCATCATCGACAAGCTGCATCCATGGTTGTTCAAGCACATGCTAAATTAGCACCAAAGTTCTATGGGCCATTTCAGATTCTTGAACGAATAGGAGATGTTGCTTATCGGCTCCAGCTCCCAACATTTGCCCGTATTCATGATGTGTTTCATGTTGGCCTTCTCAAGAAGTTTCATGGGGAACCACCCACATCTACTCCAGAATTGCCTCCACTTTCCCATGGCAGGGCAATACCAACTCCAGCAAAAGTGACTCGAGCTCGCAAACGTCGTGGTGAGTGGGAAGTTCTTGTTCATTGGCAGGGGCTGGCTGAGGTGGAAGCGACATGGGAACAGCTACATGCTTTCAGGGATCTTTATTCAGATTTCCAGCACGAGGACGAGCTGTTTCTCCAGGGAGGGAGTAATGATGTGGACGTATATTGGGGCCAAGCATATAGAAGGAGAAGGCAAGGAATAGGCACCGCTGCCGTAAGACAAGGGGAAGAGGCAGAGGCTTCAGGTTCAGAGTTACGTGTTGTACCTTCCAGCACAGAATAGGAATATCTTTTATTAATATAGGAAAGTAGAGTCCAAGTTAGATTAGACATCTGAGTCCTAGTCCAATTAGACTGCGCCGTAGGCAATGCATATAAGCATGCCGTATCTTGTAACCTGGGGGACAAGGAATAACAATCCCGTATCTTCTATTTGCTCTTGCCCAACCCCTCTGAGTTCTCTCGACCTAAACCTCTGCTATCGCATCTAATCGCCGGCAACGGCGCCTAGACGCAGAGGACGAACTCGTCCTCCTGTACCACACCCCTACTACCTTCGCAGCTCCAAGCGCCTACAACAGAAGCGCTACTCCTCCTCACTCTCGTCCCGACCCTCCTTCCTCTCACGAAAAAAGGTGGATGCGGCGGCGGCGGCGGGGACGGAGGGACAACCCACAACCGGAGGAGACGGCAGCGACGTACTTCCTACTACCACCCTCTCCCCCTGTCCAACCGGAGGCACGACATCGAGCCACTGCGGCGTGAGCTCGCCGGTGACCAAGAGTGGCGATGGCAACGGCCCCATCGCCGGTGTGCTTCTCCCCTGACATTGGAACGGTAAAGCCATGCTCCTCCTCTTCTTCATTCCCCTACTCATCCTCTTAATTTCTAGTCTCTTTGGTTCACTAATCTCTAGGGTTCTTGGTCTGGTTCTTGGATAATGCTAGGGTTCTTCGTCTGGTCTTGGATAATTTCTAGGTTTCGTGGCGTGATGCAAAGATTAAATTCTTTTTCTTACTCAGCAACACAAGTTAACTCACATGGCTGTCAGATCCATGTTCTAGGTTGTGAGCTCTGCAAGTTAAAAATATTTTACATTACCTTTGTACATCTCACCAAGTTGTGTGTCTGTCATTCCACATTCCACATTCATGAGGATAAACTAACATGCCTCTGTACCTCTCTCACCTAATTCTGTATGTGATATATATCTTTTCATTATTTTCATGCTGGCTTGATTGTTGATTGCAAAAAAAACAAAAAACAAAATGTATTATTCATAAACTGCTGCTAGAGAACTCAGTTAATTTCCGTGAGAACACATAGGACATTCAAGAGTTTATGTTTTTGGCAAATAAGGATAGTTGTTCTACATAATCTGGTGGAAGTGGGCTGTTGAAAGGATTCACTTGTATAATGCGAGAACTCATCTGGCAGAATTCAGTATAATAGTCGGTAGATTCAGTTTCCATTCCGAGTATCACAACAGTAGTCAGTAGGTTTTGAGGTATTTAGTTTGTATAGAAGTATAGAAAATTTCAGCATACATAACTTGCTATTTATCTACTAGTAGTAGCTGTTTAAAATTGCAGCATACCAAGGCAAATTGGGCTCTAGTTTTTTCACTGGTTTTCTCATGGCTGGGCGTGAGACAGGTAGGTCTACTCTAAGTTGTTAATATATAAAGAAACCTGTATTCTAGTATGTTAAATGAAATTTCATCTATTTATTTGTTGAACCGTAAGACATCAGAACCGTAACATTCCAGAAACCAAAGGTGGCATTTTTTGTTGATAGAAATCTGAACTGGACTGAAGATTGCACCCATGTTAAACTGAATGAGGAAAATGAGCTAAATTTACATGATACAGTATAACCCTTTGCAAGCTGGTGGTGAAAAAGAAACTAAAAGTAGATGATCGTAGTGTCAATATCACAACATATTAGTACATCAAGATAACTCTCTAGCTAGGGTCCTACTGGTCGTGACGATGACTGTAAAAAGTTTATTTGATGTTGCCTCTGATTTACGTGCATGTTCTTGAGCTGGTTGTATTCTGTGTTACACGAGGGTTGATCAACTATCAATTAGTTCATGTCCCTCAGCTGTCGATTGGTCGACGACTGATTCGAAGGCGCAGTATAAGCAGTAGTATAAGCTCAGTGTGCTGTTGGAGGTTTTTCTCCTGTGCCAATATTACCTCGAGGCTCTGCATAATGTCATGAGTGGGTAATTATTTGAATCCATACAAAAAAAATCTGGTAGTTGTAGTGGTATGCTCTTGTCTATGTATTTTACTCATAGACGTTACTTGTAGCATATCTAGTTGATTGAGAGCAAAACAGTGGAATCATAGTATTGCAAGGCTCTGTTTTAGGAGCCTCCCAACTGGCCTCATAGTGTAGATAATCTTATAGGATCTTGCTTATTATCCTATAGTTGAAACCATAATTCGTATGCTCTTTTCATAAGGTACTTTTATTTCTTACTTGTAAGTAAGTGAGTGATATTATATACTGCAATAATTCATCTGGCAGAATTCGGTATAATAGTCGGTGTGGTCTTTGTCTTCCTTAGATCCAGAGTATCACAGCCGTAGTCAGTAGGCATTCAGTTTGTACAGAATTCCAGACATTCTCAGCATACATAAGTGGCTACTTATCTGCTAGTGGTCTAAAATTGCAACAAAGAGAAGTGAAGTTCTGATGAAAGGGCGAAAACACACATCAGTTTTTTTTTTTTAGAAAACGCAAAAGCTTTGCGTTTCATTGCATGATAGAAAGAGTTTGTTACAAGCCTGGAAGGCCACACCCGATTACAACTCAACACACTACAGCAAAGCCGTGGGCAGAATCGTAGACAGCCCTGACGCCCTAGCTGCGGCCCACGCCTGGGCTTCCGCCTTGATCGTGTCCAACAAGCCCCCGAGATCAGGCTGTGAGCCGTCGAAGGTGGCCGCGTTACGCCTCTTCCAGAGCCACCACGCCGTGAGCATGATGATCGAGGAGGTGCCCTTGCGCATCCCAGAAGGCGATGCTAGGACCACCTCTCGCCACCATACCTCAAAGCAGGCGTCGACCACCTCTCACCACACATCAGATTTTGGCTGGTGGAGTTTGTCACTTCCTGGACTTGAATGATTTTTAAAGGACCATAGAGTGCAAATGATGGATACTGTAGGAACAATTATTTAGAGATTGTGACCTCCAAATTGGTTCAAATCAAGATTTGAAATATTTTTGCATGTGTTGTGGCTTGATGAATTGCTAATAAATTGCTGCCATGAGTTCTCAATTCTTTTCTCTTGCATCAGCGAAGATAATTTTTTTGGTACATGCACATTGTTGCTTGATCCGATGTAGTCATTATACATTTTTTTGCTTTCATACATTGAGAAGAAAAGGATAAGGTGCTGGTGATAATAATCTCTGTTTTAGATTTGCACATTTCCTTCATGATTACTCTTGAGCGTAATCGGGATTACATAACCACGATATTAGGAGTTATAAACTCTAATTTTCTTCTTTGTATTCTGATTGGTCTTGAACCATATAGAGAAAACAAAAGGGACGGTGAGAGCAGCGCGTGTCGAATAAATCTGCTTTTGCTTCGGCTTCGGCTTCTTCCTCACCACGACGACGACCTCCATTGCAGCGTCGAGAAGCCGGTAGCCTCGTTTTCTTTCCGGCTATTCGTGACAGTGAGATATGTTATTATTTGTGTTCATTCGTGACTGCCATCTCTCGCAGTGGAGTCATCTGCCGGTACAAGATGGTCCAGAAGCGGGTTCTATAGTCAGACGGCAGGGTTCTGATGTTCTCTTCATCGGAGGAAGTGATGGATCCATGTCTAGGCCAGCATGGGTATGTTCCCTAGCTGACATGCCACAGCGACAAGTTTCTTAGTGTGTGCAGTGGGTCTGTTCGTCAGCTTTGAAAGCCAATTTGGTGATGATGCTGCACTGGCTTTTGATATGTTGGAGGCTGTGTTGGTGTTTAGCGACAGTTGTTGTTTTGATTATGTAGAGATCTCTTGGAAACTTTATGTAAATTTTATTTTTTGGGATCATTTATGCATAGTTTTTAGGACAAATGTATGTCCAGTTTGTCTAGCAATCTTTGAATATGTTTGAACTGACTGTACTATGTTTATATGATATAATTGTTGGTTATTTTGCAAAAAAGTTGAGGCAAGCACGAGCTGTTCAGCTTTGAGGGATCTATATCTTTGGTTTGTTATTTTCATGTGTGTTGCTGCTATTTCATTCATTCAGTGTCTGGCATTAGCAAATACAAACTGTAGATGCAATTTTCTACTGCTAACAACCATTCACCTTCCAGAGCCAGAGTATGTCAACAGGAAATATTAACATAGTACATCTATGCTGGTACCCGCGAGAAAATGACAGAGAACCACCACATTTGTGGTCGAGTTGTCAGTTAACCACTGTTTTCGGGGAAAATGACACCGAGCACCGCGTTTCGGGGCAGACGTGTGACGCGGAGCACCGTTTTTGTCTGATTACTCGGTTTAGGCCGCATAACAGCATTTCTGACTGTCGTGGCCCACGGTCAGCCCTACGTGGCAAGGGAAGGCGACGAACCTGTTGACGTCCGTTGAGAAAATGACAGAGAACCACCACATTTGTGGTCGAGTTGTCAGCTAACCACCGTTTTCGGGGGAAATGACACCGAGCACCGCACATTATGTCGAACACTTTGTGTGCACCGGCGACCCTCTCCGCCATTGCCGTCTACTAGATATCTCAGCCGATTCTCGCGGCCCTGCCGGTAGGGCTTACACGAGCCCCTGCGCCACAACTGCCTGCGCAAAGAGGAGTAAAAGGAGCAGCCTTGAGCGCCACCGCGTCGCTTGCAACCTGCGATGGCGAGCCACCGGCCGACATGGCAGCCATGGTGCGGACGCAGGGGAGCTCCGGCCATGGGAGGGAGAGCTCTCACCAGTAGCGATCCAATATCTATGTCCATGGTCGGGCGCGGGCGTCCTCGGCGAAACAAACGCCGCACGCCTGCTCTCCCATCCGAGGGCGCCGGCGCGGATGCTACGTTGCCGAGTTGGAAAGAGGCTCGTCGGCCGGATGGAAGATGGCGCCGGGAGCGCGGTGGAGATGGACGTGCTGGAGCAGTGAGTCGCTCGCGCAATGCCGCTCGAGGAGGCGTCAGTGGCCATTGTAGGAGCAAGGGCACTGCACGCGGTGGTGGTGTCGAGTTGGGGGTGCGGTCAGAGGACGGCGGAGGGCGCGTGCTGCTTGCGGGCGCGTGCGTACTGCGGTTCTGCTTGCGAGTGATGTCCGAGCTTGTGTGCTCCGCTGCTGCTTGCGGGCGCGTGCGTACTGCGATTCTGCTTGCGAGTGATGTCCGAGCTTGTGTGCTCCGCTACTGCTTGCGTGTGTGCGCTGTTGTTTGTGCACGTGGTGGTGCGGTGGGCTGGTGTTGCGACGGCCGGCCACCAGCACGCACGGCTCGCCGGATCCCCGGAGCCTCTAGCCGGGACGGTCTTGAGCATCTCATTTCTGAGATCGTCGAAAATGGTGGTTAGCTGACAACTCGACCACAAATGTGGTGGTTCTCTGTCATTTTCTCAACGGGCGTCAACAGGTCCGTCGTCTCCCCTTGCCACGTAGGCCTGATAGTGGGCCACGACAGTCAGAAATGCTGTTATGCGGTCTAAACCGAGCGATCAGACAAAAACGGTGCTCCGCGTCACATGTCTGCCCCGAAACGCGGTGCTCGGTGTCATTTTCCCCGAAAACGGTGGTTAGCTGACAACTCGACCACAAATGTGGTGGTTCTCTGTCATTTTCTCGGTACCCGCGGAGTCGTCTTGGTACTTGGTCTTCTGCACTAGCGGGCAGACGAAAAGGTTCAGCCTGAGCGTCGAGCAATCGTTGGCAACCTACACCATCGCCATCGCCATGGCCAGCTGTTGCTCCCGCAGATGGTTAATAATAGCCTGCTATTGTATCAGGAGATTTATCTGAAACCAAAAACATACATAACGTTAAGTCTCGTGTTAAGGCAAGAAAGAATCATATATTCTCCAAAATAGAGACATAACCGAAGCTACAACTGAACTGAAAGAATCATATATTCTCCAAAGTAGAGACAATACCGATTGTGTATTATAAGCTACAAAACTGAATGTTTGGTGCATCATCTTATCCCAGCTTTAACCCTCAGCAACCTTGTTTTAGTATCAAACTGATGAATACAACAGAGCTAGCAAAGCCATTCTTACTTTCTAATAGGGAAATACACAATCGGTATGGCAATGATAATATCTGAAGACGCAGATTGCTCAAGAAGTCTGGTTATAATTTGAAAAGCACAAAAGGGTATGTTCAAACATTATTAAAGAAAAAAAAAGTTAGGACCCCCAGTATATCTTTTCTTTTCGAGGCCAAAAAAATTATATTGGAATGAAAAAAGATCCACACAAATGACCTATGGTTAGGACTTAGGAGCCCCTGGGAGCGGGCCTAGCAAGAAGCGTTGAGGGAGTAGTGGGCTTGCCCCCACACAAATGACCTAGGGTATGGCCCCCCGGAGCGGGCCCGGCAAACTAGTCACCCTTCTGGGAGCTCGACCCAGGTGCACCAGCTCTTTGGGGACATGTTCGGCGTCGGCCGCGCGTGAGCCTCGTCGGGCGTCGGCCATGTCGGGCATCGGACGTGCGCGAGTGCATCTTCGAGGTCGTGGCCATGAGCGCCGTCCTCTGATTAAGAGTCGCTCGACTAGTCGACGACTAGTCCACGAATCGTTACCTGGAGGTCGAATCGACTAGTTGGGTGAGTCGCTCGACTCGTTTGACTAGTCCCGACTAATCCTGACTAGTCACAACTGAAAGCGCATGGTTCCCCCATATGTGGTTTTGGTAATTAATGACAATCCTTATGGACTAATGTTTGCATTGAGTTATCTTTGTAGATCTTGTCCATAGGAAATAATGGAGTTCATGTGTTGAACTCTATTAGCTTCCTTAATGGCCATTGTTACTTTCAAGGATTTATATGAAGAATGGTCATGCTTTGAGTTGAGCTTATTGCTATTATGTCTTGAAGAAAAGGATTAGGTGATCTTTCAGTATCATCTTCAAGACATCATCTTTAGAAGTGAGAAGCAAAGATACAAGGTTGATCAAGCAAGCGATCAACACACGAAGCTACAAGTTGTACCAAGTGGGATTGTGTATCCCATGGTATGGTAAGCATTTGTCAATATAGCTTTGTGAACTAACCCATGATATGTGTGTGTCGCATCTCTATGTGTGTGTGTCGCATCTCTATGTGTGGTTAGGTATCTTTCCATGGGCATGGACCAAAAGGAAGGGAAGATTTCTTATAGCCCATGGTCTATGTCGTCGTCAAGCGGTGTTTATCATCTAGCTTGATGTGGAAGCTCAAGTGAAGCATCTAGAAGATATCCTATGCTTGATGCTTTCCACCCTTTTGGAGATTGTGGCCTTGTGAAGATTTGCCGAAGGGTCTCTCCCATAATGGTGTATGGGGGAGCTAGTCTCTCCCATAATGGTGTATGGGGGAGCAACTTGCAAGTCTTCATCAAGCGGAGTTTGTACTAGTAAGCGCAATCAAGAAAAAAGATCCAACTTGAGAGAGTCAAGATCGTCATCATCTAGCTCAAGTGGAATGCTCAAGGCAAAGGTATAATCTTGATAGGTTTTCTATTTTACCGGTCTCGTGTCTTTGGGAGACCGGGTTATAGGATAGATAGTCGTACTATCAAGAGGGGCTCTCAAGTGAGTAACTCGATCAAATCGTTATGGAGAGCTCAAATCTTTGCATACTTTGCATATCATCTTTCTTGGTTCTTATTTGGCTTTTGTCTCCTTTGGGTTTTAGTGCTTGTCGTGATCTTCATGACAAGTCTTGGTTTCTCGAAAACGGATTTCGTAAGAAAAAACTTGTTGCATTTTCGGTGGTGAAAATATTCCGTTCGTCTTTGAGAAAGTTCCCACACCTTCCATGTGTGGTAACTTCTCCATACTTTGAGGTATCAATATTTTCAATGCAATTGGATTTACCTCGTTCGGAATTCATTTGCAAAAGTTATGGGGTTTCTTGTTCCGCCTCTCTGTTTCTGGACTCAACCGGATTATTCTAACCGGATTATTCCGGGCAACCGGATATTCCGGTTAGGGTAGTTTTGGTCCGTATTCGGGACAGAGAGGAGCCGGATTTTTTGGAACCGGATTATTCGGAGGAGACGGATATTCCGGTTGTGGAGTTTTTGCTCGAAAACGGCTAAGGACCGGTGATATAACTTTCAGAAGTGAACCGGATTATTTGAACCGGATTATTCGGGGCATACCGGATATTCCGGTTTAGGCAGTTTTCGGACTAGTTTGCTCACAGAGATGAGCCGGATTATTGGTACCGGATTATTCCAAGGGGGGCGGATATTCCGGTTAAAGTCAACAGGTTTCGAGTAGATCTTGAGACCGGATATTCCGGTCCCAAATTCCTGCACAAACGGCTAGTTTTTGTGGGGACCTATTTAAGGGGGCTTTCTTCCCCATTGGTCCCCAAGTCTTCCAAGCTTGTTTTTCTCCCTCTCCCCCACCATTGTTGACCTTGGAAAGCTTGCCCCTCTCCCAATCCCTCCTATGATTCTTTCATATCTTTGAGGGAGAAGGTAGAGGAGATCTAGATCTACATTTCCACCAATCCATCTTCCTTCTTAGTGAGGGAAACTTAGTAGATCTTGATCTTGGAGTTCTTGGTGTTTCTCCTCCATTGTTCTTCCTCTCTTATTCCCCCATAAGCATTTGTTGCTTTGTTGGAATTTGAGAGTGAAGGATTTGAGCACTCGTGCTCTTGCCATTTGCATCGGTTTGCTCTCTCCACGAGGATTCGTGGAAGTTGAAAGTTTGTGATCTTGTTACTCTTGGGTCTTTCACCCTAGACGACTTGTGGTGTTCTTGGGAGCCTCCAATTGAGTTGTGGATGTGTGCCCCAAGATTGTTGTGGCACCGAGAGCCTCCAATTAAGTTGTGGATGCGTGCCTCGGATTTGAAGGTTGCCAATAGTGAAAGGTGAACTAGGCCTTTGTGGCGGAAGTTCATCGGAGAATAGGGTGAGGCCTTTGTGGCGTTGAGTAGGCCTTCGTGGTGAGCTCACACCCCTCCAACGAGACGTACTCCCCTTTGTGGGAGGAACTCGGGAATACATCTTCGTCTCAGTGTGCCTCGGTTATTTCTATACCCGAGCTTTTTACTTATGCAATTTACATTGTGATAGCCTTCGAGCTTGAAGTTATATATCTTGCTATCACCTTGTTACTTGTCTTGCTTAGCATAAGTTGTTGGTTCATTTAGTTGACCCTAGAATATTTAGGTTGTATGCTTGTTAATTTAAACTCCTAGTTTATTTCCGCATTTAGCAAGCATTAACCGGAAAAGTTTTAATCGCCTATTCACCCCCCTCTAGGCGACGTCGTTGTCCGTTCAACAACCTCTAAGTCAATCGACTTAAAAAAGGCCCCATATGTTAAAATTTTCCCCAATATTGCTTTGACCCGGCTTGAAACCTAGATCGTGCGCCCTTTTTCCCGTAAATTGCCCGGGTTTTCTCCCACTGCCCCTAACATTTTATTTACACACCTGATTGCTCGTATTATAATCCTAATAGCTATGTAATTCGATATTTTATACTACATACTACTGTTTACCCATGTCTGACTCGTCTACAAGAATCGCGACTAGTCACTCGCTCCTCCAGAACGACTCATCGACTCTTAATCCTTGGCACCGTCGGCCCGTCACTCGAGGACGCCGACGTCGTCTCCGTGCCGAACCGTACATGCTCGTGACGCCGCGACACCCTCTCATCGGCGTGCTTCAAGAGGTTCGTCACGGGGCTGCGTTGCAGGAATGCTGGTCCCAAGGTGCTCGTCGCCGCGGCCACCACCGGTGTTGGAGATCCTGTTGGCCGACGTCGAAGCTTCCGAACCACCGTCTCTGGGCTCTAGGCGTCGGATGGTGATATCCTACGCCTCCCAAGGGCCCCGACGAGAAGGACGAGCGGCGCATCAGGTAGATAAGAAAGAGAAAAGGAGAGGAGTGCGGGTTGGTGGGGGAGTTGTGTGGCTGTCACTTGGTAAGGGAGGACGGGAGAGAGGACCAACACAGTCGACGGACAAGCCCAAATGTTCACCAAATTTGGGCCAGTTTTGGGGGGAAACGGAGATGTCTGCGGACAAATATCCATATAGGGTGGGCCCGTGCAATGTAGATTTCCCCCAAATTGGTCCGCGGGTAAAGAATCTAGGTAAGCTTATATCATCATGGTAAATAGATATATGAAAGAAAGCAAAAGAATGAATCGCATCTTCTATTCGCTGGGATCAAGCTTTTCCTCTGTAGGGGCCATTCCATTTATTTTCCTTTGTTTTATGCTGGCTTTCTTTTGTACTTGCTTGGTTTGGATGACACTATTGGGTACTGTAGGAGTCTTATCCCTTGAAGATGAGGGTATTGAAAACCTAGGGTGGAAGAAATACGCAGTGAATGTCTGTTGTGAAGGTGCACACCTTGATAGTCTAATCTTTAAGAACTCAACTATCTTCTACAGTTATCAAAAAAAAACTATCTTCTACCGAAAAAGATTCCGATGGAATCAAACCATCCTTGCCCTCTTCTTAAAACAGGGGTTCGACGTACGGATCATCACTACGAGGGGTGGGAATTGAATTGTTTGACACTATCGAGTGAAATAATGTCGACATAGTTCCTCTTAACTTTTGCAGCTAAACTGAAATTTTAAATGGTTCTTCTGATTCGTGGGAATTGAACCTCAAAATGTAGGATTCAAAGATTTGTCGGCTTACATTATAAGAGTAGGTATTACCTAGCACTCGCATGGCGATCGATCCCTATGCGGATAATTATTTGTTGTACAAGACTACATTGATACATTAGGCAGCTAGCTAGCCGGCAACTGGTGTGATGGCGACTTAGGGCCATACATCTCTGGCACCTCCTCGCTTGTCATTGGCGAATTTGAGCCGAGGTCTTCAACTATGTTGCTCTTCTAGTAGCAAGAAATTCATGTGATTATGCCACCCATCCACCTCTCATGCAGATCCTTCCTTCACCGCGGGACGCGAACACATTCTTCCATGTTCCTTGTGCACCTTTAGCTTGAACACATTATCTTCATTTGCGTGCATGCATCTTAATATAATTTAGGATATTGGTACCTAGCGGTGTGTGCGTCATCGCCTCTGGAAGACCTTTGGCAAGGGGCCTCTACCCCATCCCCGGCTTCTGACTCCAAGTTTTGATCAATGGTGATCGTCGTCTTTTTGTAGGGCATATTCAAGAGCCATAGTGCCACAATTTTCCACGAGGTGTTGATTCCTTAGTCGATAATTTGTTGTGGATGTGTTTCTGTTCTCATACATTATGAAAATCCATCTGGAAGCTGGAAGCACGGGGCTAGAGTTTTGTCGCGGCATTGTAGGCATATAAATTGATGTCTATTTTATAATTTATAAAAGAATATAGCTCATAGCAATTATGACCGTGCTAAATTAGATGTTTTAGTTTTCACATAGATAATAGCTAGAGTCATGACCCTTTTGCTGTTCCAATATTCATACAAATAATTGGAAAAGGACACGGCGAAAGATATTAGTATGCACAATTCCAAGTTAAAGTACAAAAACCATTGATTGGATAAATGATGTTCAACATATTCTTCTGAATAATATATCGAAGGAATCATAATTTAAATGGTCCAGATAAAGACTATTGTAATTTAAATATTTATTATGAAATACATAACCCATGCCAAGTTATGTTTGAATTTTTAAAAAAATTTAGCAGTGGGCTTGCCCACCTAGGAAGCGGCTCGGCAAGCTGGTCCACCCTCTGCTCAACTCCTTTCGCGTCATTCCAAACTGCCGTCCCCGTCCATCTGGGTTAACGACCAAGTACGATTGCTTTTATGTTGGGTGTAAGTTTCCGATGTGGGACAAAAGAAAGAAGAGCGCGTCGGTCCCTGCGCGCGGCGCTAAGCAATCACGCGTCGATCCGCCCGCGGGTTAAACTCTAGGCTGATATGCACCTACCGTACGGCCCAAAAAGCCCGCCCACGTACGCTGCAGCAAGTTCGGTGAAGAAAAAGCGAGCCCATTCTCGCTGCAGCCTGCGGAACTGCTGGCTGGAGGTGCGCCAGCTCCCTCGCGACGCACGGCGCGGCCACCTGGGCGAGCAGGCCGAGCGACGGACCAGTCGCCTCTATCTCGAGCTCCATGACGACCATGAAGAGGTTCTGGAGCGGCAAGCAACCCGCACGCCGCCCCTACCGGCGCCCTGCCTCGGACAGCCACCCCGCGCGGCGCGCCAGCCGGCGTCACCCTGCGAGAGCCTCGCCGGCGACAGGTTCACGCTGTCTCCGGCTGTCAGTATTGCGGCTTCCTCCGCGGCGGCGCCGCCAAGCTTTTCCTGGCCTGCGGCGACCCGTTCGTTGCCAACTCCCTCGTCTCCATGTACGGGCGTGCGTCGCGCTGAGGACGCCGAGAAGGTGTTCGACTGGATGCTGTCCACGTCCAGGAACCTCGTCTCATAGTCTAATACTCATGCGACGCGCTCGTGGCGGCGCACTATGGGTGGCATCTCAGCATCAGTACGAGCCATGTCGTCTTCACAAGGAACTGCCTCGACTGCTCCAAAGTTTCCTTGTGCAACCACACTGTCTGGCTGAGCTTCATCACCAACCATGATGTTATCAGTATTTCCCTCTTTCAACTCACAGGAAACAGTCATGTCGCTGTCAGTGTTTCCCTTGTTCTCATCCACAGCTGTGCAAGTTTCGTTCGTGTTAACTTTGGCACCCCCATGAGTATCTTCAGTTTCTTCCGTGTTGACTTTGTCGTCATCTTCCACCTTTGACATCCACATGAGTATCTTCAGTCTCGTTCGTGTCAACTTTCATAACATCTTCTACCTTGACTTCCCCATGAGTATCTTCAGTTTCGTTTGTGTTAACTTTGATACAATCTTCTACATTGACTTCCCCATGAGTATCTTCAGTTTCTTTTGTGTTAACTTTGATACCATCTTCTACCTTGACATCCCCATGACTCTCTTCAGTTTTGTCTGCGTTAACTTTCATATCTTCTACCTTGATATCCCCATGAGTATCTTCAGTTTCTTTCGAGTTAAATTTGATTCTGACGAGGTCGGAGATGGGTATCTTGAGTGACCGGGCCGTGTAGCTAGGAGAAGGTTGTGCTTGTAAGCACGGTTGAATAATGTTGGATCATGTATGCACGGTTGGATGATATCCGGATCATGCTTTTGTGATGTTATATGATGTTTGCATTGATATGGTATGGTTGTGTGAAGTATATGATGTCTGTGTGATGATATTTGATAATTTAGAGATTTATTTTCTATTTAAAACCCGCAAAACAGCCCTGTAGAAATAACAATTAAATAAAAAAAATCGCAACTACGCCGAGGGGAAGCCCGTCGGCTTAGGGCCTCTTCCCAGCCCAGCAAGGGGCCTACACCGAGGGGGGCCGTCGGCGTATCCTTCCTACGCCGAGGGGTTGCCCGTCGGCGTCTCCGTAGCGCCCGACACCAGCAGCTGCCACGTGGCCCCCATAAGCCCAGGGGGGCCGTCGGCGTCTTGAGAACGCCCGAGTCGGCCAGGCTACGCCGAGGGGGGGGGTCGTCGGTGTCTCTTCTCGACCTAACGGACTCCGTTCTGACAGGTGGTGGGTCCCACCAAACGGAACGCCGAGGGGGGTACACTACGCCGACGACCAGAAACCTTTCGCCGACGGACGTGTACGCCGAGGGGGGCCGTCGGGGAAGGCATATGCCGACAGCATTCTGAGCTACGCGGAGGGGCGTATGCCATCGACGTCTGGCTCTGTTCCTGAAGTGATTGGCTTCAATTCATACAAAGTTTCTTACCACTAGTGGAAACAACACCTTTCGTCCAGGGCTAGAAAAGGCATTAGTCCCGGTTGCATCAAAATTCGAGACAAATGATATGCATTGGTCCCGGTTTGTGCGCACGAGGCAGCAGAATCGCGTAAGGGCATTGGTCCCGGTTCGTTAGCGGGCATTTGTCCCGGTTTGTGGCATGAACCGGGACCAATGCTTCGCCACAGGCCACGTGGCACGCGCAAGGGCATTGGTCCCGGTTCATGCCACAAACTGGGACCAATGCCCCCTTCGCCTACATATACTGCCTCCCAGCTGCCCCCTTCCCTCTGTTTTTTTTCTTGGAGGAGTGAGAGAGGTGGGTGCTATTGTGTGTTATTTTACTATGCACACGAGGTGTTCGACGAAATACCCGAGCCACACATTAACTCACAGAAAATGGTATCTTTGACCGAGGTTAGCAAACTTATTTTTTCCATCTGTAATTGATACATAAAAAAGTTATATTTGTCGATGTACTGTGGTCATTTCTCTATTGAAGATGTTATTGTAATGTTTTTTGATAAACTTAATTATACGATGCAGATGGATGCACGGCAGCGATGGATGTACGGTGACCGACGCACTTCCGAGTATATGGCAGGTCTGAATGCATTTCTTGTTGTAGCTGAGACGAACAAAGATACCGGCTTTATGTGTTGCCCATGTGTTGATTGTCGGAACGTGAGGGAGCACTCTTCTTCGAGAGTACTTCACGGCCACCTACTTCGGAGAGGTTTCATGTCCAGCTATAATTTCTGGACCAAGCATGGAGAAAGAGGGGTTGTGATGGAAGACAATGAAGAAGAAGAAGAAGATCCTTTGTTCACTGAATACGGTGATACTGCAATGGAAGACAATGCAGAAGAAGTAGGTGATCAAGAACGGGCATCAGAAGAGCCCGATGATGATCTTGGCCGAGTTATTGCTGATGCAAGGGAAGACTGTGAAAGTGAATTGGAGAGGTTGAAACTGGACAACATGTTACATGATCATAAAAAGTTGTTGTACCCAAATTGCAAAGATGGCAGCACAAAGCTCGATACCACACTGGAGTTGCTGAAATAGAAGGCACAGAACGGTGTGACTGACAAGGCATTTGAGACTTTACTTCAACTAATGAAGCCGAAGCTTCCAAAGGATAACGAATTGCCTGAGAGTACGTACGAAGCAAAGAAATCTCTCTGCCCTCTAGGATTAGATGTGCAGAAGATACATGCATGCATTAATGACCGCATCCTCTACCGCGGTGAGAAGTACGAGAATTTGGATGAATGTGTGGTATGCACTGCACTGCGGTATAAGATCAGAGCAGATGGCCCTGGTGATGTTGACGGCGAGACTCCCATAAGAGGGTTCCTGCAAAGGTGATGTGGTATGCTCCTATAATACCACGGTTGAGACGTCTGTTTAGAAACAAAGAGCATGCTAGGTTGTTGCGATGGCACAAAGAAGACCGTAAGAAAGACGAAAAGTTGAGACACCCCGCCGATGGATCGCAGTGGAGAAAGATCGAGAGAGACTTCCCGGACTTTACAGGAGAGGCGAGAAACTTATGGTTTGGTCTAAGTACAGATGGCTTTAATCCTTTTGGGGAGCAGAGCTCCAGTCATAGCACCTGGCCCGTGACTCTATGTATGTACAACCTTCCTCCTTGGTTGTGCATGAAGCGCAAGTTCATTATGATGTCAGTTCTCATCCAAGGCCCGAGGCAACCTGGCAACGACATTGATGTGTATCTAAGGCCATTAGTGGAAGAACTGTTACAATTGTGGGGCAAACCAGGTGTACGTGTGTGGGATAAGAACAAACAAAAGTCATTTGACCTACAGACGTTGCTTTTCGTAACCATCAATGATTGGCCTGCTCTTAGTAACATTTCCGGACATACAAATAAGGGATACAATGCATGCACACACTGTTTAGATAAGACTAACAATGTTTATTTAGATAAATGTAAAAAGGTTGTATACCCGGGGCATCGTAGATTTCTTCCGATCAAGCATCCCGTAAGAAAGAAAGAAGGGAAGCATTTCAGAGGTGAGGAAGATAACCGGAAGAAGCCTGACCTCCGTAGTGGTAATGATTTATTCGATATGGTCAAGGACCTAAAAGTAATCTTTGGGAAGGGTGATTGCAGCCAACCTGTTCCGAACGGCCTTGATAAGCGCGCACCCATGTGGAAGAAGAAATCTATATTATGGGAGCTACCCTATTGGAAAGTTCTAGAGGCCTTCTCTTCAATCGATGTGATGCACGTGACAAAGAATCTCTGCGTCAACCTGCTATGCTTCATGGGCGTGTATGGGAAGTCAAAAGATACACCAGAAGCACGGGAGGACCAACAACATATGAAAGACCCAAGCAACAAGCACACGGATACAGGGCGCCATTACTTAAGCAGCTACGCTCTTACTAAAGCAGAGAAGGAAATATTTTTTGAAGTCCTTTACAATATCAAGGTTCCGTCTAGCTTCTCGACGAATCTAAAGGGGATAATAAACATGGAGAAAAAATCCCAAAACCTGAAGTCTCATGACTGCCACGTGATTATGACGCAGTTGCTTCCGATTGCATTGAGGGGGCTTCTACCGAAAAATGTTCGAGTACCCATTGTGAAGCTATGTGCATTCCTCAACGCAATACCGCAGAAGGTAATCGATCAAAAAATTCTGGCAAGATTACAGAGAGATGTCGCCCAGTGTCTTGTTGGTTTTGAGTTGGTGTTCCCACCATCCTTCTTCAACATTATGACTCATCTCCTGGTTCACCTATGTGAAGAGTTTCATATTCTCGGTCCGGTATTTCTACACAATATGTTCCCCTTTGAGAGGTTCATGGGAGTCTTGAAGAAATATGTTCATAACCGTGCTAGGCCAGAAGGAAGCATCTCGAAGGGCTATGGAACAGAGGAGGTCATTGGGTTCTGTGTTGACTTTATTCCTGACCTTAAGACGATTGATGTTCCTGAATCGCGGCATGAGGGGATACTGAGGGGAAAATGAACGCTGGGAAAGAAAACAATGATACCCAGGGACGGGCATTCTTTCACCAAAGCACACTGCACAGTTCTACAAAATTCCATCTTCGTGGCTCCGTATCTCGAGGAACACAAGAATATTGTACGCTCCACAAACCCGGGGAAGGATGACTCATGGATTAAACGCAAACACATGGAGACTTTCGGAAGTTGGTTGCAAACACATCTTATAAATGACACCACTGTTGAAGATCAGCTGTACATGTTGGCCGGGTGACCATCTTCGACTATTGGGTGTTTTCAAGGGTACGTGATAAATGGGAATACATTTTACACGATCGCCCCAAGATAAGAAGAGCACCAACCAAAACAGTGGTGTCCGCTTTGATACAACAAACGAGAATGGAAAAAATGACGCATACTATGGTTACATAGAGGAGATATGGGAACTTGACTATGGGTCTTATTTTAAGGTCCCTTTGTTCAAGTGCAAATGGTTCAACCTGAATGGAGAAGGGGTAAAGGTAGACCCGCTTTACGGAATGACAACAGTGGATCTCAACAATATTGGTTACAATGACGAACTATTCGTCCTAGCCAATGATGTGGCTCAGGTCTTCTATGTGAAGGACATGTCCTCCAGACCGAAAAAAGAAAAAATAAGCAAACAAATACATCATACGATGAGCCGAAGCGTCACATAGTTCTTTCAGGGAAAAGAAACATCGTGGGAATCGAGGACAAGACAGACATGTTAGAAGATTATAATAAGTTTGTTGAAATTCCACCCTTCACAGTGAAAGCTGACCCAACCATCCCGTTAAATAATGAAGATGCTCCATGGTTATGGCCGAAGAGATCATAAGCAAGGGACTAGGGTTCATGGACCATCTCTACATGAAGAAAATTCAGAAGACTAGATAGGGATGTTCTTGGTGATGTGTAATAATAAACGTGGAATACATGATCATAGTTCTGTTGAAAAAGTGTTCACAAAAACTTGATATCTCCTTCTAACATTCTAGGGTTTCGGTTTGAAACGACGGTGCACACAAACATGCATCTTGGAAGAACGGACAATGTTGACGAAGGAGTTGTGCCGCGTGGCCAGGAGGGCGCGGTATAAACTGCCGTGCCTCGAGCGTCTTCTCCTCTCCACGCGCCCACTCCTCTCCACGCACCGTCACCATGCCTCCGAGGAGGAACAGCACCACCGGCTTCCGCGGCGTCCGAGCAAGGCAGAACGGAATGTTCAGCACGGATATCCGCTGGGGGGACGACTGCACCCCCCTCGTATCCTTTGCGACGGCGGCGGAGGCCGCCCGCGCCTGGGACGCGGCGGCCTGGCGCCTCAACCGCCTGCGGTCGCTGATGAAGTTCAACGACTGCCACACCCTCTGGGAAGCGGAGGCCAGGGCGCCGAAGCCGCAGATCGTCACTGCCGCCGACCACCTCCACCTCCGCCACCGCGCATTTCAGGGCCTAGTCGACGCCAGGGACGACCGCGTCGTCCGCGAGTATTACCGGAACAATCCGGAGGAGGAGAATGCCAACGAGGAGCTCTGGCAGACCCGCGTGGCTGAGCGGGCGGAGCGCCGCCTCGAATGCCACCTCGCGTTAGATGCTGCTCGGGAGGCGAGGACGAAGGCGCTGCAAGAACTCCATCGGGCCGACCACGCCGGCGAAGTCTGGGCCTCGGACGATCCGAGGTGGGGGCTGATGGCTAGGTTGAGACTCCAAGTGCAGAGTGTGTAGCTAGTGGCAAGCCTTCTTCCCCACGAGGGTGACTCGAGGGTTTATATCGAACTCTTGGGGAGCCAGTATTTCAGCAGTTGTCTTCCAAGCTTCCTCCAGGATCCTGCAGACAAATAGAGAGTTTTGTGCCCTCAACCTCACCAAGTGGTTGTCAAGCACAAGGTGTGAGACTTCTAAATTGCAATGCAAAACAGAAAGTAAATGTACAATAATTAAATGTACTACTAAATGCAAATGAGAAAATAAATATGCAATGGATTGTTTTTGTATTTTTGTGATGCAAGTGGTGATGGAGATAATGTAAATTCGAATTGGAGATGCAAGTAAAGTAAAGTGCAAGTAAAGTAAATTGCAGCAAAGTAACTAGAGTGTTTTCTTATAATTAAAATAGGACCGGGGTTCATGGTTTCACACTTGCATTCTCTCAAATAAAGTGTGGTAGACGGTGGACATAAAGAATTACATGTGAGATTACAATAACATGTTTAACATTGAGTAATTTCATATGGGCATCACGTCCTAGCATAGAGATCTCTACGGTCATATTGATCCCTCTTATACTCCACCAAGATGCGAAATAAATCATAACACCTCGACAATTAAGGAAAAACCAGAGTATAGCTTTAAGCAATGTGACATGAAGTTGAAGTAAGAACTTGCTAGATCTAGTCATGGAGATTGATTAGTGTCACTTCAAATCCCCGGTAACAAGGTACTCCTTTTTATCCCTAGTGAGGTAACTAAGAAAGGTTTAACAAAACCTAAGTGGATTGCTGAACTTCTGTCACTTTCACAGCACTAGCCACCCCCCCAACTAATGCACCCATCACCCCACACACGCTCTCAAGAACTAGATTGATCAAAGCTAGCAAATAAGAACGGGGTACATAAGATACATATACTCAAATAACTCAAGAGAAACAATTGCAATCTCAGATTCAATAACTCATAGAAAAGATCCACCACATAGGAATTACAACGGTGCCCGTAACCATGTGAGGTAGCTCATACGGATCTAATTAGTGAAGCACATAGAGAGAGAGAGAGAGAGAGAGAGAGAGAGAGAGAGAGAGAGAGATACAAGTGCTACTTCCACAAACCCATAGCCCTGGGGTGGACTACTCCCTCTTCATGGAGATGACGTTGGAGGGGTAGGAGATCACACCGGCGGCGCCCCGCCGGAGTTTTCCCCCTCCAATCTGGAACTCCAGGTCTCTGTTTCGGTGTTTCGGCGGCGCTCCTCTCCGTAAGCGTACGGGGGACCCTTTTTATAGTCGGTTTTAGGTCAAGACGAAGTCGGTAAGTCGAAGATGGAAGGAATTGGGGCCACAGGGGCCAAAAGGGGGCCTCTCACGCGGCCAAGGAATCTGGCCGCGTGGAGGGTCCTCTTTTGGGCCTCCTTGCCCAATTCTCGTGGATCCTTCGCCTGCAAGTCTTCTCCTTCCAAGAAAATGATCCCCGCAGATTTTCAGGTGATTTCGCGGAAGTTTGCCCCCTGAAATGTCAAAAATATAGAAAACTGGGTTTCTGACAGGCAGGGTTAATTCCATAAAAGTTGGGGGACTTTGTAATTTAACCCCAAAATACTATAAAACATTGAATTATACCCTTATATGATGCAATATGTAATAGAAAACCATGTGAAAATATGCAAAATTCATCTATGCATTTTATATGCATCAACATCCCCAAGCTTAACCCATGCTCGTCCTCGAGTATGAAGGTGATAAAACTAAAATGGGTTTTGCATATTGAAAAAATCATGGGATGTCAAGGAGGATTATTCATGCTACATATAATCAAATGATTAATACTAGAAATGAGTAGCAATATACAATTCATGTTGTAAGAAATATCAAATATGCAAGCAAAGATGCTTCATGAAAGTTCACAAAGTGTATAATGAAATAAAATCACTATGGACCAAATGCATACACAAAATGAAAAATAAAATCCTATATTGGTCAAAGAATAGAATAATGGAGAATAGAAAATATGGTGGACACTTTGGAGAAAATTGAGTAGAGGTAAAACATGATCAAGTCTTATTTAGCCTCTAAATTATTCAACTAAAATTACTAATTGAAATGTGGTATCCATTGATCGAGGACTCTCACTTCCCCTTTATCACTATCATCTTAAAATTGTGAGTATTGAAGTAATGAGAATGACAAGGTGGTTGAAAGCCTCATGCCGTGAGTGTGAAAACCTACTCCATGATTACTCAACTTAAGATTCCTAATAAGCTTTGTACAGTCATAATAAGTATTAATGACATCATAGAGAGCCGCAAAGAGGTACCTCTTGCCCCATGACATGGAAACAAGCCCATGTTACAATGACAAGATGAACAAACGGAGTAGACTCATCATCCTTTTTTATTTTCATTCACTATTATGCATAGCTTCTTATTTTATTATAGGATGTGTTGTAGAGTCACTCAAGCTGTAAGTAAATTTCCACCATGATAAAGCATGGCTTGGGTTAGCGGCCCAATGCGTTTCTCTAGTCATATAGATACTTACTCATCAAAACTTACTATTCCTCTATTTCATTTCGGCATGGCAGGAGTCCAAAAACAAAAGTACATGATATCAACCAAATGTAAATTTTTTTGTGCAATGTTGAAAGCTTTCCGGTGATACACGATTATAGATAGCTCCCATCCACACACTTGTCAAACGCAAAACTTGTGGCTCCCATTATTGGGTCATGTTTATTAGATGCATAAAAAGTAAAGTGTGCCTTCAAAAGTTCGTGAGAGTCCTATCCCAAGTTCAACCCATGACAATTAATAAAGTGAATATCTTAATTTAGAACATAAATAACACAATAACATGGTGAACATACTAGGAATAGCAATGAAGCTAATGGGAAGATATGGTGGTCTCACTGGAAATACTTGGCTAAGGAGTGTTGGAAACAAGTTTTTACTTGTTGGAATTTTTAAATTTTTGGGCTAGCAAGAGGGAGATAGTTGACCAGCTACTATGCATGCATATGTCCATAGAACTACTCATTTCATGAAAAACTAAATAAACCAGAAATTAACATCAAGGACATGAATAAGAGATAGCTCAAGACAACATTATTGCAAATTTCTACACATAAAAAGCCTATAAATCATGCAAACATATGTAGCTCTTCAAATCAACCATGGCATCCATATTCCAAGTCATAATACTAGCATCCAATAAATTCCAACCCCAAACTCCAGTAGCTCAATCTCATATAAAATGATGGTGGTCGTCTTATCAAAACAAAAATAAAAACAAAAACTAGACGTTTCAAGTCTCTACGATAAATGCTTTGCTTAGAAAAACAGAAAGTAGACGTGTGCTAAACAAAAGAGTGTAGCTTCAGTGGGGTGTTCATCACATCCCCAAGCTTATGGATTTCACCATTTTTGGATGTCTTGAGGCGCAGCTCCTCTATTCTCTGTGAAAAAACTTCACAAAACATGTTTCTCCCATTCTTTTTCTGTGGGGTGAGATTAGCAAGGACAAACAAATCACATGCTTGCTGTGCAAAATTCCAAATCAAATTCTACAGTAGATAGACAATAAGGTTCATTATGTTGTATGTTCACTCTCTTGCTTGAAAGAATCATGGAAATTCGATTCCCAAGCCCAAAGAGTGCATAAAACAAAACAAGGCAGAATCTGTCCAGAAAAGCAACAGCAGCAAAACGAACGTTTTTACCTAAGCTAGACTCGTCAAAAAATTAAGCCAATTTTTGTGCTTATAGAGGACGCAAAGTTTCAGAACATACTAAAAAATTAGCTCAATCCGACTTACCAATAAAAAAGTAAAATCATACGGTGAGCAGACTCGTGCTGAAACAGAAATTTCATGCACTAGGATAGCAACTTATAAGTCCAAATGGGTTTGACTTGACTCTTTATTGAAAACTACAGAATTAAAACAAAAAACTAATCTCTTGAGACAGCAAAAGGACACTAGGAAAATCCAAACAAAAACAACCGGGTTGCCTCCCGTAAAGCGCTTTTTTATAGCCATATAGCTAGGCTTTACTTACTTGATAATCAAGAGGGATAAAGCTCCTGAGGGAGCTTGTTCTTCAGCGTTCCCCTCTTCCATGGGAAGTGCTCCATGATTTTTCTTGTGAGGGAACTGAAACTTGACATTACCTTCCTTGGAGTCTATGATTGCACCTGTAGTACGAAGAAAAGATCTACCCAAAATAATAGGACTAGGGGATTTATCCCCCATATCCATAATAATGAAATCAACGGGTACGAAAGCCATGTGCAATTCAATCATAACATTTTTTACTTGTCCTACAGCATGTTTAGTAGAGTTATCAGCAAGGACAAATTCACTTGAGCACTTTTCTAAATTTTCTAGTTCTACCAATTCATATAATTCTTTAGAGAGTACCGATACACTAGAACCTAGATCTAACATAGCATGGTGAATTTCTTTTTCAATTGAAACTAGCACCTTGGGGATCCATGCATCCCCAATCTTAGGAGGTATCATGGCCTCATTCTTGTACCTAGCAATTTTTTCTTGCAAGACATGATTAGCAATATAAGATCCAAAGCCAGGTTGATTAACATTTATAGTGGGATCACTAGCAAATTTTTGTAGAGTAGCAATAAGTTCTTGCAAGCTACTTTTTTCTAAATCAAGCAATGGATCCTTAATTTCAGTAAGCATCATAATTTCCTCTACTTTACTCTCTAATTTAGCTAGCCTGCTTGATTCATGAGGACTAATTTCATCTTTGCTAGCAAGATAAGACATATATGGAAGTAAATATTCAGGGTACTTCACTATTTCATTCAAAGTTTCTTCTAAGCTAGTAGGGACATGCTCACTTGTATTCTCAGCAATATGATCAATATTTTCAATAATAGGAGCAGCAATAGTAATAGAATTCATTCCTACACTAGGTTGTGCTTGTGGCTTTCCTGCTGACATGCTTAATAGAGTTGCTTGATTATCAGCTAATTTTGACAATGCTTTATCTAAATTCGAAGATTGAAGTTGCAATCCTTTAATATCACTACTAATGGATGCAATAGACTTATTTAACTCATGTATCATAGCATTGTGACTAGCAACTTGTTCCATAAGCAATTTATTAGATTCAGAAATTTCACTAGAAGGCTTCCACTTATTTTCATTAGCATTAGGATATGGAACAAAAGGTTTATTTGGCACATAAGGAGGTTTACTATATGAATTTTAAGCATTACCAAAACCATTTATACCATAATTCCTAACAAAATTAACATCCACACTTTCAGAATTACTACCAACTAGCTCCTGCAAAGGCACATTCTCCATATTTTGTTTATTAATAAAAGCAAGAATAGTGTCCATTTTAGAAGACAAATCATTGGTTTCTTCAATTGAGTTTATTTTCTTAGTGGGATTGGGTGCTCTGTCAGTATTCCATTGACTATAATTTTGCAATATGCTTTCTAATATGCTCTTAGCCTCACCTACAGTTTTACTCATAAAGGCACCTCCAGCAGCAGAATCAAGTATATTTCTGGACATGTAGTTTAGACCATTATAAAAAGAGTGTAGTATGGTCCATTAATTTACTCCATGTGATGGGCATGTTCTAAGCATTAATTTAATTCTATCCCATGCCATGGCTACATGTTCATTATCATTTTGCCTAAATGAGAGGATATTATTCCTATTTTGGAAAATTTTAACGGGAGGATAATATTTCTTAATGAAAGCTTCTTTTAAATCATCCCAAGACTTTATACTATCTGTAGGTAGTGAAAGTAACAATTCTTTAGCCTTTCCTCTAAGTGAAAAAGGAAATAATTTCAGTTTTAAAACACTACTTTCCACATTTTTAAATTTTTGCATATCACATATTTCCATGAAATCATGAAGATGCATAGAGGCATCCTCCATAGCACTACCACCAAATTGCTCTCTAGTAATTAAATTCAACAAACTAGGACTTACTTCATAGCTTTGAGCTTGTATTTCAGGTGTAGTAATTGGCCTAGCAATGAATTGGTCATTGGGTGTATTTGTGTAGTCACTTAATTTAGTTCTATCACCCATTTTAACAGTTTTTATGTAGTTTTTAATTTTTTATGCAAAACTGAAAAGTAAAGTAACTAGGCAAATTCGAAATACTAAAATAAACTAGATAACTAAATGCAAAGCTAAAATGCAAAATAAAATAAAATATGCAAGACAAAACAAAAACAAGAACAAAAAGAAAACAAAAACAAAAACAAGACAAGAAACAAAACAATCTACTTGAAAGAAGGTGGAGATAGAAAGGACGGTACTCACGTAGGTGCAACCTCCCCAAGCTTAGGTGTTTGCACACCTTGTTGGTGATGAACACTTCTTGTGAGCTCCCTTGGACAACTCCTTCACCTATGGCTCCCCGGCAACGGCGCCAGAAAAACGCTTGATGGCTAGGTTGAGACTCCAAGTGCAGAGTGTGTAGCTAGTGGAAAGCCTTCTTCCCCACGAGGGTGACTCGAGGGTTTATATCGAACTCTTGGGGAGCCAGTATTTCAGCAGTTGTCTTCCAAGCTTCCTCCAGGATCCTGCAAACAAATAGAGAGTTTTGTGCCCTTAACCTCACCAAGTGGTTGTCAAGCACAAGGTGTGAGACTTCTAAATTGCAATGCAAAACTGAAAGTAAATGTGCAATAATTAAATCTACTACTAAATGAAAATGAGAAAATAAATATGCAATGGATTGTTTTTGTATTTTTGTGATGCAAGTGTTGATGGAGATAATGTAAATTCGAATTGGAGATGCAAGTAAAGTAAAGTGCAAGTAAAGTAAATTGCAGCAAAGTAACTAGAGTGTTTTCTTATAATTAAAATAGGACCGGGGTTCATGGTTTCACACTTGCATTCTCTCAAATAAAGTGGTAGACGGTGGACATAAAGAATTACATGTGATATTACAATAACATGTTTAACATTGAGTACTTTCATATGGGCATCACGTCCTAGCATAGAGATCTCTACGGTCATATTGATCCCTCTTACACTCCACCAAGATGCGAAATAAATCATAACACCTCGATAATTAAGGAAAAACCAGAGTATAGCTTTAAGCAATGTGACATGAAGTTGAAGTAAGAACTTGCTAGATCTAGTCATGGAGATTGATTAGTGTCACTTAAAATCCCCGGTAACAAGGTACTCCTTTTTATCCCTAGTGAGGTAACTAAGAAAGGTTTAACAAAACCTAAGTGGATCGCTAAACTTCTGTCACTTTCACAGCACTAGCCACCCCCCGTTACTCCAACTAATGCACCCATCACCCCACACACGCTCTCAAGAAATAGATTGATCAAAGCTAGCAAATAAGAACGTGGTACATAAGATACATCTACTCAAATAACTCAAGAGAAATAATTGCAATCTCAGATTCAATAACTCATAGAAAAGATCCACCACATAGGAATTACAACGGTGCCCGTAATCATGTGAGGCAGCTCATACAGATCTAATTAGTGAAGCACATAGAGAGAGAGATACAAGTTCTACTTCCACAAACCCATAGCTCTGGGGTGGAGTACTCCCTCTTCATGGAGATGTCGATGGAGATGACGTTGGAGGGGTAGGCGATCACACCGGTGGCGCCCCGCCGGAGTTTTCCCCTCCAATCTGGAACTCCAGTTCTCTGTTTTGGTGTTTCGGCGGCGCTCCTCTCCGTGAGGGTACGGGGGACCCTTTTTATAGTCGGTTTTAGGTCAAGACGGAGTCGGTAAGTCGAAGATGGAAGGAATTGGGGCCACAGGGGCCAAAAGGGGGCCTCTCATGCGGCCAAGGAATCTGGCCGCATGGAGGGTTCTCTTTTGGGCCTCCTTGCCCAATTCTCGTGGATCCTTTGCCTACAAGTCTTCTCCTTCCAAGAAAATCATCCCCGCAGATTTTCAGGTGATTTCGCGGAAGTTTGCCCCCTGAAACGTCAAAAATATAGAAAACGGGATTTCTGACAGGCAGGGTTAATTCCATAAAAGTTGGGGGACTTTGTAATTTAACCCCAAAATACTATAAAACATTGAATTATACCCTTATATGATGCAATATGTAATAGAAAACCATGTGAAAATATGCAAAATTCATCTATGCATTTTACATGCATCAGGGGCCTATCTCGGACATACCATCATGCACCTCCGACGACGACGAGGAGGTCACCGACGAGTTCGGCAATGACGATGACCCGGAGGAGGTCACCGACGAGTTCCCCAACGACGACGAGGAGTAGTGTTCGTCTGGTTTCTGTTTTTAATCAAAGAATTTGTATTCCGGCGAACTACGGCGCGCTAGCGCGTCTGTTTTCTATTTTTAATAAAACAAGTTGTCGCACCGGCGCTCGCGCCCATATTGCACGCAATCATGCATCTTGGATAGATAAAAAAGGCAATACATAATGGCAAGAGTGGATCTAAACCTAAACAGAGAGCATAGATCTACATAATGGCAACACTGGATCTGATCTGCCAGTCATACTCCTGCCTAGGCCTATAGTACTCCGACTTGTAGTCGTCGTAGTCTCCGCCGTTGTCGTCACTATCATCGGACGGTGCTCTGGACTCACTCGGAGGATCACGACGTCGGGACTGGGCGTGAGGGTAGCGCAGTTTTGGTTATCGCCGGTCCTGATGTAGTTCATGACGCTCTGAAGAGTCCGTCCGCGGTCCCACCACAGCTGACGACCGGCCTCGTTGAAGTTCGAAGGAGGCGGGCCGTTCTCCTCGTACCTGGCGAGCGCACTCTCACGCCGATTAATGAAGAAGGCGTCCCAAGTAGGGCGGTAGTAAGGATTCCGACTGGGATTGATACTACGTATATATCTGTCTGCCTTGTATGCGACGAAACTATGTATATGCATGGATCAACTGGTCTGATGTGCACTTATTATAAATTTAACAAGAGAAAACAAGAAGGAAACAAGAGAAAACAAAATAATACAATAGAAAACATAAAGGAAAACAATAGAAAACAAAATAAAACAAGAGAAAACATAAAGGAAAACAATAGCAAACATAAAGGAAACAATAGAAAACAAAATAAAACAAGAGAAAACAAAAAAGAAACAATAGAAAACAAAATAAAACAATAGAAAACATAAAGGAAAACAATAGAAAACATAAAGGAAACAATAGAAAACAAAATAAAACAAGAGAAGACAAAAAGGAAACAAGAGAAAACAAAATAAAATAATAGAAAACATAAAGAAAAACAATAGAAAACATAAAGAAAACAATAAAAAACAAAATAAAAGAAAAAAGGTAACAACAGAAAACAAAATAAAACAATAGAAAACATAAAGGAAAACAATAGAAAACATAAAGGAAAACAATAAAAACATAAAGGAAACGAAATATGGAAACCACCTTATCAGTCATCCAATTGAGTTTTAAAACATCAGAAGTGAGTTGAATTTATCTTTCAATTTTTATATAATTTGCAATTTTCAGAATTTATTAAATTATTTGATATTTTCTCCATTTCTTAAATTAATTAATTCGAAATGCAAATAATTCAAAATTTTAAATTTCACCAAATATGTTGGAAATGAATATATTCAGTTACTTTATAATTATCTGATTGTTATTTAATGTTTTATAGGAGTTTTGGAAAAACAGAAAGAAACAAATTTCAAATATAAAAATAATTAAAAATAGGGCATTCGTCCCAGTTTTTGCAAACAACCGGGACGGATGCCCCCCAACGCGCGCGTTACACGCGCGCGTTACATTATACCCTTATATGATGCAATATGTAATAGAAAACCATGTGAAAATATGCAAAATTCATCTATGCATTTTACATGCATCAGGGGCCTATCTCGGACATACCATCATGCACCTCCGACGACGACGAGGAGGTCACCGACGAGTTCGGCAATGACGATGACCCGGAGGAGGTCACCGACGAGTTCCCCAACGACGACGAGGAGTAGTGTTCGTCTGGTTTCTGTTTTTAATCAAAGAATTTGTATTCCGGCGAACTACGGCGCGCTAGCGCGTCTGTTTTCTATTTTTAATAAAACAAGTTGTCGCACCGGCGCTCGCGCCCATATTGCACGCAATCATGCATCTTGGATAGATAAAAAAGGCAATACATAATGGCAAGAGTGGATGTAAACCTAAACAGAGAGCATAGATCTACATAATGGCAACACTGGATCTGATCTACCAGTCATACTCCTGCCTAGGCCTATAGTACTCCGACTCGTAGTCGTCGTAGTCTCCGCCGTTGTCGTCACTATCATCGGACGGTGCTCTGGACTCACTCGGAGGATCACGACGTCGGGACTGGGCGTGAGGGTAGCGCAGTTTTGGTTATCGCCGGTCCTGATGTAGTTCATGACGATCTGAAGAGTCCGTCCGCGGTCCCACCACAGCTGACGACCGGCCTCGTTGAAGTTCGAAGGAGGCGGGCCGTTCTCCTCGTACCTGGCGAGCGCACTCTCACGCCGATTAATGAAGAAGGCGTCCCAAGTAGGGCGGTAGTAAGGATTCCGACTGGGATTGATACTACGTATATATCTGTCTGCCTTGTATGCGACGAAACTATGTATATGCATGGATCAACTGGTCTGATGTGCACTTATTATAAATTTAACAAGAGAAAACAAGAAGGAAACAAGAGAAAACAAAATAAAACAATAAAAAACATAAAGGAAAACAATAGAAAAAAAAATAAAACAAGAGAAAACATAAAGGAATACAATAGCAAACATAAAGGCAACAATAGAAAACAAAATAAAACAAGAAAAAACAAAAAAGAAACAAGAGAAAACAAAATAAAACATAAAGGAAAACAATAGAAAACATAAAGGAAACAATAGAAAACAAAATAAGAGAGAACAAAAAGGAAACAAGAGAAAACAAAATAAAACATAAACAAAACAATAGAAAACATAAAGAAAACAATAAAAAACAAAATAAAACAAAAAAAAAGGTAACAACAGAAAACAAAATAAAATAATAGAAAATATAAAGGAAAACAATAGAAAACATAAAGGAAAACAATAAAAACATAAAGGAAACGAAATATGGAAACCACCTTATCAGTCATCCAATTGAGTTTTAAAACATCAGAAGTGAGTTGAATTTATCTTTCAGTTTTTATATAATTTGCAATTTTCAGAATTTATTAAATTATTTGATATTTTCTCCATTTCTTAAATTAATTAATTCGAAATGCAAATAATTCAAAATTTTAAACTTCACCAAATATGTTGGAAATGAATATATTCAGTTACTTTATAATTATCTGATTGTTATTTAATGTTTTATAGGAGTTTTGGAAAAACAGAAAGAAACAAATTTCAAATATAAAAATAATTAAAAATAGGGCATTCGTCCCAGTTTTTGCAAACAACCGGGACGGATGCCCCCCAACGCGCGCGTTACACGTGCCCCATCCGCCCGCTGCGAAAAAAAGTGTGAGGCATCCGTTCCAGTTCGTTGCAACAACCGGGACGGAAGACCCTTTCATCCCGGTTGTTGCTACGAACCGGGACGGATGCCCCTCCCTATATATATGCGTCGTCTCCCTCCCCCAAAATCATAACTGCCCGCGCAGGATTTGGATCGCGAAGCTGCCGCCAGGCTGCCCGTATGTCTCCCGCGCCCGCGCCATTCGCCGTCGTCGACCCGTGCAGGAGCTCGCCGTCGACCACGCCCGTGCCCGTCCGCCCGCGAATTGCGCCCACGCCGCGCCCGCCCGCGACCTTCGCCCACGCCGCGCCTGCGTCGTGGACGCGCTCGCTGCCGCGCCAACGCCGGCCCGCGCCCGTGGACGAGCTCTCCGCTCGCCCATCACCCCTCGCTGTCGATCGTCTCCGATCGCTCCCTGTAGGGAAGAAACAGAGATTTTTTTTGTTTAATGCTTTTGTTTTTAGAATTTTTTTACGGTGAGAAACGTTAGAATTTAGTGTTAGAAATTTTAGTGTTAGAAAAATTAGAAATGTTAGTGTTAGAGAAATTTTAGTGTTAGAAAAATTAGAAATTTTAGTGTTAGAGAAATTTTTACTAAGTTAGTGTTCGAAAATTTGACTTAGAAATTTAGTGTTAGACATTGTTACTTAGAAATCTAGTGTTGCAATTTGTTTCTTAGAAATTTAGTCTTAGAAGTTAGTGTTAGGAATTTTTACTTAGGAATTTTTAGTGTTAGGAATTTTTAGTGTTAGGAATTTCACTTAAGAATTTTTAGAAAATTTCACTAAGTTAGTGTTAGAAAATTTCACTAAGATAGAAAAATTTCACTAAGTTAGAAAATTTCACTAAGTTAGAAAATTTCACTAAGTTATAATTTTTTTACTTAGTGTTAGAAATTTGGAACTGTTATGAGGCACACAGACCGATGACCATCTTGTTCCTGTTAAGACGTACTACATGCGGTGGTGATCTAGGGAAAGGAACGAATGCGAGGGTTTCTGGATTTCTTTCGAACTAAATAATGTCAAATATGTAATATGGTTCGTGATATCCGGATGAAGTTGAACCCTTTAGGGCACATTCGTAATGGTGACATTCCTCTGAAATCCCTTCCGGGGTTATGAAGAATGTCCCCATTATGTATGTGTACAAAAGGGTCTAGTTTTTTCTGGATTTCATTGTTACATATATGATTTTGTTTAGTTTCAGAGAACTCCAGAAACCCTTTCTTCCCCCGCATCGCCATCACGTGTACTTACCTCGTAACAAACACAAAATGTGAAGGTCCAACTTCACATCAAGGCCCGATGATCATCTTGTTCCTGTTAGAGGTACTACAGGCGGTGGTGATCCGGGGAAAGGATGAAGATGAGGGTTTCTGGATTTCTTTCAAACTAAATAATGTCACATATGTAATATGGTTCGTGAGATCCGGATGAAGTTGAACCCTTTAGTGCACATTCGTAATGGTGACATTCCTCAAAATCCCTTCCGGGGTTATGAAGTATGTCCCCATTATGTATGTGTACAAAAGGGTCTAGTTTTTTCTAGATTTCACTATTACA
Organism: Alopecurus myosuroides; assembly: GCA_028641055.1. Taxonomy (NCBI): domain Eukaryota; kingdom Viridiplantae; phylum Streptophyta; class Magnoliopsida; order Poales; family Poaceae; genus Alopecurus; species Alopecurus myosuroides. Next base: position 358,938,262 of record CM054060.1, on the reverse strand, counting down.
TATATGATTTTGTTTAGTTTCAGAGAACTCCAGAAACCCTTCCTCCCCCTGCATCTCCATCACGTGTACTTACCTCGTAACAAGCACAAAATGTGAAGGTCCAACTTCACATCAAGGCCCGATGACCATCTTGTTCCTGTTAAGAGGTACTGCGGGCGGTGGTGATCCGGGTAAAGGATGAAGATGAGGGTTTCTGGATTTCTTTGGAACTAAATAACGTCACATATGTAATATGGTTCGTGAGATCCGGATGAAGTTGAACCCTTTAGTGCACATTCGTAATGGTGACATTCCTTAGAAATCCCGTCCGGGGTTATGAACAATGTCGTCGTTATGGATGTGCACAAAAGGGTCTAACTTTGTTCGGATCTCACTATATTACATATATGATTTTGTTCAGTATCAAAGATGTCCAGAAACCATTCCTTCCCCGCATCGCCATCACGTGTACTACCTCATAGCAAGCACAAAATGTGAAGGTCCAACTTCACATCAACGCCTAGTAAGTTGTATGACTAGCAGATCAGATCCACTCTTTCCTAGTAAACTTGTGACTCGAACGGGGCATAACAACATTCCAGATTATCCAGTCATGTGTGAAAACATTGCAGATTACTCCCTCTTCTTCTTGAGGGAGTGATCTGCAATGTTTTCACACATGATATGGATAATCTGGGATGCTACAACTATTATGTCCCGTTCGAGTCGCAACTTTACTCGGCAAGACTCGATCTGATCTGCTAGTCATACTCCTTACTAAAGTTCAGAAACCCTTGTTCCTGTTAAGAGGTACTACAGGCGGTGGTGATCCGGGGAAAGGATGAAGCTGAGGGTTTCGGTTGGAACTAAGGAACATCGCATATGTAATATTATGTATGTGATTTTGTTTAGTTTCAACGAAGTTCAGAAACCCTTATGTTCATCCTTCTCCGGATCGCCATCACGTATACTACCTCGTAACAAGCACAAGATATGAGAAGGGACAATTTGATCCTTTGTGTTTAACTTTCATCTTATTAATGTCATATTTCTCCATTTACTATTTTTTACTAAGTTAGAAACACTAAGGTATTTTACTTAATTATGAATATTTACTTAGTCCGGATCTGTTTTTAGCTTATGTCTCTGTTGGACCCACCGGGCGATGTTCGGGACTAGGCCCCGCCGGGCTGGCATTGGGAGGTCCTTACTACCGGGACATGCGGCTTGGTGAGAAATCCGGGTGACGTGGTCGACCCGGATATTCTTTGGTGGCCATCGCGTGGGTCACGGTCGGTGCGGAGAGAGCCGACCCCTGAGGAAGTGGTACATCAGCGTATCAGGGAGGAGGACGAGTACGTCCGTCTCTACATGTACTTGCTCGATACGGAGTATAGCAGCGCATGGTCAATTATTCGGAGGGTTTCTTACCACGTGAGCTATGACCCTGTGAGGGTTCCTTACCTATGGATGCGTAGCACCCGCGACTCAGCACCCCGCGGCTTAGGACCCGATCGGAGTTAATTAGTTTGAGAGATGTCATGAATATGTATAAGTGATATTATTCGATCGTGATCTATTAGGGTTAAATAAAATGAACCCGAGCTATGTAACTCTTGGTGTGTATTGATACGTTTAAATATTTCATCAATGTTTTTTTTATAATTGAAATGAGGATCTGGAACATATTGATACTTTTTTTTCTAACTTGTTTAGGTATAAGTACCATTAGCTATTATCTATAAGAAATTTTGATGAAATGGATCTGGAACATATAATTACTCTTTTTTTCTAATTTAGGGAATTTTGACTTAGGGAATTTTGTGTATTTTCAGAAAAGTATGGAGCGAAGAGACGAAGATGCGGAAAACTTTCTCGCGGGTTTAATCCGCGGGCCCGAGGGAGAGACCGATGTGAGCCAGTGAATGAACGACTCCGGTGAGGGAGATCCGGAGCTCACCTGAGGAGACGTCTCTGCTGAGGGAGAAACCGACGGCTCCGGTGGAGCCGTACAAATTACAAACACCGGCTCCGAGGTGCATATAGATATGTTAATTAATGAAGCATCCGTTGTCTATATACATGTATTAACAGTCTTTATATTTTTAGCCATCCGGTTCAAGCATATCAACCGGCAAAAAGACTAAACGAGACGCGACAAAGAAGTTGAAAGATACAGAAAGATATAGAATCGAAACGATCGCAGCAGATGGCGCACCCAAGCTTCCCGCTGATGTTGCCCAAAATTTTGTGAATCAATGCGGAGTGCTAGTTTGGGATCACATCCCGATCACTGTTCAAGAGTGGAATGAGCCAAAAGATCCATGGAGACAAGGAATTTCATTTGTCAGCAAAAAAGCCAAAGATCATCTTTTCAAAAAGATCATGTGTAATTTCACCTTATCCTTGCCGGAGGTGGACGAGAATGAGGCGGATGAGAATGAGGAGGTAGATGGTGAAGCCGATGTTACTAAAAAGAAACTTGAGTTACTGGAAAAGGTCAAGGCGTGGACTCTGAAAAAGATGGCCGAGCAATTCAAAAACTGGAAGAAAAGATTGAACCTTGACTTTGTTAAGAAGGGCAAGACTCCAGATTTCACTCAAGGGTATGAGAAAATAAAACCCTTATGGGCAGAGTTTGTGAAGTACAAACTGTTAGAGAATGCAACGGAAAGGTAAAAAACAAATCAGGAAAACACCGCCAAAAAGGTATATCACCTTATTATGGGGCAAGCTGGCTACAAGGGTTCCATGCCCCAGTGGGAGAAATGGGAGAACGACCTGCTTGAGAAGGGGATCACTCCCGAGCCATTCTTGTGGGTCGAGCGGACGAGGTCATGGTTCTACGGGCATGGGGGCAAGTTGGACGCCGAAGGAAAAGCAATCTATAACCTAAAGCATAAAGAGAATCCTCTACCCATAGAAGATCTGAGAAGCGCAATAAATGATGTTAAAGAGGGGAGGTTCGTGCCAGATAGAGAGAACGACGAGCTCACACGCGCCCTCGTGAATAAGGAACACGTAGGGCGTACACGAGGCACAAAAGGAAATCCTCCATGGAGTATTGGGTTCGACGACAGCAAAAAGAAATACCCCGATAGAAGCCGTCAACGTAAAAAAGACGCGGAGGCAGCTGAAGTAGAGAGCCAAGCAAACTGGAGGCGTCAACTTGAAGAACAGATAAAGCGGACACAGGATGTAGCAATGAAGCAGCAGGAGCAAATTAACACACTTAGCCAGCAGCTAGTGTCTACCGGCGTACCACACATGGTAGAAGGTGAAGTCGATGCTACCGGCGCCGCACATTCTCATCGGAAAAGTAGCGTTGCGTCCACGCAGCTCCCGGGTGATGATGCACCGCCGATGATGCACCCGGTGGATGATATCACGGAGATGACAACCTGTGAGCTCCACGTGAAGGTCGTTAATATAACCATCAAGGCGGCGGTCGGCTATGTCTTACCAATTGGCAACGAACCAACTCACCATAGTCTTCTGGTTCAACGGGGCTACGCTGTTACTGGGGTCGATGAAGTTGTCAACGGATTCGAGCGGGTGAAGCTTGAATTCCCTAAAGGTGAAGACAGAGAGGTGACTGAACTCGGAGAAGCCAAGAAGTTGACCGTTCTATGGCTAAAGGAATGTATTGTGCTTCCAAATCAGACGGCAAGGCCATCGACTCCTCACCATTCTCCAGCGCAACAGTCTCCAGCGCAACAGTCTCCGGCATGCGTGCCGTCTCCAGCGCGGTCACCTACGCCGTGCACGTCTCCAGCGCGGTCGCCTACGCTGCCGCGTCAGCCTTCTCCGCCCACTAAGTTTCTGCCGAAACGTAAAAGATCACCCAAACGTCAACGGTCACCCCTCCCGAAGGTACCAAAGGAGTTACCCAAGTTACCTTACGACTATACTCATGAGCAAACCCAGAAAATCGCAAGGGACGAATACAAGGCGTGGAAATCGAAGCGGAAGGAGCAGAAAAATGCAGATTTCCCTTAGACCAAAGAAGATGTAGAACGAGCGTGGAAAATGGTGAAGACTCTTCATCAACCCGAGCCGAGTTTGTCATCTGACTATGACCGCTCTATTCTGAAGTCACACCAGGAAATGGTGCGGTCGACAAAGAGTAGTAGCGCAAGCGCGAAAAGGGGGAAATCAGTTGCCCAGCTCGGAGAGCAAAAAAACAAACCATCTCCCCGCTCAAAGTGATTTCCAATACCCAGGTGGGGCCAAGCACTAATGCTGACGAGCAAATTGATCCGGAGTTTATAGAACTTTACGGAGAAAGGGCAGCTGTTGCGGGTTTGTCCATTGCTGAGTATATACAAACAATAGACTACTTCCCTGAAGCTGAATGTGCGTACAAATACCAGCACGGGAATCCTCTCGTCAAACCCGAGGAGGTAAAGGATCTACCAACCAAAATGCGAAGAGTGCATAGTTGGTATATGGAAGCCGCTCAGAAATCTCAGGACTAGATATGTCTCGCAGTTAGAGACGAGCACTACGGGTATGGAGATGGAATGGTTCTGATTCAATTTTCTGAATTGTTTCAGTTATTCCAGCAACAGGCTCTCGACAAATCTATCGTTAGTGCCTATTGTCTGTAAGTACTTATTTCTCTAATTAAGTCTCTAGCTAGCTCACCTCGTTCATTGCATATTCATATATATATATATATATATATATATATATATATATATATATATATATATATATATATATATATATATATAGTACACTCATTATATTATAATTGCAGAATGAAGATTCTCGAATGCAAAAGAGGTAAAATCTACGATATTGGGTTCATTGACCCACATTTTGTTAATCATAAGACTCTTGAGCTATCTCGCAAGGATACAGAAGATAATATTCTGAGGGTAATAAGGTTTCAACAACACCGACAGGAAATACTATTTCCTTATAACTTCGCGTGAGTGTTACCGTGTTGTACACATTCTGTTTTCCTTACTCGATGTTCAGTGTATAATTGATGAGTTCTGCGTGCACAGCTTCCACTATATTCTGTTAATCTTCCAAGTTGACAAAGGAAAAATAATGGTAATAGACCCAAAACGTAAACCCCTAGCGATGTGGGCACCCATGCAGGAAATGATTCAGCGATAATTTCAATCTTTATTAATTTCAGTCTTTATATATGGCACTATATCGACTACTTTGTTTCATTCTCGGACATCAAGTAATTACTAACTCTTTTTATTCTTTTTCTTTCCCGAGCAGCGTTTGGAAGAGGTTCACAAAAAACTCCAGGGGTGAATGGAAATCAGAGTTTACATTTGATATTGTGAAAGTAAGTACTACTATCTATATCCACGCATCTCCTTGATTCTAGTGTTGATACCATTATCATGGCTGGTTGATTATTATTTTGATTGAAACCATGTTCTCGTAAAATGCTTGCAACAGGGAGACGGGAATCACTTGTGTGGATACTGCGTCTGCGAGTTCATTCGTCAGACGACCTGTCCCAAGGGCAGAGATTTAAACCACCTTCAGGTACGTCAGTCGTCAATTTTTCTTATTACCATCTATTTTAGTTACTTAGTTTCATTAATATATATTGACCACTCTTCTTTATATTAGATCAAACGGCTCCGGGACGGTCTTCTACCAAGGGACCGCATACGAGCAATTCAGGAGGAAATTGCGGGCTTCTTAGATGCAGAGGTCCTAAATGTAAATGGAGAGTACTCTAGCGCCGGTTGGAACTGAATTTGATTTTGTAATTCATTCCATCGGTCATGTAATATGCTAGATATATTTAGCTTCTTTAATATAAGTGTTCCTTCTTTTGCTATATATATGTATTACTTATTCACTCGTGGGATCCGGGAGGTCCAGGGAGGGGCCACCGAGGCTTCTCTCTTCTCGTGGGATCCGGGAGGTCCAGGGAAGGGCCACCGGGCTCCTCTCTTCCCCTGGGATCCGGGAGGTCCGAGGAGGGGCCACCAAGACTCCTTATCAGTGTATGGTGACAGGGGTATCATAAAATCGAATTGATCGCAAAACATAAAATAAAAAGGAAAACAATAAATAGAAAAAAAAACTCTGCCGCGGCAGAGAAAATTGCAAAAGTGCTGCCGCGGCAGAGTAGTCGTTCATCCCGGTTCGTGTTAAGAACCGGGACGAATGCCCCTGGCCAGGTTCGCCACGTGGTCAACCCCATTTGTACCGGGACCAATGGGTGAGGGCCATTTGTCCCGGCTGTCCCATCCCGGTTGCACAACCGGGACAAATGGGGCTTACCAACCGGGACCAATGCTCATGTTTCCACTAGTGTACCCTCATGAAGGAATTTTAGAATATGCCATCTTCGTATCAAGGTTATGGAATCAACTGAACATCTTAACGGCGAGATTGAATACTCGGATCGAATCAGAGTTCACACCGCTCGTCCTCAACAAATAGAATACGAAGCGTGGGTCACGGTTCGAACGACAGAAGAACACTCTCGTTAATTGAACATTAGGAGTTCACCCAGTTCGGTGCGATTGGCCGCGTGTTCTACTGACTGAGTTGAGAGCGCACTGGGAGCTAGTTGAGCAAGATGGATTGCGTACGTCATGCAGTTATTGCGATAGCCACGAAACAGTCTTAACACAGCCAGTGCACCCAGCCGGCCGGTCGATCCTTACACATGCACGCATGCAGCTAGACCACCACAAAGAAGATAATGCTTCAAGTCTCCCCTATCCGGTCTAGCTAGCTAAGTATATATAATTAATTGTCCAACGAGCAAGTGTGTTCACGTACTCTAACAATCCAACTGAAAGACATTCCTTTACAGAAAACGAGAACACGTCTTGCACTAATTCTCATTGCATTCTACGTTTCTTTTACGAATTACTAAAGCAAAGAAAGTATATGTTTGAACTTTGAACTGCGGTTCCTCCGTTTCTTTCGTAATATACCCCCATTATTCCTCACATATTAATAAATCCAACTCTATGGACTCATGGACTCCATCTTGTAGAAGGATAAGATTGACAGAATATGTTGGATGTACTATTAAGCCTCATGGGCGAGTATATATTGGGGTACAAACTTGGAGGGCAAGAAGCCTCGTAGAGATAGAGTAGGAGATTGAATACAAATCCTAAACTACCAAAGATACGTACACCTAATATATCTCTAACATCCCCCCGCAGTCGTAGCGGTAGCGTTGCGAACAACAGGAGCGTCGCGGACGGTCAGACTGGAGAGAAACCGAAATAGAATCCAGTGGGCTGACGTCATGGACGGTGTCACGGCGCTGGAGCTTGGACCATAGAGGAAGCTGATGAGAGCTCAAGGCGAGATGATAGCCCTTAGTGCCGACGTCGAGGTAGCCGAGAGCGTAGGGTGGTGTAGCCGTGGTCGAGGTAGCCGTGCGAGGATTGCCGAGGTCGATGTCGAGTGGGGGTAGCCGGTGTCGAGGTAGTCGCCGTGTAGCCGCGGGGCGCAAGGAGACGCCAAGTTAGACATAGGCGCAGTGGTGTTGAAGTAGTGGTGCGCTGGGAAGAAGACGGTAGGGACGAGGCGTCGTGCCGGGTTTGCCAAGCCCGTGGACGCGTCGTGGACGAAGGCACGCGCCAGTGTTGCCAGCACCGGGCATGCGTAGAAGGACGAAGTCGATGTTGACGAGGCGTCGCACCAGGCTTGCCAAACCCGAGGACACATCGTGGACGAAGGCTCGACGACGGTTGCAGCGCCAGTCGGCGTGGGGGTAGAAGGTGCCGATGTCAACCACGGTTGTCGGAGCAGAGGAAGTGGTCGAGGAAGATGACGGCGATGCGTAGAAGGACGAAGTCGATGTTGACGAGGCGTCGCACCAGGCTTGCCGGGCCCGGGGACACGTCGTGGACGAAGGCTCGACGACGGTTGCAGCGCCAGTCGGCGTGGGGGAGAAGGTGCCGATGTCAACCACGGTTGTCGGAGCAGAGGAAGAGGTGGACGGCGATGTAGTCGGCGGAACCAAAGGCAGCCCGTGGGGGGGCCATGTCGGTTGCCATTAGAAGCGACACGGCGGCGGTAGCCCGCGAAGGGCCACGGCGGTCACGTGTAGAAGCGCGGCGGCGATGCTCGTAGTAGGCGAGGAAGAACCCAACAACTCGAAAAAGACCACGCGCGGATGGTGGCGTTCCCGCGCCTAGGGAGGCAGCGCGGCGCATACCACGAAGAGGTCAACGCGCGGGGACGGCGGAGTGGACCGCACGTCGTGGTGCTACGGCTCGAAGAGCGACGCAGCGGCGACGTGTGTGTCGGGGCGACGGCGGGAAGACCTCGGGGCGGCGACCTGGACCGCGTATGCTGCGACGCTATAGCCCGAAGGGGTGACGCAGCGGCAGCACGCCGTCAGGGCAACCGCGGGAACGGCCTCGTGGCGGCGGGCACCGCGTGCTGTGGCACTACGTACGGCCCGAAGGGACGACGCAGCGGCAGCGCACCACCAGTGAACCGCTGGAACAGCTCGGGGCGACGGCGGGGACGGTGTGATGCAGCGCTACGGCCCGGAGGAGCGACGCAGCGGCGACGCGCGGGGTGATGCAGCCGCGGTGAGAACCACGGGGCGGCGGCGCTACGGCCCGATGGGGCGACGCAGCGGCAGCCCGTTTGCTCGATCGGTGATAGACGCACACTCAGGGACGGTCTTCACGGGAACCTGCGGAGGCGCATGCAGACGACTGTACGGGTCGGCCGCACAGCCTGGATGGAACGGATCGCGGGCGGGCGGGTGATCAATCCGCTTGCTCGCGAGGTGGAGGATGTGCCGCTCAGCACGATGATAATGACGTAAGGTTGGGTAGTGGAGGCCGAGCGGCGAACGCAGCGCCGTGCCTGAGCGGCCAAAGCAGCTCCGTGCGTGAGGCAGCCACGGTGAAGGCGGGGTAGTGGAGGAGTCCCGATCGGAGCAGGAGCGATGACGACCGACACAAAGCGACGGGCGGGTAGACGCGCGGAACGCGGCCGTTAAGGCCGCCGCATCGCGCGAAGCCGCCGAGGCGGCGAAGTGGCCACATGGACAATGGCCATTACGGCCGCCGCGTGGCGTGTGACTCCGCCGTGTCGGTGAAGAGGCCGGTAGTCGCGCCGGCGTCGGTGTAGAGGCGCGTGAGGATCGACGGTGGCGGCGGGCGACGCAAACCGATCTTGAATCGGAAAACCAAAAAAGAAAACGCCGGCCAAGCGACCGGCGGAGAGAAAGACGCTCTAGAGCAGCCGATCCACGGGACCGGCGGACGAACCCTAGGTACGGGCGGCGCAGCCCCCAGCGACGATCATAGATCCGTCCCGGGGGCGGCGCGAGGCAACGACGGCAGCGGCGGCGGCTAGGGTTAGATCGTATTTAGGGTGATACCATGTAGAAGGATAAGATTGGCAGAATATGTTGGATGTATTATTGAGCCTCATGAGCGAGTATATATTGGGGTACAAACTTGGATGGCAAGAAGCCTCGTAGAGATAGAGTAGGAGATTGAATACAAATCCTAAACTACCAAAGATACGTACACCTAATATATCTCTAACACATCACCTTTATTCGTTTGAGTTGAGTCGGATCTATACTTCTTATAAAGCAAAACCCCACTAACATGTATTAATTATTTTTCTATCTCAACATGCAAGCTATCCACATCATCTATCCTCCTAACCAATCAATTTTCCATGTCATCTTCACTAATATCTATTAATCACTACATGCAAATTACACATCACTTATTTCTTTAACCATCCAATTATGTACATTAATAATTTAAAATATGTATATAGTACAAACAATTTTATTTTGCATATTCATTTGGAAAAAAATGTATCACATCTCTTATAATTTTTTGTTTACACATGATCCATTTCTAACCATCCAATTATTCATATTAATAATTTAAAATATATACTATGATCAATTGTAATTTCTAAAGCGATCCCCGCAGCAACGCACGGGGTATCCTTCTAGTAATTACTAACAACGATGTTCTATGATGTTTATAACATGGTTATGATGCATGCAAAACAAATTAATTATCAAATTATAATTATTAGTATCACTAGGGTTTTAATATAGGCTAATATGAAGATTAATAGGTTTTCTGTTACAAAGTTGCACAAATAAATTTTCCAACGCTTCTACTGGATAGAGGACATCAAAACAAAACAATTGCAATTGATTTCACCTAAAAAGGATTTATAGATTAAAAGTTATGCCCAAAATAGTGAGTAACATAGATCTACAAATAACATGTGAGTGCACGTTCCAAAATTCAAATTTAAAACCCCACTAACATGCATTAATTATTTTTCTATCTCAACATGCAAGCTATCCACATCATCTATCCTCCTAACCAATCAATTTTCCATGTCATCTTCACTAATATCTATTAATCACTACATGCAAATTACACATCACTTATTTCTTTAACCATCCAATTATGTACATTTATAATTTAAAATATGTATATAGTACAAACAATTTTATTTTGCATATTCATTTGGAAAAAATGTATCACATCTCTTATAAATTTTTGTTTACACGTGATCCATTTCTAACCATCCAATTATTCGTATTAGTAATTTAAAATATATACTATGATCAATTGTAATTTCTAAAGCGAGTCCCGCAGCAACGCGCGGGGTATCCTTCTAGTTACCACAAATGTAGATAGCCAACTCATTGCGTATATAGCCAGCCCGGCCATGGTTTGAGGTCAGGTGCGGCCTGCGGGTACCTTTATGCTTTCAAGTGCGGGTCTATATAGTAGCTACGGTCATTAGCCTCAGCAGTCCTCAGGTACAACAAGATGAGCAGGTCCAATTTAGTGCAGCTCCAGGTCCTCCTCATGGTCGCCATTACCACTATAGTGCCGGCAGCGGAATGGGCCGTCGCCAGCCCCCCACCGGACCCCGTGCAGTGCTCGTCCGGCGGTGGCACGACCGACTGCACCGTATCGAGCGCGTACGGCGTGTTCCCAGACCGGTCGACGTGCCGCGCGGCGGCCGTAGTCTACCCTTCCTCCGAGGAGGAGCTGGTGCGCGCGGTGGCGAACGCCACGGCCAGCAAGACCAAGATGAAGGTGACCACCAGGTACTCCCACAGCATGCCGCAGCTTGCCTGCCCCGGCGCCGGCGACGGCCACGGCCTCGCCATCAGCACCAGGTGGCTCAACCGCGTCGTCGCCGTGGACGCCTCGAGGATGGAGATGACGGTGGAGAGCGGCATCACGCTGCGGGAGCTCATCGCGGAGGCGGCCAAGGCCGGGCTCGCGCTGCCGTACGCTCCCTACTGGTGGGGGCTCACGGTGGGCGGCATGCTCGGCACGGGCGCGCACGGCAGCTCGCTCTGGGGGAAAGGCAGCGCCGTGCACGAGTATGTCGTCGGGATGCGCCTCGTAACGCCCGCTCCGGCCGTCGACGGCTACGCCAAGGTGCGGGTGCTCACGCTCGCCGATCCAGAGATGGACGCCGCCAAGGTCTCCCTCGGCGTCCTGGGTGTCATCTCTCAGGTAAGATGATCCATAGCCTTCGTACCTTACAAGAGTAGTCTATACCCAATTCGTACATAGTACGTGCGAAAGAACTATGGACATTTCTATCATTTAGCGATGGCTCTGTTACACTGTTTTAGCAGCATCCCTTAGCTAGTTTTTGGTTGCAACTCGGTACTAATACTCCTAATTAGCCACACTGCGTGCTACTGAGTAACTAAACATGAAGTCGCATCAACTGACAAGTTACAGTGAAGAAACCGAATGATTGCACGAGATGGAGAATATCTGACCCCACTAGCTGCAATGTTTATCTCGATGAGAGTATGTAGACATGCTCGATCCACCGACAGGGCTGGGTTCGGGAAAGCACTAGCTAATCGATCGATGATAGACTAGCTTGGAGTAGAAAACATGATTCGTGAAGTACAGAACATGCACCCCAGCAGGCAGTGTATAGCAATCACGACACTTTTTAGTTCCTTTGGCATTTTTATTTTTATTTACATGGACGCTTTTGGAACCAGTTAAATTCACAGCATGTGTTTTCTCTCCTTTTCTTCACATGCTGCCATGATGCAAAGCTTTCACCTTTTTGGAGTAATATTCTTTGTAACAAATATATAATTATAAATGAAAATATCGGTTGGGCAATATAATTAAGTTGTCCATGCAGAAAGCTGTGAGATGGAACAAATCATAAAATTTAAGGCATTAAAATGTTTTTTTTAATCCCGTGTAGGGATCTTGCACGTGTCTTTGCTTAGATCGTGCATATGGTGGTGTTTGTGTATTATTGGTGGCATCGTGGATGTTGTGTGTCGGTTGTATATTAACAGCAATGTGCTTTCCACCCTTAGACAGAAAAGTTGTGACAAGGATATGCATGATGTTTTGCAGGTGACTCTGGCGCTACAACCTCTGTTCAAGCGCTCGATGACGTTCACCGAACGGGACGACGATGACCTCGGGGAGCAGGTGGCCAAGTTTGGTTACGAGCACGAGTTCGCCGACATCGCCTGGTACCCAGGTCATGGCCGAGCGGTGTACCGCATGGACGACAGGCTGCCGATGAACGCTTCCGGTGACGGCATCCTGGACTTCATCGGTTTCCGAGCCACGTCGACCCTGCTGATCGGAGCTAACCGGCTGGCGGAGGAGCTCTCGGAGCGGGGCGACGATGGCAGCAGCAAGTGCCTAACGTCGAGAGTGACCCACGCGGCACTCTCGGCGGCCGGGTACGGCCTGACGCGGAGGAGCGGTAGGCTGTTCACCGGGTACCCGGTGGTGGGACCACAGCACCATATGCAGGCATCCGGCGGCTGTGTGACAGCGCCGGAGGACGCACTCCGGACGTCCTGCCCGTGGGACCCTCGCGTGAGAAGCTCCAGCTTCTTCCACCAAACCACCTTTAGCCTACCGGTAAGCCGCGCCAGGGCGTTCGTCGAGGAAGTCCAACGATTACGGGACCTGAATCCTAAATCTCTCTGCGGCGTCGAGCTCTACGACGGGATCCTCATGCGCTACGTCAAGGCGTCCACGGCGCACCTCGGCAAGCCGCCGATGCATGCGGAATCGGCGGACATGATGGACTTCGACATGACCTATTATCGAAGCCGCGACCCAGGGAGAGCGCGCCTCCACGAGGACGTGATGGAGGAGATCGAGCAGATGGGGATATTCAAGTACGGCGGGCTGCCGCACTGGGGCAAGAACCGCAACCTCGCCTTCGTCGGCGCCGCGCGCAAGTACCCGGGAATACGCCAATTCCGGCGTGTCAAGAATGCCTACGACCCGGATGGGCTCTTCTCCAGCGACTGGAGTGACATGATGCTTGGCGTTGGTGGCGGAACGCCGACCAAGGACGCGCCCGGGTGCGCGCTAGAAGGAATGTGCGTGTGCTCGCAGGACCAACACTGCGCACCAGAACAAGGCCATCTCTGCAAGCCTGGAAAGGTGTACAAGAACGCCAGGGTCTGCACCAAAGTGTAGTCCATCTATATCAATCTTTTTTTTTTTTTTTTTTTGAGATTTGTCCATCTATATCAATCTATACAAGATGGTAGATGGGGCTAGACGAACACACTGGAATGTGAAAGACGAGCACCTCACCAACTACTCCCTCCGTTCAACAATAGATGTATATCTAGATATAGATATATCTATACATATTTTAGTGTGTAGATACATCTATATATAGATATGTGGAAGTCATCTATTATTGAACGGAGGGAGTACCTAGGATTTACACAGACCCCCCTTGAGCAATCCTATTTAATAACATCTGTGAGTTCTGATGCGTTATAAACTGGAGTAGTTTATACTTTTTTTTAGTTTGAACAATGAGCACTGTGTATCCTTGCTATCAATATCTAATACATACTGGAAGGGAGCCCACTAGAGGAAATATAATACAGAGAGCCAACATCCATCTGAATATGGGAGGGCATTTTTTTCTTCGATGGTACGCCTAGCTTTTGTAGAAGGCAGAGTTATATCACGGGTGGAGAACAGGGCAGTAGCACCGGTTTGTAAGGGTCTTTGGACTCGGATACAAATCTGGTGCTACGTATCCGGGACTAAAAGCCCCACCCTTTAGAACCGGTCTGTCACCAACCGGTTCTAAAGGGCAGAGGACCTTTAGAACCGGTTGGTAACACCAACCGGTACTAAAGCTTTTTTTTTCTCTTTTTTTTTCCTTTTCTTTTCAGAGTTTCCGATTCCGTATTTAGGGTTTAGGGTTTAGGGCGTGTTCCGTATTTTCACGGTTTCCGTTTAGTCTTTCCGTTTCCGTGTGTCCGTGTTTCGTTTTTTACGAACACGGAATCGGAAAACACGTAATCGGAAATACGTATCCGGAAACACCGATTCCGTGTTTGCGGTTAAGTGTTTCCGATTCCGTGTTTGCGGTTAAATGTTGATGCACCAAATAAAAGTACATATATATATATACATGTAACACGAAGTAATCGACCGAGAATTATAGCTGTATACTTGCATAGAGAAGGGAGCTGGCTATTGGTTCATAGGATGGAAAAATTCTCCGTCTTCTGCTATGACTTGCGTGAGAAGAAATCCTGCCAATTCCTCTGCAATAGCCTTGCAACGGTCGATTGGTTTGAGCTGCGCCCGCTTTCGTGCCATCTTTAAAAGAAGTAGACGAAAACAATTAAGTTATGAACAAAACTAAACATAATTAATGGCAACATAAATAAAGTTGTGAAGATCCGGTTACGTACCTCTAGATTTCTGGAAGTACGGGATTTCTCATTGATCGTCCTGTGAATGAACTCGCAAACGTAGTATCCACAATAATCAGTTCCCTGTGGTTGTTGCGGGACTTTCTATATACGGAAACATAATTCAGTCAAATTAATAATAATCAAAAGAATGGTAATGGTATTGAAATCAGGGTACGTAGTACTACTTACTTTGTTAATCTGAAAGTGGAGCTTGTCTGCCCATGTACCGGGTTCTTCCTTGATGAACATTTGCCAAACCCTGGGCGACAAAAGAAAAATGAATAGAAGAGTTAATTATTACTTACTTGATATCAGGAAATGAACGAAAAAGAGGCCGATGAACGAAAGAGTCCGATATATATATACTTTTGAAGCATCTGACGCGCGCTCTTCCATGTGTCAGCGCCCCAGGTTAACGAGTCCCAGACTTCAACTTGTCCTTTATCTATTCTAATGATGAACAATATAAAGTGGGAACTGCGCAAGTATACACACGCAGTCATGCATACTCATCAATTACACTTAACATCAGGTAAGCAAAATGGGTCTACAAGACAGTAACACTCACTTGAATCCGTAGGGCCAAAGTATTTCTTTTTTGGTACTTTGTCGCTTCAAAAACCTTAGCAAATCATCCGGTGTATCCTTGTTGAACCTTTCTATTGTGTTTTGATGATACGAATACGGGTCAATGAACCCAAAGTCCCAGATTCCTGCCAGCCTGCATTCACGAATCTTTATTCTGCATAGTAGCGTACAAAAAGAATGTCGTGAGTGATAATTATACGGGCAATGAACGCGAGCTTAACTAAATAATTAAATTACACAAATAAATCACTTACAAACAGTAGCAGCTGAGGATAGACTTGTCGAGGGCACGTTGATTGTACATCTGGAAGAAATCATCGAACCCAAGCTCGACACCGTAATCTCCGAAGTAGTATTGATCCTGAACTTGAGCCATGATACATTCTCTCTTCTGCCTTGCGGCCTCCAAGTACCAATCGTGTAAACTCCATAGTTGGGTTGTTAGAGCAGTAGGATTTTCGACCAGAGGGTGCTCGGGCTTGTATGTATATACCACATCAACAATAGCGTAACCCACGTCGCCCATGCGTGGACCGGACACTGAAGCCTGGTCAGTTAACACCTTGAGCGGGGCAATTGACCGTGCTTCTTGTTGTCCGAGCTGGGGAACTTGTTTCCCGCATTTCGTCTGCTCCGCCTGCTTCATCTGTGCGGTGTGCTTCTTTTCAATGTACCGTTCATAGTCTGAAAGGGGCGGCGGTGGCGGCGGTGCAGGATAATATAAGTTGTCGATGGTGTTTTCCACTTTGGGATGTCCTTCAGAGTTTCCTTCCAGACGTCTGGAGGGGCCTTCAGGGGAAACCGTGCGAACCATGCGCTGGTTTTGGCTTTCACGACATTGGTTAGTTCCTCCTGAGTCATCAGGCCTGGTAACTGCGGGGGAGTCTCGACTTTCTTGGATTTCCTTGGTCTCTTCTTGGGAGGAGTCCCGTTTCTTCTGAATTGCAGCTTCCGCTTTGCCGTACCCGTAGTGGGCGCATCCGTCGGCTCACGGGAGTGCACGGGCGATGGACCCTCGGCCTCGGGCTCCCAATATTCGTTGTGGGGTGGACTTGGAGGTTCGTTGGGGGGTGGACTTGGAGGTCGTGCATTCTCTGTACGAAAGTGAAAAAACTATTAAAAATAAGCTTACATGTGGTGCAAAATTCAGTAATTGATGGATGTATGGTGCATTTGTACCTGGAGGAGTCGGTGGCCTTGGCGCCGAGTTAGGAAACACGATGTGTTTCTTATTCCACAAGATGATACCAAGCTCCATTTCTCCCAGTGTCTTCTCTCCTTCACCTCCAGGAATATGGAGCTCAATTGAATGGCATCCCGGCGTAATTGTTGACAACCCGACACGAGCATGGGATGCTGGAATCTGACCACCATGGTAGGTTGCTCCAGGTTGATTCGGTAAAGCATAGCCTGACGCCACCCTGAAGGATATGTTCCCCATTGGCATATCTATCTCACAGTTTGTCTTCTCCGTGATATCATCCACGGGGTAGTGAGGCGCCGACGGTTCGACTGCTCGACCGTCTTCTAGCTGCAGGTGCGTGGAATCCACGCTGCTTCTATGCTGAGATGGGACGGCATCTGCTACATGATCGTCTTCTATTTGCAGCTGATCAGGTGCAGGACGATGTTCTACCTCCTCTTCAGTGTCAGGTATAGGGTGTCCCCCTTTCTTCAAGAGAAAATCCACCTTTTCTTCTAATGTCGATATCCGTTCCATCGCCCTTTTCTTGCTTCTATCACGGCTTCTGTAAGTGCCAATGTCCGCTGCAAACCCTTGGCTCCACGGGGTACTGGCTCCAAAGCCTCGTGTTCGTCCCCACTTTTCGGGGTTCCCGAGTGCCCTCTTCAGCTCGTCGTTCTCTCTATCGGGAACAAAAGTTCCTTTTCGAACAGCTTCTATTGCCTTCTCTAGTTCTGCTACGACATTTGTTATTTTTTCTGACCATGGTCCCTCCGCAACAATCATCCCAGTCTCAGCGTCCAACGTTGCCCCATGCGCGAACAACCAGAACTTGGACCTATCGGGCCAGTCATGTGTCTGTGTAATGATACCTCTTTTCACAAGCGCAGCTTCATAGCTTCGCCACCTAGGCAGGGCAGTCATGTAGCCACCTGACCCCAAAATATGGTGATATTTCTTCTTCTTCGCATTCTCCGAATTTGTGGCCGATCGGGATGCAAAGACACCCGATTTCTTGTACGCCTTAAAATCATCCCAAGCGTCTCTTATCTTCACTAGATTCCAAGTGAAAACTGGATCTTTGTCCTTATATTTCTTCCACAGTTCTTTCTTCCACCTCTGGAATTGTGTGGCCATCTTCTTCAAAGCCCACTGCTCGACTTTCTTCTTCTTATCGCTCGCTACGCTGAAATTTAGCCATAGCGTTTCGCAAAGAATTTTTTTCAATCTTTCATCGACATAACTAGCTCCAACGTTGGCCCCGGTCTTCGGCTTATTCCATTCTATTAAGTTGATCGGGACCAGGTCTCTTACAACAACTCCACACTGATTTACGAATTTGCGATAAGTTTCTGGGGGCTGCAGTGGTTTGCCATCAGCAGCAACTGTATCGATCGGGAACCTTGCGGTATCTTTCAACCTTGCGGCCGGGCCTCATTTCGACTTTGTCTCAGTACTAGCTGTTCCGGAGGGCGCCTAAACGGGAAAATAATGATTCGTTAGTAAGTGCAATACAAATTAATTGTTGCGTGAACAGTGACTTGAGATATACATTGGCAGAGTTTGTTCTGGAGAGCACTTCTTCATCCTCGACGTTGTCGTCGTCATCATCTACTACATCTTCTATATTCTGAGCTCCGTCACCGGAGTCGTTCAAAAATTGATTGCTAAACGCCTGTCCACCGTCGTCATCACGATATATGGCCGTTGCATTATTAAAAATCATCTCGCACATGTATCTTTCCTTCTCCGCCTCACCCATTCCCGCGAGCTTATCGGCATGCGGATCATGTGCAGGTTCTTGGGGATCCATAGCTCAACACCTGCTAGTAAAATTTGTAAAATGAAGAACACTTAGCGAAATTTTCATCGGGCACTTGGCGAAATTATTTCATCGGACAGTAATAAAATAATAGTTCTGGACATATTAATGAAATAATAGTTCTGGACACACCAAGAGTTACATAGCTCGGGCTAATTTTTTTAACCCTAATACATCACGATCGAATAATATCACTTATATATAGTCTCGTGACATCTCTCAAAATAATTAACTCCGACCGGTGTCGCACCCTGATTTCTAGGGGATACTCACCGTACGAACTGGATAGCAGATGCTTGGATTATGGGGCATAACTGCTCCCACGTCCCAGCTTCCTGGTAGGCCTGCGCTTATGCGCGACAACACAAGCCCTGCTATTCCATCGTCGATGTAAACTATCCACTAGAGATCAAAGGCACTACTGTCGACGTACTTCATACCAATCACACATGGTACGTCAACAACTTTGAACAAAGGATATCACAACAGATCTCTACGACACAAAAGACTGAAATAACTTGCAAATGGCTCTCATTAGAGCAGAGATAGCAAAATACAATCATTCAGAGGGCACCTGCCCCAACAATACATCATTACAATACAGCGGAAGCATTCAACATGTCTGAGTACAGACCAGAACCAAATAGGCCTAAGAGGCCGGAAACAAACAGACGGAGCCCATCCACGAAGTCTCGGATCCTGCCCGGGTCCGCTATCTACTCGTCAGCAGTCTCGTCATACTCCAGGTAGTAGCCACCATGTAGATCCTCGGAAACGTCGTCAGAGGAAACCACAACCCCAAAGGGGTCAGTACATAAACGTACTGGCAAGCAAGACTCACAGTTCACCAAAGTGTAACCCGTCAACACCAAGCACAGATGCCTTGGGTTCAACGGAGGAAAAGGGATGTAAAAGATGCTGCAACTGGCTGCGCTAACCAACTACAGAGATTCTACCACTTCCGGCTAACAGAAAGGAGATAAGATCGAGGATTGTAACCAACTGAAAGATAACTTCAAACAAACCCATCCTGGATCTCGCCCCTTATCCAAAGAAGCAATCCGAGGATAACTCACACCGTTGTATTAAAGGTGAATCAAGTTATTGTGTCATCAACCTATTACTAGTCAAGTTATTAATCATTGGGTGTAACATGTTTGATCATTATGTTTAGGTTGTCCTGAGTACTTGTTAGCCAGTACTTTCACCAAGTAATCCATAACCGCGGAAAACACGGCTTCTCGAGAAGATTATCCCTGCAGGGTTGCACCAATTTGGCCGTACACGCAAGAATAACCCGCCAGATGGGATGCCTCCCACCAAGCGGGGTACTCTACACAACCAACCATTCTTCGCATCAAGCCCAAAGCACCTTGGGCGCACGGCTAATCGATCCCAGAAGAAAATGGACCCTCATAGCACTCTAAGAACGTGTCCCCCTATATGCCGACTACGAAAGTTCCACCCTGGCCTGGGCTCGCAAAAACATGCATGCGGCAAATGGAAAACACGAACTAAATGAGGCGATTTGGACGAGATGCGAATCAGGTCAAGTTGAGGGGGGCGCCCATACTCGCTTCCCACATGCGGTTAGTGCGCTCATCATGGATCAGTAGACAAGACCCTTTTCCTATTAGGGTCGACACTAGCAGGCCTCAAAACCACGCAGGGCCTCCTGCCGGTGCCTTATCATCAAATTTATTATTAATAGTAACATTAGCATGATTGATTGATTAAACATCGAGCCCCCAGAACATAATGAAGTAGTAACAGAAAGTAACGGGTAACAGACTCGAGCAAAACAACCTAAGCATGCTAGTAAGACACTGGCTCAACCAAAGGGGTGATAGGAGTGGAGGTGAGGTAATATCAAGGTTAAGGGATTCATGTGATGGGTTCGTAACAGAAACAACTACTACTAAGGCTAGCAGAAAAGAACAACGGAAAATATCGGTAACCAGGGTTGAAGGGAACACAATGGTTCATGTGAGTGATAACTTGCCTGCAAAACCCAGTAGCCTGGTACTGAGCTAACTCCTTAGAAGGGGTGTCGTAAGTATCGTCGGTCTCAACGTCGTCGTGTATCCGAGAAGAAGCAAACAGACAATGCAGAAAAGGTAGACAATCAATATCATGGCATAGGTGCACAAACATGGGATGATGCATGTCATGTTAATAGATGCATCAAAATAAACTACTTGACAAGATAACACAATTTAATTGGACCCATATGCAATTGGATTGCATATGGAAAAGATCCATTGAAATAAGTGGAAACAAATGATTTACAATTAATTATTATGTGAGAGTTGTTAGCATGATGCATGCATGATGATAACAACAAGATAACAACAAATAACAATGATAGATGCAAGTGAAAAAGGATTGGAACAAGTTTTGGAAATCATTGATTAAGTTTGAAAAGTTTGGTTACTTAAAACATGTCACACAAGTAATTGTTGTTTTCAACAAGCTAAAGTGTTCAAAACAAATAACAAGGTTTATATTTGAAAAGGTTATGCCTTTATGGTTTGAAAACATATTTTATATGTCCCAAAAGAATTTGACTTGATCAAGTTATGAATTTAGCAATATTAAATGATTTAAACAAGGTTTAAATCATTTAACCAATTTTAATTATTCAAAACATGAAGCAAAATTTATATTTGGAAAGGTGGTTTAATTTTGCATGGAAAACATATTTCATTTGTGGAAATTGGATTTAAAATGAGCAAGTTATTATTTTGGCAATTTTAAATGCAATAAACAAGAAACAGCTGTTTTCAGCAATTTAAATTATTCAAAACAGCAAACAAAATTTATATTTGAAAAGAACATCAAATTTTAGTTGGATTACATGTTTCAAATATTGAAATTGGAATTAGGATGAATTTATTATGAATTAAACAATATTAAACAAGTTTTAATTGAATTTTAAGCAAGTTTGAATATTATTGATGTTTATTTAGTCAAAACATAAATTCAAATTCACATTTGCAAAGTTCACACTTTGGTGGTTTGAAAACATATTTTGCATGTTCAAAAATATTTTATTTTGAGCAAGTTATGATTTTAGCAATTTTAATTGAATTAAACAAGATTTAAATTATTTAGGCAATTTAAATTATTCAAACAATGAAACAAATTTTATATTTGAATAGGTCATTAAAAATGGTATGAAAAACATATTTTATTTGCATTATTTGGAATTAGTATGAATTATTGCAATTTACATTTGAATTATTCAAATTTGAATTTTTAAATGCATTTGGAGTTTTCAAAACAGTGAACAAATGTGATATTTGAAAAGTTCATGGAATTTTGGTTGGGATACATATTTTGTTTGTTGCAAACTGATTCAAAAGGAGAAGGATATGATTTTTACAATTTTTCTTGAGTTTAAGGCATTTTTGGAAAAGAAATAATAGGCTAGGATTTTCTGCACCGTGGGGAACTAACCCCACGCTGGCTGGCAGCTGGGCCAGGGGGCCACGTAGGCGCCACGGGCGCGGGTGGAGGCTGACTGGCCTGTTACGTGCATGACAGGTGGGGCCAGTGGGGTGTGTGAGGAAATAATAGCCAAAAAGGGTGGCTTTGCGCCGGCCGGGACTCGAACCCGCGCGCTAGCGTTGCGCTGCACGGTGGGCAACCACTGGGCTACTGCTGCTGTGTTGTATGGATACAGAGGGCATGGGGTTTTGAGGTGAGCACTGCGCGCGGAATCTGAAACTGACGAAACTTCAGTTTCGACAGACGCTACGGAGAACGCCGGTGATCGCTGGTTCGCTGCTCACGGGCGCGGGTCGCGCGATGGTTGTGCTGCGTGCTGTCGCGGAGATAGACAAGAGAGGGGAAAACAGGGATACGTGGGCGCTCACCTCGTTTGCTCGACGCAGTAGCAGGAGGCGAGGATGGTGGCTGACGGAGGTGGTCGCCGGTGGCGGAAAACGGACGGCGGCGGCGATCTGGCCCTCCTCGGGCTCCGCTGTGGTGTCGATGTCGTAGGTGGCATTGAGGCCTTCCCATTCCCGTGGGTAGCTGGGGTGGAAGGGGACTGAGGTGGTGGCGATCACGGCGGTTTCAGAGGGCGTCGACGGTGGCGAGGTTCAGTAGGGGGAGGCAGGGTTCAGAACAGAGGGCGAATCGTGGTGAGGGAGAGGGAAAACGGCGGCGATGGCGAAGGAGGAGGGAGCTAGGGGCTATGGTTAGCAGTGGGTAGGTTAGTTATAGGGGTTCTGGGCTCGTACGGCGAAGCATCGAGCGGGGAAGAGGTTGATCCTGCGGTGATGGATGTGTTCGTACGTAGGTGACATCAGCCAGAGGAGGAAGACAGCGACAGGGTGAGAGGTACTGGGCCCAAAAGAGGTGGGCTTGGGGGTAGGTTAGAAGAGAGATGGGCTGGGTTGTGGGAGAAGGAAAAGGAAGGGTGGGCTGGCTGGTTAGTTATCTGCTGCTCGCTTTGCTTTTTATTATTTCTGCTTTGCTATATTTTTTTTTTGTAGAATTAGGTTTTGGAAGAAAAACATGAGGTTTATGTTAGTAAAAATTCCAGGAAAAATTAGGTTAGTTATTTAGGTTAAAAGAAAACAATTTCCAAGATTTGTTTTCTAAAGTTTTGAAAAATAAACTGCTGTTTGGAAAATAAACCAAATTTGAGTGTTTTTTAGTATTAAAAGGATTATTAAAACCCACACTTTAAAAAGGTGACCCAAAATGATTTAATTTGATTAAAATTAGTTGAGTGGCTTGTTCATGTTTATAAATTCAAAAATGGTTCTGTTTGAAACACATTTGGTTTGAATTTGGGCAATTTAGAAATTAATAGATTAATACTGAAAATAAGGATTTTAATAGGGTGAACCCTATTGATTAAAGTGATTAAAATGAGTTTGATTGTTTTGGAGATTTGTTATAAACTCAAGTTGATGGATGTTTTAAAGATTTGATTTGAATTTGAAATGATTTGGAATTAATTGATTGAATTAACTGTTTGATTAAAACCAACAATTTAATAAGTGATCAACATGGAATAAAATGGAACAATTTGGTTGTTTTCACTTGTTATTTTTATTCCAAAAGTTGTAACAGAACAAGTATGAAAACAAGCAGTTGAAATTGTTTGATTTTCCTTATGAAAACAAAGAATAACAGATGCAAAAACAAAAGAAACAAATGCAACCATATGATGACATGATGCAATACTTTAATAACAAGAAACAAACATTCTAAATGGTATGTTTTCATACTTGGGCTGTTACAAAACGCCCCCCCTTGAAGGAATCGCGCCCCGAGATTCCTACTGAGAAAAGAAAAGGTCCGGATACTTCTTGGGAAGATCCTCTTGAGCTGTGACACGTGAAACACATCGTGCACCTTGGATAGACGTCAGGGAATTAGCAAACCACCGGAACATTTTCAAATAGAGGAAGGGATTTTTGTATGGAGGGTGTATAGCTGAATGGAACTTGATTCATTTGGAGAATAGATTATCTGGCTAGAATGGTGGAACAGAGTTATTGACATCAATGCAACACCAAGAATAACATCAATGTCAGAATCATCAACATGAGAGTAACGAGGAATATGTGGCCTCCCATTAAAATTGGATTGTTCTTACTTATCTTGGAAGTCAACATTTGAGATCCCGGGGAGTGAACAGAGTTTTGATTGCTTAGTGGAACCAGAATTAGGTTGTATGTTGTGGAAAAGATCCTTGACACAAAAGTATGTGATGCTCCGGTATCAAACAACACTTTAGCTGGAATAGAGTTTAAGAGATGAACGGGGAAACTTCGATTAGACGCCGGTAGTAGAATTGAAGTTGAAACAACAACAAGATCTCAACGCACGAAAGGTTCTTTAAAAGAACAGGATATTGAAGCAACACCGGGGAAAACGAGAACAAAACTCCTGAGGTACTATGGAAAACCCAAAACACGTGAAATCCTAACTTGAAAGTTTAGATGAGAAGGGAGAAATCAACGTTGAACTTCCTTACCAGAAAAGGGAGGGAGGGTGGGGAAAGAAGAAAAAGAACAGAATTCCTACTCTCACGTTTCATTTTTCCTACATAGCTACAAAATAGTTTCTAGACTCAACTGCGACCAGTAAAAAGGGATCCGATAGGCAGACAGGCTCTGATACCATTTGTCGCACCCTGATTTCTGGGGGATACTCACCGTACGAACTGGATAGCAGATGCTTGGATTATGGGGCATAACTGCTCCCACGTCCCAGCTTCCTGGTAGGCCTGCGCTTATGCGCGACAACACAAGCCCTGCTATTCCATCGTCGATGTAAACTATCCACTAGAGATCAAAGGCACTACTGTCGACGTACTTCATACCAATCACACATGGTACGTCAACAGCTTTGAACAAAGGATATCACAACAGATCTCTACGACACAAAAGATTGAAATAACTTGCAAATGGCTCTCATTAGAGCAGAGATAGCAAAATACAATCATTCAGAGGGCACCTGCCCCAACAATACATCATTACAATACAGCGGAAGCATTCAACATGTCTGAGTACAGACCAGAACCAAATAGGCCTAAGAGGCCGGAAACAAACAGACGGAGCCCATCCACGAAGTCTCGGATCCTGCCCGGGTCCGCTATCTACTCGTCAGCAGTCTCGTCATACTCCAGGTAGTAGCCACCATGTAGATCCTCGGAAACGTCGTCTGCGGAAACCACAGCCCCAAAGGGGTCAGTACATAAATGTACTGGCAAGCAAGACTCACAGTTCACCAAAGTGTAACCCGTCAACACCAAGCACAGATGCCTTGGGTTCAACGGAGGAAAAGGGATGTAAAAGATGCTGCAACTGGCTGCGCTAACCAACTACAGAGATTCTACCACTTCCGGCTAACAGAAGGGAGATAAGATCGAGGATTGTAACCAACTGAAAGATAACTTCAAACAAACCCATCCTGGATCTCGCCCCTTATCCAAAGAAGCAATCCGAGGATAACTCACACCGTTGTATTAAAGGTGAATCAAGTTATTGTGTCATCAACCTATTACTAGTCAAGTGATTAATCATTGGGTGTAACATGTTTGATCATTATGTTTAGGTTGTCCTGAGTACTTGTTAGCCAGTACTTTCACCAAGTAATCCATAACCGCGGAAAACACGGCTTCTCGAGAAGATTATCCCTGCAGGGTTGCACCAATTTGGCCGTACACGCAAGAATAACCCGCCAGATGGGATGCCTCCCACCAAGCGGGGTACTCTACAGAACCAACCATTCTTCGCATCAAGCCCAAAGCACCTTGGGCGCACGGCTAATCGAGCCCAGAAGAAAATGGACCCTCATAGCACTCTAAGAACGTGTCCCCCTATATGCCGACTACGAAAGTTCCACCCTGGCCTGGGCTCGCAAAAACATGCATGCGGCAAATGGAAAACACGAACTAAATGAGGCGATTTGGACGAGATGCGAATCAGGTCAAGTTGAGGGGGGCGCCCATACTCGCTTCCCACATGCGGTTAGTGCGCTCATCATGGATCAGTAGACAAGACCCTTTTCCTATTAGGGTCGACACTAGCAGGCCTCAAAACCACGCAGGGCCTCCTGCCGGTGCCTTATCATCAAATTTATTATTAATAGTAACATTAGCATGATTGATTGATTAAACATCGAGCCCCCAGAACATAATGAAGTAGTAACAGAAAGTAACGGGTAACAGACTCGAGCAAAACAACCTAAGCATGCTAGTAAGACACTGGCTCAACCAAAGGGGTGATAGGAGTGGAGGTGAGGTAATATCAAGGTTAAGGGATTTATGTGATGGGTTCGTAACAGAAACAACTACTACTAAGGCTAGCAGAAAAGAACAACGGAAAGTATCGGTAACCAGGGTTGAAGGGAACACAATGGTTCATGTGAGTGATAACTTGCCTGCAAAACCCAGTAGCCTGGTACTGAGCTAACTCCTTAGAAGGGGTGTCGTAAGTATCGTCGGTCTCAACGTCGTCGTGTATCCGAGAAGAAGCAAACAGACAATGCAGAAAAGGTAGACAATCAATATCATGGCATAGGTGCACAAACATGGGATGATGCATGTCATGTTAATAGATGCATCAGAATAAACTACTTGACAAGATAACACAATTTAATTGGACCCATATGCAATTGGATTGCATATGGAAAAGATCCATTGAAATTAGTGGAAACAAATGATTTACAATTAATTATTATGTGAGAGTTGTTAGCATGATGCATGCATGATGATAACAACAAGATAACAACAAATAACAATGATAGATGCAAGTGAAAAAGGATTGGAACAAGTTTTGGAAACCATTGATTAAGTTTGAAAAGTTTGGTTACTTAAAACATGTCACACAAGTAATTGTTGTTTTCAACAAGCTAAAGTGTTCAAAACAAATAACAAGGTTTATATTTGAAAAGGTTATGCCTTTATGGTTTGAAAACATATTTTATATGTCCCAAAAGAATTTGACTTGATCAAGTTATGAATTTAGCAATATTAAATGATTTAAACAAGGTTTAAATCATTTAACCAATTTTAATTATTCAAAACATGAAGCAAAATTTATATTTGGAAAGGTGGTTTAATTTTGCATGGAAAACATATTTCATTTGTGGAAATTGGATTTAAAATGAGCAAGTTATTATTTTGGCAATTTTAAATGCAATAAACAAGAAACAGTTGTTTTCAGCAATTTAAATTATTCAAAACAGCAAACAAAATTTATATTTGAAAAGAACATCAAATTTTAGTTGGATTACATGTTTCAAATATTGAAATTGGAATTAGGATGAATTTATTATGAATTAAACAATATTAAACAAGTTTTAATTGAATTTTAAGCAAGTTTGAATATTATTGAAGTTTATTTAGTCAAAACATAAATTCAAATTCACATTTGCAAAGTTCACCCTTTGGTGGTTTGAAAACATATTTTGCATGTTCAAAAATATTTTATTTTGAGCAAGTTATGATTTTAGCAATTTTAATTGAATTAAACAAGATTTGAATTATTTAGGCAATTTAAATTATTCAAACAATGAAACAAATTTTATATTTGAATAGGTCATTCAAAATGGTATGAAAAACATTTTTATTTGCATTATTTGGAATTAGTATGAATTATTTATGAATTATTGCAATTTACATTTGAATTATTCAGATTTGAATTTTTAAATGCATTTGGAGTTTTCAAAACAGTGAACAAATGTGATATTTGAAAAGTTCATGGAATTTTGGTTGGGATACATATTTTGTTTGTTGCAAACTGATTCAAAAGGAGAAGGATATGATTTTTACAATTTTTCTTGAGTTTAAGGCATTTTTGGAAAAGAAATAATAGGCTAGGATTTTCTGCACCGTGGGGAACTAACCCCACGCTGGCTGGCAGCTGGGCCAGGGGGCCACGTAGGCGCCACGGGCGCGGGTGGAGGCTGACTGGCCTGTTACGTGCATGACAGGTGGGGCCAGTGGGGTGTGTGAGGAAATAATAGCCAAAAAGGGTGGCTTTGCGCCGGCCGGGACTCGAACCCGCGCGCTAGCGTTGCGCTGCACGGTGGGCAACCACTGGGCTACTGCTGCTGTGTTGTATGGATACAGAGGGCATGGGGTTTTGAGGTGAGCACTGCGCGCGGAATCTGAAACTGACGAAACTTCAGTTTCGACAGACGCTACGGAGAACGCCGGTGATCGCTGGTTCGCTGCTCACGGGCGCGGGTCACGCGATGGTTGTGCTGCGTGCTGTCGCGGAGATAGACAAGAGAGGGGAAAACAGGGATACGTGGGCGCTCACCTCGTTTGCTCGACGCAGTAGCAGGAGGCGAGGATGGTGGCTGACGGAGGTGGTCGCCGGTGGCGGAAAACGGACGGCGGCGGCGATCTGGCCCTCCTCGGGCTCCGCTGTGGTGTCGATGTCGTAGGTGGCATTGAGGCCTTCCCATTCCCGTGGGTAGCTGGGGTGGAAGGGGACTGAGGTGGTGGCGATCACGGCGGTTTCAGAGGGCGTCGACGGTGGCGAGGTTCAGTAGGGGGAGGCAGGGTTCAGAACAGAGGGCGAATCGTGGTGAGGGAGAGGGAAAACGGCGGCGATGGCGAAGGAGGAGGGAGCTAGGGGCTAGGGTTAGCAGTGGGTAGGTTAGTTATAGGGGTTCTGGGCTCGTACGGCGAAGCATCGAGCGGGGAAGAGGTTGATCCTGCGGTGATGTATGTGTTCGTACGTAGGTGACATCAGCCAGAGGAGGAAGACAGCGACAGGGTGAGAGGTACTGGGCCCAAAAGAGGTGGGCTTGGGGGTAGGTTAGAAGAGAGATGGGCTGGGTTGTGGGAGAAGGAAAAGGAAGGGTGGGCTGGCTGGTTAGTTATCTGCTGCTCGCTTTGCTTTTTATTATTTCTGCTTTGCTATATTTTTTTTTTGTAGAATTAGGTTTTGGAAGAAAAACATGAGGTTTATGTTAGTAAAAATTCCAGGAAAAATTAGGTTAGTTATTTAGGTTAAAAGAAAACAATTTCCAAGATTTGTTTTCTAAAGTTTTGAAAAATAAACTGCTGTTTGGAAAATAAACCAAATTTGAGTGTTTTTGAGTATTAAAAGGATTATTAAAACCCACACTTTAAAAAGGTGACCCAAAATGATTTAATTTGATTAAAATTAGTTGAGTGGCTTGTTCATGTTTATAAATTCAAAAATGGTTCTGTTTGAAACACATTTGGTTTGAATTTGGGCAATTTAGAAATTAATAGATTAATACTGAAAATAAGGATTTTAATAGGGTGAACCCTATTGATTAAAGTGATTAAAATGAGTTTGATTGTTTTGGAGATTTGTTATAAACTCAAGTTGATGGATGTTTTAAAGATTTGATTTGAATTTGAAATGATTTGGAATTAATTGATTGAATTAACTGTTTGATTAAAACCAACAATTTAATAAGTGATCAACATGGAATAAAATGGAACAATTTGGTTGTTTTCACTTGTTATTTTTATTCCAAAAGTTGTAACAGAACAAGTATGAAAACAAGCAGTTGAAATTGTTTGATTTTCCTTATGAAAACAAAGAATAACAGATGCAAAAACAAAAGAAACAAATGCAACCATATGATGACATGATGCAATACTTTATTAACAAGAAACAAACATTCTAAATGGTATGTTTTCATACTTGGGCTGTTACAAAACGCCCCCCCTTGAAGGAATCGCGCCCCGAGATTCCTACTGAGAAAAGAAAAGGTCCGGATACTTCTTGGGAAGATCCTCTTGAGCTGTGACACGTGAAACACATCGTGCACCTTGGATAGACGTCAGGGAATTAGCAAACCACCGGAACATTTTCAAATAGAGGAAGGGATTTTTGTATGGAGGGTGTATAGCTGAATGGAACTTGATTCATTTGGAGAATAGATTATCTGGCTAGAATGGTGGAACAGAGTTATTGACATCAATGCAACACCAAGAATAACATCAATGTCAGAATCATCAACATGAGAGTAACGAGGAATATGTGGCCTCCCATTAAAATTGGATTGTTCTTACTTATCTTGGAAGTCAACATTTGAGATCCCGGGGAGTGAACAGAGTTTTGATTGCTTAGTGGAACTAGAATTAGGTTGTATGTTGTGGAAAAGATCCTTGACACAAAAGTATGTGATGCTCCGGTATCAAACAACACTTTAGCTGGAATAGAGTTTAAGAGATGAACGGGGAAACTTTGATTAGACGCCGGTAGTAGAATTGAAGTTGAAACAACAACAAGATCTCAACGGACGAAAGGTTCTTTAAAAGAACAGGATATTGAAGCAACACCGGGGAAAACGAGAACAAAACTCCTGAGGTACTATGGAAAACCCAAAACACGTGAAATCCTAACTTGAAAGTTTAGATGAGAAGGGAGAAATCAACGTTGCACTTCCTTACCAGAAAAGGGAGGGAGGGTGGGGAAAGAAGAAAAAGAACAGAATTCCTACTCTCACGTTTCATTTTTCCTACATAGCTACAAAATAGTTTCTAGACTCAACTGCGACCAGTAAAAAGGGATCCTACAGGCAGACAGGCTCTGATACCATTTGTCGCACCCTGATTTCTAGGGGATACTCACCGTACGAACTGGATAGCAGATGCTTGGATTATGGGGCATAACTGCTCCCACGTCCCAGCTTCCTGGTAGGCCTGCGCTTATGCGCGACAACACAAGCCCTGCTATTCCATCGTCGATGTAAACTATCCACTAGAGATCAAAGGCACTACTGTCGACGTACTTCATACCAATCACACATGGTACGTCAACAGCTTTGAACAAAGGATATCACAACAGATCTCTACGACACAAAAGATTGAAATAACTTGCAAATGGCTCTCATTAGAGCAGAGATAGCAAAATACAATCATTCAGAGGGCACCTGCCCCAACAATACATCATTACAATACAGCGGAAGCATTCAACATGTCTGAGTACAGACCAGAACCAAATAGGCCTAAGAGGCCGGAAACAAACAGACGGAGCCCATCCACGAAGTCTCGGATCCTGCCCGGGTCCGCTATCTACTCGTCAGCAGTCTCGTCATACTCCAGGTAGTAGCCACCATGTAGATCCTCGGAAACGTCGTCTGCGGAAACCACAGCCCCAAAGGGGTCAGTACATAAACGTACTGGCAAGCAAGACTCACAGTTCACCAAAGTGTAACCCGTCAACACCAAGCACAGATGCCTTGGGTTCAACAGAGGAAAAGGGATGTAAAAGATGCTGCAACTGGCTGCGCTAACCAACTACAGAGATTCTACCACTTCCGGCTAACAGAAGGGAGATAAGATCGAGGATTGTAACCAACTGAAAGATAACTTCAAACAAACCCATCCTGGATCTCGCCCCTTATCCAAAGAAGCAATCCGAGGATAACTCACACCGTTGTATTAAAGGTGAATCAAGTTATTGTGTCATCAACCTATTACTAGTCAAGTGATTAATCATTGGGTGTAACATGTTTGATCATTATGTTTAGGTTGTCCTGAGTACTTGTTAGCCAGTACTTTCACCAAGTAATCCATAACCGCGGAAAACACGGCTTCTCGAGAAGATTATCCCTGCAGGGTTGCACCAATTTGGCCGTACACGCAAGAATAACCCGCCAGATGGGATGCCTCCCACCAAGCGGGGTACTCTACACAACCAACCATTCTTCGCATCAAGCCCAAAGCACCTTGGGCGCACGGCTAATCGAGCCCAGAAGAAAATGGACCCTCATAGCACTCTAATAACGTGTCCCCCTATATGCCGACTACGAAAGTTCCACCCTGGCCTGGGCTCGCAAAAACATGCATGCGGCAAATGGAAAACACGAACTAAATGAGGCGATTTGGACGAGATGCGAATCAGGTCAAGTTGAGGGGGGCGCCCATACTCGCTTCCCACATGCGGTTAGTGCGCTCATCATGGATCAGTAGACAAGACCCTTTTCCTATTAGGGTCGACACTAGCAGGCCTCAAAACCACGCAGGGCCTCCTGCCGGTGCCTTATCATCAAATTTATTATTAATAGTAACATTAGCATGATTGATTGATTAAACATCGAGCCCCCAGAACATAATGAAGTAGTAATAGAAAGTAACGG
Organism: Alopecurus myosuroides; assembly: GCA_028641055.1. Lineage (NCBI taxonomy): Eukaryota > Viridiplantae > Streptophyta > Magnoliopsida > Poales > Poaceae > Alopecurus > Alopecurus myosuroides. The sequence goes on along the minus strand of CM054060.1, from coordinate 358,906,360 downwards.
GTAACAGACTCGAGCAAAACAACCTAAGCATGCTAGTAAGACACTGGCTCAACCAAAGGGGTGATAGGAGTGGAGGTGAGGTAATATCAAGGTTAAGGGATTCATGTGATGGGTTCGTAACAGAAACAACTACTACTAAGGCTAGCAGAAAAGAACAACGGAAAGTATCGGTAACCAGGGTTGAAGGGAACACAATGGTTCATGTGAGTGATAACTTGCCTGCAAAACCCAGTAGCCTGGTACTGAGCTAACTCCTTAGAAGGGGTGTCGTAAGTATCGTCGGTCTCAACGTCGTCGTGTATCCGAGAAGAAGCAAACAGACAATGCAGAAAAGGTAGACAATCAATATCATGGCATAGGTGCACAAACATGGGATGATGCATGTCATGTTAATAGATGCATCAAAATAAACTACTTGACAAGATAACACAATTTAATTGGACCCATATGCAATTGGATTGCATATGGAAAAGATCCATTGAAATAAGTGGAAACAAATGATTTACAATTAATTATTATGTGAGAGTTGTTAGCATGATGCATGCATGATGATAACAACAAGATAACAACAAATAACAATGATAGATGCAAGTGAAAAAGGATTGGAACAAGTTTTGGAAATCATTGATTAAGTTTGAAAAGTTTGGTTACTTAAAACATGTCACACAAGTAATTGTTGTTTTCAACAAGCTAAAGTGTTCAAAACAAATAACAAGGTTTATATTTGAAAAGGTTATGCCTTTATGGTTTGAAAACATATTTTATATGTCCCAAAAGAATTTGACTTGATCAAGTTATGAATTTAGCAATATTAAATGATTTAAACAAGGTTTAAATCATTTAACCAATTTTAATTATTCAAAACATGAAGCAAAATTTATATTTGGAAAGGTGGTTTAATTTTGCATGGAAAACATATTTCATTTGTGGAAATTGGATTTAAAATGAGCAAGTTATTATTTTGGCAATTTTAAATGCAATAAACAAGAAACAGTTGTTTTCAGCAATTTAAATTATTCAAAACAGCAAACAAAATTTATATTTGAAAAGAACATCAAATTTTAGTTGGATTACATGTTTCAAATATTGAAATTGGAATTAGGATGAATTTATTATGAATTAAACAATATTAAACAAGTTTTAATTGAATTTTAAGCAAGTTTGAATATTATTGAAGTTTATTTAGTGAAAACATAAATTCAAATTCACATTTGCAAAGTTCACACTTTGGTGGTTTGAAAACATATTTTGCATGTTCAAAAATATTTTATTTTGAGCAAGTTATGATTTTAGCAATTTTAATTGAATTAAACAAGATTTAAATTATTTAGGCAATTTAAATTATTCAAACAATGAAACAAATTTTATATTTGAATAGGTCATTCAAAATGGTATGAAAAACATATTTTATTTGCATTATTTGGAATGAGTATGAATTATTTATGAATTATTGCAATTTACATTTGAATTATTCAAATTTGAATTTTTAAATGCATTTGGAGTTTTCAAAACAGTGAACAAATGTGATATTTGAAAAGTTCATGGAATTTTGGTTGGGATACATATTTTGTTTGTTGCAAACTGATTCAAAAGGAGAAGGATATGATTTTTACAATTTTTCTTGAGTTTAAGGCATTTTTGGAAAAGAAATAATAGGCTAGGATTTTCTGCACCGTGGGGAACTAACCCCACGCTGGCTGGCAGCTGGGCCAGGGGGCCACGTAGGCGCCACGGGCGCGGGTGGAGGCTGACTGGCCTGTTACGTGCATGACAGGTGGGGCCAGTGGGGTGTGTGAGGAAATAATAGCCAAAAAGGGTGGCTTTGCGCCGGCCGGGACTCGAACCCGCGCGCTAGCGTTGCGCTGCACGGTGGGCAACCACTGGGCTACTGCTGCTGTGTTGTATGGATACAGAGGGCATGGGGTTTTGAGGTGAGCACTGCGCGCGGAATCTGAAACTGACGAAACTTCAGTTTCGACAGACGCTACGGAGAACGCCGGTGATCGCTGGTTCGCTGCTCACGGGCGCGGGTCGCGCGATGGTTGTGCTGCGTGCTGTCGCGGAGATAGACAGGAGAGGGGAAAACAGGGATACGTGGGCGCTCACCTCGTTTGCTCGACGCAGTAGCAGGAGGCGAGGATGGTGGCTGACGGAGGTGGTCGCCGGTGGCGGAAAACGGACGGCGGCGGCGATCTGGCCCTCCTCGGGCTCCGCTGTGGTGTCGATGTCGTAGGTGGCATTGAGGCCTTCCCATTCCCGTGGGTAGCTGGGGTGGAAGGGGACTGAGGTGGTGGCGATCACGGCGGTTTCAGAGGGCGTCGACGGTGGCGAGGTTCAGTAGGGGGAGGCAGGGTTCAGAACAGAGGGCGAATCGTGGTGAGGGAGAGGGAAAACGGCGGCGATGGCGAAGGAGGAGGGAGCTAGGGGCTAGGGTTAGCAGTGGGTAGGTTAGTTATAGGGGTTCTGGGCTCGTACGGCGAAGCATCGAGCGGGGAAGAGGTTGATCCTGCGGTGATGGATGTGTTCGTACGTAGGTGACATCAGCCAGAGGAGGAAGACAGCGACAGGGTGAGAGGTACTGGGCCCAAAAGAGGTGGGCTTGGGGGTAGGTTAGAAGAGAGATGGGCTGGGTTGTGGGAGAAGGAAAAGGAAGGGTGGGCTGGCTGGTTAGTTATCTGCTGCTCGCTTTGCTTTTTATTATTTCTGCTTTGCTATATTTTTTTTTGTAGAATTAGGTTTTGGAAGAAAAACATGAGGTTTATGTTAGTAAAAATTCCAGGAAAAATTAGGTTAGTTATTTAGGTTAAAAGAAAACAATTTCCAAGATTTGTTTTCTAAAGTTTTGAAAAATAAACTGCTGTTTGGAAAATAAACCAAATTTGAGTGTTTTTGAGTATTAAAAGGATTATTAAAACCCACACTTTAAAAAGGTGACCCAAAATGATTTAATTTGATTAAAATTAGTTGAGTGGCTTGTTCATGTTTATAAATTCAAAAATGGTTCTGTTTGAAACACATTTGGTTTGAATTTGGGCAATTTAGAAATTAATAGATTAATACTGAAAATAAGGATTTTAATAGGGTGAACCCTATTGATTAAAGTGATTAAAATGAGTTTGATTGTTTTGGAGATTTGTTATAAACTCAAGTTGATGGATGTTTTAAAGATTTGATTTGAATTTGAAATGATTTGGAATTAATTGATTGAATTAACTGTTTGATTAAAACCAACAATTTAATAAGTGATCAACATGGAATAAAATGGAACAATTTGGTTGTTTTCACTTGTTATTTTTATTCCAAAAGTTGTAACAGAACAAGTATGAAAACAAGCAGTTGAAATTGTTTGATTTTCCTTATGAAAACAAAGAATAACAGATGCAAAAACAAAAGAAACAAATGCAACCATATGATGACATGATGCAATACTTTAATAACAAGAAACAAACATTCTAAATGGTATGTTTTCATACTTGGGCTGTTACAACCGGGTCCTAAGCCGCGGGGTGCTGAGTCACGGGTGCTACGCATCCATAGATAACGAACCCTCATAGGGTCATAGCTCACGTGGTAAGGAACCCTCCGAATAATCGACCAACTGCTGCTATACTGCCTATCGAGCAAGTACATGTAGCGACGGACGTGCTCGTCCTCCTCCCTGATACACTGTTGTACCACCTCCTCAAGGGCCGGCTCTCTCCGCACCGAGCGTGGCCCACGCGATGGCCACCAAAGAATATCCGGGTCGACAACGTCACCCGGATTTCTCACCAAGCCGCGTGCCCCGGTACTAAGGAGCTCCTAGTGCCAGCCTGGCGGGGCCCAGTCCCGGACATCGCCCGGCGGGTCCAACATAGACATGAACTAAAAACATGCCCGGACTAAGTAAATATTCCATAATTAAGTAAAATACCTTAGTGTTTCTAACTTAGTAAAAAATAGTAAATTGAGAAATATGACAGAAATAAGATGAAAGTTAAACTGGAACACAATGGTAACTTAGTGAAATTTCTTAACTTAGTGAAATTATTCTAACTTTCTGAAATTTTCTAACACTAACTTAGTGAAATTTTCTAACACACTAACTTCTAACACAAAATTCTAACACAAAAATTCTAACACTAAACAAAATTGTAAAAACAAATTAAAGCACTAAAAAAAATCTAACACTAACTCTAAAAATTTCTAACACCAACACTAACTCTAAAAAAATCTAACACTAACTCTAAAAATTTCTAACACTAACACTAACTCTAAAAAAAATCTAACACTAACTCTAAAAATTTCTAACACTAACACTAACTCTAAAAATTCTAACACTAAACAAAATTGTAAAAACAAAAATAAATCTTACGTACGCGTACAGAGGGCGACAGGGCGACGGCGAGGGGCGAGAGGCGATCGACGGGGCGGAGGCGGGGCGGCGGAGGCGGAGGCGGGGCGACGGAGGCGGACGGCGACGGCGCGACGGAGGCGGGGCCGCGGGGGATCGACGGCGACGGAGGCAGAGGGCAGTGGCGGCGACGGCGACGGAGGCAGAAGGCAGCGCGCGACGTCGGGACGGACGGCGACGAGGCGGACGGAGGCGCGGCCGGAGCAGGGCTTCGCCGTACGTCCGAAGGAGAGAAGACGCGCGAAAGAAGAATGAGCGAAAAATTTTCACAAGTCCTGGAGATATCGCCCCACTACAGACCTTTAGCACCGGTTTGTGTTAACAACCGGTGCGAAAGGGTCTTTAGCACCGGTTGTTAACACAAACCGGTGCTAAAGGTCTGTACTTGGGGCCACATTCAGACTGCGCGCCCTGTACAGACCTTTAGCACCGGTTTGTGTTAACAACCGGTGCTAAAGGGTCTCTGTACAAACTGCTCGCCTCCCGCGCGCGGCGGTTTTATTGCTACAGTTCGCACCGGCCCGATCGCGAGTCTCTCTGTTTCTTCTCTGTATTCTCTTCTTCCTCTGTCTTCTCTTCTTCCTCTCTTGATCTTCCTCCACCAAGCACCATGGCTGAAGTTTGGAAGAGATATGATGTGGCCACACCATGCGGCAAGAGTCTCGACGTGTGCTACACCAACAATTGCGAGAGGCTCCACGGTGCTCTTGGGCGTTTGACCGATCTCTATTTCTCCTCTCCCGATGAACACCGGTTCTTCGGGCTTGATCTAGAGTATACGGCGGATCAAGAGGATGTTGCCGTCATCCAGATTGCGTTCAAACAGGCCGTTTTGGTCTTCCAATGGTCAAGGTAACGCACACGCACAACCTTGCATTTTTGATTTGTTTGTTGCATCTTAAGAATAAATGTGTTGCAACATATCTAACATGTATCAAATTTTTGTTGTTGCAGTAGTTCAAAGCATTCTCCGGCACTTGTTGATTTTTTGTCAACAAGGGGTATGACTTCTGCAGCGTTGACATCACTCAAGACCGTCAGAAGTTGATGCGCTTGGGTATTGTGATACCTGAAGATCACTACATTGATCTTCAGGACCTTATCCATTTTGATGAGTTGCCCGGGCCCAAGACCGGGATGGCTCCGATGACAACTGACTTCATCCACGAGGGCCACGAAACCATGAAGTCTGGTTTCCGCTCCAAGAATCATAGGTATTGGGCGAAGACCCCACTGGACCGGACCAACATCAACTATGCAGCCATAGATGCATACGTCTCCTACGAGTTATTCCGCATCTACTCGACGGAGCCATAGATGTATGCGTTCGATATATGCATGTATAATGGATATCTTAGTATGTAATGGATATCTTAGTATGTAGCTCTCTTGAAGCATAGCTTGTATTGTGAGACTTATGTTGTGTTATGTGTGATCGTAAGACTCTATGTTATGAATATGATATGATTGTGTTCTATTCATGATTGTGATGTCTAAAATGGGAATACATCCTATAACTTGGTAGTTGATTTCTAAAATGTGGTGGAGAATGGGAAAAATCTGATCACTTACCGCAGGCGCACACTACACCATATGCGCCTGCGGTACTGCTCTTATCCCAGGCACATTTGTCCACTGTGCGCATGCGGTAAAGTTACCCCAGGCGCATTTTGGTGTTTATGCGCCTGTGGTAAGTTAGGGTGGGTACTGAGTAAGGCAACGAGAAGTGAGAGCGCAAGTGATACATCGAGCATATATATCGTGGAAAACATGGATTTACATTGATTTATAAAACATGGAAAACAGAAGGTTACTTTTATTAAAAACAGAAAACAGACGCGCTAGCGCGCCGCAGTGTCGCCGGAATACAAATTCTTTTATTAAAAAAGAGAAAACAGACGAACACTACTCCTCCTCGTCGTCGTCGGGGAACTCGTCGCTGACCTCCTCCGGGTCATCGTCGTTGTCGAACTCGTCGGTGACCTCCTCGTCGTCGTCGGAGGTGCATGATGGTATGTCCGAGATAGGCCCCCACCTCGGATCGTCGGAGGCCCAGACTTCGCCTGCGTGGTCGGCCCGACGAAGCTCTTGCAGCGCATTCGTCCTCGCCTCCCGAGCGGCATCTAACGCGAGGTGGCGTTCGAGGCGGCGCTCCGCCCGCTCAGCCGCGCGGGTATTCCAGAGCTCCTCGTCGGCGCTCTCCTCCCCCGGGTTGTTCAGGTAATACTCGCGGACGACGCGGTCTTCCATGGCGTCGACTAGGCCCTGAAACGCGCGGTGGCGGAGGTGGAGGTGGTCGGCGGCAGTGACGATCTGCGGCTTTGGCGCCCTGGCCTCCGCTTCCCAGACGGTGTGGCAGTCGTTGAAGTTCATCAGCGACCACGGGCGGTTGAGGCGCCAGGCCGCCGCGTCCCAGGCGCGGGCGGCCTCCGCCGCTGTCGCAAAGGAGCCGAGGGGGATGCGGTCGTCCCCCCAGCGGATATCTGCGCTGAACATTCCGTTCTGCCGTGCTCGGACGCCGCGGAAGCCGGTGGTGCTGTTTCTCCTCGGAGGCATGGTGGAAGCGCGACGGTGCGTGGAGAGGAGTGGGCGCGTGGAGAGGAGAAGACGCGCTCGAGGCGCGACAGTTTATACCGCGCCCTCCTGGCCACGCGTCACAACTCCCGCGCCACGCGTGAACTCCCGCGCCACACGTCAACTCCCGCGCCACGCGTCAACTCCCGCACCACGCTCCACCCTAACACAACAATCGGTATCGCCATCAAACAGCCCACCCGTGTCTACTTGGTGCAATATGCATACCAATTGCACGGCAGGACGTATGATGGCGAATCCGGATGTTTTGTATTTGCTGGATTACTGAATATATGATGTATCAAACCTTAAAGGGGGGTTTGTATTTGCTCGATTGATTTAGCGATTGGTATACTAGCCCGCTGCTACTTTGTTTCTCACTTTTTAAAACCGGTCGTCACAATCTTACTCTTGGCTTTCTTGGTACCGGCTGCTGTTAACGGCAACCGGTGCTAAAGGGTCTTTAGCACCGGTTGTTAACGTCAACCGGTACTAAAGGCCTGTACAGGGGGGCACACATTTCTTTTTTTCTTCTTTTTGTTTCCAAAGGGGGGTGTAGAACAAAACAAACGGTATCGCCATCATACAGCCCAACCGTGGCTACTGGGTGCATATATGCATACCAAATGCACGGCTGGACGTATGATGGCGAATCCGGATGTTTTGTATTTGCTCGATGAACTGAATATATGATGTATCAAAAACCTTAAAGGGGGGGTGTAGAACAAAACAGATGGTATCGCCGTCATACAGCCCAACCGTGGCTAGCTACTGGGTGCATATATGCATACCAAATGCACGGCTGGACGTATGACGGCGAATCCGGATGTTTTATATTTTCTCGATGAACTGAATATATGATGTATCAAACCTTGAAGGGGGGTGTAGAACAAAACAATCGGTATCGCCAGTATACAACCCTGCCGTGGCTACTGAGTGCATATATGCATACCAAATGCACGGCAGGACGTATGCTGGCGAATCCGGATGTTTTTTATTTGGGAGATGAACTGACCGGTGTATGAAGCTGGGCTATATATAGGGTCCTCTGGCTCACAAAGTGTTGAGCTAGGGTTTTGATCCAACGGTTAAGAAACACCTCATCCAACGGCTCACAACAGCTCGAAAGAAACACACCGTAGCCCTGATCGAACGGCTCACAACAGCTGGAAAGAAACACACCCCGGATCCAACGACTCACAAGCGGTTGAAAGAAACACACGATCCGTATGATTATATCTGATTGGTCCAAACGACACCCTAACCCATTTAGTCCCGGTTGGTGTCCCCAACCGGTACTAAAGGGACGATCCGTTTCTATTTTTCTTCTTGACTTTCTTCTGATTGCGCCGTAACCATGGAACATCTTCATCATTTAACTGAATGCTTGGATCATCTTTGACTTTGAAGGGAGGAATTTCATCAAATTTATTGTAATCTTCTGACATGTCTGTCTTGTCCTCGACTCTCACGATGTTTCTTTTCCCTGAAAGAACTATGTGGCGCCTTGGCTCATCGTCCGATGTATTCGTTTCCTTATCTTTTGTTTTTCTCGGTCTGCTAGACATGTCCTTCACATAGAAAACCTGAGCCACATCATTGGCTAGGACGAATTGATCATTGCCGTACCCAAGATTCTTCTGATCCACTGTTGTCATTCCGTACTTTGGGTCTACCTTCACGCCTGACAGGTTGAACCATCTGCACCAGAACAAAGGGACCTTAAAGGAAGGTCCGTAGTCAAGTTCCCATATCTGCTCTATGTAACCATAGTATGTGACCCTTTGCCCGTTGTCGTATTTTGCATCAAACCGGACGCCGCTGTTTTGGTTGGTGCTCTTTTTATCTTGGTCTGCCGTGTAAAATATGTTACCATTTATCTCGTACCCTTTAAAGGTCAATACAGTCGAAGATGGTTGCTTGGCCAACAAGTATAGCTCATCTTCAACAATGTTGTCATTAATGAGACGTCTTTGCAACCAACCGCCGAAAGTCTTCGCGTGTTCTTTTGCAATGAAATCTTCAAGTTGCTCCGGGTATTCGGAGCGTAAAATATCCGTGTGTTCCTGCATATATGGAGCCGCCAAGCTGGAATTAACTAGAACTGTGTAGTGTGCTTGAGTGAAAGATTGCTCGTCCATACATGTTGTTGATTTCTTTCCTAGCGTGCCTTTTCCACGCAGTCTCCCCTCATGGCGCGACTGAGGACCACCGATCGGGTTCAGGTCAGGAATAAAGTCAACACAAAACTCAATGACCTCCTCTGTTCCATAGCCCTTGACCATGCTTCCTTCCGGCCTAGCACGGTTTTTAACATAATTCTTCAAGACTCCCATGAACCTCTCAAAGGGGAACATATTGTGTAAGAATACAGGACCGAGAACGGAAATCTCTTGGACTAGGTGAACTATGAGGTGCGTCATAATATTGAAGAAGGTTGGTGGGAACACCAACTCGAAGCTGACAAGACATTGGACCACGTCCTTCTGTAAACTTGGTAGAGTTGCTGGATCGATTGCCTTCTGAGAAATTGCGTTGAGGAATGCACATAGCTTCACAATGGGTACTCGCACGTTTTCTGGCAGAAGCCCCCTCAATGCAATCGGAAGTAACTGGGTCATGATCACGTGGCAGTCATGAGACTTAAGGTTTTGGAACTTTTTCTCTTCCAGGTTTAGTATTCCTTTTATGTTCGACGAGTAGCCAGACGGGACCTTGATACTACTCAGGACTTGGAAAAAGATCTCCTTCTCTTCCTTGGTAAGAGCGTAGCTGGCAGGACCTTTGAAATTCTCTGGATTCATCAGGTCGTCTCGTTCGTGCATACGTTGGTGGTGCAGCCGTGCTTTTGGTGTATCTCTCAAATTCTTCCCATGCACGCCCAATAAGTTTAGCAGGTTCACGCAAATATTTTTCGTCACGTGCATCACGTCGATCGCAGAGCGAACCTCTAGGAATTTCCAATAGGGTAATTCCCAGAATATAGATTCTTCTTCCACATGGCTACGTGGTTGTCGGCGTCATTTGGAACAGATTGTGCGCCAGGACCCTTACCAAAGATTACTTTTATATCTTTGACCATGTCATATATATCAGTATCTTTAGGGAGGGTTGGCTTCCTCCGTGTATCTGCCTCGCCTTCGAAATGCTTTCTTTTCTTTCTTACGGGATGCCTGTCTGGAAGAAATCGACGATGCCCCGGGTACACATTCTTGCCTATATGTATACTTTCAGTCTCGCCTAAACAGTGTGTGCATGCGCTGTATCCCTTGTTTGACTGTCCTGAGATGTTACTAAGAGCGGGCCAATCATTGATGGTTACAAACAGCAACCCTCGTAGGTCAAATTCCTCTTGTTTGTACTCGTCCCACACACGTACACCTTCGTCAGCCCACAACTCTAAAAGTTCATCAACGAGTGGCCTCATGTACACATCAATGTTGTTGCCGGGTTGCGACGGGCCTGGGATAAGCACTGGCATCATAATGAACTTACGATTCATGCATAACCAAGGAGGAAGGTTATAGATACATAGAGTCACGGGCCAGGTGCTATGACTGCTACTCTGCTCCCCAAACGGATTCAGGCCATCTGTACTCAGACCAAACCTTAAGTTTCTTGCGTCACGTGCAAAGTCCTCGTACTTATCGTCGATGTTTCTCCACTGCGACCCATCAGCGGGGTGTCTCAGCATATCGTCTTCCTTACGGTCTTCTTTGTGCCATCGCAGCAACTTGGCATGCTCTTTGTTTCGGAACAAACGTTTCAACCGTGGTATTATAGGAGCATGCCACATCACCTTGGCAGGAACCCTCTTCCTGGGGTGATCGTCGCCCTCAACATCACCAGGGTCATCTCGCCTGATCTTATACCGAAATGCACCGCATACCGGGCAGGCATTTAAATTCTCTTGTTGGCCGCGGTAGAGGATGCAGTTATTGATGCATGCATGTATCTTATGCACTTCCAATCCTAGAGGGCAGATAACCTTCTTTGCTTCGTATGTACTGCAGGGCAGCACGTTATCTCTTGGAAGCATCTTCTTCATTATTTTCAGCAGCTTTTCAAATCCCTTGTCAGATAATCCATTCTCTGCCTTCCATTGCAGCAATTCCAGGGTAGTGCCCAGTTTTTTCTGGCCATCTTCGCAATTTGGGTACAACAATTTTTTGTGGTCTTCTAACATGCGCTCCAACTTCAACCTCTCATTTTCACTTGCGCAGTTTATCTGTTCTTCCCGAATGACCTGACGAAGATCATCATCGGACTCATCAACAATGTCCTCAAGTTCAGACTCGTCTTCCCCCATTTCAGTATCACCGTGTTCACCGAACATAGGATAATTATCATTATCCTCTTCTTCTTCATTGTCTTCCATTACAACCCCTCTTTCTCCGTGCTTGGTCAAAAAAAAATAACTGGGCATGAAGCCTTCTTGCAACAGGTGGGTGTGTATGGTTCTTGAGCTAGGGAAATTCCTCTTATTCTGGCATTTTTTACATGGACAAAAAATAAATCCATTCTGCCTGTTTTTCTCAGCCACATTGAGAAAACTATGCATGCCATTAAGGAATTCGGGACGATGTCGATCACTGTACATCCATTGCCGGTTCATCTGCATTATATAAATTTATCAACAACCATTATGCTAAATCATCATGACTAAATTAATTAATTAATACAAAAAGTTCATCACACGTTAATACCAAACTAGCGTATAGTGACCATACATATATAGTTCTCATAAAAATACACACTGAAACCATCCATAAAAACTCTCTCTAATTAATGCATTTAAAAACAACAACAAATGCGATCAAAATCGCAACAAAGGTAACAATTGACCCGACGGCATAATGATACCAAGCCTCTTTACTAATTGCATATTTCCTAATCTTTCTAATCTTCAGGCGCATTGCGTCCATCTCGCTCTTGTGACCATCGACGACACCGGCAAGAACCTTTTCCAAGGTCATCTTCTCTCTTTCAGTTTTTTTCAACCTTTCTTCAGTTTTTTTCAATCTTTCTTTCAAGCCAACATTTTGTTGTTCAACTAAGTATAACTTCTCAACAATAGGGTTGATTGGCATTTCCGGTTCCAGTACCTCCTAGATAAAAATATCTATGTCAAGTTGGTCGGCGTAAGTAATTGTCGTATAATCAGGAAATGAAAATATGTAGTGAAAAAAGATAATATACCACATCCGAATCATAGACTGGACGAGGGCCAACGGGGACGGATATCAAAACCATGGCGCTATGTATATAAAAAAATCTTACACAATAAGAAAATTATATACAAGTAAATACGTAAATCATACAAATCAAAATTTGTTTTGGTAAATAAAAACAATAGGCTCACCAAGGTTGTGTCGGTGATGGGGCGATCGACGGCAGTGAGGAAGGGGACAAGGCGCGCGACACTAAAAAAACCACAAATCATAATTTATTTTGAGCTCAAATTGCATCAATTTGTATACATAACAAAATGAATAACAAATTCTAGCTTAGGCATTTCATCAAACACCTAGCTAGCACAACAAAAATGAAATGAGCAAGAAAACGAGCAAAACTTGCAATGCCGGAAGAGAGAATGTTGATGCTAACCGTAGAACCGATGGGTACCAACAATCTTGACAAATGGTGGAGAAAAATGGGGATGGATTAGACCTCACAAGACGAAGGAGAGAGCAAAAATGGAGTTGAGCTCGAGCTGGAAAAAATGGAGCTGAGCTCGGGGTGGTATGTAGGGTTTAGGGGAGGGCTTTAGGACCGGTTTGTGTTACAAACCGGTTCTAAAGGTTCTGACAGCGGGACCGACAGTTGCTGCAAAAAATGAGAAAACCTTTAGAACCGGTTGGTGATACAAACCGGTTCTAACGGGTCTGTCCCCTGGGCCCCCTTCATGCAGCAAATGGCCCCCAAGGGGGCCCAGGGGACATACCCGTTAGAACCGGTTTGTATCACATCCGGTTCCATTGTGCTTGGCTCAATGCCCTGTTTTCTACTAGTGTATGTACTCCTCCCTTCCCTTCCGTCCCAAATTAATTGTCTCAAAGTTGGATGAAAGTGGAGGTTTTTTTTTTTGAGAAACACAGTATGTTAGATATGTTGTATAGTAGTTCCTAACCTAACCGTATTATACGGTGTTGTACGTATCTGTTCCATCCATAAATATATGACACCGGCCGAACCCTAGAGGTATCGAGCCAACTCTCCATACACACGTTTTACATGGTATCAGATAGGGTTCCGATCTCTCCAACCTGCCGCCGCCGCAGCTAGCTCTCCTCTAGCCGCCGCCGCCGCATCCTCTCCTCGCCGCACACGTCGCTATGACGACCTCTGCGTCGATGGACTCGTCTTCCGCTGCGATCTCAAGCACGGCCGCCGTCTCCGCTGTCGCCGCTGCTACGATCTCTCCTCTTGGTGCCGCCACAGTCGGCGTCCTCCGTCGCGCCCATGCTGCCGTCCACGCTCGGCGCACTGACGCTGCCCTTCGTCGCGCCGTCGGCCCCGACTGTCGCCGCCCTGTCCACCATCCCGGTGGGCAGTCTCCTCTCCAGCGTGCCCGCGACTGGCGTGTCCTCGTCATCGGGACCGTCGTCCACGATCTACTTTGCCCATCTCCTCGCGGTAAAGCTTGGCACAAAAAACTTTCTGTTTTGGCGCTCGCAATTGCTGCCTCTGCTTCGCAGCTATGATCTTGAAGGATACATTGACGTCTCCATCACCTGCCCGCCCGCCACCATCTCTCATCCGATGCCGGATGGCCGAGTCGTCACCATCGCCAACACGGCTCACCGTGCGTGGGTTCTGCAAGACCAAGCCATCCTCTCCGCCATCGTGGGTTCCCTCACGCCGGCGGTCGATGGGCTTGTTCTCTTTGCCGCCTCCGCCATGGATGCTTCGACTACTCTCGTGCACGCCTTCGACGCGCAGAATAACGCGCGCTCTACTCAGCTCCGTGGCCAGCTGAACAACATGGAGAAGGGTACCCTCTCCGCCTCGGCCTTCTACCATCAATTCCGGGCCATCTCCGACACTCTCACGTCGATCGGGCAACCCCTTCGCGATGAAGAGTTCGCGTCATACGTCCTCAACGGCCTCGACGTCGACTACCACAATCTCGCCGAGAACATCGCCGGGCGCGACACCCCTATTCCGCCTCGCGAACTCTATGCGCGCATCCTCCACACGGAGCAACGCATGGCGGCGCGACAGGGCGGACAACACTTCTCCGACCCCTCTGCCCACGCTGCGTTCCGCGGTGGTCGCGGCGGAGGAGGGGTGGTCGTGGCGGCGGTGGACAGATGCCGCCGCAGCCTGGCCGTGGCGCCCCGGCCAATCCCCCTCGCCAACCTAACCCTAATCCGCCGCCCAATGTCAACTATGGCGGCGGTAATGAGGGAGGTCGTCGTCGGCCCGTTTGTCAGCTGTGCGGTGTGGTTGGGCACATCACATCCCGCTGCTATCGCCGCTTCGACCGTGACTTCCTCGGCGTGGGCAACGACGGCACCAGTACTGCGCGCCAAGTGGCCATGGCTACTCATGGACACGGAGGAGGACATGGGGGCGGCCAAGGTGGCGGCCAGGGGGTGCAACGCCATCCTACAATGTTGACCCCACCTGGTACTTCGACACCGGTGCTACTGACCATCTCACTGGCGAACTCGACAAGATCGCCATGAAGGAGCCCTACCAGGGCAAGGATCAAGTCCACACCGCCAATGGTGCAGGTATGCGCATCTCTCATATTGGTCAATCCTCCATCTCCACACACTCCCGTCCTTTGCATCTCAAAAATGTCCTTTGTGTTCCTGAAGTTACGCGTAGTCTCTTATCTGTTAAACGATTATCTAGAGATAATGCGGTCAGTGTTGAATTTCATCCTTTTGATGTTTTTGTGAAGGATCTTCATACACGGGACATCCTTCTTAGTGGTCGGAGTTACGGGAGTGACCTCTATCGAGTTGGTGCGCCCTCAGATATTAAACAAGTTTTCAGCAGTGTCCGTGTTTCGTCGGCCAAGTGGCATTGCCGCCTTGGCCACCCTGCGTCTCCTATCGTTCAGCATGTTATCAGTCAGCATGAGCTTCCTTTTGAGTCTAGTAATAAAACTATCTTAGTGTGTGATGCGTGTCAGCAAGGCAAAAGTCATCAATTGCCTTTTTTGTCCTCTA
The DNA here is from genome assembly GCA_028641055.1 of Alopecurus myosuroides. Taxonomy (NCBI): domain Eukaryota; kingdom Viridiplantae; phylum Streptophyta; class Magnoliopsida; order Poales; family Poaceae; genus Alopecurus; species Alopecurus myosuroides. The sequence continues at coordinate 358,891,210 of CM054060.1, read as the reverse complement.
CTCATGTAATAAAAACTCCTTTGGAGCTCATTTACTCAGATGTGTGGGGTCCTGCACAAACTTCCATTAGTGGTCATACTTATTATGTGAGCTTTATTGATGCGTACAGTCGCTTTACATGGTTTTATTTGCTTAAGCGCAAGTCCGATGTTTTTGATGTGCTCCTCAAATTCCAAACCCATGTTGAGCGCTTACTAGGACATAAAATTCTTCATGTTCAGTCTGATTGGGGGGGGGGGGGGGGGCGAATATCGCAACCTTAATACATTCTTTGATAAACTTGGTATTGCTCATCATGTCTCTTGTCCGCATACTCACCAGCAAAACGGTGCAGCTGAGCGCAAACATCGTCATATTGTTGAAACTGGCCTTTCTCTACTAGCTCATGGTTCAGTTCCTTTTCATTTTTGGAGTGATGCATTTGCTACTGCCTGTTTTCTCATTAACGGGCTTCCTACTCGTGTTCTTAATATGCAAACTCCACTTCAGAAACTCCTAGATCAAACACCTGATTATACTTTTCTCAAGATTATTGGTTGTGCGTGTTGGCCTCACTTGCGCCCCTATAACAATCACAAACTTGAATTTCGCTCCAAAAAGTGTGTTTTTCTAGGCTATAGTGCTCTTCACAAAGGGTACAAATGCCTTCATGTTCCTTCGAACCGTGTCTATATTTCTCGGGACGTTATTTTTGATGAGAACGTTTTTCCCTTCGCCAATTTATCCTCTACCACTACACCACCTGTCCACTTGTCATCTCCTGTTTCTGTTGACCAATTTGAAGATGTTGCATATGCTCCTGTCTTGTTTCCTAACTATGGTGCAGGTTCTGGTCGTGGTGCTCGGTTGGAGGTGCTTGACGATGCACTTCCCTCTTCTTCCGGCGACACTGATCGCACGGACGTCGATCGGGCGGCCGTGGCTCCAGCCCCGTGCATGGCGCATGCATGGGCTCCCTCGAGCCGTGGGCCTCTGCTGGTTCAGGCGCACCAGCTGCCCACCGCTCCACCGACGGCTGCTGGGCCGCTCTCTCGGCCTGGCTCGCCCGGCCCAGCCACGCCAACGCGCCCCAGCTCGCCTGCCTCCCCCCGAGCAGGCCTCGCCCAGGTCTGGGCCTTCGTCGTCCACTGCTGGGCCGGCGTCGCCCAACTCCGGGTCGCCCAACTCCGCGTCGCCGTCGCCTTCACCTCGGCCCACGTCCCCTGGACCGACCCCGGGCGACTCGACGCCAGCTTCCGCGACTGGTTCTCCGTCGCCTACGCCTCCTCCACCGCCTCGGATCACGACATGCAGTCGTAACGGCATTTTTCGGCCTCTGAATCGCAAGGACGGCACAGTGGCCTGGTTTGCGGCCTGTCGAGCTCATGGTGTTGCTGATTCTGCTCCTGAGCCGTCCACCTACAAGGAAGCTCTCCGTATTCCGCACTGACGTGCCGCTATGTTACAAGAGTACACTGCTCTTCTTCGGAATGGGACGTGGCAGCTCGTTCCGTCTCGACCTGGACTCAACATCATTGACTACAAATGGGTGTTTAAGGTAGAGAAACGCTCTGATGGCTCTGTTGAGAGGTATAAGGCCAGGCTGGTGGCCAAGGGTTTCAAGCAGCGATATGGTTTGGACTACGAGGACACATTTAGTCCTGTGATCAAGCCCACTACGATTTGTCTACTCCTTTCTCTTGCTGTCAGCAAGGGCTGGCATCTTCGTCAGCTGGATGTTCAAAATGCGTTTCTGCATGGGGTGCTTGAGGAAGAGGTATATATGCGCCAGCCCCCAGGTTTTACTGATTCTGCTCAGCCTCAGCATCTATGTCGTCTGGTCAAGGCACTCTATGGGCTTAAACAAGCCCCTCGTGCCTGGCATGAGCGTCTCGGGACTGCTCTTCGTGCTCATGGTTTTATTCCTTCTACTGCCGATGCGTCATTGTTCATGTTTCATCAGCGTGAGCTCACTATGTATCTACTGGTCTATGTTGATGATATTATTTTGGTGAGCTCCTCTCCTTCTGCTGCCAGTCGACTTGTTCTGGCTCTTGGGTCTGAGTTTGCTTTGAAGGATCTTGGTCCTCTTCGCTACTTCCTTGGCTTGGAAGTTACACCAGTCCCTGATGGTCTTGCCCTCACGCAGAAGAAGTGTGCTCTTGATCTTCTTCGCAGAGCTGGGATGCTACAGTGTGGTCCTGCTCCCACACCTCACTACCGCAGGCGAACCAAATTATGCTACCGCAGGCGAATATTGGTTCGCCTGGGACCACATCGCCAGCGGTAATGATTTACCGCAGGCGAACCTCAAAATGCGCCTGGGGTAAGTTGACATACCCCAGGCGAACAGGCCCTGTGCTCCTGGGGTAAGCCTTTTACCTGAGGCGAACAGCCACTGTGCGCCTGGGGTACAGATTCGCCTGGGGTATGATTTCTTATTCGCCTGGGGTATGGTTTTGTTGTGTCAAAAAATAAAAGAAACGAAAATAACAGAATTACAGCAAATTGACATAAATAAATATGAAAATGACAGCAAAATAACAGAAATATTCTCGATAATCAACACATAGTCTCGAACAATAGTCTCGATCATCACCAAATAGTCTCGAAGCGATAGTTTAGTTACAAGCATAGTTCAAACACTAGAGGAGTACACATAGTTCAAACAAATCGATAGTTTAGTTATCTAGACAAGCAAAACAACAAGTAGCATCAACACTAGGAGTACAAGGAGTATAAGCACGGCGATGGCGAAGGTGGTCATCCGGGCCCTCGTCTTCTCCGTCTTCTCTCTCGCTAGGTAAGTGGTGTATCGAGCTTCCGCCTCCACCATGGTCTTGTACCCCTTGTAGCTGTTGCCGCTGAAACCGTGCACCTGTCTCCGGCATTGGTCCCAGTCGTCGTAGACTCCGGGAACCCTACCTACATGCACAACATACCATGTCATCTGTGCATAGGACAAAAATACGAGTTTAGCATCGAAAGTGATAATAGACCGCAAATAACTATCAAAAAATAGAAGCATCAAGGTTTACGAATAAAACACGACAAATAAAGGACTAAAAGTTACTCTGTCTCCTTTAAGAACTGGATTGATTCAGTTCTGTTATCTTACAGTTAGTTTTTTATTTTCTGATGTTAGAGAAAACCGGAATCGGTTGATTTTTAGAGGTTTGGGATTACTTTGTACATATTATTAATATATACCGTAGAACTCTTTGTTCTACGGTCCTTTGCCTCTAAAAAAAAATAAAGGACTAAAAGTTATATGATGCAAGTGTATACTAACATTTAGTCAATCCTATAGTCTCGGCGGGAACGGACGAACGCCTTCTAGCGTGTTGAATGTCCGGGTGTTACGTTGCTCTCGTAGGTGTGCTTCTATGTCACGGTTGCTCGGTGGTGCGTGGCCGTGGAAGAACAAGCCACCCGACTGATGACATCCGACGAGAGTATCGTGCAGATCCTCCGCTGGATGCGACGGAACTCAGCCCGCACATATTCATCAGGGGTGTTGGCCATATTTGTGGTCAGGTCTCGGAGATGACTTGGTAGCTGGGCCTGTTGGGCATCCTTTAAGTACTCCCTCATCTGAAAGATGACATACCAAGCTTCCAACTCAGATTCTTGCTCCGATTGCTTGAGGCAGGGGAAGCTTGTTATGTGGGTGCACACGTAGGCGCCTCAGACTATTTTCTCCTTTTTTAGGGGCTTGCCTAAATCGGTGGCGAAGCCGTTGAGGGCACTATTAAGAACAACTCTTATGTCGGTGTAGTCCTTCTGCACCGCCCTACCCGCATCGAGATAAGTGCATTGCGACCAATGCGGTTCCATGACGATGAGTACGCATCCTCCGTTTCTGCGCAGAACATTTCGAACAAGCCATCAATATCATCAATCAGAATACTAAGGAGATTCTAGAAAGAATGTAACGACGTGAAGCGGAGAGGACTACTTACTTGGGAAAGTATGGCATGAGAATGGCGTTCTTATCCTTGTTATCTATCAAAAACCCTGTTATGTAAGTCGTGATAAGAACCCGGTCCGCATGTGACCGCAAGTAGTCCTCATTCATGTAGTAGGGGTCCATAATCGCGATGTGCGGGGTATTCTCCATGACCATATCATGCGCCATGCTGAGCGATACCAGGCGGACAATGCTTCGGTCGAGCTTTCCCAAGTGGAAGACCCTGAATATGTCTTCGTATCTGATGAAGAACACCTCTGCGGGATTTGAATCCACAAAGCCCACGGATTGGGGCACCTTGACCACGTATAGCGGGTAGGAGGGATGTTTCTCACGTAGAAGTTCATTCTCTTTGAACAAAATCCCGTCGTGGATGGTCCTCATGTCACCACCCATGACAGCGACAACCTCTGGCGGCAGCATCGGCTCACCTATCTCATGCACCTTCCTCCACGGGACGGCGGGCGGCAAACGGTCCAGGACTCGGGCGGCCGCTGGATGGCTACTAGAGGAGGCACCACCTTTCTTCTTCTTGGCTACCGGCCTCTTCCGATTCTTCTTCGGCCTCAAGCAGATGGGAGTGCCGCTTTGTTTTACCGCCTCCGCGGCCGTAGCACGGAGTGTATTCGGGGTAACCAGCGTAGGCTGTGGAGCCGTAAAGGCCGTCTGCTCCTCGGGAGTTTCTTGGGAATAGGTTAGCTTCTTCTGGATATCCGGTTTTCTGGTGGGTAACTCAGAAGAACCGCCCTCTCCGCCATCTACCTTCTTCTGGATATCAAGAGTTCTGGCGGGTAACTCCGGAGGAACCGGCTTCTCGCCATCCAACTGATTTATGAAATCGTCAATGGGAGCAAGTTCAATATCCATGTAGTCGTCATGGGTCTCATGCTCGTGATGTTGCTCGTCATTGGACGTCTCGTGCTCGGGAGGAGGAGGATCCACCAGAGGTGGAGAGAGGACATTGCCATGTTGGACCTTGTCTTGTTGGCTTGCCGCGGGCGCAACCGGTGTAGTGGTGACGGTCATGGCTTGGCTTGGCGCCGACCCTGACGTCGTGTTCAGCCGAATAAGGGCTTTCGGCCATAGCAAGATTTGATTGTCCAGTTGGCCGAGATTCAGCTCGCTGTCGGCATCGGCGGGTTGATTAGGAGGATACAAGTTCTCGAATCCCGGTAGCACCAGATCGACGCGAACCCGAAGCTCGTTGGCCGGTATATCTCTGCAGTGGTACTTGCGGGATAGTGGCTGCAAGATGCTCCCCTTTGCAACATCCTTCAACTCGCTGCCCACTTTTAGCAGGAAGGTGCATCCCGTCGCGTCAGCCTGCGATAACATGCATGGATAGGTCAGAGAGTAGGGTTATATTGAACTGGCTACAGCTTGAGACGGTCAATAATTTACCGTGAGGGCATTGAGCTCGGCTAACGTCGACGGACCACAGGTGATGGTGGGCTCGTCGAGCAACGGGGTGGTGGCCGCGCCGGACACGGACGACGGTCCATCGGGGGCAGGCGCGTCGGGCACGGCGGGGGCGACAGGCACGGCCAACGTCGACGGACCACCGGCGATGGCCGCGGAGGGCACGACCAACATCGACGGTATGTTGAACGTCGGTAACGGCCCCTGTGAGCCCCCGGTGATGTAGCCACATATTTTTTCAAATACGGCGGGGATGAGCGCATTCATCTTTTCCCCCACCGTTTTCTCAATCTTCTTCTCCATGTTTGTTTCCAAGTCATGTACCTTCTTCTTCAGCGCCTCCGTCTCCTCGCTCTTCTTCGCCGCCCGCGACTCCTTAATGCTGGGCTCAGCCAAGCCATAGTTGGCGTACTTCTTATTAGGTCCGCCGCTGGTGATACGGCCTAAGTGCGGACTTTTCAGAGGGTCCTGGCTCTTTTCCTTGTTGTACCCCCTGATGAAAGGCTTATCCCACGCGACTTTGGCCGTCGACGTCTACGACGAGGAAGATTCAAGTTGTTGTTCTTCTAGCTGCAGAAGCAACATATGAACGGTTTGGAAATGGTTTCATACTAGAATGAAATCATGGACTTGATGATGATGAGTTGCATGAAATGGTAAATTTCTTACCACTAGCTTGTCAACATTCTTCACGCTATCGTCTGTGACCAAAATAACACCCTCCGCCATCTTCGGGTCCGAGACAAGTTCCCCGGTCGGAGTTACTTTTCTGTACCTTGACCTCATGAATGTCTGGAATTGCGGGTCATGGGCATACTTGGCGTAAGGGTTCTCAATCCCTTTTTCAATGTAGGCCTGGTCCTCTTTCGCCCAAACTGGCTCCTTCCCGTCGTAGCCACGACAGCCGAGATTGTGGTGACCGATGTTCTTCGACGCTAGCTTCTTCCCCCATTCTGTTTGATTCTTAGTGAAATCAAGCAACTCGTTATTTAGGAAAGTCTTGAAGTCATCGGGCGTAATCCGCGGGAAGTGGCGATGGATCTCTTCGAATGGTGTCGATTCCCTAATCATTTCCCTCACCATAGTCTTGTAATTGCTTAGGGCTTTGGTGAATCTAGTGAGGGCGAGTTTGTTCACGAGGTTGCCCTTCAGATTCTCGTTGTTGTAGGGGGGAGGGAACTCGTACCACGCGTGCAGCCTCGAGATGAGTTGGGCGCGCAGAGTTGGCTTCTTCTTGAGAGTCGGCTCGTTGACATTGACGACATCTCGAAGTGTCGCGCCAAGTTGGAGGAAGTACCCCTTCACAAGGTCCAATGGCATCACAGGCGTGCCACTGGAAGGGTCCACCTCCGTGAATTTCTCTCGAACGGTGCCGGCCTTGTTCGGAGCTCGCTTCCGACGCTTGTTTCCTGTCGTGCTGCTCCCTGAGGGACCCCCGGCGCCACTATTAGTGGTTTCCTCCTCGCCACCGGTGATCCCGTCATCATTGTGGGGCTCGACATTGGGGAGCTCGTCAGTTTGTGTCCGATCTTCCTCTTGCGACTCTCGGGCCATAAGGATGTAGTGGTCCAATAAAGCCGGATCCGTAGTAGAAGAAGACATGCCTAGCAGTAGACAAAACGTATACGGTTAGTCACCGGGAAAATTCGGCATGACCTCGGCTATAAATGGTCATGCCGGAGTGCCAGAAATTCGCCGGAACGGAAATGAATCAACGTTCCGGCAAAACATTGGCACTCAATGTACCTGCAACATAAATTGAATGCACACATGGCCACAAAAACAGTTTCTTGCATTGCTGTCATCACATGGCACAAAAACTCCCAGGAAATTCATATATCTGTGTCATCATGCAATTTGTGTCATGCAAACTTTGTTAACTAAAATTTCAGCAAGAATTTAGAACTTGCTTCCTGGAGTAACTTAAACCACTTAAACTGAACATATTGGAATAGATAAATTATTGCTTGTGCTAATAGTTGCACTAGAGTACTTCTGGCAAAGACTAAATTTGAAACACTAGAAACAACAGCATTTATCAAAGCAACAACAACATTTTTTCAAACACTAGAAACAAGTAAGCTGTTTCTGTAAATAATGCTGGGCATCTGATAAATTAGCGACATCAGCATTTTTTCAAACACTAGAAACAACAGCATTCAGTCTACCAATTAACAATTTGATAAATTAGCACTTGGATGTGCATCTGATTTTATTGATTTGGCCATGGACATCATTCGGTGGAATTTGATTATACATGCGTTTGTATGGGGCACGGTAGCAGCAACTGCAGGGGAAAGCACGGTAGCAGCAACTGCAGGGCCATGGACATCGATCGATGTCTAGATGCAGGGGTAGTTTGCAGGGGAAAGCAACACTACTGCACACGGGCGTTGGAAGAGGGGGGGGGGGCTGACCTGGGTTCGTCGTGGGTGTGGGCGACGGCGGCGTGGGTGACGACGGCCGGCGTGGACGACGCCGATGAGAGGGACGGCGCGCGGCGTGCTCCCGCTCCTCCTCCCCTGCTGCTCCTGCTCCTCCTCCTGCTGCTGCTCCCGCTCCTCCTCCTGCTGCTCGACAACGACGACGGCGGCGTGCGATGAGAGAGACGACGGCGGCGTGCGGTTTGGGGATCGAGAGGAAGTGTGCGGGCGCGCAAGATCTAGAGAGAAAGGAAGTGTGCGGGCTGGGGGGTTAGCAGAGCGAGGACTTACAGGCGCACAACGAGTGATATGCGCCTGCGCTACCCTTTACCCCAGGCGAACAAAACTAAAATGCGCCTGCGCTAAAGTTCGTAGCGATTCGTTATGCGCGGGCCCACAGAGCCATACCCCAGGCGCATAACCTAGAAAATGCGCCTGCGATAAACTTTTAGAACCGGTTTGTGATACAAACCGGTACCAATGTGCTTCGCTTGATGCCCTGTTATGCGCTGGCCCACAGAGCCATACCCCAGGCGCATAACCTAGAAGATGCGGCTGCGCTAAAATTCGTAGGGTTTTGGTTTGCGCGGGCCCACATAGCCTTAGTCCAGGCGCATGTTCTGTCAGAAGCGCCTGTGATAAAGATTACCCCAGGCGCATATTCACACATATGCGCCTGTGCTAAGATTTTCTAAATTACACAGCCCACCCCGGCCCGGGACACATCGAGCAATACGAATGCTATTATATGGGGCTATGTAACATCCCAAGTATGAAAACCACCCCTAGAATGTTTGATTTCTTGTTTAATTAAAGTATTGCATCATGTCATCATATTTATTCTTTGTTTGCATTTGTTTTGCATCTGTTTTTATTCTGTTTTCATAATGGAAATTCAAACAAGAATTCAAATGCTTTATTTCATACTTGCTCTGTTACAATCTTTCAAATAAAAATTTCAAAAACAACCACTTGTTTCCAATTAAACCATAAGGTTCAAACCATTATATTAATGGCTTTTAATAATTCAATTAATCCAAATGTTATTTCAAATTCAATTGCAAACAGTACCCACTTTTGAAATTATGAAAATAACCAAAACCATTGTGCTCATTTGTTTCCAATTAAAATCATGTGATCACCCTATTTAAAATATTGTTTTCAATAACCAATTAACCACAAAATTCAATCAAATTCACTCCAAATCCAAACAGCACCACAATTCAAATATTCTTGAAATTCCAAACTTGCATTTGGTTACTATTCCATTAAGGAGTTGACACAAATTTTTCTAAAATTTTTCACTAACCCCAAAACTCTCTTTTCTGCAAAAAAAAAAAACAGAAGAAAAATTAAAAAAGGAAAAGAAAACGAGGGGAGAGAGGCAGTGGGCTGTGCACCCGCGAGCCCAGCCCACCACTTACCTCCCCGCGCGGCCCGTACCGGTTCACCCCGTCTTCAACCTGTACGGCGCCATCGCAAGCTGTCCACGTCGGCGACAGTAGCGCGCCGACGGCCAGCAGCGGCCCCGAGCGCCTATAAGACCTACTCCCTAGCCCCTGCGCATCCCTAACCCTAGCCCTACCTTCTCCCCTCGCTCCGCCGCCGTTTCCCTCTCCCTCTCGCCGGAATTTCCTCTCTCTGCAACCACCTAATCTCACCGGAGCTACCCCGCCTGAATCCATGGACGCCGCCGCCGTTCCCGTGCGCCACCATCCCTCCTAGCTACGGGAATCGCACCGCCGCACTACCCTCTCCCTCGACGACACCTCCGTTGAGATCGACGCAGTCTGGATCGACGCCGTCATCTTCGACCTCTCCGGCGCCACCGTGACTGAACCCGTGCACGCCGCCGTCGCAGCAGCCCTCCTTCTTCCACGCTGACCGCGGGGATCGAACCAGCGCATCCTCGTCGACCTTCTGGACATCTACGTTGAGCGCGAGCGGACCCGTAGCCACGCCGCCGTCCTCGCAGCTCGTCGCCGGCCGTCTGCCTCGAGCCTCTGCCTCCCCTACAGCCGCGGTGAGCTCACCGTGCACGTCCTACTCTCTGTCCTCGAGCACGCACACGCACGCAACGTATCCGTGCACACCCACACGCAGCGCAACCACGAGCAGCACACGGTGATCGCCGCCGGCCACCGTCGCTCTTCTGTCAATGTTCAGTCGCGTGCGTTCGTCAGCTAAGTTCAGAAACGCGAGATACACCTTAACCTGTTTGCGTCGCATATACTGGTAAGCAACGATTCGCTACCGCACTGGTTACAGTGCGTTGCACGCGCGCTGGAGCCCAGGGTTCGACCCCTGGCTCACGCGATTAAATCCAACCTTTTTTTGGCGCAGCGCTGACAGGGTGGTCCCCCCTGTCAGCCACTATTGCGGCCACGCAAGCGCCCGGTGGCCACGCTGGCCCCTGAGGCCCACTGGCAGTGAACCTGGCTAGGTCACTACGCGGTGTGGACAATTTTTCCAAGTTTTCTTTTTCTGTTTAAGTCCTAAACATTTACAGAATGGTCCCTAAAACTAAAACCATAATAACTTTTGTTTTATAAACCCAAATAATAAAAATAAAATATGTGCACTGCCCCAAATTCAATTATCTATCTATTTATAACATTTGTTTTATGTTTTGAATTTTCCAAATGCATTCCAAATTTGAATTCAAACAATTCATTTGTAATTTGATAAAATCCATAACTAATTCATACTAAATCCATATAATGCAAATAAAATATGTTTTCCATGCTATTTCAAACCACCTATTCAAATATAAATTTTGTTTCATGGTTTGAATAATTAAAATTGCTTAAATAATTTAAACCTTGTTTAAATCATTTAAATTTGCTAAATTCATAACGTGCTCAAATTAAATTATTTTTGAACATGTAAAATATGTTTTCAAACTAGGAAAGTATAAAATTTTCTAATATGACCTTGAATTTATGTTTGGAACAAATAAAATTCAAATAATTTTCAAACTTGTTTTAAATTCATTTAAAACTTGTTTAATCTTGTCTAAGTCATAATAAATTCATCCTAACTCCTTTTTCAATATTTGAAACATGCAATCCAACTAAAATTTTGTATTCTTTTCAAATATGAATTTTGTTATTTATTTTGCACAATTTAAATTGGTGAAAACAACAACTATTTGTGTAATCCCTTTAAGGAACCAAAAATTCCCTAATTTAATAAATAAATTTCTAAAGTGGTAAACCTTATTTCCAATTGGTTCTATTGTTGTTATTTTGTTGTTTTCCTCATCCATGCATCATACTAATCCACTTTCACCTGTTGGTTAATTGGAAAACAATTGTTTCAACCAAAATTCATGGGCTTTTCATATGCAACTCAAAATTGCATGTGGGTCCATTTAATCATGTTTTGTTTCCCATGTCAACTATTTTATTTTGATGCATCAGTTAAATTGACATGCATCATCCCATGATTGTGCACTATGCCATGATATTTTTTTGACACCATTACTGTGGGGGAAACCCCCACAGCCCCCCATTTATTAAATAAATAAAAAAGTTATTTACAAATGTACAATATGTACAAGAAGATTATGGGAGTGAATTAATCCATGATGTCAAAAAAACAGAGTGTGCACTCTTCACCCTGTACTTAAGCAGAGTGACTTCCTGTGTAAACAGGGCCTTCCAACCTCTGAAAGTTGGTTTGATGTTCTTGAAGATCCATCCATTCCTTTGCTTCCAGATGCACCAGCAAGCCAGGATCACAATATCCACAAAACAAGAACCAGCAAAATGCTTTCTGGCATACATGATAGCATAAGATGGTGTGCCAGGTATCCAAGGAATCTGCAAGTAGTTCCAAATCCTTGTACTGAATGTACAATTGAAAAATAAGTGTCTCCAATCCTCAAGAACATGGTCAGGGCACAGGACACAATCAGATGATGAATTAATGGTCCAATGTCGTCGAATTAACATGTCCCTGGTATTAATTCTATCATGCAGGATAAGCCAAGCAAAAAATCTATGCTTAGATTGACACTTGCTCCTCCAAATTGCAAAAGAAATTGGATCATCAGGGACATCAGAAAATTGGTGTTTATAAAATGAGCTAGGACGTAATCTGCCACTAGAATGTGGGCTCTTCCATTGATCTGTAATACCAAGTTGCAATGTAAAATGACCAATCATGCCTTTCAATAACCTAAGCTCTTCATTTGCTTGAACTGACAGGGGTAAAGCAAAATTCTGGAGACAATCTGTGCCAAGCAGGAAATCATTTACAGACTGAAATTTGTCTTTGGCAAAAGAAAAAAGTCTTGGGAAGGTTATCTTAAGAGGTTGAGGCTGCCATTTGTCTTCCCAAAACAATATAGTGAAACCATTGCCCACACAGCATGTAGTGTAGTTCCTGTAACTCCCAGATAATGCCAAAATATTTTTCCACCAAAAAGAACCAGACTCAACCACAGCATGAGGAACAGCCTTATAATAGTAAGCATCAGTAACAAGTTGCACCCAAGGCAAGGCTTCCTGATTATAAAGTTTATCAAGATGTTTTAATAAAAGGGCAGAGTTCTGGATTTTCAAGTTAATTACTCCCAGCCCTCCCTTTTTCTTTAGTTTGCACACCATATGCCAAGCTGCAAGTGATTGAGCTTTTTCCTTTCCTCTTTTACTCCACAAGCAATGCCTTCTTGCTCTGTCAATAACCTCAATGACACCAGTAGGAATAACAAGAGAAAGCATATAATAGGTTGGCAAGGATGATAACACAGAATTCACTAGCACCAGTCTATCTCCATATGACAAAAAAGAGGAGGTGGCAGAAAGTCTCCTTTCAACTCTATCAATCAAAGGAGAGAAATCCTTGATAGTGGGTTTAGTGGTACCCATAGGCAAGCCTAGATAAGTGAAAGGCATAGACCCAGTTTTGCATTGGAAAAGTTCAGCCAGAGCATTAGCTTCCTCAACAGTTAAGTTGATAGGAATTATAGATGATTTATGAAAATTGATTTTCAGGCCTGTAAAAGCAGCATAAGTGTTGAGAATATCCTTGAAAACATCCAGGTCTTTGTCACATGCTGGAAGCACCACAATAGTATCATCAGCATACTGAATTATAGGAAAATCTTTACGGACTGGGATAGGAGAGGAAAGTAGACCATCAGAGTACGCTTTGTTTACTAAACTCTGTAATAAATCAGCTCCTTCAACAAAAAGAAGTGGAGACAAAGGATCTCCCTGTCTAACTCCTCTTTTGCAATGAAATTTCTTCCCAGGTATTCCATTGAGTAGAACAGAAGAAAAACCTGATGCTAAAATTTCTCTTACCCAATTGAGGAATAAATCTGGAAACCCCTTAAATTTTAGGACTTGTATAATGGCTTCATGGTCCAAAGTGTCAAAGGCTTTTTCAAAGTCAATCTTGAGAACCAAAATTTTTCTTTTGGATTGTTGACACTGATGCAGAAACTCAAAAGACCAAGCAAGGCAATCCTGGATGGTTCTTCCCTTAATAAAACCATATTGGTTATCATGAATTGTATCACAAATCACATTTTGCAATCTATTAGCAATAAGCTTGGTGACAAATTTGAGACAAGTATTAGTCAAGGAGATAGGTCTGAAATCATTGACAGTTTCAGGAGAGTTTGATTTTGGGATAAGAGTGATATATGAGTCATTAATACTTTGTAAAGATAAATTCCCTGAATGGAAATCATGGCAGAGCTTTGTGAAATCTTCCTTTAACACCTCCCAGCATTTTTTAACAAAGAGTCCATTGAAACCATTAGGGCCTGGTGCTCTATCAGTCTTAAGGGATTTCATAACTGAAGTAATCTCTTCTGTAGTAAAAGGCTCAACCAAGCATTGTAAACTAACAGTTGGATGTAGGATATTGGAGAGATCTAAAAGTTGTGATGTGACAGAGGAGACTCCCATTCTGTTCTTGAAACAAGTCCAAAAAGCAGCTGCCTTGTGATGATGATCTATTAAAGATACACCTTCCTCGTTTTTAATTTCAGCTATAGTGTTAAATCTATAACGCTCTGTAGCTTTAGCATGGAAGAATTTAGTATTTTCACCACCAAGTTGCACCCAACGGATAGTGCATCTATTCTTCCAATATGCAGACTGAGATAACAGCAACTTTTGCAAGTGAGCTTTAACAATGTTTCTGAAATTGAATTCAGGTCTACTGAGGTTTCTCTCCTCCTCCAGAGTATCCAAGATTAAAATCACCTTATTGCATTTAGCAATTAATAGCTTCAGGTTTGAAAGATTTCTACCCCATCTCTTGAGCTCATGTCTGATGTTTTTTAATTTAGCAGTAATAGTGGCCGCTATGTTATTCTTCCTAACAGGCCACTTCCAGACTCTAGCAATAAGATCCATAAAACCAGGTTGATGTATCCAGTGATTTTCAAATCGAAAAATCTGAGCTTTAGGAATGTTGGTGGATATGGAAATAACACATGGCACATGATCAGATGTTGACTTAGCCAGGGGCATAACCAAAGTGTTAGGAAAGTTCAAAGTCCACCAAGTGCTAGTAAAGAACCAATCAAGTTGCTCAAGCAGAGGTTGATCTTGCATATTAGACCAAGTAAAGGATCTACCTTTTAAAGGCAATTCAATCAGGCCAAGATGACTAATAATTTCATTGAAAATGAATATATCATTCATATCAGCTCCAGGTTTGTTTCTGTTCTCCACCGATCTAATAAAATTAAAATCTCCCACTATCAACCAATTTTCATAAGTAGGAATTGATAAATCAAAAAGCCATTGAACAAAGAAGTCCCTGTCAGGGCCACTACAGGGACCATAAACAGTAACTAAAGTCCATGTAGAGAGATTATGTTTTGAGGTAAAATTAATCTGAATGGCAGACTTGAAACAATCAATCAATTCTCCATCAAAAATGGAACTATTCCATAGAACAATAATACCACCAGAAGCTCCCACAGAAGGAGAGAAGACAAATTTGTCAAACCTTTTTGGACAAAAGGATCTAATAAAACTGTGATCAAAACTTTCACACTTAGTTTCTTGCAGGCAGATAACTGCACATTGGCTCTCTTCAATTTTGTTATAAACCAGAATTCTCTTATTTTTATCATTTAAGCCTCTGATATTCCAATCCATCACTCTCCAATCCAATAAAAATTGTGGTGTATTATCCATTGACAAAGATAATAAAAGGAACAAAATAGCTAGACCAGCCAGCTACCAAACGAACACCATTCATCAAAGCAGAGTAACAATAATAGGGGCCTATCAGGTTCAGAGATAAACACTTGGGAAATAGATCCATTACATAACGATAATTCCAGGAGGTGATAAGAGAAAACATTAGAAATCCAGACCAAAAGACATTACATAAAATTTTGTCTAACATTAATTTCCTTGGTCTTTTGGAGAATCAGGATCAGCATCAAGCTTGTCCTTAGTGAGCTCTTCCTCTGCAATCTCAAGAGCTCTCCCCACCTGCTGGAGAGTCACAATAGGAGTGTGGGGAGTGACAGAACTACTGTCAGCTTGAGGTCTAGCAGACCTTGGCTTCTTCCTGGGCTGTGGGTTTTCCTGCATGGCCACCAACCTGAAGCCATTACTCAGTGCAGCCTGTCGAGTACTACGCCTGACAGAAGATTCCACAGATGGGGTGCTTAATTTGCACCTCCTTCTTTTCCTTGCGGTGACAGCAGAAGCAGTTGGAGTGGAGGAATCAATTTCCTCAATAGTAGCAGAGGGCAGTGGTCCAGATGTACTAGAGGAATCCTCCAGGTACAGATTTCTGTCAGTCCTCTGTGCCTTGAAGAATCTTCTCTTGGCATTGAACTGAAAAATTTTCCCCTTAAAAGGAACAGAAGCATCTGATATCATAGTGAATGGACTAGGGGAGAGCCCACTGGGCCTGGTAGAAGACAAGCACAAAAAGGGAACCAATTTGGACAACAGCTTATCCCACTGCATCGAAGGGGGCAAGGTAGGCCCATACAAATGGGCATTTGTCTGAACCCATGGCCAGGCAAAGAGACCAGGGGCAGTGGGTGCAGCAGTGGCAGTGTGAACCTGCAGCATGTTGACCATCAAAACATTCTGATTGACAGAGTTGTCAGAATCAGAGCTCATTGTAGAGTTGGACTCATGCTGGGGTAGGAGGTGGTCCCAGCCTCCAACTTGCCAAGCAGGGGCTTGGTCCTCCATAACATCATCTTGTGGCTGCTGCTCTGGAAAAACTGCAGCAGGTGGTTGATCATTCCAGCCAAGTTCTGGAAACTGTGGCAACCCAAAATTGCCATGGTCCTCATGCATGTGTCCAGGCATAGGATGGGGATTCCCATCCAAAGGCATCTGATCCTCATCAGGAGGCATCACTTCATTAAATTCAGCAGATAAAATATAACAGGGCGCAGTCCATGACTCCCTGGCAGCACCCAAAGAACTGAAATTTCCAAAGACAATGTCTCTTGGAACGAGCTGTGGCGAGATGAAGGTGACATAAACAAGGGTCCTGTCCAGGACACCGTCGAGGTGATGCCAATGATGAAATCTTCCAAAAGGAGCAACTGCATTGGCAAGATCCCTCTCATTGCGGAAGTCATAAGGTACTCCCAACAGCATAATCCATCCGGTACGAGTACCAAAAGCAGATCTGTGCAATTGCGTGCGGTTGTCATGGTTAACAAACCGCACAAAGATGTTCTCCTGCAACTCATACGGTCCATTCTGAACCAAGGCAGTACGCGCAGCAGCGCTATGCATCTTAAAAAGTCCAGTACCAAAAAGACATGGCTGTGTATCCTCCACAACTCTCTGAAGAGTTTGCTCGATGTAGTTACGAACCTGAAGCCTCCAGAACTGCTCTTCCTCTGGCAACTGCTCTGGTTCGATAATGGCGACGCAGAAAGCTTCATGAGTTCTGGAAGGGGGAACAGCAGGCGTGTAGAAGGAACGGGGCAGCCGTGTAGGCCCGCCGTCGACGACCTGGAATCCCTGAGGAACCCACCTCCCCGGATTGAGCTCGAAGTTCGCCATTGGGGTTTTCGTGGAGTTTTCGCCGAGAACAGAGGTGGGGGTTAACCGACAGGTGGTGGAGGCTATGTCAGGGAGTGGAGGAGTGGAATGCGTAACGGCCACGGGCGACGCTTGAGTACTCCCAGACGGACACGAAGACAACTTATTTTTTGGAACCCAAACTTGGGCTTTGCTGCTTAAACAATTCTTTTCAACGTGTCCATAATGAAAGCATTTACGACATCTGATATTACTGTGACAATTAGATTTGTCGTGCTGCATGGATAAACATCTAGCACATTTCCAGAACCGGAAAGCCATGTCATCAATAACAGAAGCCAGCCCCAATTGACCAGTGTCTTCCACAACCTCAGGTTCTGAAGATGAAACGGAGGAAATTGGAGTAGATGTATCCAAAGAAGTAAAAGAACCAAAAGTGATACTCGAAGAATTAGACGATTCAGAATATCCCTTGCAAGCATCATAGCTAAGAGATTCCGAGAAAACCAGCTTCTTGCTAATAGAACTTCTGGTCTTGATAATAGATTGAGGCATTGGCAACTTTAGTGCATCCAAACCAAGTTGAATTTTCTTCTTGCTCGGACTAACAAGAGTCCATTCTTTATTACATTCCTCTTGCCAATATTTGAATTCACTTAACCAATGAGGTCCTCCTCTACCCCAGAGATTAAACACACACTTGAATTTATCACAAGAAAATGTCTTAAGCTTGTAAATATGAAAACCAACCAGCTTATTGGAGACATTGAAAGAATAAGTTCTATCATTAAGATGAGAAACTTTTAGGCTGCCACAAAAACCTCCAATAACAGCCTCTAGGGCGATAGCAACTGAATCATTATTAAGACGGAAGCAAGAACGTGCAAAAGATACCACCATAATAAAGTGCCCCGTATAATAAGTTGGATGAACCGTTGATGAGAATAGACGATCAACCTCTTTAGCAAATTTAAATCCGTGGGAAAAATCCAGTCCCATAGAGATTGAATCAAAAACCGCCGAAGCACAATTTTCTGAGGTGGATATTTCGTCGGAATCATTATCCGCAATAATAGTGTCTGGAGTAATCGAAACCCCAGGTGTGGTTGACTCCTTGACTAGATCCAAAGACTTAGGGATCCCGACAGGTACCTGAGTAGTAGGAGAAACCATGCATACGCCAACTAGGGCACAGTGGGTTGGAAATCGTACCTTAAACCCCAGATCAATATTTTCATCAATAATCACGTGTCTCCCAACCAAAGCTTTGCCCTTAGCATCCTTAAGGCAGATCCAGTCACGGTAAGGTTTTTTGATCCAGAGATGCAGTGATCCATCATAAGACTTGACACGTCCCCGATCCAGATCTTTGGAGGTAGAATATGTTACCTTCCAGATCCATGCAGGGGGTCGTGGGGGAGCCATCCGAGAGGAGGACGGCGGAGGAGTGAAGTAGCAGGCTGGAGAAGGGAAGTGGACGCCGGGAAAAGGAGATCGCCGGCGGCTAGGTCAGGGGGGTGGATTCGCCTGAGTCGCCATCAACAAAGGAGTCTATTTGGAAAGGTCTCATGCTCCCTATGCCATGATATTGATTGTTTATATTTCTGCATTGTTTGTTTGCTTCTTCTCGGATAGACGACGACGTTGAGACAGACGGTCCTTACGACACCCCTTCTGAGGATCTAGCTCAGTACCAGGCTGCTGAGTTTGCAGGCAAGTTATCACTCACATGAACCACTGTGTTCCTTTCAACATTGGTTACCGATACTTTCCGTTGTCTATTTTGCTAGCCCTATGTATAGTTGTTTCTGTTACGAACCTATCACATGAATCCCTTAACCCTGATATTGCCTCACCTCCACTCCTACAACCCCATTGTTTGAGCCAGTGTCTTACTAGCATGCTTAGGTTGTTTTGCTCGAGTCTGTTACCCGTTACTTTCTGTTACTATAGCTCTATTATGTTCTGGGGGCTCGATGTTAATCAATCAACCTGTTAATAATAATATGCTGATAAGGCACCGGCAGGAGGCCCTGTGTGGTTTTGAGGCCTGTTAGTGTCGACCCTAATAGGAAAAGGGTCTTGTCTACTGATCCATGATGAGCGCACTATCCGCATGTGGGAAGCGTGTATGGGCGCCCCCTCAATTTGATTCGATTCGCATCTCGTCCAAATCGCCTCATTTAGTTCGTGTTTTCCATTTGCCGCATGCATGTTTTTGCGAGCCCAGCGCAGGGTGGAACTTTTGTAGTCGGCATATAGGGGGACACGTTCTTAGAGTGCTATGAGGGTCCCTTTTCTTCGGGGCTCGATTAGCCGTGCGCCCAAGGTGCTTTGGGCTTGATGCTAAGAAGAGTTGAGTTGTGTTGAGTGCCCCGCTTGGTGGGAGGCATCCCATCTGGCGGGTTATTCTTACGTGTACGGCCAAATTGGTGCACCCCTGCAGGGATAAATCTTCTCGAGAAGCCGTGTTTTCCGCGGTTATGGTTGACTTGGTGAAAGTACTGGCTAACAAGTACTCATAACAACTTACACCTAACTAATGCTACCTGACTAGTAATAGGCTTATTGACACAACAACTTGATCCATTACTCATTAATCCAACTGTGTGAGTTTATCCTCGGATTGCTTCTTTGGATAAGGGGCGAGATCCAGGATGGGTTTTGTTTGGTGGTTAGTTATAGTTGGTTACTATACGCTATCTTATCTTCTTTCTGCTAGTCGGAAGTTGTAGTATGTTCTGTAGTTGGTTAGCGCAGCCAGTTGCAGCATCTTTTATATCCCCTTTTCTTCCGTTGAACCCAAGGCATCTGTGCTTGGTGTTGACGGGCTACACGTTGGTGAATTGTGAGTCATGCTTGCCAGTACGTTTATGTACTGACCCCTTTGGGGCTGTGGTTTCCGCAGACTACGCTTACGAGGATCCCAGTGACGGCTACTACGTGGAGTTTGACGAGGCTGCTGACGAGTATGTAGCGGACCCGGACAGGATCCGAGGCTACGTGGATGGGCTCCGTCTTTCTTTCAGTTCCCGGCTTCTTAAGCCTATTTGGATTTGTCTGTACTCATACCCTTTGAATGCTTCCGCTGAGATGTAATGATGTTATGTTGGGACATGTGTCCTCTGGATGATTGTATTTTCTATCTCTGCTCTAGTGAGAGCTATTTGCAACTTATTTCAATCTCTTGTGTCTTAGAGATATGTTGTGCTATCATTCTGTTACAAGCCGTTGACGTACCATGTGTGTATGGTATGAAGTACGTCAATGGTAGTATCCTGATTTCTATGGGATAGTTTACGTCGACGCTGAACAGATAGGGGTTGGTTGTCACACATACGTGTGTTGGCCTACTCGTAAGAGGACGCGGGTGCCGGTAAGCCCCGTAATCCAATCTACTACTGTTCAACGGAACGGCGAGTATCCTTTAGAAGTCCGAGTGCGACAGGCTCCCACATTGTTTTTCACTTAAAAATTACATACATATGAAAGTTAACATGTGCAAAAATATTTATTGTCGCATCGAGCGTAAATAGATTGATTTAGCGAGATACCGCAAGTGTTTCTCTCTGAAAACACATTGTACATAGTAGCTATTAGCATGTTATATCGCACATATCGCGAGTATTTCCCTCTCTTAACCTTTCGTCACAATCTTACTCTTGCCTTTCTTGGTCGATGTTGAATACGTGACCGCCATATCGTGACTTCTTCTTGTGAATGGAAGACCTGCCCTAGGTAGTGTGGTCCTGCTTCTTCTTGTGGTGTATGGTGCATCGTCTTCACCGGGTTCTTCCATCATCGGGTCTCCGACTAAGCCGTCGAAGTCCTTCTCATCGGCGACTCCATCCATTCCGACGAGGCCCCTTTTTCCTCTCCTTACGACAACACGACTAGGATTTGCCGGGTCGGTTATGAAGAAGCATTGCTCCACGTGCTTAGCCAATACCCAGGGCTCATTTTGCGCGGTGGGGTTCTTGGACTTGGGTTTTTTGGCTTCAGACATCGACATAGTGGTGAAATATTCGTCTTATTTCGTGACGTTTGTAGCCCATCTGACATGGAACATCGGCAGCTTTACCCCAACGTAGTCAAGCTCCCAGATTTCCTCGATCTTTCTGTAGTATCTTCTAATCTCTTCGCCCGTGTAAGATTCCATCGTTATAGATGAGTTTTGATAGTCGCTACTTTTGTCTCTTTCCTCCGTGTAGAATGTGTACCCATTGATGTCGTATGCTTGATAAGTCATCAGATTGGGCGCGGGCCATATGACAAGGCCAATACAATTTTATCTTTCTGACATGTGATTGGCGGGGGATCGGCATCAATCTGCTTCTTGAACCATGTCGCGAAAGAGGAGTTGTGTGCTCTAAATATCTCATCTTCCGTCATCGGCCTGCGAGCACTGTTTTTTATCGCGGTTTTGTGCTCTTCTATCCAAGGGTCGACATCATCGATGTGTTGTAACACTACTAGGTGGGACCTTTAAAAGTCGGCTCTCCGACCACAGGAGTCCGCGTCCATTACCCTTTTGCCACTGTTGTGGCCTACCCCCATGAACCTGTCAAGGTGCTTGTTTGCGGGCAAACCAACAGCTGGCTTCTCATCGCCTAGAAAATTCTTGCAGAAAGAGATGCATTCTTCGGTGAGAAATCCCTGGACGATGCTTCCATCCGGGTGTGCCTTGTTAGGAACGAATGATTTGATGATCCCGTTCATTTTTTCTAACGCCATCATGTTGTGCAAGAATGCCGGCCCAAGATTGGTGATATCGTCCACGATATGGACCAAGAGATGTACCATAATATCAAAGAAGGCAGGTGGGAAGTACATCTCAAGCTCGCATAGGATGGTGACGATCTCTTCTGCAGCCTTCCGAGTTTCTTCACGCTTATCGACTTCCGAGTGATTACGTCGAAAAAGTTACAGAAGCCAGTGAGCGTTTGACGGACGTGCGGTTCCATTATCCCTCTGATTGCAACCGGAAGTATCTGCGTCATCATCACGTGACAGTCATGAGACTTCATCCCGCTGAAGATTTTTTTCTCCGCGTCTAGGTATCTGCTTATCAGCCCCGCGTAACCTAAGGGAAATTTCACTCCAAGGAGGCATGTGAATATTTGCGCGAGCTCGTCGGGGCTTAGAGTGAAGCAAGAGGGTTTCAGGCGGTGAGTTTGGTGTTTCTTAGCCCTTTTCCGCTTGCGGTCGTCCATCTCCTCCACCTCATCCTCGTCCTCCTCCGTCTGTTCACGCGTAGAAGGCGGTAAGTGAAGCTCGCTCCTGATATTCAGGACCATCAGGTCGTATCTTGATTTTGGCCTGTCTTTGGTCCTATCTGGCATGTTGAACAGGGTGCCAAGCAAGCTCTCACACACTTTCTTCGTGATATGCGTGACATCAAGGCAGTGAGGCACTCCGAGGATTGGCCAGTACCGCAAGTCCCAAAACACGGACCTCCTTTTCCATACCCCCAAGAGCGGTCCTTCTGGCGGAGGACACTTTTTCTCTCCTCGATTCCGCTTCTGTACCTTTCCCGACGGAGGACACGTTTTCCAATTCTTCAATAGAGTATCGATCTCTTCTCCTCTTCTCTTGCGTGGAGGTAGATCGAGCTCATCTTTACCGTTGAACAGGTCTCCGCGCTTTCTCCACGGGTCGTTATGTGGTAGCCACATTCGATGCCTCATGTATACGGTTTTAGAAGATCCGGGATCCTTGTGTAGCTGTAGAAACGGGGTAAATTCCATGCACCTGACACAAGCCTTGTGTCCATGGCACACCTGACACGCAATATATCCGTATCCGAGATAGTCCTGCACCGTCGTGATCAGTGCGGCTCTCATACGAAAAGTTTCTTCTTTGAAGGCGTCCCATGTTTCCACGCCTTCCTCCCACAACGTGTCTAGCTCCTCCTTCAATAGCTCGAGATACAGGTTGATATCGCTCCCTGGCTGGGTCGGCCCTTGAATCAGCATACTCATGTGTATGTACTTCCTCTTCAGACACAGCCACGTGGGGAGGTTGTACATCCATACAAACACGGGCCAGGTGCTATGTTTGCTGCTCTGGTTGCCAAACGGATTGAGACCGTCGGTGCTCGCACCAAGCCTGATGTTCCTTGGGTCGTTCCCGAATTCTTCATCGAATGCGTCTAATGCTTTCCACTGATGTGCATCCGAAGGGTGTGTTAGCACTGGTTTTTCAACACGTTCTGGATCGCTCAATACTGCCTTCTTTATGTCCTCGTGCCAGCGCATGAGCTTTGCTTCCTTGGGGTCCACGAAGTACCGCTGCAGACGGGGAATGAGTGGAAAGTACCACACAACTTTCCTAGGAGGTTTCTTTGTCCCCCTCTTGTAACGATCAGCACCGCACACCGGACATTTGATCTGGTCCGCGTGCTCGTTACGATAAATTATGCAGTCACGGACGCAAGCGTGGTATTTTGTGTGCGGTAAATCGAGGGGGCACACGATTTTCTTGGCCTCCTGTAGACTACTAGCACATGTGTTCCCTTCAGGTAAGTGCGTCTTCAGGTATCGCAGAAGATCGTCCATGCTTGTGTCGGTCCATCCGTGTTTTGCCTTCATCTCTAGAAGATCTAGAGCTACTCTCAAGCGTGACTCCTCCGCCCCGCGACTTGCGTCATACAACGGAGTTGCAGAGTCTATCTCTAGTTGCGTGATCTTAGATTTACGTCTGGCGTCGGTCGACGTGTTCTTGAGAAGAAGATCTTGAACATGAGGGTCCCGCACGACTGAAGTTAGCGGAGTGTTCATGTCCTCGTCTTCATGTTGTTGATCACCATGACTCCCTTCTTCTTCATTATAGTCGTCTTCGTCGACAGCCTCTTCGTCCTCTCCATTGCCATGTTCAGACTCCTCCTGATCATCTTCACATGTCGCCGCCCAATTGGTCTTGACGTGATCATCGTCTTCATCATCATCCATCCACTTAGTGTGGCCCTCCATGAAACTATACCTGAGCAGGTGCTTCTCCACATTACCAGAATCTGGTTTGAACAAAGACCCCAGCTTGCATTTCCGACACGGACACTCTATCTCGGTGCGGTTGTTTCGATGCATCTCGGCCGTCGCGCATCGCACGTACCTATGCACCACGCTTGTCCTCATCGCAATGACCATTGCTACAAAATGCAAGAGAGAGAGGTTTCATTAACTAGATCCGGTTTTCACGAAAAATTTCGGCATGACCTTCCTACAAAAGGTGTACGCGGAGCGCCAGAAATTTGCCGAAAGGAAATGAATCAACATTTCGGCAAAACATTGGCAACTCATCCGCATGGCAACACAATAAAATGAAAATGAGAACGAATTCTCATCCACCGACCAATCCCACGCATGTAACAGCCCAAGTATGAAAACCTACCATTTAGAATGTTTGATTTCTTGTTATTTAAGTATTGCATCATGTCATCATATTGTTTCCATGTTGTTTGCTTTTGTTTCTAAATTGTTGCATTTGTTTTCCACTGTTTTCACAACTCAAATTCAAACCTCACTCAAACAATGTTTTCATACTTGTTCTGTTACAACTTTTGGAATAAAAATAACAAGTGAAAACAACCAAATTGTTCCATTTTATTCCATGTTGATCAACTAATAAAATGGTGCTTTTATTTCAATCAATTAATTCTATTTCAATCCAATTTCAAATCAAATGTATTTCAAATCAGTACCTAATTGAAACCATGAAATTCACCTCAAAATTGTAATCCTTAAACACATTAATTCATAGGGGTAACCCTATTTAAATTGTTGTTTCAATATTGTGTTTTAATAATGAAAATTGTTTCTATTTGGATTCAAATACAAATATCATTTTAAAATCTCAAATTTTGAAATCCACTTTTGGAATATGGTTTCTAATTACCTAACAAGACTAAACTAATTTTTCTGTAATTTTTATTAACTAAAAACCTAACTATTTCTTCCAAAAGCAAACCTACAAAGAAAAAACAGAAAAAAGGAAAATAAGAAAAGAAAAACGCAGCAGCTAACTAACCTACCCCGAAGCCCAGCCCACTAACCTTTTCCAGGCCCGATACCTATCTCTCCTACCTCCGTACAGGTGCTGACGCATCCATGGAGGACAGCGACAGGCAACCCCTCCTGAACCACTCGATGGTCCTCCCCCCTCCTATATCTACTCCTCCTAGACCCCTCAGAAGCCCTAACCCTAGCCCCAGCCGCCACCTCCATCTCTTCCCACGATCCCCTTCTTCTCTCACGTTCTGGTTCTGAATTTTTCCTTCCCTGAACCATAGCCGGAGATGGTGGTTCATGGAGCCCAGGCTACGGTCGACGAGAGAGGCAACCTTCCCCGGGAATGGAACCGGCGGCGCACCGGCTCCAACTTCGATGTAGGCGTCCACGCCCGAGGAGGCCTGGGTCGCCGGCGCCGTGGCCTCCATCGCCTCTGTCCGCCCTCTGCTCGACCTACGGCACCTGAACCTCGATCGCCTCCTCCTGGCCTCAGGTGATCCGCTCCCCTCCTACCCTCGCCTCTCCTCTCCCTAGGCCGCACCCCACACCACCCCAGCCGGCGCCCCCCTAGTTCCCTCCGGCGAGCAGCCGCTGCTGCCCTCGCTGCCATGCCGTGATGCGATCGGTTGCAGGTTCTGTACGTGCATTTGTTTGGTTCAGATAAAAATTCCGCTCGCACCACACCTTAACCACCCCCGTTTCCTTTCTCCTTCACAAATGCAGCAGCAGCCGCACTGGCAGAGGCCCTGTGCGCGCAGCCTCAGGTTGCAGGGTCGAATCCCCCCAACCCCACCTTTTTCCCTTTATTGTTCAGTGCAAATTTCGTGAGCCTTATCCTCACCGCTGCTCCCTCTCTATCACAACTCGATCCACCACCCTACTGGTTCAGGTTCCCTGTGCGCTATCAGGAGGTGGGGAGATCAAATCCCACCCCCTGCACATTAACAAACTTTTTTATTTTTGTATTGTTTGGTCACAGCACTTTCAGATAATCACACCTAGGCCCATGGTATAAAATCTAGACCCCTGAAATAATATTTCCAAGTCCCTAATAAGTTAAAAATGGCAGATTTGCACCCAATTTTGGAAATTGCATAAATAAATCATTCTAACTCCAATTCCAACATTTTTTATATGTTTTCAATACCAAATTAAATACTCTACACAAATATAAAATTTGTTTACTGTTTTGAATATTTTAAATTGGTGCAAAATTTGAAAACTTGTCAAATTCACTTAAATTTGCAAAATTCATAACTTGCTCATAAAAATTCCAAATTTCACAAACCAAATATGTTTTCCAATCAATTTTTCATGTAATTTCCAAATATAAATTTTGTTTGCTGTTTTGAATAATTTAAATTGCTGAAAACAACTGTTTCTTGTTTATTGCATTTAAAATCGCCAAATTAATAACTTGCTCATTTTAAATCCAATTTCAACAAATGAAATATGTTTTCCATGCAAAATTAAACCACCTTTTCAAATATGAACTTGGTTATTGGTTTTGCACACTTTAACTTGATGAAAACAACAGTTACTTGTGTGGCAAGTTCAAATAACCAAAATTTCCAAACTTAAATAATTAATCCCTTAACTTGTTAATTCCTTTTCCATTTGCATCTAACTTGGTTACTTTATTGTTATCATCATGCATGCATCATGTTTAACTACTTACACTTGTTAATCAAATGTAGATCATTGCTTCAACCTAAACCATTTGCATCCATATGCAATTCTCATTGCATATGGGTCCAATTAAATTGTGTTATCTTGTCAAGTAGTTTATTTTGATGCATCTATTAACATGACATGCATCATCCCATGTTGTGCACCTATGCCATGTTATTGATTGCTTATCTTTCTGCGTTGTCTGTTTGCTTCTTCTCGGATACACGACGACGTTGAGACCGACGATACTTACGACATCCCTTCTAAGGATTTAGCTCAGTACCAGGCTACTGGGTTTTGCAGGCAAGTTATCACTCACATGAACCACTGTGTTCCTTTCAACATTGGTTACCGATACTTTCCGTTGTTCTTTTCTGCTAGCCTTAGTAGTAGTTGTTTCTGCTACGATCCTATCACATGAATCCCTTAACCCTGATATTGCCTCACCTCCATACCTATAACCATTGTTTGAGCCCGTGTCTTACTAGCATGCTTAGGTTGTTTTGCTCGAGTCTGTTACCCGTTACTTTCTGTTACTATTTCATTATGTTCTGGGGGCTCGATGTTAATCAATCAATCATGCTAATGATATTGTTAAATAATAAATTTGATGATAAGGCACCGGCAGGAGGCCCATGAGAGGTTTTGAAGCCTGCTAGTGTCGACCCTAATAGGAAAAGGGTCTTGTCTACTGATCCATGATGAGCGCACTACCCGCATTTGGGAAGCGAGTATGGGCGCCCCCCTCAACTTGACCTGATTCGCATCTCGTCCAAATCGCCTCATTTAGTTCGTGTTTTCCATTTGCCGCATGCATGTTTTTGCGAGCCCAGGCCAGGGTGGAACTTTCGTAGTCGGCATATAGGGGGACACGTTCTTAGAGTGCTATGAGGGTCCATTTTCTTTTGGGCTCGATTAGCCGTGCGCCCAAGGTGCTTTGGGCTTGATGCGAGGAATGGTTGGTTGTGTTGAGTACCCCGCTTGGTGGAAGGGCCTTTCCATCTGGCGGGTTATTCATGAGTGTACGGCCAAATTGGTGCAACCCTGCAGGGATAATCTTCTCGAGAAGCCGTGTTTTCCGCGGTTATGGATTACTTGGTGAAAGTACTGGCTAACAAGTACTCAGGACAACTCAAACATAATGATCAAACATGTTACACCCCATGATTAATAACGTGACTAGTAATAGGCTTATTGACACAATAATTTGAACCATCATTATTACAACTGTGTGAGTTATCCTCGGATTGGTTCTTTGGATAAGGGGCGAGATCCAGGATGGGTTTGTTTGAAGTTATCTTTCAGTTGGTTACAATCCTCGATCTCATCCCCTTTCTGTTAGCCGGAAGTGGTAGAATCTCTGTAGTTGGTTAGCGCAGCCAGTTGCAGCATCTTTTATATCCCCTCTCTTCCGTTGAACCCAAGGCATCTGTGCTTGGTGTTGACGGGTTACACTTTGGTGAATTGTGAGTCTTGCTTGCCAGTACGTTTATGTACTGACCCCTTTGGGGCTGTGGTTTACGCAGACGACGTTTCCGAGGATCTACATGGTGGCTACTACGTGGAGTATGATGACGAGACTGCTGACGAGTAGATAGCGGACCCGGGCAGGATCCGAGACTTCGTGGATGGGCTCCGTCTTTTCGTTTCCGGCCTCTTAGGCCTATTTGGTTCTTGTCTGTACTCAGACATGTTGAATGCTTCCGCTGTGTTGTAATGATGTATTGTTGGGGCATGTGCCCTCTGAATGATTGTATTTGCTATCTCTGCTCTAATGAGAGCCATTTGCAACTTATTTCAATCTTTTGTGTCATAGAGATCTGTTGTGATATCACTTGTTAAACGCCGTTGACGTACCATGTGTGTATGGTTTGAAGTACGTCGACGGAAGTGCCTTTGATCTCTAGTGGATAGTTTACATCGACGATGGAATAGCAGGGCTTGTGTTGTCGCGCATAAGCGCAGGCCTACCAGGAAGCTGGGACGTGGGAGCAGTTATGCCCCATAATCCAAGCATCTGCTATCCAGTTCGTACGGTGAGTATCCCCTAGAAATCAGGGTGCGACAACGCACCTATTAAGATGACACACAATGCAAAATATATAGACGCGATGATGACGTCGAAGATCACTGGAGAGACGACCGATAAGAGAGTGATAGATCTAGAAGTAGCTAGTGGTGCATTTGTGGTGAGATCTAGTGTCCGGTTAGTAGATCTAGTGGAGAGATTTGGAAGAGGGAAAGTGGGGTAGCATACTAGCTAAAATATAACAAACATGATTGGTTAAATTAGCTAAAAATGGTGGAGGGGTGTGGGGGATTAAGCTAGGAGCACTAATGGGTCGAGTTTGGACTAGTGAGTGAGTGAGTGGGGTGGATAGGGGTGGTGGTGGGTGGCTGGCCGCACTTATTGAGGACAAAGATTACCCCAGGCGAATATGGTATGGGATGCGCCTACGCTAAGAGGTGCTACCCCAGGCGTTTCTTTATCCTAGGCGAACAGAGATGTCGTGCGCCTGCGCTAATGGGAGCTACCCCAGTCCACTTTTTACCCCAGGCGCTTCTGCCCGAGTTCGCCTGGGGTATTTGTTATACCGCAGGCGAACCAGTATGCGATTCGCCTGGGGTAAAGGAAGAGTGCCAGGGGGCGGCGGTGGTGGCCCTGCCACACTTTACCCCAGACGCTGATGAGTTTGGTTCGCCTGTGGTAACAGGCTTACCCCAGGCGCACCGTTTACCTGTTCGCCTGCGCTAATTAGCCCAGGCGCATCGTTTTTCTTGTTCGCCTATGGTAGGATATGCTGCTATAAGCAAATCTCTAGTAGTGCCTATGGCTGCGCCAGATAAGCTCTCTTGTACTGATGGAGATCTACTATCTACTGAGGATGCCACTCAGTACCGCAGTATTGTTGGAGGCCTGCAGTATCTCCTTGTTACTTGTCCGGATATCTCGTACGCTGTTAACAAGGTCTGTCAGTTCATGCAGTCACCCCGGTCTTCTCATTGGGCTGCGGTCAAGCGCATCTTGCGCTATGTCAGCCCTACTGCTTCTCATGGTCTTCATCTTCGTGCTTCCTCCTCCAGTCTCCTTTCGGCATTCTCAGATGCAGACTGGGCTGGCAACTCTGATGACAGGCGATCCACGGGGGGCTATGCCATCTTCTATGGTCCTAATTTGATCGCCTGGAGCGCTCGTAAGCAGCCCACGGTATCTCGATCAAGCACAGAGTCAGAGTACAAGGCACTTGCGAATGCCACTACAGAGCTTATATGGGTCCAGTCGTTGCTTCAGGAACTTGGGATCTCACAGGACCGTCCACCAGTTCTTTGGTGTGACAATATAGGTGCTACCTATTTATCGTCTAATCCCTTCTTTCATGCTCGGACGAAGAACATTGAGGTCGATTACCATTTTGTGAGGGAGCGTGTTGCACAGAAGTTGCTACACATCCGGTTCATCTCTTCAAAAGATCAGCTCGCAGATATCTTCACCAAGCCGCTGCCACTACCGTTGTTTGAGGACTGTCGGCGCAATCTTAAATTGTTGGATACCGTTAAGATTGAGGGAGGGTATTAGATATGTTGTATAGTTGTTCCTAACCTAACCGTATTATACGGTGTTGTACGTATCTGTTCCATCTATAAATATATGACACCGGCCGAACCCTAGAGGTATCGAGCCAACTCTTCATACACATGTTTTACACAGTACAAACGCAAGCGCTCATATACACGCGCATACACCCACACCTATGAACACACACACGCATACCCTACCCCTATGAGCACCTCCGAAAGACTGAGCCGGCGGGTCTTGAGATTGACGAAGTCACCACAGGCGCCTCGCTGTCGACGGGAACGTCGCCTCCCACTGAAAGAATATTCCGCCTAAATGCGACACACAGATGTCAAACCTGGGGTTTGAACTCTGCTGGGCTGGGGGTACAACCACCCTCCTAACCATCCAACCACAGGTTGGTTCGCAATATAAGTGGAGGTATCTATACAATTAATTTGGGACAGAGGGAGTACAAGAAGGACCGTCAGCACAAACACGATGATCAGAACACCCTCCGAAACTAATAAGCCTACTCTCCTATTCTAATATCAAACACTCCTGAAACTCCACTCCTAGCAAGACCCCAACGATGGAACTCCTCCCTGATGGCTTCCACCTGCTGCATCCAGGAGGCTCCTATTGATATGTGTTACCAAAATTCCAGGAGTTTCTATTCTTCCAGATCCTCCAGAACGTGAGAATGACCAGGGCGTCACAGCTGCGAATCTGTCTCTCTCTCTCGGCTCCACCTTTGGCCCAGGCGATCATGCGGAGTAGCGGTAGGCATACCAATGTCCCGCACCCAGGTGCCAGATCTGTCGTGCATGAACGTACCGCATAAGGATATGATCAACCGTGTCCTCCTCTTGAAGGCATATGAAGCAAGGGCTGGATTCCGCTTGGAGCCCATGCCTAAATCTCCGGTCAGTAGCCCAGAGGTGGTATTACAACGCCAACCAAATGAAGATTTTTTTTTGTTTTGACAGTTGCGCCATTGACCCAGATCGCCTCCGCGTTCTCCACAAGGATCCGCCCTGATGCAACATCGTATAGGTTGACTTCGCCGAGTAAACGCCATCGCTGGTCTAGCTAGGGTCAAAGAAATTGGTCTTCTTCATGGGACAGTCTAACCACGGATGAGATCCTCATCCAGAGCCTAACACGCTGCGCCGCCGCATCGGCCGAGAGCTCCTGCGTGATGTCAGAGACCCATCTGTTTTGATCTAGCGCCACCTCCACCGACCGACGGGAGCGGTTGCGCTTGAATACCAGCATAAACACCAACGACGCGATGTCAGGCACCGTCGCCCTATCCAACAAGCGGTCCTCCCAGAACAACATGTTTTTGCCATTGCCCACACGAATTCGAACGAGGCAACCGAAGGTGTCTTCCGCAAAGGAATCATGCAGCTTGGGGAGGCCCTGCCATGGCCGTCTCGCATCGACCCTGCGCAGCCACTCCCATCTCACTCTGAGGGAAAAGCCTTGCAGTCTTAGGTCTTTGACGCCCAAACCACCGTAGCATGTAGGCTTGCATATTTTGTCTCAGGCCACAAGGCATTGCCCGCCATGCACCTTATCTTTTCCGGCCCAAAAAAAAACCCTCATCCATCTGTTAAGCTCTTCCAGCATCCAAGCTGGGGCATCAGCCACCGGGATATGAAGAACGGGACGCGCCAAGATGACAATTTTGACGAGCAACAACCATCCCTCCCTCGCGATCAAGCCCCGCCGCCACGCTAGTATGCACTCCCCGAATTTGTCCAAAGCAGGCTGCCATTCCGCCCGAGTGAGAGGCCGCAGCGCAAGTGGAAGCCTGAGATATTGTATCGGGAATGCACTACTACAGAAAAGATTATAGGAGACGCATTTTTTTTATGCGAGGCGCATATAGAATGTGCCTCCAGTGCCAAGCCTCGCGTATATGGGTTATGCGAGGCACATTTTGAAAAGCGCCTCCTATATGCAGGTATAGGAGGCGCATTTCAAAATGCGCCTCCTATACTGGAGTGCGCCTCTTATAACTCCAGCATCCACCCGGGCCCACACAAACTATACGAGGCGCATTATGCAGTAGTGCGCCTCCTATACATACATTATAGTAGGCGCAGAAGGCCACATGCGCCTCGCATAACCTTGTGCCAGGAGGCTGTGGTCCCCACATGAAGTATGCGAGGCGCATATTTTTAAAATGCGCCTCCTATATATGCATTATAGGAGGCACATCTTGGCAGTGCGCCTCGCATAATATATAGGAGGCGCATTTTGCCATTATGCGCCTCGAGCCCTTATTTCCTCCTATAGGTTGTTCTCTAGTAGTGATGGCTTGATGGCGCAGTGTAGCAAAGCTTCACCCGAGCTGCATGTGCATCATCAGCCCGAATTAGAATGGCGGATGTTTTGGCATAGTTCACCCATAGCCCGACGCCCTACCAGACACATCCAGGCACTCCCTGATCGCCACCAAGTCGTTGACAGTAGGCTTAAGGAACACTAGTACATCATCAGCATAGATTGACGTCCTCTGGATTGCCGAACAGCCTCCAATAGGGTTCAGAAGTCCAGCCTCTGAAATCTTACCTATTAGCACCGTGAGCACTTCCATCCCCAACACAAAGAACAACGGGGAGCTCGGATCCCCTTGTCGCGGTTCTCTTGCATGCAAAATTTTCTCGGTGAGAACACCATTCACCAAGATCCTCGTGTTGGCCGTCCCGAGCATAATCGCAATAAATCGGAACCGGGTATCCCTGAAACCAAGGTGCTTCAATACCTCTGAGAGAAACGAGAGATGGAATCAAAAGCGCGTGAGATGTCTAGCTTCAGTAGCACTCCACTCTCCTTACGTGTATTGATTTTCCTTTCTATTTTCCTGAAAAAGACAAAATTGTCGTGCAGGTTGTGTTTCTTGATGAATGCCCAGTAGCTTGGAGAACAGCTTGGCAAAGCTGTGTATAAGGCTAATGGGCCCGAAATCCACCAACTCCACGTCTCCTTGCTTCTTAGGTATAAGCGTGATCAATGATGTATTCAGTTTAGCAAAGCCACGTCCATCCCCACACCGCAACTTGCAAACAACGGCCATCACATCCTGTTTAATCCACGACCAAACTCTCTGATAAAACACGCCAACCAAGCCATCCTCGGCCCTAGAGCACGATCCGAACGTATGTCCTTGACCACACTCCAAACCTCCTCCTTTGTGAACACTGCATCGAGCCCTCTTAGATCCATGGATCTTAGCCCTAGCGCCTCCAGGTCAATGGTGCAGTTATGATTTCAATAGATCCCAGTAGCGCTTTGAAACTGTTGAAGAAGGTTTCCTCCTTCCTGACTTGGTCCGTAACCAACACATCTGAATGATCGAGAGGTTAACTAGAGGGGGTGTGAATAGGTTAACTACAAATTTGAACTTCTTTTTTGGTTAACAAGATAATGTTCAAATATAGATTGTCTAGATTATGCAACTAGGTGAACAATCCTATATGGCGAGAAAATACTACTAGCACAAGATATTAACTCAACTAAGCTAGTAGCAAAAAGTAAAGGTAAGTTGAGGAATAACCGAACACAATGACGTGGAGATGTATCCCGAAGTTCACTTCCCAATGGAAGCTAGTCTCCGTTGGAGCGGGGCGGTGCCACCAAAGTGGAACACCGAGTAGCCGTCAAATGGCACACCGTATATCCTTCGAGTCCTTCCACCGATGTGGAGAGACTCGAATCACTATGTTGCCGTTGAGGTTGAAACCTATAACTTTACAAGGATGAGGCACACTCCACAACTTTGGAGGGTCCTCACCAGATCCATGAGCTCCAAAGCTTCGGGAACTACAAAAGGCTCCAAGCTCCAATGAGCTAAGAGCAACAAGGTTCTTGGCTCCAATGAACTAAGAACTACAAGCTTCCTAGGGGATGAGTGGGGTAGTGAAAAATCGTTTTGGTGGAGTTGTAGATCTAGGGCGTGTCCTCCAAATCCTAATAGATCAAGAGCTTTGGTTGGGTATTTGGGGAGATGCTTGTGCTCGAAGGTGGTCAATAATGGTGGAGAGAGAAATTTTATTTGACACCTTCAAAAGGTAGGGACGACTCCTATTTATAGTGGAAGGGGTAAAGTGGCCGGTTGGGGGCATTTTCCCACTGCCAGGTGACACGTCTCAAACGTATCCATAATTTTTAATGTCATATGCTACATGTTTCTTATACACTTTATGTCATTTTTATGGATTTTCCGGGACTAACCTATTGACAAGATGTCACATAGCTAGTTCCCGTTTTTTGCTGTTTTTAGTTTCAGAAAAGTTGTTCTGGAAATATTCTCGGAATTAGACGAAACAAAATCCTAGAGTTTTAGAAAGTCGTCACGTACACAGAGTACGGAGGAGACCCAGAGGAGGGCCTCAGGGGGCCCATACCATAGGGTGGCACCCCCCTCTGGCCACGCCTGGGGGTGGTGTGGTCCCCCTGGCAGCCCACCGGCATTGCTCTTTCGCCTATTTGTACTCCTCCACGGGTTAACCCTAAATATCATCTTATTGTAGTGCTACATGTTGTGTTTGCTGGGATCTGATGAATATTGAATGTTATGTCAAGTGATTATCAATCTATCATGTTCTTTCATGTGTATGTTATTTACGATCTTGCATGCTCTCCGTTACTAGTAGATGCTCTGGCCAAGTTGATACTTGTAACTCCAAGAGGGAGTATTTATGCTCGATAGTGGGTTCATGCCTCCCTTTCACTCACGCTCGAGTGACAGATTCGTAACGGGTGGGGGATGTGTTGTTGCCATTAGGGATAAAACAACAATGATTTTGTCTAAGGATGATTTTATTGTTTACATTACACACTTTGCTTAATGCAATTGTCTGTTGCTTGCAACTTAATACCCAAAGTTTGCTCGGATGACACTCTGAGGGTGGATTATTAGTCATAGATGCAGTTGGATAACGGTCTATGTATCTTTTTTTAATTCCCGCATGAATCACATAGTAATCATCGTGTCATGCATATGCACTACGGTGCAGCCTTTATATCTGTCAATTGCCCAGCTGTAATTTGTTTACCCAGCATGTTATCTATCTGTTTTGGAGAGACACCTATAGTGAACTATGGATCCCGATCCATTTTTTTTATACTGATATACAACCACTGTTTTTCTGTTGTTTCCTACTGCAATTATTGTTCTCTTTTTATTACTGCAAACAAGTACTGTTTTCCACACTATACGTCTAATCCTTTGTTTCAGCAAAACCC
This sequence comes from Alopecurus myosuroides, assembly GCA_028641055.1. Classification (NCBI taxonomy): domain Eukaryota; kingdom Viridiplantae; phylum Streptophyta; class Magnoliopsida; order Poales; family Poaceae; genus Alopecurus; species Alopecurus myosuroides. The sequence continues at coordinate 358,855,925 of CM054060.1, read as the reverse complement.
GGGAGATTGACAACCTCACTGCTTCGTTGGGGCAAAGTAATTTGATTGTGTTGTGTAGATTCCACGTTGCTGCTGAACCAGTAGTGTGCTTTGCCAACATCAGCTGCATCAACCTTCAGAAGTGATTTCTTTCTCCTATTGGTCGATTCAACCTTGGTTTCTTTTTTAGGGAAACTTGCCATTGTGCTCTTCATACCTTCCTCTTGGGGTGTCCCAACGAATGTGTGTTACACGCCATCACCAGGAAACCCGGCCTGAGCCGCCGGCCAGGCCGGCCTGGGCAAAGAGAAGAGGCTGGCAGGGCAACAGAGCGCCCTGGCCTGAAACGCCAGTGAGGCCGGCTTGAGCCTGGCCTGAGGCCGGCTGCCCCCTCCCCTCCCCCCTCCCCCACCTTGGCCAGAAGGACTCGCGAGGCCGGCTGGAACCCGGCCTGGGACCGGCTGCCCCTACCCCGACCTGGGGCCGGCGTGCCTGCTGCCTTAGGCCGAGACCATGCTCAAGCCGCCAGGCCGGCCATAGAGTTTTCCCCCTTTTCTCTTCTTTCTTCTTTCTCCTTGTTGCAATGTCTTCAACGTTGATTGTTAGATCAGTAGAGTTCAAAGGGCACTTGTTTTTTTTATTTTCTCCATGTTAAAATGTCCCTAAGTTTTCATTGGCATACCTAAACATGCTTAGGGAAAAGATTAGATCTTCCATGTGTTGTGATCAAACACCAAAATAAGATTAAGGGACGAATGTCCTTTCAGTCTCCCCCTTTTGGATGTTTGATGACAACACATAGATTTGCATTAAGGATAATTAAGATAGCCATTTGCAAGGAGATAAAATATAGAGGGGCTCCTCATATTTGTGTGCCCAAACAAAGGATATATATTTGGTAAACAAATGGGATAAAATTATTATGATTTCTATCTACCCCTATGTTTTATAAACCAATAACATGTGTGATGCTAAGCAAGTCGCAATGTTAACATGAGATCGATATATAATCATGAGATTGATAAATGGAAGGTTTAGCACTAGAGGTGAATATACTGTGATATTTTCAGTCCAATTTGCACCAAGTTCCCAAAACACCACTTATATGCATATGATGGAATCTTATATAAGTACCTTGTATTGCAAGCATAGAGTCCCACCATAGTATTCATCTCATAGTAGATAGATAAAATGGAACATAACCTCACCATGGTCTTCATCACACATAATAGATAGATAGAACGGTGGATAGTGGAGACATAGTCTTACAATAATAACGAAGTCCAATCAAGCCACACAAATAATAAGTTCAACTAAAAACAAGGAAAACAAGAAAGATGTTAAAACACAAATGGATGCATGATATGCAGTGGTCCTAAATGCAATGTCTCGAGGATCTTATGATTTCTCCCCCTTGGCATCAAGACACAAAAAAGGGAGAAAAAATGCAAAGTCGATCACTCGTCATCATCATCATTAGCACCAAAAATATCATTACCCTCCTCATCATCCTCATCATCATGTGGAGGAACGTGACTGGAACTGGCTTCGGCAGCAAATGATGCCCTAAACTGTCGAAGAGAATTAGCATCATCACCAATCTAGTATGTGTGCTAGGACTTCCATTTTTCCTTAGTGAGCTCCTCCGAGCTAGCAGGACCCGTTGGAAGATTAAGAGCGGTCATGATAACCATCTAGTTGCGACAAGAGGCCTTTCCTTTTTAATTGGAGTGATAGGCCCTGTGCTGTTGGTCAATGAAGAAACAATTCATCTTCTGAAGAGTCTTCTTGATGCTGACTTTTCCAGAGTCTGAGACAGTATGATCTCGAGAGGGAGAGCGAATGATACCATGATATGTACTAGGCCCAGTGAAAGATGTGCGAACACGTTTGGGGCGGCGTTGGGATGCCGCTTCAGCTTCAGCAGCAGTGAAGAGAGAGCTCTTTGTGGGAGCCACCATGGGATAGTTGTTGAGGATAGCTAGAGGGATGTGCTGAGCAAAAAGTGTCTGAAGGTATTGACCATAGATTGGAACCCTCTTATCCTTAACCACAATCCTCATCTCCTGCCACATGTAGTCCAGAATATCCAAGGGCTTGTTGTGATCCTTAGCCGATCCAATGTGATAGAGGAGGTTGACCAACCACTTGTGAACCTCGCCTTTCTCACCAAATTTGACATTAATAGTGTTGCGGAGAATGGTGTGAACAATATAACAGAAATCAGTGAAGTACTTGGCCTTGCGAATATGCTGAGTACCAAAAACAGGAGGATAGCAATGGCGAATACCAGTCTTGGCTTTCATCGGCAGCTTCTCATCACCATGGATCCTAGTGTGAGTCATGGCATTATAGATGACCTCCGGAAGACCCAGAATAGCCCCAAACTCAGTCATGGTGGTGGTACACTTGATGCCAGCACTCATCTAGGTAAGTGTGCGGGAATCCTCAGTTGAGAAATGGATAGCGGCATAGAATTCCCTGAGCAACTCAGGAGCAAAGGGGCGAGAATTACCCACGAGAGCACTGAGACCGTGAAAATCCATAAGCTCCATCACTTGAGGCCAGTGCTCGCGTGCCAGGTCCAGATCAAAGTAATGTTGATAAACATGAGAGTTTTTCAGTCCACAGATAACAAACTCATACACCCGCTCATGTATCTTGCAATAAAACCGAGAATCTACACATGTACACTGCTCAAACTCATAGGGTTGAATTTCAGGCGCCCATTCTCAAAGTCCTTAGTGCTCAGAGCGCCCCAATTGCGGTAAACATGCTCCTTTGGGTTGACAAGGAGTGGGGGTCCCTATATCTGAGAAGGAGTGGAACCCGAAACCTCAACTGCACTTGTGGGAACGAGTATATGCAGTAGGATTCGTGCCCTTGTCTTGCGATGCATCGTCATTTTCTAAGAATAATGAGGCATGGATGTGTACAACAATAATAAGTGCACATGGTCATGTTTTTGAAAATAAAATGTTCCATTACAATGAGTTGTGTGGGGCAAGCATGTTTGAGTTGGTGGAGATAACAACAAAAAAATTACTTGGACAAAGTGGAAACAATTGTCACACATGAAGGAGATGAACAATTTGGTCATAGCAAGATTGGACATGGTGAAAGCTAGGAAAAAACACATGCTAAGATGGACCAGAAATCAACCACCACAACTAGATTGATTTTATAACCCTAGGTGAAATTGATTATGAACCCTAGATGAACTTGAGTATGAACCCTAGGTGGAATTGGAATCCTAAAAACATGAAACTAGCCACCACAACTAGATATACAGGACAAATAAACACGGGATGCTACAAAATTAGGAGGAAACCCCCAAAAAATTACCCGAGTTAGATGAAATCTTGAAGGGAACATTCAAGGGAGAGGATCTCTCCCAAGGAGGCATCAAAAGAGATTCCACGTGGAGAAGGTGGTGGAGAAGAACTAGGGCTATCAGATCTGTGGGTTATGGGTGGTGGGAGGGGCTTGGATGTGGAGGGAGAGGGGTGTAGAGTTTGGAGGAGGTCCTCCAATGGTGGCTCCGTGGGGGAGGGGTGGGAGAGGTGGGGGATATGGAGAAAACATGAAGGAAACGACCCCACCACCCCGTTTTGGAACCACCAGGAAGCCCGGCCTGAGGGGCTGGCCAGGCCATCTCGGGCGAGCACTGAGGCCGGGCACCCTCCCGAGCGCTCCGGCCTGGGGCCGGCACGGGCGAGCACGAAGGCCGGGTGGGCACCCGAGCACCCCGGCCTAAGGCCCGGCGTAGGGCCGACGCGGGCAAGCACAGAGGCCGGGGGCACCCGAGGGAGACGGCCTGAGGAGCCGGCCAGGCCGGCTGTCCACGCCGGGTTTTCTGCAAAACCTACCTTTAGCTCGTTTTCTCTCCCAGTTTTTTTAAATCGTTGCAAACTTAAAATTTATTTTAACAAGTTTCATTTCACTGTTTTGAATTCTTTTCACTTGACCATGTGCACCATTATACATGTAAGTTTGTCGTGATATTCACTATAATGATATGAGATGATCATGATGATTTCCTTATACATCTAATGGAGAAAAAAATTCAAGCAAGCAACATTGGATGTAATATGGAATATGGAGAACAAATGTGCATATGAGTTGAACACCAAATGTATTGTCAATAAAATCTAAAAAAAACTTCAAATCTTTGATTGGGGCGGTGGCCTTAGCCACCATGTACGAATATGCTCGATATGACACCGCGAAGATATATCTTGGGTGCATTGCCGAAACGCATCATTGAAGCAAATTGTGTCATTGAAATGACCATTATACATTATTTGTTTATTTATGCATGATAGGAGTAGTTTTGACTCATTAATTGAGCTACACTCCCCCTATGTCTATGCATACATCTAATAACCAAATAAGAGTCTAGTAGAGGTGTGTTTGCAAGATTTCTAATAGACTAAAATTTCTTGCACATACTACATTGAGCTCACTCCTCAATTGCTTGAATCTCTTCTCATCTAGAGGCTTTGTGAGGATGTCGGCGAGTTGATATTTGGGGTTGACATAGGAAAGTGAGATACCTCCATTGTCCACATGATCATGAATGAAATGATACCGAATCTCAACATGTTAGGTCATCCATGGATGAAAAAATTACGGATTTGCAAGATCTTATGTTGCGACTCTTGAAAGCCAAGGAAGCGGAATCGTCTACTTCATCTCCCTCGGGAGAAATTCCGGAGGAGAAGGAGGAGACGGATAATGGGGATAAGGGTGGAGAACCTAAAAATGCTTCCTCTAAAAACAACTCTTCTAAGGGATCGGATGAGAAGACCGAGTAACACAATTAGAAGGACGGTACTCTCCCGATCCTCCTGTCCCACATCCTCATATTAACCCTAGAGGCGAGCCTCCTAAAATTGATGCACATCCTTTTGATAAATGGCAATATCTCATGAAAACTCACTTGAACTCTTCTTGTATTGATCTTTGGAGGGTCACACAAGATGGATTCAAGCCTCATGACCCCAAGAACTTGACAAGAAGAGAAGTGGTAGATTGCCAACTCAACTACACCGCCTTGTCGATGATTCAACAAGTCATGGGTCCAAACCACATGACTAATCTTCAACAATATTCCACTGCCAAAGAAACTTGGGATGCTCTCATCGTCATGTTTGTGGGACATGAAAGCATGCAAAGGAATATGTATGATGCCTTCTGCAATGAGGATGAAGGGTTCTATATGCTCAATGGTGTGAGCCATGAGGAAATGTACTGAAGACTCAAGACCCTAGCTACCTCCTTTAGTGATCTTGGTGCTAAATATGTGGATGATGCTTGGATCAAGAGGGAGTACTTCAATGCCCTCTTGCCGTTTGAGCCCGTGGACATGAAGAGCCTTCAAGAAAAACACAACTTTTCCTCCATTTCCTCAACCGAGGTGATGCAAGAGATGGCCTCCTATAAATTGAAATCATATATTGCCCATGACACTCGTGCTCGTGCTATTGGAATACACAAAGGATTCTCTGTTGCTTTGAAGGCCAAGGTGGTGACCAAGATGGTGGATCAACATGAAGAGATTGCCTTGGAAGAAAATATTCCCCCGCTCAAAGATCAACAATTTGATCCCATGCTTAAGGATTATGTTGTTCTTGCGGTGCAGAAGTTTTGGACGAACCCTCCCAAGGCCAAGGCATATGTTGAGGAGAAGACCAAGTCAAGCTATGGCAAAGAAGGGACTCAAAAAGTGAGAGCTTGTTTCAATTGCCACGACAAGTATCTCTTTGTTTCCGAATGCCCCTTTGAGAATAGGGAGCACCATGGAGGAAAAATAGTCCTCAAGGATAAGTCAAAGGCTCCTGACAAGAAACCTCATTTAAAGAAGAATCCCTTCAACAAGAAGCCATCATGTAGATACGTGGTTGTGACTCAAGAAGAGTATGATTCCGGTGATGATGAAGAAGAAGAAACCACAAGTAAAGTGCTCGCTATTGCTATTGCATCTTCATCATCTCCTTCACTCTTTGAATCCCCCAATGAGAATCTTCCTCAACCCTTCGCAAAGTTCTTCATGGCTAAGGCCACCGAGGTATCATATTCTTCCACCACTATGACTCAAAGGGAATCAACTAAACTTGCTAGTTCTAGAGTTTAAAATGAAATTGCCTCCTTGAACCTATATATGACTAACTTTCAAGGGGAGAACAAGAAGTACTTCACTTTTCTCAGGAGTCAATTGGGAGAGGCCCAAGAGGCTCTTGAGAATAAATCTAAAACCGAAAGGAACGATTGCTTTGCAAAGGGTTACCTTTCAAATTCACTTGAGGAGGAACATGAGCTTCGAGTATATCTTGAGGAGAAACTTGAATCTATTGAAGAGTCACATAATGAGTTAATTTCTAAACTCACTAAAGAACGTTACCATGAAATTGCTAAATATAAGAGAACTAAAAAGTAAAAAGTTGAGTTTGGTGTTGGTCATGAAAAACTAACCGAGGAGATAGAGAAGCTCACCAAGGCTCACAAGGCTTTGTAGAGTGAACTCTCTACCCTCAACAAGTATCGTGAACAACTGCAAACTCAAATTGATCAATTCAATGTGCCTAGTACCTCTACTTCTTCTTGTGATCATGCAAATATTATTGAGGAGAATGCTAGGTTAAAGGAAGAGCTACCAAGAATCAAGGGCAAGGGCCCTAGTGTTGAGAAGGTCGTGGCTCCAAAGCCATAAGTGGTAGCTCCTAGACCATAGAATAGCAAACAAGGTCTTTTCTAAGTTTCCAAGAGCAAGAACAAGAAGAAGAATAAAAAGAACTTGGCCAAGCCCACACAATCTAAGAAGAATGTCGGTGCGAGTGGTATTGTCATTAGAGAAAACACCACTCGTAGCAACTTCGCGGGAACTACCAATCCACACCATTTCTTATTTGTTTATTATTATGGTGTTTTCCAATCTAAATATGTTGGTCCTATTGAGGTTTACATTGGTTACTCTATTTGGTTTCCAAAGACCCTTATTACTAATATGAGAGGACCCTCCTCGGGTCCTATCTCAAGTCAATGATTCCTTTTAGGGCTATGCTTCCGGTGGGTCAAAATGGATACTTGATAGTGGGTTTAAAAGTCATATGACCGGAAGCAAGGAGCCAATGAAGGAGTTGAGACCAAATATAAAGGGTTTCGGCAAGGTGGTTTTTGCTCCTAATATCACCCTTGTAAATGTCATGCTTGTCGAATCCCTTGGTTTGAATTTGGTTCCAGTTCGTGCTTTAGGGAAGATGGGATTTTCTGTCTTCTTTGCTCCTTACAAGGTGATCATCATGTGGAGCAAGTATCTCGATGTTTCTTATGTTGGATATGTCGAAAATGAGTTGTATATGGTGGACTTTTTGGAGTCAACCAACTCTCAAACGATGTGTCTCTTTGGTAAGGTTGACGTGGGGTGGTTGTGACATCACCGCTTATCCCATGTCAACATGATAACTTTGCAAATACTTCACAAGGGTGGTCACATCCTTGGACTAAAATAAAATGTTTCCTTTGCCAAAGATCGTGTGTGTAGGTCTTGTGTTAAAGGAAAGATGCATGATGCTGCCCATAAAACCAAGACAGTCATTTCATCAAAGAGGATTTTGGAGCTTCTCCATGTTGTTCTCTTTGGTGCCATGCCCGGGGCAAGTCTTGGTGCCAAGAAGTATTGTTTGGTGATAGTGGATGACTATTCAAGATACACATGGGTCTATTTCTTCAAGTTTAAGAGTGAGACTCAACAAACCGTCATTGACTTCTCCAATCAAGTGCAACATAAACACAATCTTCCTATCTTGGCTATTCAGAGTGATAATGGCTCCAAGTTCAAGAATTACACCCTTAATGAGTTCCTAAGTAGAGGGTATTCATCATCAATATTCTGTTGCGTATACCCTTTAACAAAATGGTGTATCCAAGACGAAGAACCGGACTTTATTGGATATGGCTAGAACCATGTTGGCAGAGTTTAACTCTCCCCAATATCTTTGGGCCGAAGTTATCTCCACCTCTTGTAATTCATCAAACCGACTCTACATTCACAAGGAATTAATGAAGATTCCATATGAGATTCTCACCGGAAACAAACCCAATATCTCCTACTTCTGTGTCTTTGGTTGTAGGAGTTTCTATTTGATCAAAGGTGTTCGTTTTTCTAAATTCCAAGCTAAAAATATTGAGGGTACATTTGTTGGTTATGGTGCCGAATCCCACATTTATAGAATGTTTGACAAGGCCTGACGGATTGTCATTGAATCTAGTAGTGTGTTGTTCGAAGAAAATGATGGCTCCCAAGTTGGGAAATTTTATTTTTCTAATGGACATGTTGAAATACCTCAAGAAGCCATGGAAAGAATGGGCGTGGGATTTTTTCGCCCCATTGAGGGACACCTTATGGCGACTCGAGAAGAACTATGCTCTAGCTCCTCGTCTATGGGAGCAAGTGATGCACAAACCCAAGAAAAGTTTCAAGACCCTCCAATTGTTCACCAAGTTGCTACACAAGAACCAATCACTCTTATCATTCAAGCTAGCCAAGTGCAAGGCCAAGATCAACCTTGTTCGTCTTCTTCTCCTATTGTTAAAGCAAGTGAAGATGATGATCAAGGCCAACATTCCGGTCAAGACGGGGACCCAAATTATCAAGATGATCAATGATTCTTCCTTGCAATAATTAGGAGATCGAAGCCCGTCGTGCTAGAAGGATTACAAAATCCTTGAAGCGTATTGATGCATCCGATAATAAGGTGTTGAGTGATGTGCAAAACAGGAGATACACAAGATCTCAATGGGAAAGCTTTAGTGAGCATCAAGCTCACATATCCATGGTGGAACCAAAGAAAGTGTATGAATCTCTTGAAGATTCAGATTGGTTGGAAGTTAGGCATGCTAAGCACAATAACTTTGAGTGCAATAAAGTTTGGAAGCTAGTTGAGAAGCCCAAAGATTTCCATAATGTTATTGGAACTAAGTGTAGATTCAAGAACAAGCAAGATGAGCATGGTATTGTTGTGAGGAACAAGGCAATATTGGTGGCTCAAGGCTACCATCAAGTGGAACGTATTGACTTTGATGAAATCTATGCCCCCGTGGCTTGTCTTGTGTACATATGTATCCTCCTTGCATATGCATTTTCTCATAACTTTAAATTGCAACAAATGGATGTCAAAAGTTCTTTTATAAATGGTCCATTAAAAAAGGAGGTATATGTTAAGCAACCTCCGGGTTTCGAGAACCCAAACTTCCCTAACCATGCCTACAAGCTCTCTAAGGCACTCTATGGACTTAAACAAGCTCCACGTGCGTGGTATGAGCACCTTAGTGAGTTGTTACAAGACCGTGGGTTTTAAATGGGGCAAATCGAACCCACCCTTTTCACAAAGAGGGTAAAGAGAGAGCTTTTCATATGCCAACTTGATGTCTACGCACGCTTCTATTCTTGTAGACAATGTTGGGCCTCCAAGTGCAGAGGTTTGTAGAACATCAGATAGTTTCCCTTAAGTGGATCACCAAAGGTTTATCGAACTCAGGGAGGTAGAGGTCAAAGATATCCCTCTCAAGCAACTCTGCAATTAAGATAGAAGAAGTCTCTTGTGTCCCCAACACACCCAATATAATTGTCAGGTATATAGGTGCACTAGTTCGGCAAAGAGATAGTGAAATGAGAGTAATATGGATGGTTATAAGTAATAATAACAATCTGAAATAAATATGGCAGCAAGAAAACATGTAGCCGAACAGGCGGAAAATGGTGTTTCAATGCTTGGAAACAAGGCCTAGGGATCCTACTTTCACTAGTGGACACTCTCAAAAATGATCACATAATCGAATAACTAAATATCTTCTCTTCACTATGCTACTCTTAACCCTCTCCGGTTCGATAACGAACACTAATCATTGCGTAGGGCTGCAAAAAGCATTTCTTAAAGTAAGCATTCCCATGTCTAGTTAGCCCCACACTGTCAACTTGAGCGCCCTAGAAGGTACTAGACAAACACTACAATTCATAGAGGAGACACACACGATGTGCACACTGTCACCTTCACACCGCGGGACAAGGTGACTCCAAAGTTCATATTAATAAAACACTTGAGTAGCACAAGATGAAGAGTAACATATACTTATTAAACTAGATTACAAAGCTCACGATCACATATAGATCACACCATGGGAGAGAGAGAGATGAACCACATAGCTACCGGTAGAGCCCTCAGCCTCGGGGGAGAACTACTCCCTCCTCATCATAGGAAACAGAAACGGCGATGGAGACGGCGGTGGAGTCTATGGAGATGGCTTCTGGGGGCACTTTCCCGTCCCGGCAGGGTGCCAGAACAGAGATCTGTCCCCCGAAACTTGGGTTGACGATGATGGCGGCTGCGGAAGGTTTCTTGGAATTTCGTCGATTCCCCTAGGGTTTTTGCATCGGGGGGATTATATAGGCGAAAGGGAAACGTCGGTGGGCCACCAGGGTGGCCTCATCACCCCTAGGCGCGGCCAAGGGGGGGCCCGCGCCTGGCTATGGTTAGGGCCCCCTGGTGCCCGTCTTCGACTCCTCTTCGGACTTCTGGATGCTTCCGGGGAAAATAGGAACTTCGGGATTCGTGGGGTCCAATTCCAAGAATATTTCTAGAACAACTTTTCTGAACTCAAAAACATCAGAAAACATGGAACTGTCACTTGGCAACTTGTTAATAGGTTAGTCCCAGAAAATGTGAAAAAATGCTATAAAGAAGGGAGAAAACATGTAGCAATTGTCATAATATCAACATGGAACATCCGAAATTATAGATACGTTTGAGAAGGGGGGGCCCGCGCCTGGCTATGGTTAGGGCCCCCTGGTGCCCGTCTTCGACTCCTCTTCGGACTTCTGGATGCTTCCGGGGAAAATAGGAACTTCGGGATTCGTGGGGTCCAATTCCAAGAATATTTCTAGAACAACTTTTCTGAACTCAAAAACATCAGAAAACATGGAACTGTCACTTGGCAACTTGTTAATAGGTTAGTCCCAGAAAATGTGAAAAAATGCTATAAAGAAGGGAGAAAACATGTAGCAATTGTCATAATATCAACATGGAACATCCGAAATTATAGATACGTTTGAGACGTATCAAGCATCCCCAAGCTTAGTTCCTACTCGTCCTCGAGTAGGTAAACGATAAAACAAAATAATTTATGAGGTGACATGCTACCACACAATCTTGAACATAATAATGTAAAAGCATGTGTAAGCTGAGATCATAGAACTTTAAACACAAACATGATAAATAGAACTTTAATAATAAATCATATCAATCATTTTGTATCATGATAAGTAACTCAAATAAAAGATCATGAATAAGAATGCAAAGAAAGATATACGTTTGTTTCAAGTATATAGAAAGCATGGCAAAGTGGTATTTCGCTAGTCCTTAAGAGTGGGGCAAAACATAAATGCTAGGACACCTTCAAAGTTAATGAGGATGCCTAGAACAAATAATTATAGAACAAGCAATAACACATCATGAATCAATTAATAATGTTTCTGGGACAAATGCACATAAAACTCAGAATGGAAAAAATGCTCTCTCAACTGTGCATAAAGTTAGAAGATGGAGACTCAACATAAAAGTAAAAGAAAGGCCCTTCGCAGAGGGAAGCATGGATCACTCATGTGCTAGAGTTTTTATTTTATTAAACAAATGTATTAAAAGTTTTACACTCCTCCCATCCATCTTACACAAACCATGGCTAACCGAATCCTCGGGTGCCTGCCAACAATCACATACCATGGTGGTGTGTCTATATTTTGGGAGATGTATGCTAATGTCAACGAATGGTAAACAGAAAATACAGTACGTCACAAGCCAACTAGATTTAACAAAAGCGGCTCCCATATGAAGGACGCAACTCGTGTAGAAGGTCATCCCTCTTTCTCTTTTGTTTACACAATTATGCTTTGACTGATAAATCAGGGGCAAAAATAGTGAAGAGATTTTGTGTGTATTAATTTGGGGCTGGGTACCCTACTGCCAGCTCTTCTATCAATTGGATAAACGGATGAAGCCACTAGTCCAGGGTTTGAAATCCAATCAACAAGTGAGATAAATATTCTCTATTTATGTCCTCATGAGCAAAAATAGGAACACAAAGCACGAGTAATTTTGAAGGTTTTAAACGGAACACATGAGAAATTGACTTGGAGTGGCAGTTAAATACCACAGGTAGGTAGGTATGGTGGACACAATGGGAAAACTTAGTTTTAGGGAGTTGGATACACGAGTAGAATTCCATACTCAGTACGGGTGGAGGCTAGGAAAAGACTGGGAGCAACAAATAAAGAGATCATAAGAGCCCTAATCATGCATATCGACATAAATATCATTAATCAAAGCATAAGTGGTAGCACGGGTTCAAAAACTAAATGATCATAGAGGCTATTAGTGTCTGGTTCATAGTCATAAACATGGTGTGATCATGCGCCAAGTCAACCAAATAAAACATTCAAAAGAGAATACCACAAATTTATGCTTCAATATGACAAGAACAACTCATGATTCTTTCAATGGCACATTAAACACTCTCGGCTATTTGAGGATAATCATGCTACTCAATAACCACAAGGCTTTAAAACTAAAATAACATCTAGCATGGTATGAAAAAGTTCTAGCCACAGTCTATACAAGCTTCTACTTGCACCATTAAAAATTCTACTTCAAGCAGCAGTTTCTTTTCCCAACAAGCACCATACAAGATATGTTTTAACAAAAAATACTCTACATGACACAACAAGCAAACATGAGAGTACTCACATAACACTACTAAAACTAACAGCTCTGAACAAGAGATGCATGAAAACAAAGGCTAAACACAGTACTAGTAAAAAGTGGACACTCATAGAACAATAAGAATGAAAACTAGAGTGTTCTAAGCAATGAAAACGGAGTGAGTCTCTCGTCCACACAAGTATGATAAGAAAAACCATAAACTAAATCAAGGAAAACTAAACAAACTGAAAGCAAAAATAAAAGACGCTCCAAGTAAAGCACATAAGATGTGACCGAATAAAAATATAGTTTCACTAGAAGTGACCTGATAATTTGTCGATGAAGAAGGGGATGCCTTGGGCATCCCCAAGATTAGACGCTTGAGTCATCTTGGAATTTGCTGGGATGTAACTACAGGGCATCCCCAAGCTTAGGCTCTTCACTCTTCTTGATCATGTCATATCATCATGTTCTCTTGACCCTTGAAAACTTCCTTCACACCAAACTTCTCACAATCTTCATTAGCAACGTTAGTGCAATCAAAATAATAAATTCACATGGTTCAGTTTCAACACAAGCCTAACACTCATAAACACATTAGCTACTGCCACAACTTCTTTTAAAACATCTTTTCTCAAAATAACACCAAAAGAAAGAGATTAAGATGCAAATGCAATTATTGACAGAAATCTGTCAAAACAGGACAGCAGGTAAAGATGATTTTTTTTCGAAAATATTTGGTTTCTCAAATAAAAAAGTGTTCAAGTAAGAAAAGTTGCGTATATAGCCCAGGATTACGCAAAAAAAACTCAGGTGATTTTGAATTTTCTGTCATTTTATACGAATTTAACAGTGGACAGCAGAAATCTGTTTCCTGCGCAGAAATCCGAAATATAGTCTCAACTTTCCACTAGAGGATTTACTTGGCTCAACAAAGACACAAAAGAAAAGAAATAGAGGTGTTTCTAAGCAAATAGATAACACCCAAGTGCAAAGAAAACAAAAATAAACGACGGAAAACGAGTTGAAAACGAAGAAATAAAACGGTTGTCTCCGGGAAGTGCTTTTCTTTTAATGCCTTTCAGCTAGGCACAATGATTTTTAAAAGATGCTCACATAAGAATAAGAGTTGAAGCACAATAAGAGAGGATCAAGAAGGAAATATAAAACAATTTAAGTCTAACCCACTTCGTAAAAAAAAGAATCTTGTAGAAAAACAAGTCAACGAAGCAGAAAGTGACTAGCATAGGAAGACAAAATAAGTGCAACTTCAAAAAATTCAACATAAAGAGTGGAACCTTAATATTGTTGAAATTCATAAAAGCATGTTTCCCTCTCTCATAATAACTTACAGTAGCCTCATGAATAAAATTAACAATATAACTATCATAAGAAACATTCTTATCATGATCGACATGCATAAAAGAATTAATACTCTCCACATAAGCATAGTTATTCTTATTAATAGTAGTGGGAGCAAATTCAACAAAATAGCTATCATTATTATTACGATCACCATAATCATCAAATATAGGAGGCATAGTATCATCAAAATAAATTTTCTCCTCAATAGTAGGTGGACTGAAAATATCATATTCATCATTGTAATCATCATATATAGGAAGAATAATATCATCATAAGCAATAGAATAGTTATCCTCCAAAATGTGTTCATTTGTAAACATATCATCATTTTTACTAGGAGGATATGTATCAAGCATATAATAATCAGTAGCAAAAGGATTTTCAAACACGTCGTCCACAAGTTTAGAGCTTTCTATATCATCATTTTCAATATCAAAAGTAGTGTGCTTTTCCCAATCATGATCACTACTATATGTAACACGCATAGGCTCATCATCAAAGCAAATTTTCTCCTTCGTGCTTGGGGAAATAAAAAGATCATTTTCATATAAATTAGCTTCCCCAAGCTTAGACTTTTCCATAGCATTAGCAATAATGGTGTTCAAAGAATTCATACTAATAACATTGCTATTAGCATGCAAATAAACCTCCATTGGTTTTTTAATTTTCTCTTCAAACACTTCATGTCCTAACTCAAGATAAATATTATAAAGCTATCTCCTTTTTTTGTTGTTTTCCATTCAGACTACTAGTAAAAATAAAAACAAGAAGCGAGTAAAAATAAGCCTAACTAGTGAAAACAAGAAACAAAAAGACAAGATTGCAGAATCTAAAGGAAATAACCCCGAGCACTCACACCCGAGGATGTGAGTACCTTTTACCTTACCTCCCCGGCAACATCGCCAGAAAAGAGCTTGATGTCTATGCACTCTTCTATTCTTGTAGACAGTGTTGGGACTCCAAGTGCATAGGTTTGTAGAACAGCAGCAAGTTTCCCTTAAGTGGATCACCCAAGTTTTATCGAACTCAGGGAGGTAGAGGTCAAAGATATCCCTCTCAAGCAACCCTGCAATTACTATACAAGAAGTCTCTTGTGTCCCCAACACACCAAATATACTTGTCAGGTATATAGCACAAGATGAAGAATAACATCTACTTATTCAACCAGATTACAAAGCTCACGATCACATATAGATCACACCATGGGAGAGAGAGATGAACCACATAGATACCGGTAGAGCCCTCGGCCTCGGGGGAGAACTACTCCCTCCTCATCATAGGAGACAGCAACGGCGATGGAGACGGCGGTGGAGTGGATGGAGATGGCTTCCGGGGGCACTTCCCCGTCCCGGCAGGGTGCCAGAACTCAGATCTGTCCTCCGAAACTTGGGTTGACGATGACGGCGGTTGCGGAAGGTTTCGTGGAATTTCGTCGATTCCCCTAGGATTTTTGCATCGAGGGGATTATATAGGCAAAAGGGCAACATCGGTGGGCCACCAGGGTGGCCTCACCACCTCCAGGCGTGGCCGAGGGGGGCCTACGCCTGGCTATGGTAAGGGGCCCCTGGTGCCCATTTTCGACTCCTCTTCGGACTTCTGGATGCTTTCGGGGAAAATAGGAACTTCGGGATTCGTGGGGTCCAATTCCGAGAATATTTCCAGAACAACTTTTCTGAAATAAAAAATAGCAGAAAACAGGGAACTAGCACTTGGCATCTTGTTAATAGGTTTGTCCCAGAAAACGTGTAAAAATTCTATAAAGAAGGGAGAAAACATGTAGCAATTGGCATAGTATCAACATGGAACATCAGAAATTATAGATGCGTTGGAGACGTATCACAACTCTACGTGGATGATATTATCTTTGGATCAACTAACAAATCTTTTAATGATGAGTTCTCAAAGCTTATGTCTGACAGGTTTGAGATGTGTATGATGGGAGAGCTCATATTCTTTCTTGGCTTTGAAATCAAGAAATTTGCTCGTGGGACTTCCATTTCTCAAGCCAAATATACCCAAGACATGCTCAAGAGGTTTAACTTCCGAGGTGCAAAACAGAAGGTCGCTCCAATGAAATTTAAATGCCATCTCAAGCGCAATACGGACGGTGAAGATGTGGACCAAAAGTTGTATCGTTCTATGATTAGTTCTTTGATTTACCTTTGTGCATCTAGTCCCGATATTGTGTTGAGTGTAGGAGTGTGTGAAAGGTATCAAGCGGCTCCTAAGGAAAGCCACTTGGTGGTTGTCCATAGGATCTTTCGCTATTTGGTTCATACCTCAAGGTTTGGTTTGTGCTACCCAAAGGGGGCACAATTTTCTCTCAAGGGCTACTGATACGTCCAAAACGTATCTCCTTTTCCGAACACTTTTTTTATTGTTTGCCTCTAAACTTGTGAGTTTTGGATACCACTAACACGGACTGACACTGTTTTTGGCTGAATTACCTTGGTGTCTTGTTTTTTGTGGACAAAAATCAACTTTCATAAAATTGGCCGAAAAAGACCCCATTGAGCTTATATCACCAAAACACCCCGGTAGCCAGAAGGACACCTGGAGGGGGGCAAGGAGTGGCCCAAACCACCCCTGGGCGCCCCCCACATAGGTCTTACCGCCTGGTGGTGTGGGGGCCACCTCCACCCCCTTGGGCTACCCTTTCGACTACATATGCCTCATAAACCTAAAATGCTAGGGGGTTCGTCATATTCCACAAAAACACAACAGAGTGCTGCCGCCACCTCAAAACTCAATTCGGGGATCAGAAGTTCATGTTCAGGCGCCCTGCCGGGACGGGGATTCGAAGGAAATCATCGCCACCGACACCGCCACCTCTTCTCCATCAACCATCCATGATTCCCCCTTCCATATGTGAGTAAACACCGTTGTAGGCTGATAGGGATAGAAGGGATTGGATGAGATTGATCATGTAATAATGCCAGATTGTTAGGGCATAGTGCCTAGTATCTACTGTTAGTGTTTTCTACTGTTGTTGCAACTTGTTATGCTTAATTTTTTTCACTAGGATTCGAGTGCCATGATCTCAGATCTGAACATGTTATTTTTTCATGAGTATAATTATGTTTCTTGATCATATCTGCAAGTTGTTTACACATGTCATTGTCCGGAACCCGAGGCCCCAAAGTGACAGAAATTGGGACAACCGGAGGGGATGGTTTTGATATGAGGATCACATGTGCTCACGGAGTGTCAATTCTTTGCTCTCGTGCTTTATTAAAAGGAGCACCTTAATTACTAGTAGTTTCCCTTCAGGCCCCGCTGCAACGGGCTGGTAGGACAAAAGATGTTGTGCAAGTTTCTCATTGCGAGCACGTATGACTATATTGGAACCCATGCCTATGGTTTGCCTAGTACTTGGATGCTTTATTATTATTATCTGCAATGCCCGTGTTTAGAGTATTACATGACCTGTGTTATCCATGCAAATCCCATCCTTTTGTTTCCCGCAATTGCTACTATTGTTACTATTTTACTCCTGCTGTTATTTTACTACTATTGCTGCTATAAAATGTTACCACTGATAAATTGTTGCGAGCAAGTCTACTTTCGCATCTGAATTAACAACTCGGTTGTTAAGGCTTATAAATATTCTTTGGCTCCCCTTGTGTCGAATCAATAAATTTGGGTTTTACTTCCCTCGAAGATTGTTATGATCCCCTATACTTGTGGGTCATCAAGACTATATTCTGGCGCCATTGCCGGAGAGCATAGCTTTATTTATTTGCCCACTTGAACGTGATATTGTTCGTTGCAAGCCTTTCATCATGGGAAAGACTCGTGATGGAAAAGTTCCTATATTACCATCCACTACAAGGAGAGGTACAACTCGGAACACCTCTGTTGCTCTTGATTCACCGTCTGTTATGAGTAAGCTTATTACACCACTACATGCTACACGTACTGTTACTTCTGCTGAGATTGAAAATGCTTCTGATACTTTTGATGATGCTTCTACTGTTCTTTATGATACTGGTTCACTAGGTCCTTTCCTAGATGCTACAATTGCTAAATCCAAACAAATTGAAAATGCTAAAATTCTTGTTGAAAATATTGGTACACCTGTTAATTCACCTGAGTTTATTGATGATCTTGATGAAACCTACATTGAACTTAATGATGATTTTATTAAATAAGATCAAGCTACTACTGGTGCAAGTGCTCTTAAGAGTCTTCTTGCAAGACATGTTGTTAAATATAAATCTTCTCTTGATGCTAAGTTTGCCACATCTCGCATACACATTAGAGACAAGGATTATGATTTCTCTTTATATTTATCTTATATATCTATTGTTGAGAAGGAACCTTTTTGTGGAACTAAAAGTAAAAGTGCTATGGAACACATGAATGGTCTTTCATCTTTGAGTAGTTTATTTTCTGATGATACTAAGCTGCGTACTAATTTTGTTACCAAGATCTGCCCTTTTTCATTGAAAGATGAAGCTAAAACTTGGTTTAACAATCTGTAACCTGTATCTATTACTAGTCCTATGGATTTGGCTAATGCTTTATTTTAGAAATATTTTCCTGCTAGTGCCCAACATGCTGTTGTGCAGGACATCTTTAACTTTGAGCAAATTGAAGGAGATAAATTGCCTGAATCTTGGAAATAGTTATGTTCTTTGATAAGAGATAGCCCTGGCTATCCATTACCTAAAAATGAGCTCCTAGATATATTTTATAATGGACTAACTGTTGAATCTAGGACATACCTGGATAGTTTTGATGGTTGTGTTTTCAGGAAAAGAACTCCGGAAGAAGCTGAGGAATTAATGGCTAAAATAGCCAAAACAATGATGATTGGAATATACTTGATCCTACACCTACACCAGATCCAACACCAATTCCAACACCCAAGAAGAGATGGATGATTGAATTAAATGATGAAGTGATGAAGGAAGCCAAGAAATATCTTAAAGAGAGGGGTACTGAATCTGAAGGTGTGAAGAATTTACCTCCTATAGAAGAATTATGTAAGCCTATTCCTCATCCATCAACATTTGAGGTACACTCTCTCCAATACTTTGATAATAGAGATATTCCCTATTCTAAAACGCCTGATAAATGCTTAGATGAATTTGATAATTATGTTGTTAAGCAAGAGGACTTTAATATGAGAGTGCAAAACCATCTTATGGAAAACTCTAGAGCTATTGATAATTTGCATGGTATTATTGAGAGAACCTCTAATGATGTTAAAATGCTTGTTAAACATTTTCATATGGTTCAAACTCAAATTGATCAACTCACTAAAGTGTAAAAATATATCCTAGAACTTTAACATGTTTGTGAAATAATTACTAGAAGTGGTGTTTCTACTCAAGACCCCTTGTATCCTGAAGGACATCCTAAAAGAATTGAACGAGATTCTTAGCAACCTAAAAACAATAGTTCTACTTCTAAGAAAAAGAAGAAGAGACATAAAAATGTTGTAGAATCCCCTGAACCTGCTAAAGATCCTAATAGTATATTTATTTCTGATGCTGAAACTGAAAGTGGTAATGATAAAAGTGATGCTTTTGATAAATAAGAAACTGTAGTTGAACCTGAAAAGCAACCTAGAACTGTGAAGTATACTAAGGAAGATTTCATTGCTAATAAACATGGTAATGAAAGAGAGCCTAGGGTACAAAAAGCATTGCCTTTTCCTAATAAGAAACACAAATCAAAGGAAGAAGAACATTATAACAAGTTTTGTGAATGGATGAAACCTATGTTTTTGTAAATCCCTTTGACTGATGCTATTAAACTGCCACCTTATCCTAAATATATGAAAGATATTGTCTCTAACAAAAGGAAAATTCCTAATGAGGAAATTTCCACTATGCTTGCTAATTACTCTTTCAATGGCAAGGTTCCAAAGAAGCTTGGAGATCTTGGTATTCCTACTATCCCTTGCTCTATTAAAAATAATTATGTTAGAACTGCTTTATGTGACTTGGGAGCTGGAGTTAGTGTTATGCCTTTCTCTCTTTGTAAGAGACTCTCTCTTGAAAAATTGATACCCACTGATATATCTTTGGAAATGGATGATAAATCTACTTCTATTGCTGGTTGTATATGTGAGAATGTACCTGTTCAAGTTGCTACTAGTTGTTTAATATTAACTGACATTGATGTGTTGGAAATGCCTGAATATGATAATATGTCCATTATTCTTGGGTGACCTTTTCTGAACACTGCAGGGGCTGTTATTGATTGCAATCAAGGGAAAGTAACTTTTAATGCTAATGATAAAGAGCATATTGTTTATTTTCCCAAGAAGATTGATAGAAGATATGGCCTAAATTCAATTGAAAATATTGAGACCATCAAGATTGGAGAATTTTATTGTCCCATTCCAATGCCACCAAAAGAATATGAAATTATTATGATTGCGACTATGTCTATCAAGGTTGAGGTAACATAATTATTTAGTGATTTGCAAAGTTTTGCTTCATATAAAAATTGTTCTGGTAACAAGACTTGATCACCCTTGTTAAAAAAATGATTTTGAATGAAGAGCACAATGTTTTCACCTTCCCAATCATGTTTACTTCTGTTATCACCTTGCTACTTTAGTATAATCATGTTTTCCATCATCCATAGTCATGTTTTCCTCATGTTTTCACCCTGATTACTATGGTTATGCATGTTTTCACCATCCACATTTTTGTTTTCACCATGTCCACCTATGCTTCCTTTGGTTATTTGCCTTTTGGAGTGTCATAGAACCTCTGTAGTTCTAGTTTTGGTTTTTTTTTCACCTTTCCACATTTGTTTTCTAGGTTTTAATTAATTATTAAATTCTGAAAATACCTCAAAAATAAAGTTTCTCGACAAATTTCAGAAAAGAAATTACGCCATAGGGGGGCGCGGCCTACCCCCTGGTGGCGCCAGCACATGGTGTGGGGCCCCCTGGCCCTCCACTAACTCTCTCCCTGCCTAAAATTCCTCTCTCACACCACAAACTCAAAACATTTCCTGGAACCCGTGTTCTTGCTGTTCTTCCTCGGGATTTTTTGATCTCTTTGCTCAGCCCACCATTGTTGCTGAAATTTGGTGCATTTGCTCTCCGTATGTGACTCCTCCGATTATCCAGGTAGAATTTTGTTTGGTGGAGTATTTCTTGAGTATTTTGGTACTGTAGGTGACATCTTATGTGAGTTTGCATGCTTGATTTGAGTAGAAATAATATAGTTTTGATGCATGTTTAGCTCTCCTATAAGTCCCTATGGTAGTTTCCACCTTATAGTCGCTTGAAATCAATTTTGGTGATGATTGTTCAAAAATTTCAGAAGACAACCATAACTTTGGAGAAATATTTAGGAGTGATGCTCCTAGAATAACAAGGCCCTCACATTCATCCACCTTATTGAGGCCATCTTACAATGAAGACCTTATTGCACCGAACATCGATGATGCGGGAGGTGATGGAATTGCTAATCCATCTAGCTTCCCATGTTATATATTTTTTAGAAGTGCAGGTATAATGGATGACTTCTTGATGCTGATTGAAAGAGTTGGTTTAACCAACTACATGGAGGATGAAGGTCTCCAGTATGCTACTCTCACAAAAACTTTTTTTGAGAGCTTTAAATTTCATAACTCGCAATATAGCCCCACTGTCGCTTTCAAGATATATGGTAGTTCTTTTTCTTTGCCCTTGGAGACTTTTTGTAACATTATAGGTATCAACGCTTCCGGGACAGCGTGCCAGATTAAGGAGAGACCCTCTGATCTTATGGAGCTCTATCGAGGAATCACCAATGATGATGGTCGCTCGTCCCATCGCGAGAAGATAAGAAACATCCAACTTCCTACCATCAGATATTTCACTTATTATCTTGCTACTAGTATCCCTGGTAGGTAGAACACTAGCAGCATTTCTAGCTATCACCTTGCTTTTATTTATGCTGCACTTAACCGTAGCAAAGAAGTATAACCTTGGTTCTCTCATTGCTCGTCGCATAGCTGCTAAAGGGCCCATTTGTGGGGGCATTATTGCTACACGTATAGCAATTGCTCCAGGCCTTCCTGTTGCTCCCGATGATGTATTTATTGCTCCTTATAGACTTAATATTGTTGCCATGAAGGCTCGTCATTTTATTACTGCTAACTCTACAGTTGATCATTTAGTATATAGAGTTTTATTTGTTGACGGAGATGAGCGGGAAGTTATTTTTCCGCAGCCTGTTTTGTTCAAAGTTTACAGGGCACCATGGTCGCGCCCCAAGGGAGAGATATATGAGCATCTGAGCTTGATGGAGTTCCACAGGCAGCAGGAGAGGCAAGATGCGCCTTCCGAGGATTACACCACGCAGTACACCGGGGCGTCCTCGAGCACGTATCAGGAGGAGGGCTCCTCCTCGGCACACTACGGGGGCGCCACCTCATGGTCCCCTTGGGGATGATCTCCACATAGGCAAAAATCCTAAGCATGGGGGGAGGTATACCGACATCACACTCATATTTATATCATGTTCAGTCGGTTCTTTGTATATCCATGTTTTTGTTTCCTTTGTTTGTTTTCGTTTCTTTTTGTTTTGTTGTTTTGTTCTTGCTTTCCAAAGCACAAAGAGACCAAAAAAAATTCTTTTGTTTCTCTTTATTTGTTTCTTTAGTTTCTTTTGTTGGTTTTCTTTCTTTTCTTGTTTTGGTTAATATTCAAAAATCCAAAAATATTTTTCTTTGTTTGCTTGTTTCTTTCTGTTCGTGTCTTAGATTCAAAAACCCAAAAATATTTGTTGTTGTTCTTTGGTTTTGTAAAGTTTGTTGCAGAGTTCACCGGACTTCCATGTCTCCTTTGGATCTTGGTTATCATTCTATATTATTCAATTTACAAGTGAATAGCAATAATGATGATTTACGACAATTCAAGTTGTGGTGAGAGGCTGTATGAACTCTATTTGTTTTTTTTTGTACATATAGTCATTCATGTGAACATGCTTAGTTCGTTCGTATAAGGTGTATGTTCTTTAATTGATGCTTATTAGTTCGTGCTCTCACGTGTTTAGTTCCAACTTATTAATATAAGATAGCATGTCGTATGAATGTTTGCTTGTATTGTTTTATTCATAGAAGGGTATGACATTGTGGTATCTCCCTCTGATACTTTCGCTTGAATCGACTTGGCACACATGCTCACACATGCATATGACTGAAAACAAAAATTCAATTAAGACTCGATGATTTATTTTGGCTCAGAGTATTTGTACCATTTTTTATGCCCCTGTTAATTTTGGTTTGTCGCAATCATGATTATGACAGTTGTTGCTCTTTTGATTGTCGCTCAGCCTTCACCTGTATTGAGTATGAGCTCTACTCGTGCATCCAACTCCAAAAAACCAAAGTTTGCCAAATTTGTCCACCATACCTACCTATATATATGTGGTATTTAACCGCCACTCCAAGTAAATTTCTCGTGTGCTACCTTTAAAACCTTCGAAAAATTATTCTTATTTTGTGCCTCTGTTTTAGCTCACAAGGACATAAATAGAGAATTTTTATCTCACTTGTTGATTGGATTTCACACCATGGACTAGTGCCTTAATCCGCTTATCCAAATGATAGAAGAGCCGGCAGCGGGGTGCCCAGCCCCAAATTAATACAACAATTTCTCTTTACTATTTTTGCCCCTGATTTATTAGTCAAAGCATAATTGTGTAAACAAAAGAGAAAAAGGGATGACCTTGTACCCAGATGTGTCCTTCTATGGGAGCCGCTCTTGTGAAGTCTAGTTGGCATGTGACGTACTGTATTTTCTGTTTACCATTTGTTGACATAAGCATACACCTCTCTAAAAAATTGTTTTCAATACCTCTGTTTAATAAAATAAAAACCTCCAGCACATGATTTAATCCCTGGTTCCTTCTGCGAAGGTCCTTTCTTTTATTTTTATGTTGAGTCTTCACCTTCTCACTTTATGCACCTTCTTGAGAGCATGGCTTTCATTCTTAGTGTAATGTTCTTGTCCCAAAACACGGTTGATTGTGGTATAACTTTGATGCTTGTATCTTTGATGTCTTTATTTCTAGTCTTCATTTGAACTTGAGAGGTCCCTAGCATTTATGTTTTGCTGCATTATTAAGGGCAAGCGAGTACACTTTATCATACCCTATTATGAGCATTGTAATCCTGCATATTGATATACTTCATGTTGTTTATTATTAGTTTGTTGGCATCTCTTCATGGCTTGTATAACTCCTAGGTGACTTTTATCTTGCATACATTTTATTATGAATTGCCTCAGCACTTGATCATATAGTAAGTATATTTACATCATATGAACCAAATGTGTTCGTAAAAATCATTTATCGTACTCAGTTGTCACTGAATTGCTTGAGGACAAGCAATAAGCTAAGCTTGGGGGAAGTTGATACGTCCAGAACGTATCTCCTTTTCCGAACACTTCTCTTATTGTTTGCCTCTAAACTTGTGATTTTTGGATACCACTAACACAGACTGACGCTGTTTTCAGCAGAATTACCTTCGTGTCTCCTTTTTGTGCAGAAAAATCAACTTTCGGGAAATTGCCCGAAAAAGACTCCATTGAGCTTATATCACCAGAAGACCCTGGGAGCCAGAAGGACACCTGGAGGGGGGCAAGGAGTGGCCCAGACCACCCCTGGGCGCGCCCCCCAGGCCGCGCCGCCTGGTGGTGTGGGGGACACCTCCACCCCCTCGGGCTCCCCTTTTGACTACATATGCCCCGTAAACCTAAAACGCCAGGGGGTTTGTCATATTCCACAGAAACACAACAGAGAGCCACCGCCACCTCGAAACTCAATTCGGGGATCAGAAGTTCCTGTTCTGGCGCCCTTCCGGGACGGGGATTCGAAGGAGATCATCACCACCGACACCGCCACCTCTTCTCCATCAACAATCCATGATTCCCCCGTCCATGTGTGAGTAAACACCGGTGTAGGCTGAGAGGGATGGAAGGGATTGGATGAGATTGATCATGTAATAATGCCAGATTGTTAGGGCATAGTTCTTAGTATCTACTGTTAGTGTTTTCTACCGTTGTTGCAACTTGTTATGCCTAATGCTTGTCACTAGGGCCCGAGTGCCATGATCTCAGATCTGAACATGTTATTGTTTCATGAGTATAATTATGTTTCTTAAGCATATGTGCAAGTTGTTTACACATGTCATTGTCCGGAACCCGAGGTCCCCAAGTAACAGAAATTGGGACAATCAGAGAGGATTGTTTTGATGTGAGGATCACGTGTGTTCATGGAGTGTTAATGCTTTGCTCTGGTGCTTTATTAAAAGGAGCACCTTAATTACCAGTAGTTTTCCTTGAGGCCCCGCTGCAACGGGCTGGTAGGATAAAAGATGTTGTGCAAGTTTCTCATTGCGAGCACGTATGACTATATTGGAACACATGCCTATGGTTTGCCTAGAACTTGGATGCTTTATTATTATTATCTGCAATTCCCATGTTTAGAGTATTATATGACCTATGTTATCCATGCAACGCCCGTTCATCCATTCCCTCTATGCCTACAGTACTCCCATCCTGTTATTTCCCGCAATTGCTACTGTTATTACTATTTTACTCCTACTATTATTTTACTACTACTGCTGCTATAAAACGGTTACCACTGATATATTGTTGCGAGAAAGTCTACTTTAAGGTGTAGCTGAATTGACAACTCAGTTGTTAAGGCTTATAAATATTCTTTGGCTCCCCTTATGCCAAATCAATATATTTGGGTTTTACTTCCCTCGAAGACTGTTCGATCCCTTATACTTGTGTGTCATCAGGTATACGGACTCGGATTGGGCCGGTGATCAAGATGATAGGAAGTATACTTCTAGGGCTTGCCAATTCCTTGGTAGGTCTTTGGTGAGTTGGTCTCTCTCCACCACCGAAGCCGAGTATGTGGTGGCCACTAGTGCATGCACCCAATTGCTATGGATGAGGCAAACCCTCAGAGAGTATGATGTTCACTTGGAGAAGGTGCCACTCGTGTGTGACAATGAGAGTGCCATCAAGATCACCTACAACCCCGTGAACACACAAGGACGAAGTATATTTAGATTCGTCATCATTTCATCCGGGATCATGTGGAAAGAGGTGATATTGAGCTAGCCTATGTCCGAACCAAGGATAATCTCGTAGACATCTTCACGAAGCCTCTCGATGATTCAAGATTCATGTATTTGAGGAATGAGATAAATATCATTGATTCAAGGAGTTTGACTTGAGGATCTTGCACACACACCTATAGTTGACTATGTGTTTGGGTTTAGGTGTAGGCATGGAAATAGGGAGAGTGTCATCCTAACACATCCCTCCGCCCACTATGACCACAGCAAAACAAAAATCATTGTTATCTCTCTATTTCTAATGTTGAATTGTGAGATAACATGTCGAGAATTGGCAATGCACCCAAGATATATCTTCGCTGTGTAATACCATGATCTATTACATGGTGGCTTAGGCCACCAACCTCTTTGTTGTGAATAGTTGGATCTTAGTTGGTATTTTATTTGGATTTCATTGCGTCTCCTTCATTTTCCTAGCTAAGTTTTCTCATGGGAAACTTCATCTTTCTTGGCATTTCCTTGTTTGATTCTTGCAAGATCGAGGAAGAAGTACCATCTCCAGTTTGGCATTCTAATCCTAAGATCTCATGTCTAAAAGCCATCATCTGTTCTAGCACACAAGTATTATTCTAAAACTAGGAAGTTTCGGTTCAGAAGGCATCCGGAATTGACGGTACAGATTTGTACCGGAATTTCTGGATGGACCCGGAATATCCAGTGCAAACTTGAACCGAAATATCTGGTCCAGCGGATTTCCATCAAAATCCGAGGAGGTCGGGGTGAAGGGCAGATTCTTGCCTTTTCCCACCCCCAACCTCCTCCTCCTCCTCCATAGCCGCCGCCCCTCGGAACCCTAGTCCTCCTGGCTACTTCCTCCATTGGATCCTCAAGGTTTTGGCCAGATCTGGTGCTCCTCATCCCCGGGAACATTCTTATCCAAGAATTTGTCTCCATGGACGCGGGTAAACCTCTTTTTGAATCTTGGGTGTTCATCCCCTACCACTGCTTGGAGACATATTTTTCTTGCAATTGCTTGGTGGTAGATGTTCCTAGGGTATCCCATTGCATGCTGGAAACAATAGGATAACGCCCCCAATTAGTCGATCTAGTTTTATCCCTAGTTGAAAAATCAATCTAGTTCTGATTTCGTGGAACCGAAATATCTAGTTCAGAACTGAACCAGAAATTTTGGTTGAGTTCTGTCTCATTTTTCCAATTTTCAGAACTTTGTTGATTTCTTCTAGGATTGTTACATGATCGAATTGTGGATGATTTTCTATTATTTTTATGTATGATTCCTATGCTTTGGCTTGTGTGCACTTACCTTAAGCTTTCCATCTATATGCTCTATTCTTAGGTAGTTCTCATGTTGACAAGCTGAGTACTCGCAAGCGTCCTTCTTGTAAGGAAACAAGTGATGATGACCCTAGTGACTCTCGACCTCCTAGGCAAGCTGTGGCAAAAAGCAAAGAGAAGACGAGTGGTCAGAAGAAGAAAGTTGTGTCCAAGAGGAAGAAGGACATCGCAACAAGGAAGAACTATAGATATGACGTCTCAGCTGCTTAATACACTCGGATTCGTCATGGTGACTGGTACTCTACCCCAAGGGATGGTGAGATTGAGGATACTCGTTTTTAGTGCATGGAACAATATCACATTTTCTCACAAATATATCTTGAGTACAAATTTCCCATTCGTCCTATGAATCCTACAAGGTTCCAACTCCTCAAGGACAAAGAAGTGTTTGCCCATGCTGCTAATGTGGTTGAGAAGTTCAATCTGATCAAGCTCATGGATACCCGATACCCATACCACCATGACCTTGTGGTTCAGTTCATGTTCACCTTGGTGTTTGGGAAGGATATTTATTGCCATTTGAAGTGGATGACCGGGTATACCTATTGTGAAGCTCAGTTCTTCAAGTTTGCTCAGGTCCTTGGGTACAAGTGGTTCACTCACCCTCCTCTTGGTCATAATATGCATTAGGTGGACAGGCCTTAGCGTGAGAAGACTATGGCTGAGATGTATGCTCCAGGTTATGAAATTGGAAAGGTGAAAGGTCTCCTCCCTTTCTATGATCAGTTGGTTTGTATATTCCGGTCTTTCATTGATCTGAGTGGTGGGAACAATGATGCTCTCACAAGCTCCCTTTGCAACTTGTTTATCCTAGAAAAGCAGTGTATTGAGGATCAGGACTCTACAAAGTCATGTGAGGTGGATGTCATGGACTTCATCTTCCACGAGCTCCACAATGCTATGCTTGGTGGGAACACTATCCCTTATGGTCCTTATATTATGATGTTGATCAAGGACACTATGAAGAAAGACTTCAATGAACTGCCTATGGAAGATCACCACTTCAAGAAGTTGTACATAAAGAGGAAGTCTGCTCCTGCTACTGCTGCTGCCCCTGAGAGTGGTTCCTTTATAAGGGACGCTCGTTCTAGTGCTGCTCCTACCGCTCCTGCTCCCAAGGCTGACACCTCTACTGTGCGCAATGTCAGGAAGTTGTCCTGGTTTCAGCGCAATGTGCTTTGCATGAAGGTTGACATCCATAGGAAGCAGTATCAGTCTTACCGCAGGGACATTGCTCTGTTTAGCCCTCAACGGAAGATCCTTCATCATGTCAGCGGTGCTTCTGGGGATCCTCCTTCTGACTTGGTTCTAGACTCGTTCTCTTAGTGGTCTTCTAGGTACAGTGCTCCATGGGAACATATTGAGGAGGCTCTTCGTTTCACTGCTGATTCTTCTAGAGCTCCTATTGATCTTGATGATGATGAGGATGTTGATGAAGATCTGGAGAGGGATGCTGAAGGAGAGTCTGAGCAGTCCACTGGAGAGGCCTTAGAAGACTCCGATGTGTAGCTTGTCATGGGAAGTTAGCATCACTACTTCCCTCCTATTTGGTGTCTCGATGCCAAAGGGGGAGAAGTAGTCTATTAGGCCCACATGGATTTTCAAGGGATCAAGCACAAGCATGTTCGTCTACCATTATTTGAGAGCTTATGTCCATTTAGTTCAGTTCCTCGTTTTCTTTTAGAAACTATTTGCTTTCTCGTATTGAATTATGTTTGTGTTATTGTGAGACTATGCTATTGTGGATCATTTAGCTGGTTATCTATCTATGTTGAGGTTATCACATATTGTGCTCCGGTATTATCTTCATATTATCTCTTCGCACAAGGTATAGTATTCATCTCTACCTCAATATAGTGGATATTGTCTCGTTTTATCATGTCGTGATGTTTGTTGGAAATCACTCTCCTCTTCGATTTGTATTTCCATGACTACAAAAACAAAAGCATGCATACTTGTAGGGGGTAATTTCCATATCTTTCACAAACATGATGTTGTACTTCGGTTTTATTGCAAATCTTAGTATTGTCATCTAACACCAAAAAGGGGGAGATTGAACGTGCATTTCGTTATCCCTAAGGTTTTGTGTGTTAGTTAACAATACTAATGACATTATTTATCAAGTTGTTAAGTGGTGCAGGTGTTTATTTATTCATCTGCATCGAACACCGAAAAAGAAGGTGAAGTTAGATCATCCATATTTCTCACAGGGACCAACCGGATATTTCTCGCGCAACAGGAAATTCCGGTTGAGAAGATTTTCTATGAAAATGGCCACTGGAGTCAATCAAAAATTTCAACCAGCAATTTTTGGACCTACCAGATATTCCGGTTGGGGAAGTTCAAGAGCAAAAACGGCTAAGGACTTGGAGTTTGTGCTCACAGAAGTCAACCGAAAATTTCTGGACCAACCGGAATTTCCAGTTGGAACATATTTTCAGCATAGAAGCGGGCCGGAAATTCTAAGCGGATCATTAGAAGAAACCGGAATTTCCGATTGAGGTCAACGGTTGTCGAAATCCAGATCTGAAGAAGAAGCCTAACCGGAATTTCCGGTCCAATTTTCTGCTCCAACGACCACATTTTGGGAGGGAGCATAAATACCCTTCCTTCTTCCCCAAGTGAGCAAGTTCGTCCAATCCATTAATGTGCATTTATTGAGCTCACCAAATTCTAGATTTATCCCAATTCCTCCATTCAAACTCGTTGATCTTTGGAGGATTGAAGGATAAGGCTCCGATCTACATCTTCACCAACCGGTTTTCATTTCCCCTCTTATTTTCTCGAGGGATTCGAGTCTATGGTTTATTTCTGGAAAACCTAGACTCCATTGCTACTCTCTTGGTGATTGTTGGTGATTCTTGGGAGCCTCCAAATTGGTTGTGGGTGTGTGCTCTAAGTTCATTGTAAAGGAATCGATTCCCGCCTCAAAGGGGATAAATAGTGGAAGGTGAACTAGGCCTTTGTGGCGAGGTTCATTAAAGAACAGGGTGAGGCCTTTATGGCATTGAGTAGGCATTTGTGGCGAAACTCACACCCCTCCAACGAGACGTACTCCCCTCAAAAGGAGGAACTCGGGATTACATCCTTGTCTCCGCATGCTTCCTCTATCGGTTACCTCGTTCCCTCCCCTTTACTTTGTGTTTATATATTGTTGCTTGTTGTTGTTGTTGTTGTTGTCATATAGGTAAATTCACCTTAGTTCCATATCTAGAGAATTTATCTTTGTGTCAAGCCTTAATTTGAAGAAAAAATAAAATTGGTCGTGGCACTTATTCACCCCCTAGGTGCCCATACTATCAGTTTAGTTTGGCCAGTGCGTGACGCCTTAGCTCTTCCTCCAATGCAGGGCTCCGGGGGTAGGAGCACTCATAGGATTCATGGCCTTCCTCACCACACATAATGCAAATTGGCAATCCAGTGCAGTCCCTCTTGCGGTGTCCTCCCTTCATGCACTTAAAGCACGGACCTAGCATCTTCGACGCAACCGGCCGCCGCATCGAGGTGTCGCCTCCTTCAGGGCCGCCTTCCTCCGTGACGAGAGCGATTTACACGACGGTTTTGGCTACTTCCAAACCATCTTGTCCTGGACACGACCAGGCCCAGCTCCCGTCGGCACCTCCGCAGCCGCAACTGTCGTCAAGGCCACCACCATAGCCGGACTGCCAGATCCCGACCGGAGGGGGAGATGGAGAGGCCCAGGCCAAAAACGACCGTCCCCTGTCCCAATGACACCAAGGCAAGGCTAACCGCGCCCCAACACGGACCCGTGCCAGATCCGTCCTAGGAGGAACCCGCCATCACCAGAGCAAGCGACACGAAGGAGAGAGCGGGGGTGGGCACCGGTGCCAGAGTGGCAGTCGACACAGGGGAGGGTAGACGCCGGGGCCATAGTGGCCGGCAACATGGAGGTAGGGGACGGCTCGCTAGAGGCAGGGGAGGACTCGGTAGAGGAAGGGGAGTGGCAGTTGGCGACAAGATCTATCTAGGAAACCGCGCCGCTGGAGGCCGCCACGACGTGCACGCGGGTGTACGGTCGGAGGGCATTCGCTAAAAGGGCTTTCTGTAATATGCTCACAACTTAGACGATATCACCTTACCCATATCATGATTAACACCAAATTGATTTGGTCCCGGGTGCCCCTTTGCCAAACCGTCCACCATACCGCACAAATCCGAGGGAAACCAAGGAGATTCAGCGACAAGTTTAAGACCTACTAAGCAAGGGTCATGTAAGGGGAAGTCTTTTTCCTTGTGCCGTACCGGTTCTATTAGTACCAAAAAAAGATGGAGCTTCAAAAATGTGTATGGATTGTAGGCCAATTAACAGGATAACCGTGAGGTATAGGCATCCCATACCTAGACTTCATGATATGATTCATGAACTTAGTGGCTCCACCATTTTTTCTAAAAAATGGTTTGCGAAGTGGTTACCACCAAATTAGAATGGGAGAGGGTGATGAATGAAAAACTGCTTTCAAAATAAAATCTGGTTTGTATGAGTGGTTCGTTATGCCCTTTGGATTGACAAATGCACCTAGTACTTTCATGAGATTGATGAATCATGTGCTCAGAACTTCCGTTGGCAAATTTGTGTTTGTTTATTTTGATGACATCCTTATTTACAACAAAAGTTTGGATGAACATGTTGACCACATACGTTGTGTGCTTGTTGTCCTAAGAGAGGAGAAATTATATGCTAACAAAGAAAAGTGCACCCTTTGCACCGACAAAGTTGTGTTTCTTGGCTTTGTTGTTTTGGGTCAAGGTGTGAGAGAAGGTCAAAGCTATCTGTGAGTGGCTTACCCCACAAAATGTAAGCCAAGCGCATAGTTTTCTTAGAGTTTTTGGTTCCTACCGTCGGTTTGTGAAGGAATTCAGCACCATTGCTGCCTCAATGAACGAGCTAATAAAGAAAGAGTTTCCCTTCAAGTGGGGTGACACACAAGAGAAGGACTTACAAGATATGAAAGATAAATT
This sequence comes from Alopecurus myosuroides, assembly GCA_028641055.1. Classification (NCBI taxonomy): domain Eukaryota; kingdom Viridiplantae; phylum Streptophyta; class Magnoliopsida; order Poales; family Poaceae; genus Alopecurus; species Alopecurus myosuroides. Next base: position 358,823,442 of record CM054060.1, on the reverse strand, counting down.
GGCAACCACACCATTGCTTGCACTATCCAACTTTGGTAAGACTTTTGAAATTGAATGTGATGCAAGTGGTGTTGGTATTGGAGGAGTGCTAATGGAAGAAGGTAGGCCTATTGCATATTTTAGTGAGAAGCTAAGTGGTAAACTATCAATTATTTTGTTTATAATAAAGAATTGTATGCACTTGTAAGATCTTTGCAAACTTGACAACATTATTTGTGGCCTAAAGAATTTTGGATATATTCCGGCCATGAATCTTTGAAGCATCATAGATGACAATTAAAACCGAACCGTAGACATGAAAAATGGAGTGAATTCATAGAATCTTTCCCCCATATTGTCAAGTACAAGAAAGGAAGGATAATGTTGTCGCTGATGCTTTGTCTAGACACCATATCTTACTTTCCCAATTAGGTGCTAAAATTCCTAGTTTGCAAGGAGGATTTATATGCCCAAGAAACATATTTTGCTGAACCGTATTCCAAATGCAATGTGGGCAAGGGTTGGGAAAGTTTCATGTGCATGATGGTTCCTTGTTTTGGGCTAATAAACCTGCTGCTCCCATAGAACATTTGCCTTTTCCATTGCAGGAGTGAACCAATCTTGATGCAAGTAAGTGTGTTGACTTTGTGAAGAAAATTCATGAGAATACCAAGGAAAACATCGAGAAGATGACTCAGCAGTACACCAAACGAGCAAACAAACAAACAAAGAAGATGTTGTTTGAAGAAGGTGACCTCGTGTGGATACACCTCCGGAAGGATTATTTCCCAGATTAGTGCAAATGCAAGTTGCAGCCGCATGGAGATGGTCCTTTCAAAGTACTTAAGAAGATAAATGACAACGCCTATAAGATTGACCTTCGAATGGATTATGGCGTTAGTCCAACTTTCCATGTCTCCGACCTCTCCCCATTTTGGACCATCAGAGTCGAGGACGAATCCTTTTGAAGAGGGGGAGGATGAAGAGGACATCCCAAACATTGCTGCTACACCACCCATTGATGTACCTATAACAAGAAGTCGTGCCAAACTTATAAGTGATCGGGTGAACGCTAACTTAATTTCATTTTATAATTTGATGATACGGCTGTTCTCTCACCCCCTTCATTGTTGGTTGAACTTAGGTATACACCAAAGGGATCCAACAACATATGATCTCACAAAGACACCAATAAACAATGTTGAAGACGAATAAAAACAATGTTGAAGACGAATAAAAACCATGTTGAAGTTGAAGAAACAATGATTTCCAGCAAAGCTATTTTCTGCCAGATATTTGCCTCTGATCATTTCATGTGCCATATTCCGATGGATCAGAGGCGGGGCTTTTTATCAAACAAAAACTAGCTATAAGCTTTTCAGTCAAGACTGTCTTAGATCCGAGAGATCTTGCTACCTTTGCTCTTGTGAGTTCATCCGAATTCACGAGAAGGAGCCTCTAGTTCCCCCTAACTCGTGCTCTATGGTTCCGGTTGTTTTGCGTGAATTAGTCCCGGTTTGTGGTTCTACGATTGTTCGGACAGCGGCTTGAAGTTCTTGTAGCTTTGGTCAGCCATCCCCAACGTACGGGTTGCATCCAACCTTGGCAGGTATAAAGCTAGTTATCCCGACTGCTTGCAGCTAGTTATCTGTAACATCCCAAGTATGAAAATATCCCTTAGAATGTTTGTTTCATGTTTATTAAAGTATTGCATCATGTCATCATTTTGTTTCCATTTGTTTTCATGTTGTTTGCATTTGTTTCTTAATTGTTGCATCTGTTTTTCCCTGTTTTCACAATTCAAATTTAAACTTTATTCAAACAATTATTTCATACTTGCTCTGTTACAACCTTTTAAATAAAATCCTCAAACAAAAACAACCAATTTGTTTTCCTTTTATTCCATAATGCTCACTTATTAAAAGGATGTTTTAATTCAATCAATTAAATCCAAATCACATTTCAAATTCAAATCAAGTCTTCAAATCAGCACCCAACTTGAGTTTATAAAAATCTCCAAATCAAATCAACTAATTTAATCAACTTAACCATAGGGTCCACCCTATTAAAGTGGTTTGTTTTCATAATGTTTACTTAATATAAAAATTCATTCAAATTTTGGTTTAAATACAAATAGCAATTTAATTTCAAACTTTCTGAAAACAAAACTTGGCATTTGTTTTCTTTTAACCTAAATAGCTTAACCTAATTTTTCTAAAAATTTTGCTAACCTAAAACCTATCCTTTTCTTCCAAATCCTAATTCTACAAAAAAAAAGAGGAAATTTTTAAAAAAAAGGGGGAAAGGAAAACGGAGCCAGGGGCAGTGGGCTGCGCGCAGCCCACTTCCTTTCCTCGCGCGCAGCAGCCCACCTGGCCCGATACCTCTTCGCTGGCCGCCCCCGTCGTCATGTTCAGGTACGGCAGGGCATCTAGCGGTGCCACCGCGGCAACCCTCGCCTCCGACGGCCGATCCAGCGCCGTACCCTCTATATATACCCCCTACGGACCGCGCGCCGCCAACCCTAACCCCTAGGTATCCTGTTCCCCCTCGATTCCTCCGCCGATCGCCATCTCACCGTCGTTTTCCCCTCTCTGTTTTTCCTCACCGGCGAGCCATCGACTGAATCCGTCCACGCCGCCGTCGCCATGGAGGTCCAGCACCCCACCTAGCTACTGTAAACGAGCCACCCCTTCCTCCTCGTTCGTTTAAACACCGGAGCACCCACGGAGAGCAGCCAGGACGTCGCCGCCGTCCACGACCCGCCGCTGATGTCGCCGTCACGCCGGCGTCATCACGCCTCTGCTTCGTCTACGCACGGTGGTGAGCCACCGTGAACCTTCCCTCTCTTCCTCTCCTGCTTGCACACGCACCTGCACACTCACTGCACCTCCAGATCGCATCACGGCGCCGCAACGCAACGTTGATCGCCGCGGGCGACTCGATCTCTGTCAGGTTCAGAGTTGGCGCGTCAGTTAGTTTCAGTTAACACTTGGATCTGAAACTCATCCTCACTGCTCCGCTTACTCTGTCGAAACTGATGAAGCGGCGCACTGGTTCAGTGCATCGTGCGCGCAGCGAGAGGTGCACGGTTCGAGCCCTCGCGCTGCGATTAAAATCCACACTTTTTTTCCACCGCGTGGCTGACAGGCATGCCCCACCAGGCAGTGACCCTGGTGGTCACGCAAGCGCGCGCAGCGCCACGCTGGCCCGTGGCCCACGCACAGTAGCTGTGGCTAGCCCACTGTGCGGTGCAAAACGTTTCTGCACGTTTCTATTTCAAAATAAATTCTTTTTAAAATTGCAGTTTGACCCCTAAAACAAAAACCTTAATAAATTTTAAAATATAATTTCAAATAATAAACTCTAAACATGTTTGTTGTTCTAAATTTAATTGTCTATCCAATGAATCCATTTGTGTACTGTTTTGAAATTTCCAAATGCATTTGAATTTCAAATTCAAATAATTCAATTGCAATTTGCTAAATTTCATAACTAATTCATTATTAATCCAATTAATGCAAATAAAATATGTTTTCCATACCATTTTGAACCATCTGTTAAAATATAAATTTTATTTCATGTTTTGAATAATTTAAATTGCCTAAAATAATTTAAACCTTATTTAAATCATTTAAAATTGCTAAAATCATAACTTGCTCAATTTAAATTATTTTTGAACATGCAAAATATGTTTTCAAACCACCAAAGTATAAAATTTTCAAATATGAGTTTGAATTTATGTTTTGAACAAATAAAATTCAAATAAAATTCATGCTTGTTTTAAATTCATTTAAAACTTGTTTAATATTGTTTAAGGCATAATAAATTCATCCTAATGCCTTTTTCAATATTTGAAACATGTAATCCACCCAAAATTTCATGATCTTTTCAAATATGAATTTTGTTATTTATTTTGCACAAATTACCTTGGTGAAAACAACAAATACATGTGTGTCACCTTTAAGGAACCAAAAAATTCTTTAACTTAATAAATAAAATTCTAAATTGCTAAACCTCATTTCAAATTGGTTCTATTATTGTTATTTTGTTGTTTTCCTCATCCATGCATCATACTAATCCACCTTCACCTGTTGCTTAGTTGGAAAACAAATAATCTAACCAAAATCCATGGGCTTTTCATATGCAACTCAAAATTGCATATGTGTCCATTTAAATTGTGTTACCATGTCAACTAGGTTATTTTGATGCATCTATTAACTTGACATGCATCATCCCATGATTGTGCACTATGCCATGATATTGATTGTTTATTTTTCTGTATTGTTTGTTTGCTTCTTCTCGGATAGACGACGACGTTGAGACCGACGATCTTTACTGTAACATCCCAAGTATGAAAATCTCCCCCTAGATGTTTTGTTTCTTGTTTTATTATTGCCTTGCATCATGTCATCATAATTGCTTCTGTTGCATTTGATTTCAATTGTTTCCATCTGATTTCTATTTGAATTCCAAAACAAAAATTAATTTATTGTCATACTTGTTATGTTACAATGTGTCAAATAAAAACTACCAAACAAACAAACAAATTGTTCCACTAAAACTTGGAATCAAAAACTTAATTTTGGCTTAAGTGGCAATTGTTTTTTTTATACCAACATTGCTCAATTATTTTAATTTCCAGAACAATAACATCAATTAAATTTATTTTGGAGAACAATGTTTGTTTTAAGGTGTTGTTACAAAAACAAAATAATACAAATTTTATTCCAAAGTTTGCAAACCCCTAGGACCATTGTTTTCTCTCTCTTTTCCCAAATCTGCAAAAAAAAAGAGAAATAAACAGAAAAGAATAAAGGATTTAGAGGGGGAATAGAGCAACCAGCCTTTTTGGGCCAGCCCATCTCTCACAAGCCTGGTACCCCTCTGTTGTCTCCTACCTCTGTACGGAGTTCATCTCCAACGACCACGTCGACATTACAGAGAAGAACGGTGATCGAGCTCCTCCCCTGGCCTTTAAGATCTCGAGTTCCTCCTCTCCTTGCCCTAATTTTCCCTCCTCCTCTTCCTCCCTCGCGCCGCTCTTTCTCTTTCTCTCACCCTGCTCCTCCTTTTTCTCTGTAACTCAACCCCTCACCGAAGCTCCATCACCGCCTCCCTCTCCGGCGAGGCGCCGCCGCCACGGTGCCCGCCCGGCCGCGCTAGGGCCGGGAACGGAACCGCACGGGCTTCCTCTTCCTCTCCGTGCCCGCGGTTCTCGCCGGGAGCCGCGGAATCGGCGCCGCCATCCTCCGTTTGCCGCCATCGACGCCCTCGCTGTGAGTCCCTCGTCGCCTCCCTTCCCTCCTAGTTTGCCTCCTCCCCTCTCTGCTCGCGGCGCCGCACACCGGCAGCACCAACGAGCACGCACCACCGAGCGCCCGCCCGGACCGCGCCACCCAGCGCCCGCGCGCCGCGGCGAGCCACCATCGCCGGGCGCCCTTCCCGATCGCCGGCCGCCCCCTGCCCGCTCGCTGCCTAAGTCTGAATCGGTACCTGCACGCACAAGAACGATTCAGAAAAGTTCAGTTAAAAAAAAAACTTACCTGGCGAAATAACACCTTAACCTCCCACCAGCACATACACTGACACGAATTCAGCACCAGCCGCACTGGCGCAGACCTTGCGCTCGCTCGCCCGAGCTCCCGGGATCGAATCCCAGGGGAGGCATTTGCCTCCCCAATTTTTTCCCTTCCACGCCCCGCGCTGGGACCCGCTTGTCATGGACCCTGGAGGCCACCTAGGCGCCACGCAGGAGATGGGCCCACTGGCAGTGGCCTGTGTAGGTCACTGCTCGGTGCCTTTTTCTTTTCTGCCTTTTCTATTTTAATTATCAGTCCAATTAATTACAGAATAGTCCCTAGAATTGAAACCCTAATAACTTTTATTTCACAAACCCAAATGATAAAAATAAAATATGTACACTGCACCAAATTTAATTGTCTATCTATCTATAGCATTTGTTTTCTGTTTTGAGTTTTCAAAATGCAATTCAAATTTGAATTCAAATAATTCAATTGCAAATTGCTAAAATCCATAACTAATTCATTATTAATCCAAATCATACAAATAAAATATGTTTTCCATACCATTTTGAACCACCAAGTCAAATATAAATTTTGTTTCATGATTTGAATAATTTAAATTGCCTAAATAATTTAATACTTGTTTAATTCATTTAAATTTGATAAAATCATAACTTGCTCAAAATAAAATAATTTTGAACATGCAAAATATGTTTTCAAACCATCAAAGTGTGAACTTTTCAAATGTGAGTTTGAAATTATGTTTTGAACAAATAAAACTTCAATTAAATTCAAACTTGTTTTAAATCCATTTAAAACTTGTTTAATATTGTTTAATTCATAATTAAATTATCCTAATTCCAATTTCAATATTTGAAACATGTAATCCAACTAAAATTTGATGTTCTTTTCAAATATAAATTTTGTTATTTGTTTTGAACACTTTAACTTGGTGAAAACAACAAATACTTGTGTGACACCCTTAAGGAACCAAAATTTTCTAACTTAATAAATAAATTTCTAAAATTGGTAACCCTATTTTAAATTGGTTCTATTGTTGTTATTTTGTTGTTTTCCTCATCCATGCATCATGCTAATCCACTTTCACCTGTTGATTAGTTGTAAAACAATTATTTCAACCTAAATGCATGGGCTTTTCATATGCAACTCAAAATTGCATATGTGTCCATTTAATTTGTGTTACCATGTTAGCTAGTTTATTTTGATGCAACCATTAACATGACATGCATCATCCCCATGATTGTGCACTATGCCATGATATTGATTGTCTACCCTTTCTGCATTGTCTGTTTGCTTCTTCTCGGTTGGACGACGACGTTGAGACCGACGATCCTTACGACACCCCTTCAGAGGTTTTAGCTCAGTACCAGGCTACTGAGTTTGCAGGCAAGTTATCACTCACATGAACCACTGTGTTCCTTTCGACATTGGTTACCGATACTTTTCCGTTGTCTATTTCTGCTAGCCATATGTATCGTTGCTTCTGTTACGATCCGATCACATGATACCCTGAAACCATGATATTGCCTCACCTCCACTCCTACAACCTCGTTGTTTGAGCCTGTGTCTTACTAGCATGCTTAGGGTTGTTTCTGCTCGAGTCTGTTACCCGTTACTTTCTGTTATCATATTTCTATTATGTTCTATGGGCTCGAGGTGTAAACAACAACCTGTTAATGCTTGGGTAATAATAATATGATGATAAGACACCGGCAGGAGGCCCGGCGTGGTTTTGAGGCCTGCTAGTGTCGACCCTAATTAGGAAAAGGGTCTTGTCTACTGATCCATGATGAGCGTGCTCACCACATCCGGGTGGTGGTATGGAACCCCCCTCGGCTTTGATCTGATCCGCAGTTTTGTCCGAAGAGCCACACTTAGTTCGGGTGTTCCATTTGGCTCATACGCATAAATGGGTCGCTCCCATGGTTACTGATGATGATGATGACGCACACATATAGGGCGAGGCCTGTAGTGCCGGGGTGTTGTGTCCTGCGGGAGTTTTGCACACCTGCGCTGAGTATTCGGCTGCGTGGCTGGGACCTTATAGATCCGTGGCTCCTAGGACAGGCTGTAGTGATGGTTCGACTCGTGTCGAGTCCACCTGAGTTTTAGTTGGTGGCTTGAGTGTGTACGGGTACTGGAGCACACCCTGCAGGGATGAATCTTCTCGAGAAGCCGTGTTGTCCGCGGTTATGTGACGACTTGGTGAAAGTACTGGCTAACAAGTACTCAGACAACTTACACCTAACTATAATAACTTGACTAGTAATAGGTTTATTGACACAATAATCTGAACCATCATTAATCCAACTGTGTGAGTTATCCTTGGATTGCTTCTTTGGATAAGGGGCGAGATCCAGGATGGGTTTGTTTGGTGGTTAGTTATAGTTGATTACGACACGCTATCTTATCTTCTTTCTGTTAGCCGGAAGTTGTAGTATGTTCTGTAGTTGGTTAGTGCAGCCAGCTGCCGCATCTTTTATATCACCCTTCCTTCCGTTGAACCCAAAGCATCTGTGCTTGGTGTTGACGGGTTACACTTTGGTGAACTGTGAGTCTTGCTTGCCAGTACGTTGTTGTACTGACCCCTTTGGGGCTGTGGTTTACGCAGACGACGATTCCGAGGATCCCCATGGAGGCTACTACGTGGAGTACGACGACGCTGTTGACGAGTAGATAGCGGACCCGGGCAGGATCCGACGACTTCGTGGATGGGCTTCGTCTTCCTTATTTTTTCCCGGCTTCTTAAGCCTATTTGGATTTGTCTGTACTCAGACCCTTTGTTTGCTTCCGCTGATGTAATGAATGTTATGGTGGGACATGTGTCCTCTGGATGATTGTATTTGCTATTCTCTGCCTTAGTGAAGGCTATTTGCAACCTTATTTCAATCTTTTGTGTCTTAGAGATATGTTGTGGTATCATTCCGTTTAACGCTGTTGACGTACCATGTGTGATTGGTATGAAGTACGTGAAAGTGCGTTTCCTTTTCCCAGTGTTTTGTGTGTTAGTTAACAATACTAAGTACATTATTTATCGAGGTGTTTAGTGTGCAGGTGTTATACTTAACATCGGCATCGAGCACTGAAAAGTCGGTGAAGTTTGGCCTGAGGTTTTTGGGACAGAACTCAACCGGATTATTCGGACCGGATTATTCATCCTGGACCGGATATTCCGGTTGCTGAGAAAGGAGCTCAAAAATGGCTAAGGACTGAGAATTTCGCATACTGGAATCAACCGGATTATTCGGACCGGATATTTCATCCTGGACCGGATATTCCGGTTGCTGCGAAAAATTGCTAAGGACTGAAGTTTTGAGCTACTGGAGTCAACCGGATTATTTGGACCGGATTATTCATCCCGGACCGGATATTCCGGTTGATGCGAAAAACTGCTAAGGACTGGAAGTTTTGAGCTACTGGAGTCAACCGGATTATTTGTACCGGATATTTCATATCTACCGGATATTCCGGTTGCAGTTGAGGAAGTGGAAAAATGGCTAAGGACTAGAAGATTTGCGTACTGGCATCTACCGGATTATTTGTACCGGATTATTTCAGATCAACCGGATAATCCGGTCCAGCACTGCAGTTCTGCGTGGAGCAAACTAACCGGATATTCCGGTCCAAACTTGGACCGGATATTCCGGTACCTTTTTTCCTGCACAACGACTAGTTGTGAGGAGGGACTATAAATAGCCCTCCTCTTCTTCCTCAAGATCTAGTTCTTCCCCTTAGCATTGATGAGCATTTAAGAACTCACCAAATCCCTCATAACTCCCAATCCCTCCACCCAATCTTGAAGATCTTTGGAGGATTGAAGGAGAAGGGCCCGATCTACATCTTCACCGACCCGTTCTTCATTTCCCCCTCTCTAGCTCGAGGGATCTTGCCTAGGGTTTCCTCTTGTGGAGAACCTAGGCATCTTGTTTCTAGTTGGTGATTCAAGAGTTGTTGGGAGCCCCCAATTAAGATGTGGGTGTGTGCCCCAAGGTGTTTGTAAAGGATTTGATCCCCGCCTCAAAGGGGTTCTATAGTGGAAGGTGAACTAGGCCTTTGTGGCGAAGTTCATCGGAGAATAGGGTGAAGCCTTAGTGGCGTTGAGTAGGCCTTTGTGGCGAGCTCACACCCCTCCAACGAGACGTACTCCCCTAAAAAGGAGGAACTCGGAAATACATCCTGTCTCTGTGTGCTTCCATCGGTTACCTCGTTCCTCCCTCTCTTTACTTACTTGTACTTGTTGCATTGATTGCTTGTCTTGTCATATAGGTAAATTCATCACTAGTTGCACTATCTAGAGAATTTACCTTTCTTGTCAAGCCTAAATTTGAGAAAAATTAAAATTTGCCGTAGCACCTATTCACCCCCCCTCTAGGTGCCCATACTATACTTTCAATTGGTATCAGAGCCTCGGCTCTTCTATCGGGCTTAACCGCCTAAGAGTTTAAGTATGGGTGATGAGGATGACGCTCCGTCCGAAGGAAATGTGTCCATGAATGATCTCAATGCTTTGAGAGAATCATTGACCTCATCCATAGACACTAAATTTGAGGAGTTGCGTCTACTCATGACAACACTCCTCAAAGCCAAGGAACCGGAGGTGGTCGACTCATCCCCTCCGAAAACGGAGGGTGCCAAGATTGGGGTTGATGGTGAACCACCTAAAACTGCTTCCGCCGAACAATCCGCTAAGAAGGGTGTGAATGGAAAGGAAGGATATCATGCCGTTGAAGGCCATTATTCTCCCGATCCTCCCATCCCTTTTCCTCATATAATTCCTAGGGGAGATCCACCTAAAATTGATGCATATTCTTTTCGTGAATGGCAATACTACATGGAGACTCACTTGAACTCTTCTTGTATAGATCTTTGGAGAATCACTCGTGATGGATACAAGCCATATGATCCCAAGAATCTCACAAGAAGAGAGGTTGTAGATTGCCAACTCAATTACACCGCTTTGTCCATCCTTCATCAAGCCGTGGGCCCCAATCACATGCCGCATCTTCAACACTTCTCCACCGCCAAAGAGACATGGGATGCCCTTGTCGTCATGTTTGTTGGGAATGAAAGCATGCAAAGAAATCGCTATGACACCTTGACCAATGAGGCCGAAGGATTCTTCATGCGTGATGGAGAAGATCACGTTGACATGTATCGGAGGCTCAAATCTCTTGCCACCGCCTTCTCTAATGCGGGTGCAACACATATTGATGATGCTTGGATCAAGAGGAAGTTCATAATTGCCGTGATGCCTTTCGAGGGCACGGATATGAAGAGCATTCAAGGGATACATGATTTCTCCACCATGACCTCTACCCAAGTCATGCAAGAGTTGAGCTCCTACAAAGTGCAAACCAAGAATGCTCTTGACAACCGTGCTAGGGCCATTGGAATGCATCAAGGAGCTTCCGTTGCTTTGAAGGCCAAGGTGTTGACAAGAGAAGTTGAGAATGATGAAGATGGTGAAGAAGCATTGCCTCCATTGAAGGAACAAGAATATGATCCCGTTCTAAAGGATCTAATAGCTCTCACCGTGCAAAAATTTTGGAACAATCCCCCAAAAGGCAAGAAGTTTGTTGAGGAGAAGACCAAGTCTCGTTATGGTAATGATGGGGCTCAAAGAGTGAGATCTTGCTTCAATTGCCAAGACAAGTACCACTTCATTGCGGAATGCCCATATGAGAATAGAGAAAACCATAGCGGCAAGCTCATCCGCAAGGACAAGTCCAAGGTTGAATACAAGAAACCTCATTTCAAGAAGAAACCTTTCAACAAGAAGACTCCTACCAAGTTTGTGCTCTTGACTCAAGAGGAGTATGATTCCGGGAGTGATGAAGAAGAAGAAACAACAAGTGAAGTGGCCGCTCTAGCTATTGCTTCCACTCCATCTTCGTCATCTCTCTTTGAATCCCCCAATGAAAATCTTCCTCAACGCGATGCCAAGTGCTTCATGGCTAAGGCCACGGAGGTATCATCCTCTCCTAACTCTAAGACCCCTAGTGAACTAGAACATATTACTTGTCTTAGAGAAGAAGAGGAAAGAGCCTCCTTGGACCGCTTTATGTCTAACATGCAAGGGGAGACCAAGAAGTACTTTGAGCATCTCATGAGGCAATTGGGAGAGGCCCAAGAGGCCCTTGAGAAGAAAGGTGAGATTGAGAGAAGGGATGCGGATGAAATTGCATCTCTCTCAATGACTCTTGAGGAAGAGCATGATGGTAGAGTTTCTCTAGAGGATGAACTTGAAACTATTGAAACCACTCATAATGAACTTGTCTCTAAAATCATTAAGGAACGTGATCTTGCTATTGCTAAATATAAAAAGGCTAAAAAGGATAAAGTAGAGTTTGGGGTTGGTCATGGTAAACTAACCGAGGAGTTTGAAAAGCTAACCATTGCTCACAAAGCTTTGGAAAGCCAACACTCATCCCTCAAAGAGTTGCATGAACAACTTCAAACTCAACTTACTCAAGCTAACCATCCTAGCACTTCTACTTCTTCTTGTGATCATGCAAATATTATTGAAGAAAATGCTAGGTTGAAGGATGAGCTTGCAAGGCTCAAGGGCAAAAGCACTCAAGTTGAAAAGGTGGTGCTTGCCACCCCACAAGTGGTTGCCTCAAGCACTAATGCGGTCATTTCTAGACCACAAGTGAGTGCTCCAAGGCAACAAGTGGGCAAGCAAGGTCTTGGCTATGTAGCCAAGAAAAGGAACAAGAAGAAGAAGAACAAGAAGAAGAACAAACATGGTGCTTCGGGTGGTATTGTCATGAGGGACAACACTACTCGTAGCTCCTCCGCGGGAACTAACAACCCACACCATTTCTTATATGTTGATTATTATGGTGTTGTGCAAGCTAAATATGTTGGTCCTATTGAGGGTTTTATTGACTACACTATATGGGTTCCAAAGACCCTTGTTGCTAACATGAAGGGACCCAACTCGGGTCCTAACTCTAGTCAATGATCTCTTGCAGGACTATGCTTCTGGTGGGACTAAATGGATTCTTGATAGTGGATGCACTAATCATATGACCGGAAGCAAAGAACTTGTGACGGAGTTGCAACCAAATGACATCCAAGCAACCGTCACCTATGGGGACTCGTCCAAGTCTAAGGTATCCGGATTTGGCAAGGTTGTGGTGGCTCCCGATATCACTATCGTGAACGTCATGCTTGTCGAATCCCTTGGTTACAATTTACTTTCCGTCCGTTCTCTTAGTAAGATGGGTCTTTCCGTCTTCTTTGATGGTGATATTGTGGTCCTTTTGAGAAGCAAGACTCTTGACGTCGTTCACGTGGGACATGTTGAAAATGAGTTGTATGTGGTGGACTTTTCGAAGTCAACCAACACTCAAGCAATGTGTCTTTTCGGGAAGGCGGACTTGGGATGGTTGTGGCATCGCCGCCTATCCCATGTCAACATGAGAACTTTGCAAAGTCTTCACAAAAGTGGCCTTATTGTTGGACTAAAAGAAAATGTTTCCTTTGCAAAGGATCGCGTTTGTAGGTCATGTGTTGAGGGGAAGATGCATGACATTGTGCACAAGGCCAAGACTATTATCTCATCAAAGAGGATCTTGGAGCTTCTTCATGTTGATCTCTTTGGTGCCGTGCCCGAGGCAAGTCTTGGCGGCAAGAAGTATTGCTTGGTGATTGTCGATGATTATTCAAGATACACTTGGGTTTATTTCTTCAAGTGCAAGAGTGAGACTCAACAAACCATCATCGACTTCTCCAACGAAGTGCAACGTCAACACAATGTGCAAATCATGGCTATTAGGAGTGATAATGGGTCGGAGTTCAAGAACTATACATTGAATGAATTTCTTAGTGAAGAAGGCATTCGTCACCAATACTCCGCCACTTACACTCCTCAACAAAATGGTGTTTCCGAAAGGAAGAATCGCACTCTCTTGGATATGGCAAGGACCATGTTGGCGGAGTACTCTTCTCCCCAATATTTATGGGCCGAGGCCGTATCCACCGCATGCCACTCCTCCAACCGCCTCTACATCCGCAAAGGCTTGAGCAAGACCCCATATGAGATCCTCACCGGCAACAAGCCCAACGTATCCTACTTCCGTGTATTCGGTTGTAAGTGCTTTTATTTGATCAAGGGTATTAGGTTGTCGAAATTTCAATCCAAAACTATTGAGGGTATTTTTGTTGGTTACGGTGCCGAATCCCACACTTATAGAGTCTATGACAAAGCCTCACGGATTGTCATAGAATCTTGTAGTGTGGTGTTCGAGGAAAATGACGGCTCCCAAGTGGCGCAATTTCATGTTTCAAATGTAGATGTTGAAATGCCTCAAGAAGCCATAGGAAGGATGGGTGTGGGATTCTTCCGCCCCATCGAGGGACACCTTATGGCGACTCGAGAAGGACTATGCTCTACCCAAGTGGAGCCCTCCTCTACATTTGAAGATCAAGCCAAGGAGCCACCTACTACACCTAACCGAGAACATATTCAAGACCCTCCTCTCATTGATCAAGTGACTCCGCAAGTCGTACCCACTCCTCTCACTAATGCGAGTCAAGATCAAGGCCAAGATCATTCTTCCTCGTCATCCTCTTCTCAAGATGAAGCTAGTATTGAAGATATTGTTGATGACAATGTTGATGATTGTTTCGCTAGAAAATGGTTAGCGGAAACTATTCCCGGGGTTCTAGGGGTTTTCCCTAGATGTGTACATGAGAGTACAAATTGCGGGCGTGCCATCTTGTTAATAAAACAAGCAAATAAAATAACAAAAGACAATAATAAACACAATATATGGGAACACTGATTTCTTTATTCATAGCATTGGATTGTACAAATACAAATCACATATTCCCATGAACTATATCTATTCCGCCTTCTGCGTCGCGCTCATGGAGTATCGGACTCAGGAGATTGCGTAGTTCATTGATTCCCGGAGCTTTTTTGCAAGCATCCGGTTAATTACATCCGTAGGGTGGAGCCTACGAAATACCTCCGATTAAGCTGCGCTGGTGGTCGTCATGATATTCGGATTGCTCATCCATATGCATTGTGATATTTATGAATATGTCGTGCGGGTGGCTTTGTTTCGCCGATACCCGGTCACGTGTATTATCCTCATGTTGGTGTGACCAATAGGATATGTCGATGAAGGGGATGACTTTCGCCTTGTCGGTGCCCAGTCATGTAAACCCCGATTTCATCAAACACGGATGTATGTGTTGCTATCGCCTCGTCGGTGCCCAGCAACGGAGTGTCCGTTCCCGTAGGTTTGTGACATGTTGATAAAGTAGTGACTTGGCCTCGTCGGCACTTCGCCATGATTTCGCCATGCCTCGTCGGCACTAGACGTATGATAAAACAGTGGAAATACGGTCTTTGTCTCAACCGAGACCTGACCATGATGTCGATTGATGTCGATGGAGAAAATATCACTTTGCAAGACGGATGATTCTTGTCGAATATATTATACTGTGCTTCTTGGTAGGAGCAAGATGTATGTTGTGTATATGATCTTCGCATCCTCATGAGAAGCGGTGTAGTCATAGGATCAATCCCTCCTCCTGGTGGTGAGAGAAGGTAAAATTTATGTATGAACTCTTTTGCACTTGGCATTGGCCGTGTGCGCTTGTCATAGTTTGTACAGAGCCGCAGTCGACTACCCCCGTAGAGGACGTCCCGCGCCCACTCATATACACTTCATCAATCTCATCGGGAGACCATGATTTATGGTCTCTCTTCGATGGTGTAATTTCTGGTCACTTGCACGATATATTGGACCAACGGATGCACGCACCATAGAATAATACTCTTGTCATCAATCTCATCTTGAAACCATGATTTATGGCTTCTTTTCGATGGTGTGACTTTCGATAAATTGCACGATAAATTGGACCAACGGATGCACGCATCATAGAATAATTTTCTCGGGCGAGAAGTATAGGATATAGCCGCTGATCACTTACCATCGAAGAAGCTCCTCGCGGATGACGCCATGGCCACCGAAGGACGTGATTGAAGTGGATGGTGTGGTTTGCGTGGATAGTCTCTCTCGTGATCGTCGCCGCTCGCGAATCGACCCAAGATCAAGACGTGCGTGGTGTAGCCGAGGATCTACGTCAAGGAGCAAGACGGTGATGAGGTCTCGCTTGCCTCCTTACGCCTGTGCGATCTCTCGTACGGCTAGTGTTTTCCCGTGTGCGCCTCTAATATATATGGCTGGGATGTCCTCGCCTCGCCTGTGGATCGCCGCAGCCCGGCGGCCGTGCTGGTACGCGCGGTATCCTTCATGGCGTTTGTATTTTAGCACCGCGGCCTACCGGCCGTCCGGGCGTGCGTGTGCCTCTGCGTGGAACCTATTTGTTCGTAGGGGTGCCTGGTATATTGCCAGCATCCGCCGTACGTATTTTGTTCCGTGTGTTGCACCGCGGCCTGCGGCCTGCGGCCACACGGGCGTGTGCGCTCCTTCCCCGGGGGCGAGCGAGCGATTGCTGCCTTTATATAGGAAGCAACTAGCCAGGCTCGTCGATCACGTTAGTTGAAAACGCGTGGAGGTTAAGATTCTTATCTCGTACAGGCTGTTACAAGTTCATACAAAAGCTTATCAAACCAGGCCGCACTCTTAGGAAACTATCCGATCAGGAGGCCGCTCAATGGCATGTGGGTCCCTTATTTTTTTTCCATTGGAGTAAGATCAACGTACGTATTTGGTTAACTTGAATATATATATCTCCACCAGCCTGGCATCCATGACATCATCTGTACAAACACCGGCCATCCAGAGCAGGAACGTACGTGGAGAGTCTGAATCCACAGAAACCAACCTTTGCATTGGACTACTTCACGTGGAATACCCCAATTCGATTTCCTTGATGGTTATCTCTCTCCCGTGATCAGAAACAATCTTTATCGAGTCCAATTTACAAACAAATACCCATGGACACATCAGCTAGCTAGGTACTTAGCTCGCTGTTGATTAAACATCAGTCCATTGTCTTGGATACGTGCAAATCTTAAAGCTGCACCCGGCGAGGCATTTCATGTGCACTAGTACACTGCCATCAAATATTCAAAGATTTGCATGCACGCAGGCTGCATGCAGCTGATCGATGTGGTGCTGCTTCGGTTTGTAAAGCGAGCTAGCTCTATGTGTATGATCCAAAACTTTTGAAGACCATATTTCTCAAATGACGAATCGAAATTTTAAACCGTTTGCACCATCGTGATGTGCATGAAAAACTCTATAAAATGATACCAATATCATATATAGATATTTTCGTAAATATTTTGCACCCGTGGGACCCACACGCCATTGACAAGAATTTTATTAATTTACATATATATGATATATAATTTTTGGTACAAAAATTCGTCAAACAAATCCCCCCGCCGAGTTTAGTGCATGCGCGAAGCAGCATGTGCTAGACTCGGCGAAATAATTCGCTAATGATATAGCAGGACGGTTGCTATGGAAAATATTGTACAAAATGTTGATAAATAGTTCTTGCCAATTTATTTTTTTGAAGAACGGGAAGTATTTCCGGTTTACACTCTTTTACGATAAGGGTAAGTTGCGGTCAATGAAAAAAAACACCAACCAATGGATCATAAAGTTCCACTGTGTCTAATTTTGTGATGCTGGCAGTGGATATTGTAAATCCATTGCGACCAATTTTTAGATCTTGCGTGAAACAACAAGAACTAGACCCGGTGAAATTTTTTGTGTCACTGCTTTAGCAAGAATCGGTGACAAGCAGAATGTTGTATGACGAAATATGGCGAATAGTTCATGCCATTTTTGTAAGGGGAAGTATTGCTGTTCTACTCCATTGCGACCATGTATTTGGTGCCAACCAATAGAGTACTCAGTCTTTATTTGTAGTTTCTTTTGTTTTAATAGCGCATGTCCATGCTATTACTTAACACATACCCATATGGACAGTTATAATTATTATAGAATATGGAGAAATACTCCTGCCACATGCTAAGGGAGACATCTAATATTCTTGCCATATGCTAAGGGAGACATCTTTGTTTTGTTCATTTCCATCGCGACCAGATACAACGTGGTGCCAGCCGATGGTGGAAGTTCTCAATCACATGAGTATTTCGATTAGGAAGAAAATTAGCTCATGCGTAGAAATGATTTATCAAGTCATATGCGACCATAAAACGATGCATGGTGCCAGCCATCAGACTTGAAGGGTTTCACAGCTTAGCACTGGCCGCACTGGCGCACCTTGCTGCTCCCATAAATTTTCCGAGTTTGGTGCGATCATAAAGATGCCAGCCATCGGACTCGAGGGGTTTCACAGCTTAGCACTGGCCGCACTGGCGCACCTTACTGCTCCCAATAGTTGAAGCGTCAGAACGTCGTCGACGATGTAGATGAACTAGGCAACAATGGTGCCCCTAGTGTGGTTGGTATGACTAGTGGAGGAAAAATGCCCCCAGCGTGGTTGATATGATCAGTGGAGGGAACATGCCCCTAGCGTGGTTGATATGATTAGTGGAGGGAAAATGCCCCCAGCGTGGTTGATATGATCAGTGGAGGGAAAATGCCCCCAGCGTGGTTGATATGATCGGTGGAGGGAAAACGCCCCCCCCCCCAGCATGGTTGGTGTGATCAGTGGAGGGAAAATGCCCCCAGCGGCGATACATACGTTTGTATAGTCTGTAGTTGGTGGACGACAAACAATGATGCCGTGCATGCACCGAGCAAGGTTGTTTTAGTATAGAAGTAGTTGCATGAGCCTCATGAAGAAACGTCATGGATCATGAGCATACATAAGAAACACACGGAAGAAACAAAACCATGAAAAGCAAAATAAAGGGTTTTTTCTGTTTTGTTGAAGATTTTGGCTTTTCCGCTAGACACAAGCTATGAGTGTGACGTCAGAAAAAGCTGCCGAAGGACTCAGTCATTGGGAACCGTCGAAAAACCATGACGGTTATGATTCAATAATCTTTTGTTTTACGTGTGTATGTGTGTGCATTGGGTGACCCCGAGAGGCAACAAAGAATCGTACCCTAGCCCATCGGAGCAATGAGTAACCACATAGCTCCACCACGCTTCCTTCCATGCCTCAAGAACGCAGAAAACATGGGTGAGGAGGAGTTATGATAACTGGTTTTGGGACAACAGCTTGGAAAAGTTTATCATGCCTTTGATGAGGGGTGGTGAATGACTACCAACCGCCTTCTTTCTAGTGGTTCCCCTATTTCCCAGAACCGCTGGTCTTGCTTGGAACCTATGGAGACTTTCTTTCTATGAGGATTGCTTGTATGACCTTTTTCTTTTACTTCATGATGCTTTTTTTTTTTTGACCTTGCTTGGAACTTGCTTCATTAGCTTGATTGCTCGAATTTGCTGGAAGATCATTGACATTTCTTCGGGGAGCCACCTTGAGAACTTGGAAGGTAGCGATCCACCTTAGTGGACTAAAAACCCTCAGGCATATTATGTGGGGCTTTTTGGTGGCACACCCCAGGGTTGCCAAGTGGCTACACACCAAGTCCAACTTATGTTGGATTAGGCAGCCCTTTCCTGATCTTTTCCTAGGGTCTTCCCTGGGGCGAGGTGTCTCTACGAACCCAAGGCGCATCGAGAAGCATGGGGATATGGGACCTCATTACTCGGAAGTGTCCCAAGTAGTCTCCTCCGTTGCCTCTCGGAACATATACGGTGTTGTGTGTTGTGGGTTGTGGGTATAGGTGCCGCTCCACTTACCACGATTTACACCATGCTTCCTCTAGACAAGTCATAGGGCAGCCAAATCATCAGTCACGAGCTTTGTGTGATTGGGGAAAGCCATTTTAATGTAGGACATGATAGTCCATGGTTTAATAAAACATGTTTTTTTTTCTAAAGAAAAGACAACAAAGAGAGAAAAAATGAAAACAAATGAGAGAGAAATGTCGGTATGCGAAAATGATCACGCGTAATATTTCTTTAGATACCTCCCATTAATAGGTGGCATTGGGCGTTCACCATGTTGATCGATCAGCTGGTAAGCACCGCCATCGTACACTTGCTCAATGACAAATGGCCCTTCCCATTTAGGCTCAAGTTTTCCCTTCGCTTTACCTTTTACCACAATGGGGCGCCGGAGTACAAGAACTAGTTCTCCCTTACGGAAAACTTGTGGTTTAAGGAGCT
This sequence comes from Alopecurus myosuroides, assembly GCA_028641055.1. Classification (NCBI taxonomy): domain Eukaryota; kingdom Viridiplantae; phylum Streptophyta; class Magnoliopsida; order Poales; family Poaceae; genus Alopecurus; species Alopecurus myosuroides. The sequence continues at coordinate 358,803,773 of CM054060.1, read as the reverse complement.
TATCGTATGCGCGTACCATGTTTCGGCGATATAGCTCTAAATCTTGGAGCGCGTTGAGTCGATCTTCTTCCAAGGAATCCAGCTGCTGAAATCGTAGCCGAATTTGCTCGTCTTGGGTAATATCATCATGTATGGCCACTCTTAGAGATGGAATTTCCACCTCTAGAGGGAGAACAGCCTCACTACCATAGACTAAAGCATATGGAGTGGCTTGGGTTAGTGTACGAACCGTAACACGATATGCCCAAAGAGCTTCATAGAGACGATCATGCCAGTCACGGTGATATTTGTGTACTGTCTTTTCAAGATTTGGCCAAGGGTCTTATTAAATGCTTCAATTAAGCCATTGGCCCGTGGATAGTACCCTGTAGAGTAATTCCACTGAATCTTATACTTGGTCATGAACCGGACCATCTTATGCGACTTAAAAGCCTTGGCATTATCAGAGGTAATGCGATGTGGGACTCCAAAGCGATAAATGATATTACGCTCTAGAAAGTTTATAACATTGTCGGTTTTTACCTCACTTAGTGGTACTGCTTCCGCCCACCTAGAGAAATAGTCCGTGGCAGCAAGTATGAATTTGTGCCCCTTGGAGGATGGGGGATCAAATGGACCAACAACATCTATACCCCATGCATCAAAAGGCCATGCGGGTATGGTTGGGTGTAGAGGGACTGGTGGTTGGTGTTTTATAACACCGTGGATTTGACAACTGTGGCATGCCCTCGCTATGTTAAGGCAATCTTTCATGACCCCAGGCCAATAGTAGCCACTTAGTTTGATACTATGATACATTTTTGGTCCACTTTGATGCCCACCGCAAACACCGTGGTGGACCTCTTGCAAAACATGGTCCGCTTCATTTCTAGACACACACCGTAGTAGCATCTCTTGTCCAAAAGCGCGCCGGTACAAAGTCCTTGCTTTAATTACGTAGGAAGGCAGGCGTCGCTGCAACCTGCGCCTTTCCACTCTATCACTCGGGAGTATCCCGTGGTTAAAGTAATCTAGAAATGGCTTGCGCCAATCGTCATCATGAATGACATTGGAAACCACGTGGTTCACTTCATACTCTGGTGGGATTAGTTCCAGTACGGCTGGGAGGAGCCACCTTTCCTCTATTTGTACTTGAGCGGGCCCCCCTTGGGGGAGCACTAATGCTGCTGCAAGTTTAGCCAATGCGTCTGCTGAGGCATTCTTACTCCTTGGGACATGAAATAATTGCACGTGCTCGAATTTCCTCATGAGAACTTGGGCAGCCGTGTGATATGGTACCAGTTCTGGTTTACGTACTTCATATATATTGTTTACTTGGCGAATGATAAGCTGAGAATCTCCATATACTAATATGTTCCGCACATCCATGGAGAGTGCTAGAAGAAGGCAAAAAAGAAGAGCCTCATATTCGGCTTCATTATTGGTGCACTCCTCTTTGAGGAGGGAAAAAGAGTGGTGCATGGTGCCCCCTTGAGGAGTCTTGAAAACCAAGCCTGCGCCGGCTCGTCGCTTAACTTCTCCATCGGGATCCGTCTCTGTGCGAGCGGCTCCATCGGAATATAGTTCCCATTGGGAATCGATGTCGACGGTAAATACTTCCTCATCAGGCAACTCAACAATCAATGGAGAGTCGTCGGGCAGTGGATGTGCTGCAAGAAAATCAGCCAATGCTTGACCTTTAATTGCCTTTTGTGGAACATAAGTAATATCATATTCCATCATGGACACGGCCCATTTACCGAGGCGGCCCATGAGCACAGGTTGATTTAGCACATACTTTAAGGGATCGGCACGTGCTACAAGCTGTATCTCGTGCGCTAGCATATAATGTCGTAACTTTTTTAGGGCAAAAATTAGCGTTAAACACAACTTTTCTATGGCCGAATAATTATGCTCAGCACCAGCCATGGTATGACTCAGATAGTAGCAGGCTACTTCTTTTCCTTCATCATTGTGTTGAGCCAGTAGTGCACCAACCGAGGAGGGTTGGGCAGCAATATAAATAATAAGTGGCCGTCCTCTAGTCGGAGCGGCTAGGACAGGAGGGTTTAATAGATATCGCTTAATACCTTCAAGCGCGTTTTGACATTGCTCGTCCCATTCAAAGGGGACACCTTTCCTCATCAGTCTCGTGAAGGGTTGGGTACGTCCTGAGAGGTTAGATATAAAATGACGTATATACGCCAAATGAACTTGTAAGGATTTTAACTCTTTCAAGTTCTTAGGTGGCGGCATGTCTCGTATTGCTTTAATGTTCTTTGTTGAGATCTCGATGCCACGGTGATGCACAATGAAACCCAAAAATAGACCAGATTGTACGGCAAAGGCACATTTTAGATGATTCATCTTTAGTTGATGTTTCCTCAGACGAGTAAAGATGACTCTTAAATCATCCTGATGCTGCAGGCGATCTCTGGTTTTGACAACCATGTCGTCGACGTAACATTCCACAGAATCATGGATAAGTTCTCCCAAAACACAAGTCATGGCGCGTTGATATGTTGCACCTGCATTTTTTAGTCCAAAAGGCATTACAGTATAATAGAAATTGCCCTTGGGCGTTTGGAAGGCAGTGTCAATTGCATCGTGCTCATCCATCTTAATTTGATTATAGCCGGATGATCCGTCCATGAAGGACAAGGCACCATAACCTCTTTTATGAAGCCGACGGTGATGAGTTTGTCCACCTCGGCGATGATACTATCTTTTAGTTTTGAGCGAAAGCGGCGTGGTTGCTGCTTTACTGGCCTGAACTGGGGATCAATCGCTAGCTTGTGAGTGGCGACCTAGGGGTCAAGCCCTGGCATTTCTTTATATGACCACGCAAAGCAGTCCCGAAACTCTATCAAGAATTCTCGGTAACTTTCACGTTCTTGCAGTGTGAGAGAGGCACTGACGAAAGTAGGGCGTGGGGCATCCTCCGTACCCAAATTAATCTCGACGAGCTCATCAATAGTGCATTGCCCACCATCCTCAAGCTGTAGAGGGGCGGGAGCGGCATCAAGAACCTCTCCTTGATTAATTGGCATGGCTCTATGCACCATCATCCACGTGATATGTCGGTTTTTTCTTTCCATCATCTTGAGAATCATATACACAAGTCATATGGCATGTAAAATGTTGCGCAACGTCATACTCTTCATCCTTGTTTTCAAAGGATTCAGAGTGGATATAGCCCAAACCGTACTTCGGTTGTGTCTTATTTTTACTCTTAACAAGCTTCTCGGCTTGTTACCACCACTCCTCGCAAATGGCAGGTGGCGACGGTAACCTGAAATTTGTTTGGATTTTAATTCCTGCTTTTTCCAATAAGCGAACCATTCTAGGTTCTGCTTTCATAGTAGTTGAAACTACATCAATGCCAAAGCAAGAGGGAGAAAGATTAAGTACAAAGTCACAAGGTTGTGACCATGGTACCTTATAAAACAGGGTAGGGTCAGAACCTCTGTGTTGTCCTGGGACCAAACGGACTTCCAGTGGCATTGCTGATACATACATGGACGGGGGCTGTTTAAGTATAGCTCCCCTTGATTTCTCTATCTCCTCAACCCTTTTCTTTACAGTTCCTTCCGATGGCGTGGAACCTTCAGTTGTGGGCAACTGTAGCACAATGGAGGAGGGTGCTTTGCCAGCGTTGTTAAGGAGTTTAGGAACTACGTGAACATTAGAAGGCTCGGAGACAGACCTCAATACGAGTGGAGCTGTAGCGGAAGCTTCCACACTCGACAAGGGTGATGGTGTTTGTAGTGTAGCAATGAGGAAGTCCTCATTGCCAAAATGAGAGTGACCATAGCGAGGCATTGTCATGGAGGTTCGTCCTCTCCCGCGACCTCTACTTGAGGATTTTATCAATGAAATGTGCTTGCCTAAGGACTCGGTCCCCAAAGAAGGGGTAGAGCTGGGCGTGATGAGTATATCTGCGGGAGGGGCCACCCTTCCTTGTTGGGTTTGCGGCTCCTCGCTTGGGAAGTAATATTTTGCATCAGCATGATGTGCTTCTTGGATGGTGTAAGGGTTTGGATTACCGGCTATGCGGTGTTGTTCACCACTCCCATCCACAAATTTTAAGCATTGGTGTAGTGTAGAGGGGACTACTTGATACTTGTGTATCCATGGTCTACCCAATAGTGCTGAATATGAGGTATTCGCTTCAATAAAAAAGAACCGGACCTTAAAACTGAAGGTGGACATTTGAATTTTCAGAGCAATAGAGCCCAATGCCGACCTTCCTTGGTTATCGAAACCACAAATGACAACTTCTGTTGGCTCCAAGTCATCCAATGTGAAGCCAACACGGGTTAAACTTTGAATCGGCAAGATATTTACGGCTGAACCAGGGTCAATGAGAATGTGTCTCAAGTGAGCCTTTCTAATGTTGACTTCTATATAAAGTGGACGATTATGATTATCATCTCCAATCACTTTATCTTCCTCTGTGAAGGTAATCTCATTTGTGATCAAGAATTTGCACAATATATTATGCTTCGCCATTGTTACTTCATAGCGATTTGGGTCTTCCAAAGCTTGATAAGAGCTTGCCGAAGTTCAGGCAACAACATTAGTGCATCATACACACTTAGAAGTGGTTTCAGGTGTGCTACTATGTTGTAATCTATGTTTGGAGATGTCCCATCACCCTCTGCGGGTTCTTCCTCCGTATTACGATTTTCGGCGACAACCTCCTTGGGGTCACCTATTTTCCCCCCACAATCTTCTTGGGTTGGACTTTCTGGAGCTCATGTAGCACTTTTCCTCCTCGAAGGTTCATATTTACTTGAGCTTGAGACTCACGTGGTGCACTTTCGGCATGCAGAGTCTCTCTTTCATGTGGTGTTACCACATCATCATCAAAAGAGACGCTGGTATTAGAAGAATAGTCAAGTATGACATTGAATGTAGCCTTTCTTGGTGAAGGTTGAAGGGGTATTTTCCTCCACCTTATCTCCCATAGAACTAGACATTTTCCTCCAAGTGCGAGGCATGAACTGCTCCAAAGTTCATGTTTACATCTTTAGAAAGCGACCCTAGTGAGTGAGGGGCCTGCATATATTGTGTGTATCTCCTCATTCGTGATTACATTATCATTGAAGAAGATATATTAATTAGATTTACCATATTGAATGACAACGCTGGATAAAGCATTGTTGGGAGAAGGGGAAACATCGTTGGATGCCCCCACTTCTATAGTTTTAGAACATTGCCCGCATACGCAAGGCATGAAGTATGCCAAGGTGTGGACATGGTCGCCCTCGTTGGGAACATGTGATTGGTACAAACAGGAAACCATATTGTCAATGGCTTGATTACCCGTCGTTGAATACTATTTTTATAGTGCCAACACATTGTTGCTCGGACAAATAGCTTTGCATCATATGGCTTGGGTGTTGTCCTCCTCAAACACTTAGGGGTTGGCACTGGAAAGCCGACGATGCCCCCAGCGATCAAGCTTAACCATGCCACACCATTGTTTGGCTACACAAGTGTGTTCCTTAGAATTCCAAGTGGGAAGGTAATACTGGTGAAGTCTTTGAATGGTGTATTGGACAAAAATAAGAACCGAACATGTATAGTCCATGCATGGTTCCTAAGCCATGTAATTAGCATGGATGCCCCACATGCATCATGTTGCATCGTGGTCCATGGAGGCAACTCCATGAGCGCATCACGGTTACTCTGTTTCACAGAGTGCTTATTGGTTGTCTGACGGTACCGTGGAAATGCATCATTACAGACTCATGGCCATGTTGCTTATAGGATAATAGCCGTCATCATGTCGATAACATTCAGATTGACCGAGTTAGCATCTTATAACATACGTAGAGTATGCTATTATGAGCAAGAACCAACATCATAGTCATTGGTAGTCATGTTGGATAATCCACCCCTTCCCGGTAAAGTTGGGTGGATGCAGAATTATAGAGCTTCTTTGCATGATCGAAAATTGAAGGGAGGAAGCGATCATAATGGTATATGCAGAGAGATGTAAAATCCTTGGCATGCACTTCTCACCAATGATAGCATGAAAGGACTCACCCGTAACAGGAACTCATTCGTTCATTGCATCGCCATGTAACGAAGCTTCTAATATTTAATCACACGTATCACCTTACACTAGCAAGATACACATGGCGTGTGATGTTTTTTTTTACATGCACGGTCCATTTGCTTTTAGCAGGACACTGTGTTCTTACAAGAGAAATACATCCATCGAAATATGATGGATTTTTATTGACATGCCTAGTCGACCACTCTGAGCAGGACTTGCATTTTATAGTGTGCCATCTCAATGAATCTTGATGAGCAGGAAAATAATAATTTTGACGACTTTCGTAGCGCAGCAAAGATGGGAGGAGAACAATGTCCCACTGGGCGTGCCAATTTTTGTTTCGCTAGAAAATGGTTAGCGGAAACTATTCCCGGGGTTCTAGGGGTTTTCCCTAGATGTGTACATGAGAGTACAAATTGCGGGCGTGCCATCTTGTTAATAAAACAAGCAAATAAAATAACAAAAGACAATAATAAACACAATATATGGGAACACTGATTTCTTTATTCATAGCATTGGATTGTACAAATACAAATCACATATTCCCATGAACTATATCTATTCCGCCTTCTGCGTCGCGCTCATGGAGTATCGGACTCAGGAGATTGCGTAGTTCATTGATTCCCGGAGCTTTTTTGCAAGCATCCGGTTAATTACATCCGTAGGGTGGAGCCTACGAAATACCTCCGATTAAGCTGCGCTGGTGGTCGTCATGATATTCGGATTGCTCATCCATATGCATTGTGATATTTATGAATATGTCGTGCGGGTGGCTTTGTTTCGCCGATACCCGGTCACGTGTATTATCCTCATGTTGGTGTGACCAATAGGATATGTCGATGAAGGGGATGACTTTCGCCTTGTCGGTGCCCAGTCATGTAAACCCCGATTTCATCAAACACGGATGTATGTGTTGCTATCGCCTCGTCGGTGCCCAGCAACGGAGTGTCCGTTCCCGTAGGTTTGTGACATGTTGATAAAGTAGTGACTTGGCCTCGTCGGCACTTCGCCATGATTTCGCCATGCCTCGTCGGCACTAGACGTATGATAAAACAGTGGAAATACGGTCTTTGTCTCAACCGAGACCTGACCATGATGTCGATTGATGTCGATGGAGAAAATATCACTTTGCAAGACGGATGATTCTTGTCGAATATATTATACTGTGCTTCTTGGTAGGAGCAAGATGTATGTTGTGTATATGATCTTCGCATCCTCATGAGAAGCGGTGTAGTCATAGGATCAATCCCTCCTCCTGGTGGTGAGAGAAGGTAAAATTTATGTATGAACTCTTTTGCACTTGGCATTGGCCGTGTGCGCTTGTCATAGTTTGTACAGAGCCGCAGTCGACTACCCCCGTAGAGGACGTCCCGCGCCCACTCATATACACTTCATCAATCTCATCGGGAGACCATGATTTATGGTCTCTCTTCGATGGTGTAATTTCTGGTCACTTGCACGATATATTGGACCAACGGATGCACGCACCATAGAATAATACTCTTGTCATCAATCTCATCTTGAAACCATGATTTATGGCTTCTTTTCGATGGTGTGACTTTCGATAAATTGCACGATAAATTGGACCAACGGATGCACGCATCATAGAATAATTTTCTCGGGCGAGAAGTATAGGATATAGCCGCTGATCACTTACCATCGAAGAAGCTCCTCGCGGATGACGCCATGGCCACCGAAGGACGTGATTGAAGTGGATGGTGTGGTTTGCGTGGATAGTCTCTCTCGTGATCGTCGCCGCTCGCGAATCGACCCAAGATCAAGACGTGCGTGGTGTAGCCGAGGATCTACGTCAAGGAGCAAGACGGTGATGAGGTCTCGCTTGCCTCCTTACGCCTGTGCGATCTCTCGTACGGCTAGTGTTTTCCCGTGTGCGCCTCTAATATATATGGCTGGGATGTCCTCGCCTCGCCTGTGGATCGCCGCAGCCCGGCGGCCGTGCTGGTACGCGCGGTATCCTTCATGGCGTTTGTATTTTAGCACCGCGGCCTACCGGCCGTCCGGGCGTGCGTGTGCCTCTGCGTGGAACCTATTTGTTCGTAGGGGTGCCTGGTATATTGCCAGCATCCGCCGTACGTATTTTGTTCCGTGTGTTGCACCGCGGCCTGCGGCCTGCGGCCACACGGGCGTGTGCGCTCCTTCCCCGGGGGCGAGCGAGCGATTGCTGCCTTTATATAGGAAGCAACTAGCCAGGCTCGTCGATCACGTTAGTTGAAAACGCGTGGAGGTTAAGATTCTTATCTCGTACAGGCTGTTACAAGTTCATACAAAAGCTTATCAAACCAGGCCGCACTCTTAGGAAACTATCCGATCAGGAGGCCGCTCAATGGCATGTGGGTCCCTTATTTTTTTTCCATTGGAGTAAGATCAACGTACGTATTTGGTTAACTTGAATATATATATCTCCACCAGCCTGGCATCCATGACATCATCTGTACAAACACCGGCCATCCAGAGCAGGAACGTACGTGGAGAGTCTGAATCCACAGAAACCAACCTTTGCATTGGACTACTTCACGTGGAATACCCCAATTCGATTTCCTTGATGGTTATCTCTCTCCCGTGATCAGAAACAATCTTTATCGAGTCCAATTTACAAACAAATACCCATGGACACATCAGCTAGCTAGGTACTTAGCTCGCTGTTGATTAAACATCAGTCCATTGTCTTGGATACGTGCAAATCTTAAAGCTGCACCCGGCGAGGCATTTCATGTGCACTAGTACACTGCCATCAAATATTCAAAGATTTGCATGCACGCAGGCTGCATGCAGCTGATCGATGTGGTGCTGCTTCGGTTTGTAAAGCGAGCTAGCTCTATGTGTATGATCCAAAACTTTTGAAGACCATATTTCTCAAATGACGAATCGAAATTTTAAACCGTTTGCACCATCGTGATGTGCATGAAAAACTCTATAAAATGATACCAATATCATATATAGATATTTTCGTAAATATTTTGCACCCGTGGGACCCACATGCCATTGACAAGAATTTTATTAATTTACATATATATGATATATAATTTTTGGTACAAAAATTCGTCAAACAATGATCAAGGCCATGTTGGTCAAGATGGGGACCCAAATGATCAAGATGATCAAGTGATCCCTCCTCGCAATAATGAGGAGATCGAAGCCCGTCGCATCAAAAGGATAAGAAGAGCTTTGAAGCAAATTGATGCCCAAGATAACAAGGTCTTGGAGGATGTTCAAGCTAGAAGATCCACTAGAAGGCAATTGGCTCATTTTTGTGAGCATCAAGCTCATATCTCTATGGTGGAGCCTAAGAAAGTGTATGAAGCTCTTGAGGACTCCGATTGGGTTGAAGCTATGCATGATGAGCTCAATAACTTTGAGCGCAACAAGGTTTGGAGATTGGTTGAGAAACCCAAGGATTGCCACAATGTTATTGGCACCAAGTGGATATTCAAGAACAAGCAAGATGAGAATGGCATTGTCATTAGGAACAAGGCAAGATTGGTCGCTCAAGGTTACACCCAAGTTGAAGGCATTGACTTTGATGAAACCTATGCGCCCGTGGCTCGCCTTGAGTCCATCCGTATCCTCCTTGCTTATGCTTCCTCACATAATTTCAAGTTGCAACAAATGGATGTTAAAAGTGCTTTCTTGAATGGTCCACTAAAAGAGGAGGTATATGTTAAGCAACCTCCGGGGTTCGAGAATCTCAACTTTCCTAACCACGTTTACAAACTTGACAAGGCTCTCTATGGTCTCAAACAAGCACCTCGTGCTTGGTATGAGCACCTTAGGGAGTTGTTAGATGATCGTGGTTTCGAAGTTGGGAAGATCGACCCCACTCTCTTCACCAAGAGAGTAAAGGGAGAGCTTTTCATATGCCAACTCTATGTGGACGATATCATCTTTGGCTCAACTAACCAAGCTTTCAATAATGAGTTCTCTAAGCTTATGACTGACAGGTTCGAGATGTCTATGATGGGTGAGCTTAAATTCTTTCTTGGCTTTGAGATCAAGCAATTGGCTCGTGGGACCTTCATTTCTCAAGCCAAGTATACCCAAGATATGATCAAGAGGTTTAACTTCCAAGATGCTAAGATCAAGACATCTCCTATGCAAGTCAAGTGTCATCTCTCTCGTAATCCAAAAGGGAGTAAGGATGTGGACCAAAAGCTCTATCGTTCTATGATTGGTTCTTTGCTCTATCTTTGTGCATCTAGGCAAGATATCGTTTTGAGTGTAGGTGTGTGTGCAAGGTATCAAGCGGCTCCTAAGGATTGCCATCTAATGGCGGTTCATAGAATCTTTCGTTATTTGGTTCATACCTCAAGATTTGGTTTGTGGTACCCAAAGGGGGCACAATTTACTCTCAATGGATATACAGATTCCGATTGGGCGGGTGATCAAGATGATAGGAAATCAACTTCGGGGGCTTGCCAATTCCTTGGTAGGTCCCTTGTAAGTTGGTCCTCGAAGAAACAAAATTGCATCTCTCTCTCCACCGCCGAAGCGGAATATGTTGCCGCCGCAAGTGCATGCACCCAATTGCTATGGATGAGGCAAACTCTCAAGGAATATGGAGTTCATTTGGACAAAGTACCTCTTCTATGTGACAATGAAAGTGCTATCAAGATTGCATACAATCCGGTGCAACACACAAGGACGAAGCACATTGAGATTCGCCACCACTTCATCCGTGATCACGTGGCGAGAGGAGACATTGCACTCGGTTATGTGCCCACCAAGGACAATCTTGCGGATATTTTCACGAAGCCACTTGATGATGCAAGGTTCATGTTCTTGAGGAATGAGCTAAATGTGATTGATTCAAGGAGTTTGGCTTGACTATCTTGCGCACACCCCTATAGATGAAACATGTTCGAGCTTAGATGTAGGCATGGACATAGGGGGAGTGCTATCCTAACACATTGGGTTCTCCCTCCCCCCATTATGCCCATAGCAAAAATTCATTGTAATCTCTTTTTCTAATGTTGAATTGTGAGCTTCAATGTTGAGTTTTGGCAATGCCCCCAAGATATATCTTCGCGGTTGCATACCAAGAACTCTTACATGGTGGCTTCGGCCACGAACCTCTTCATTGCGAAGAGTTGGATCTTAGTTGGGTTTTTCTACTTGTCATTTTATTGCATTTCGTGTGTTTTTCCCGGCTAAGTGTTTTTTCCTAGGAAAATCCCACTCAATTGGTATTTTTAGTTGGTTGCTTCTTGCTCTTGAGAGGGATAAGTACTAGTCTCAGTTTGGTAATTCTATCCTAAGCCTTTCTCTCAAAAAGCCTTTCTTTCTAAGCACTAGTGTCGTCCGTTGAAAACGAGGAAATTTCGAATCTGGACGCAGTCGGAATTTCCGGTTCAGTTTTGAACCGGAATATCCGGCTGTACCGGAATATCCGAGTCAAACTTGAACCGGAATATCCGGTTCGGCGAAATCCATATAACCTGGAGCCCGACGGGGATGGGCAGTTCTTGCCCTATTTCCCGTCCGCTCCTCCCCACCAAATCGCCGCCGCCGTGGTTCTTGGCCTCCCGGGCCGTTTCCTCCGCAAGATCTTGGAGATTTGGCCCTGATCTTGATCTCCTCGCGTTTTGGAACTACTCTACCCAAGCTTTTCTCTCCATGGATCCCGGTATTGTTCAAATCTCTTGAATCTTGGTGCTATAACCTCACCTTCCATGGATGTGCGTTTTGTTGGCTTGCTTGGTAGATTTCGTTCCGAAGAGGACCCCCCCATACATGCTAGAAACCATAGAGTAGTTTACTTGTTTGCAATCCATGTGGAAATCTGAGATCTAGGTTGATTTTGTGCTGTTCCGCAATTTAACGGAATATCCGGTCCACGACTGAACCGGAATATCCGGGTGACCGGAATATCCGGTTCAGTTTTGAACCGGAATATCCGGCTGAGTCCAGTACTGTTTTAAGGGCAGCCCCAAATGGATCTTTCCCAGATTTCTACCTCGATTGTTTCCTGTAATCTTCTCTATCGTTTCTATGTATGATTGTATCCGTTGTATGACACTAGTGTACTCATCTTGTGCTTTTCCTATTCTATCTTGTTTCACAGGTGGTGACCACGATCGAAGCGTTCCAAAGCGCAAGAAGCTAGTCTCTACCCGTAACAAGAGGAAACCTCGGCTCAACTATAAGACCGACATTCCGATTCAGGAGTTTAATGAGCTCAGAAAGCAGGATGCCTATCTTTCTCCAAGGGTTGGCAACATTGATCCTCGTTTCTGGAATCTGGAGCAGTCCTACATTTACACTGACATCTATTGTGACTTCCGCTATCCGTGCCGCCCTATGCATCCATATGACCATGCCGCTCTCAAGGCCAAGGATGAGTTTGCTGATGCAGCAAGTATTGTTGAGCGCTTCGGTTTGGTGAAGCTCATGGAGACCTAGTGCAACTACAACACGCAGCTGGTGATGCAGTTTATGTCCACCCTCGTGTACTCCACTGGTGATATTGTGACCCGTCTTAAGTGGATGTCTGGAGATACACCTTGTGAAGCATCCTTTGAGAGGTTTGCTCGGCGTCTTGGCTACTCTTACAGCGAGCACCCTCCTCTTGGTCACCGCGTCCATGAGGTTGATAGGCCGAGGAGGGAGGTGTCCATGGCTGAGCTTTACGCCCCTGGTTTCACTGTTGGGGGGATTGAGGGACTGCTTCCTCTTTATGATCAGCTGGTGCGTATCTTCAGAGCTTTCCTTGTGCCGAGTGGAGGTAACAACGATGCTCTCACCACCCCTCTGTGCAACCTTCTGATTCTGGCTAAGGAGTGTATGGAGGAAGAGGACCCGGCTGTCTCATATACTGTGGATGTGATGGACATCATCTTTCACGAGCTCTATGCTGCTATGATTGGTGGCTACACCATACCCTATGCTCCCTATATCATGATGCTTATCAAGTATGAGATGAGGAAGGAGTACACCGAGCTACCCATGGTTGAGCACAAGGTGAGGAAGCTGTATGTCAAGAGGAAGGTGAAGACTGCGGCTGCTTCTCAGAGTGCTCCATTTGAGGGTGGTTCCTCTATGGGTGGTCCCTCTAGCTCTCAGTCTGCTCCCAGGGTGCCTGTGTCTGACCTCACCACCTTGCGCAACGTCAGGAAGCTTTCCTGGTTTCAGCGCAACGTGCTCTGCATGAAGCTGGACATTCACAAGGAACAGTACAGGGCGTATCGCAGGGACACTGATTTGGCCAGCTCTCAGCGTCAGATTCTCCATCACGTGAGTGGTGGCACTGGTGATGTTCCTGCTCCGCTTGATGCTCAGTCCTACTCTGCTTGGTCTGCTGAGGATTTCACTCCTTGGGAGAGCATTGAGGCGGCCCTCAGGTCTACTCGGGAGACTGCTTCACGAGCTCATGATGCTGCTGCTGATGAGGAGTCTGATGATGAGCAGGGATCTGGAGACGAGTCGGATGCTTAGACCGTGTCTGGGGCGTTAGTTAGCTATTTCCCTCCTTTTTGGTGTCTCGATGCCAAAGGGGGAGAAGTAGCTATTATAGACTACGGGATTTGCATGGGTTCGGGCACAAGCATTTGCCTTTATCCTTCCTTTGAGAGCTTGTGTCCATTTTATCTTCATTTGTCGTGCTTGTGAACTTGTCGTTTATTGTCGTTTAAAACTATGTGTGCTATTATGTGTGTGACTATTGGTTATCTGGATATTATCATGGTTATCTATTTATGGTGTGTTGGTTATCTATCGGATATGTTGAGGAGATTATCTATGATTGTGCTTGGTTATTCTTGGATATATCATTCTCGCACAAGGTATATACTTCTTTACACTCAACATATTGGTGATGTTGTCTCATTGTCGTGTTTGCTACTTGTTGAAAATCTCTTCCTATACATCATTGCATCTATTTGCGTTTGAGGCAAACAAAAGATATGCATAGAGATAGGGGGAGAGATTTTCATCTTGTTTCAAGCATGCTTACTGTCAAGGTTTATTGCAAATCTTAGTATTGTCATCTAACACCAAAAAGGGGGAGATTGAAAGTGCATTTCGTTTTCCCAGTGTTTTGTGTGTTAGTTAACAATACTAAGTACATTATTTATCGAGGTGTTTAGTGTGCAGGTGTTATACTTAACATCGGCATCGAGCACTGAAAAGTCGGTGAAGTTTGGCCTGAGGTTTTTGGGACAGAACTCAACCGGATTATTCGGACCGGATTATTCATCCTGGACCGGATATTCCGGTTGCTGAGAAAGGAGCTCAAAAATGGCTAAGGACTGAGAATTTCGCATACTGGAATCAACCGGATTATTCGGACCGGATATTTCATCCTGGACCGGATATTCCGGTTGCTGCGAAAAATTGCTAAGGACTGAAGTTTTGAGCTACTGGAGTCAACCGGATTATTTGGACCGGATTATTCATCCCGGACCGGATATTCCGGTTGATGCGAAAAACTGCTAAGGACTGGAAGTTTTGAGCTACTGGAGTCAACCGGATTATTTGTACCGGATATTTCATATCTACCGGATATTCCGGTTGCAGTTGAGGAAGTGGAAAAATGGCTAAGGACTAGAAGATTTGCGTACTGGCATCTACCGGATTATTTGTACCGGATTATTTCGGATCAACCGGATAATCCGGTCCAGCACTGCAGTTCTGCGTGGAGCAAACTAACCGGATATTCCGGTCCAAACTTGGACCGGATATTCCGGTACCTTTATTCCTGCACAACGACTAGTTGTGAGGAGGGACTATAAATAGCCCTCCTCTTCTTCCTCAAGATCTAGTTCTTCCCCTTAGCATTGATGAGCATTTAAGAACTCACCAAATCCCTCATAACTCCCAATCCCTCCACCCAATCTTGAAGATCTTTGGAGGATTGAAGGAGAAGGGCCCGATCTACATCTTCACCGACCCGTTCTTCATTTCCCCCTCTCTAGCTCGAGGGATCTTGCCTAGGGTTTCCTCTTGTGGAGAACCTAGGCATCTTGTTTCTAGTTGGTGATTCAAGAGTTGTTGGGAGCCCCCAATTAAGTTGTGGGTGTGTGCCCCAAGGTGTTTGTAAAGGATTTGATCCCCGCCTCAAAGGGGTTCTATAGTGGAAGGTGAACTAGGCCTTTGTGGCGAAGTTCATCGGAGAATAGGGTGAAGCCTTAGTGGCGTTGAGTAGGCCTTTGTGGCGAGCTCACACCCCTCCAACGAGACGTACTCCCCTAAAAAGGAGGAACTCGGAAATACATCGTGTCTCCGTGTGCTTCCATCGGTTACCTCGTTCCTCCCTCTCTTTACTTACTTGTACTTGTTGCATTGATTGCTTGTCTTGTCATATAGGTAAATTCATCACTAGTTGCACTATCTAGAGAATTTACCTTTCTTGTCAAGCCTAAATTTGAGAAAAATTAAAATTTGCCGTAGCACCTATTCACCCCCCCCCTCTAGGTGCCCATACTATACTTTCAGTACGTCGACAGTAGTGCCTATGGTCTCTAGTGGATAGTTTACATCGACGGTGGAATAGCAGGGCTTGTGTTGTCGCGCATAAGCGCAGGCCTACCAGGAAGCTGGGACGTGGGAGCAGTTATGCCCCATAATCCAAGCATCTGCTATCCAGTTCGGCCCGATGAGTATCCCCTAGAAACCAGGGTGCGACAAATGGTATCAGAGCCTGTCTGCCTGTAGGATCCCTTTTACTGGTCGCAGTTGAGTCTAGAAACTATTTTGTAGCTATATAGGAAAAATGAAACGTGAGAGTAGGAATTCTGCCATTTTATTTCTTTCCCCACCCACCCTCCCTTTTCTGGTAAGGAAGTGCAACGTTGTTTTCTCTTCTCACCTAAACTTTCAAGTTAGGATTTCATGTATCCTGGTTTCTCTAGGATGGTTATATCTACTAGACCATAGGAATGGAGGTGGTTGTGACATGATTTATCATGTTGCCTACTCACGATTGAGAACGGTGGCAAATAAGCCCCGGAAGCAGATCCTCTATTCTTTAAGTAGTAGATATTGATCCTTTAGAAGCCCGGATGGGTTTTCCCATAGTACCTCAGGTGTTTGTGGTCTCCTGTTTCCCAGTTGTTGCTTCGATATCGTCCTTCACAAATCTTCTCTTCCGTTGTAACAACTTATCTGTTGATCTGTTGTTAACCTCCATCCTTGTTCTATGCTGTCGACTTACCGTCTGAAGTAATCCTTTTAAGCACTTATATTGGATTTTGTTGTCCGGTTGGTGTGTTAACCTTGGTATCCTCTTCAGGATGGAAAGTGGTGACGAAGAACCCACACTGCCACCTGAGATGGGGAAAGTGTTGTCTCAGATGACACAAGTTATAAGGCAGATGCAGCAGAACCAAGACCTTGGGAGTAATGGCAACGCCCGGGTGTCTATTCGGGAGTTCCTTGAGCTCAACCCGCGCACGTTTGATACCTCCTCCGAGCCGTTGGATGCTGATGACTGGCTCCGTGAAATGAACCGTACTCTTATGGTAGCTCATGTGGCTGACGAGGACCGTGTTCCTTACGTGACCTACCTTCTCCGTGGACAATCCATGTCTTGGTGGGAGAATTTCCAAGAAATGAGAGGTCCTAGTGTGGCAATCACATGGGAGGATTTCAAGCAAGCCTTCGTGCGCCATCACATTCCCGATGGGCTCATGGAGAAAATGCGTGAGGAATTCTATTCTTTCACACAAGGCAGTCTGGACGTTCTCGAATACCAAAGAGAGTTCAATCGTCTGGCTCGCTACGCCGGAGATGAAATATCCACGGAAGCGAGAAAGGTGGCAAAGTTCCGCAGGGGTCTCAACCCGGAACTCAAGTATGCTCTCACCAACGTCAAGGCCAAGAATTTTGAGGACCTCGTCAACATCGCTCTAAATGAAGAGCATGGGCGCAAGTTGGTTGAGGAATCTCGTAAGCACTCTCGTGAACAGGCTAATCTCTCAAAAGCTATCATGCATCCACAAAAACGAAGAGTTTGGGTTCCATATACCACTCCAACACCGCCATCTGCTTGCCAAGCCCGGCAGGATTTCTTGCCCTCCCTCCCACCCCAGTGGTATCTTTAGGAGGTGCACCATCTCAGCCAAGTTCAACAGCTCCTCGTTCTGCTAGTACATGCTTCAAGTGCGGTCTATCAGGACATTACTCCTACAAGTGCCCACAGAACAAGCTACCATCACTACCTACCTCTAAGGTCAATCATGTGATGGTACACACTCCTTCGCCTAGGCCCCGCAACAAGAACAAGTCTGTCTTGAGAACTGTGAGGGTGAACCATGTCAAGGCCCAGGGAGCAGAAGAATCTCCGGAAGTTGTAATGGGCACACTTCTTGTGAACTCGTTTCGTGCTAAAGTCTTGTTCGATTCTGGTGCTTCACACTCTTTCATCTCTCAATGCTTTGCAAACAACAGTGGAGTCAACTTTGAACAGTTGTCTATCCCTTTCCTAGTGAAATCACCGGGATCTAGCTGGCAAAGCAATAAAGTTAGCCAGAACATCGAGATCACAGTTGGAAACCTTCCATTCCAGGCATCTTTGATAGCTCTCCACTCTTCAGATATTGATGTCATTCTGGGGATGGATTGGCTGGTAGCCAACAAAGCAATCATTGATTGTCCTGCTAAGTCTGTCAAAATCACACACCCTTCTGGCCAGATGGTCTACTTCCATGCTGAAAATCCAGTTGTTCAACTCTACACTCTCAATGCAAATCCTCTACCATCTATTGAAACTATTCCGGTGGTTTGTGAATTCCCTGATGTCTTTCCAGAAGAATTGCCAGGAATGCCTCCTAACAGAGCAGTTGAGTTCGTGATCGAACTTGAACCAGGCACTGCTCCAATCTCTAAGCATCCATACAAGATAGCTCCTCCTGAACTGAAGTTGTTGAAGGAGAAAATCGATATGTACATGGAGAAAGGTTACATTCAACCTAGCTCCTCGGCTTGGGGATGCCCAACTCTGTTCGTTGCGAAGAAGGATCAAACAAAGAGACTTGTGGTTGACTATCGTCCTCTCAACGAGAAAACCATAAAAAACAAGTATCCAATTCCTCGTATCGATGATCTTTTTGATCAAATTGCTGGAGCCTCAATATTCTCCAAGCTGGACTTGAGAATGGGTTACCATCAAATAAAGATCAGAAAGGAAGATATTCCAAAGACAGCTTTCACCACTCGGTACGGTTTATATGAATACACCGTCATGTCCTTTGGTCTCACCAATGCACCGGCGACATTCTCTCGACTTATGAATTCTGTCTTCCATGAATACCTCGACAAGTTCGTTGTGGTATATCTTGATGACATTCTTGTCTACTCAAAATCTGAGGAAGAGCATGGAGAACATCTTCGTCTCACTCTCATGAAACTTCGCGAGCATCGTCTATATGCCAAATTCTCCAAATGTGAGTTCTGGATTCCATAAGTTGCTTATCTTGGTCATGTCATCTCTGCCAAGGGCATAGCCATTGATCCAGAAAAGGTTAAGGCAATTGTTGATTGGAAACCTCCTAAGACGGTGAAGCAAGTAAGAAGTTTTCTTGGCTTGGCTAGCTATTGTCGTCGCTTCGTCCAAAACTTCTCCAAGATTGCCAAACCTCTCACTGTCTCACAAAGAAGGACAAGAAGTTCGTTTGGTCTCCACAATGTGATGAAAGTTTCAATCTCCTGAAGACTAAACTCACTTCTACACCAGTTCTGGTTGGCCCAGATACTACCAAACCTTTCCAGATATTCTGTGATGCTTCTCTCCAAGGTCTAGGAGCAGTTCTTATGCAAGAACGTCAAGTTGTGGCTTATGCTTCACGTCAGTTGAACGCCCATGAGCTCAATTATCCCACTCATGATCTTGAACTCGCAGCAGTTGTGTTTGCCCTCAAGAAATGGAGGCAATACTTGTTGGGTAACCGCACTGAAATCTTTTCCGATCATAAGAGTCTGAAATACATCTTCACTCAGCCAGATCTAAACCTGAGGCAAAGGAGATGGATTGAAAAGATCAAAGACTTCGATCTTACCATTTCTTACACTCCAGGCAAGGCTAATGTTATGGCCGATGCTCTCAGTCGCAAGTCGTATTGCAATAATCTCATGATCATGGAAAGCCAACCTCCACTTCATGAAGAATTCCAGAAACTGAACCTTGGTCTTGTCCCTCAAGGTTATCTTGCAAACTTGACAGCCAGTCCAACTCTCGAGGACAAGATTCGTTCTGAACAACTTCGTGATGCTGAGATCAAGAAGATCGCAAATAACATCAAAGCAGGCAATGTGAAGTATCAGTGCTTCTCAATTGATGACAAGGGAACTGTGTTCTTCGAAGGACGCATTGCAGTTCCTCAAATTCAAAGTCTCAAAGATGTTATTCTCAAGGAGGATCATGAAACTCCTCTTTCCATACACCCTGGAAGTACAAAGATGTACCAGGATCTTAAGACACTGTATTGGTGGTCTGGCATGAAACGTGAAATTGCTAAATACGTTTCTGAATGCGACGTTTGTCAACGTGTTAAGGCAGTTCATCAGAAAACAGCCGGTCTTCTCCAACCGCTGAAAATTCCTGAGTGGAAGTGGGACATGATTGAAATGGACTTCGTCACTGGTTTTCCAAAGTCCAAGAAGGGCAACGATGCAATCTTCGTTGTTATTGATCGTCTCACTAAGGTAGCTCACTTCTTTGCTGTCAAAGAAACAATCTCAACTAGCCAGTTAGCAGAACTCTACACAACAAAGATCGTTCCTCTTCATGGTGTTCCTTTGGAAATAAGCTCAGACCGTGGAAGCATATTCACTTCTCATTTCTGGAAGAGTTTTCAAGAAGCGTTGGGCACCAAACTTCTGTTCAGCACAGCTTACCATCCTCAGTCTCAAGGGCAAGTCGAAAGAGTCAATCAGATTCTCGAGGATATGCTCAGAGCATGTGGTCTCTCCTTTGGCATGAAATGGGAGGAATGTCTTCCATATGCTGAATTCTCCTACAACAACAGCTTCCAGGCAAGCCTAGGCATGGCACCGTTTGAAGCACTCTATGGCCGCAGATGCAGGAGTCCAATCAATTGGTCTGGAGCTGGTGAACGTTCACTCTTAGGCCCTGACATTGTTAAGGAAGCCGAAGAGAAAGTTCGCATCATTCGTGACAATCTCAAGATTGCTCAGTCCCGTCAGAAAAGCTACTATGACAGCAAGCACAGGGATATGATCTATGCACCTGGTGACAAGGCATATCTCCGTGTAACTCCTCTCAGGGGCACTCATCGTTTTGGTGTGAAAGGGAAGCTAGCACCGAGATACATTGGTCCTTTCAACATTCTCTCAAGGCGTGCGGAAAATGCCTATCGTCTTGAACTTCGAGAAAAACTATCCAAGGTGCACGATGTGTTTCACGTGTCACAGCTCAAGAAGTGCTTCAAAGATCCAGATCGTGCAGTTGATCATGATTCCATTGAACTGCGAGAAGATCTATCTTATGAGGAGCACCCTGTTCGAATTCTCGATGAGACCGTTCGTAAGACTCGCAACAAGAGCACCAAGTTCTTGAAAGTGCAATGGTCGCATCATTCCGATAAAGAGGCAACATGGGAGACCGAAGAGGATCTTCGCAAGAAGTATCCGGACCTTTTCCTTTCTCAGTAGGAATCTCGGGGCGCGGTTCCTTCAAGGGGGGCGTTTTGTAACATCCCAAGTATGAAAATCTCCCCCTAGATGTTTTGTTTATTGTTTTATTATTGCCTTGCATCATGTCATCATAATTGCTTCTGTTGCATTTGATTTCAATTGTTTCCATCTGATTTCTATTTGAATTCCAAAACAAAAATTAATTTATTGTCATACTTGTTATGTTACAATGTGTCAAATAAAAACTACCAAACAAACAAACAAATTGTTCCACTAAAACTTGGAATCAAAAACTTAATTTTGGCTTAAGTGGCAATTGTTTTTTTATACCAACATTGCTCAATTATTTTAATTTCCAGAACAATAACATCAATTAAATTTATTTTGGAGAACAATGTTTGTTTTAAGGTGTTGTTACAAAAACAAAATAATACAAATTTTATTCCAAAGTTTGCAAACCCCTAGGACCATTGTTTTCTCTCTCTTTTCCCAAATCTGCAAAAAAAAAAGAGAAATAAACAGAAAAGAATAAAGGATTTAGAGGGGGAATAGAGCAACCAGCCTTTTTGGGCCAGCCCATCTCTCACAAGCCTGGTACCCCTCTGTTGTCTCCTACCTCTGTACGGAGTTCATCTCCAACGACCACGTCGACATTACAGAGAAGAACGGTGATCGAGCTCCTCCCCTGGCCTTTAAGATCTCGATTTCCTCCTCTCCTTGCCCTAATTTTCCCTCCTCCTCTTCCTCCCTCGCGCCGCTCTTTCTCTTTCTCTCACCCTGCTCCTCCTTTTTCTCTGTAACTCAACCCCTCACCGAAGCTCCATCACCGCCTCCCTCTCCGGCGAGGCGCCGCCGCCACGGTGCCCGCCCGGCCGCGCTAGGGCCGGGAACGGAACCGCACGGGCTTCCTCTTCCTCTCCGTGCCCGTGGTTCTCGCCGGGAGCCGCGGAATCGGCGCCGCCATCCTCCGTTTGCCGCCACCGACGCCCTCGCTGTGAGTCCCTCGTCGCCTCCTCCCCTCTCTGCTCGCGGCGCCGCACACCGGCAGCACCAACGAGCACGCACCACCGAGCGCCCGCCCGGACCGCGCCACCCAGCGCCCGCGCGCCGCGGCGAGCCACCATCGTCGGGCGCCCTTCCCGATCGCCGGCCGCCCCCTGCCCGCTCGCTGCCTAAGTCTGAATCGGTACCTGCACGCACAAGAACGATTCAGAAAAGTTCAGTTAAAAAAAAAAACTTACCTGACGAAATAACACCTTAACCTCCCACCAGCACATACCCTGACACGAATTCAGCACCAGCCGCACTGGCGCAGACCTTGCGCTCGCTCGCCCGAGCTCCCGGGATCGAATCCCAGGGGAGGCATTTGCCTCCCCAATTTTTTCCCTTCCACGCCCCGCGCTGGGACCCGCTTGTCATGGACCCTGGAGGCCACCTAGGCGCCACGCAGGAGATGGGCCCACTGGCAGTGGCCTGTGTAGGTCACTGCTCGGTGCCTTTTTCTTTTCTGCCTTTTCTATTTTAATTATCAGTCCAATTAATTACAGAATAGTCCCTAGAATTGAAACCCTAATAACTTTTATTTCACAAACCCAAATAATAAAAATAAAATATGTACACTGCACCAAATTTAATTGTCTATCTATCTATAGCATTTGTTTTCTGTTTTGAGTTTTCAAAATGCAATTCAAATTTGAATTCAAATAATTCAATTGCAAATTGCTAAAATCCATAACTAATTCATTATTAATCCAAATCATACAAATAAAATATGTTTTCCATACCATTTTGAACCACCAAGTCAAATATAAATTTTGTTTCATGATTTGAATAATTTAAATTGCCTAAATAATTTAATACTTGTTTAATTCATTTAAATTTGATAAAATCATAACTTGCTCAAAATAAAATAATTTTGAACATGCAAAATATGTTTTCAAACCATCAAAGTGTGAACTTTTCAAATGTGAGTTTGAAATTATGTTTTGAACAAATAAAACTTCAATTAAATTCAAACTTGTTTTAAATCCATTTAAAACTTGTTTAATATTGTTTAATTCATAATTAAATTATCCTAATTCCAATTTCAATATTTGAAACATGTAATCCAACTAAAATTTGATGTTCTTTTCAAATATAAATTTTGTTATTTGTTTTGAACACTTTAACTTGGTGAAAACAAAAAATACTTGTGTGACCCCCTTAAGGAACCAAAATTTTCTAACTTAATAAATAAATTTCTAAAATTGGTAAACCCTATTTTAAATTGGTTCTATTGTTGTTATTTTGTTGTTTTCCTCATCCATGCATCATGCTAATCCACTTTCACCTGTTGATTAGTTGTAAAACAATTATTTCAACCTACATGCATGGGCTTTTCATATGCAACTCAAAATTGCATATGTGTCCATTTAATTTGTGTTACCATGTTAGCTAGTTTATTTTGATGCAACCATTAACATGACATGCATCATCCCCATGATTGTGCACTATGCCATGATATTGATTGTCTACCCTTTCTACATTGTCTGTTTGCTTCTTCTCGGTTAGACGACGACGTTGAGACCGACGATCCTGACGACACCCCTTCAGAGGTTTTAGCTCAGTACCAGGCTACTGAGTTTGCAGGCAAGTTATCACTCACATGAACCACTGTGTTCCTTTCAACATTGGTTACCGATAATTTTCCGTTGTCTATTTCTGCTAGCCATATGTATCGTTGCTTCTGTTACGATCCGATCACATGATACCCTGAAACCATGATATTGCCTCACCTCCACTCCTACAACCCCGTTGTTTGAGCCCGTGTCTTACTAGCATGCTTAGGGTTGTTTCTGCTCGAGTCTGTTACCCGTTACTTTCTGTTATCATATTTCTATTATGTTCTATGGGCTCGAGGTGTAAACAACAACCTGTTAATGCTTGGGTAATAATAATATGATGATAAGACACCGGCAGGAGGCCCGACGTGGTTTTGAGGCCTGCTAGTGTCGACCCTAATTAGGAAAAGGGTCTTGTCTACTGATCCATGATGAGCGTGCTCACCGCATCCGGGTGGTGGTATGGAACCCCCCTCGGCTTTGATCTGATCCGCAGTTTGTCCGAAGAGCCACACTTAGTTCGGGTGTTCCATTTGGCTCATACGCATAAATGGGTCGCTCCCATGGTTACTGATGATGATGATGACGCACACATATAGGGCGAGGCCTGTAGTGCCGGGGTGTTGTGTCCTGCGGGAGTTTTGCACACCTGCGCTGAGTATTCGGCTGCGTGGCTGGGACCTTATAGCTCCGTGGCTCCTAGGACAGGCTGTAGTGATGGTTCGAGTCGTGTCGGGTCCACCTGAGTTTTAGTTGGTGGCTTGAGTGTGTACGGGTACTGGAGCACACCCTGCAGGGATGAATCTTCTCGAGAAGCCGTGTTGTCCGCGGTTATGTGACGACTTGGTGAAAGTACTGGCTAACAAGTACTCAGACAACTTACACCTAACTATAATAACTTGACTAGTAATAGGTTTATTGACACAATAATCTGAACCATCATTAATCCAACTGTGTGAGTTATCCTTGGATTGCTTCTTTGGATAAGGGGCGAGATCCAGGATGGGTTTGTTTGGTGGTTAGTTATAGTTGGTTACGACACGCTATATTATCTTCTTTTTGTTAGCCGGAAGTTGTAGTATGTTCTGTAGTTGGTTAGTGCAGCCAGCTGCCGCATCTTTTATATCACCCTTCCTTCCGTTGAACCCAAAGCATCTGTGCTTGGTGTTGACGGGTTACACTTTGGTGAACTGTGAGTCTTGCTTGCCAGTATGTTGTTGTACTGACCCCTTTGGGGCTGTGGTTTACGCAGACGACGATTCCGAGGATCCCCATGGAGGCTACTACGTGGAGTACAACGACGCTGTTGACGAGTAGATAGCGGACCCGGGCAGGATCCGACGACTTCGTGGATGGGCTTCGTCTTCCTTATTTTTTTCCCGGCTTCTTAAGCCTATTTGGATTTGTCTGTACTCAGACCCTTTGTTTGCTTCCGATGATGTAATGAATGTTATGTTGGGACATGTGTCCTCTGGATGATTGTATTTGCTATTCTCTGCCTTAGTGAAGGCTATTTGCAACCTTATTTCAATCTTTTGTGTCTTAGAGATATGTTGTGGTATCATTCCGTTTAACGCTGTTGACGTACCATGTGTGATTGGTATGAAGTACGTCGACAGTAGTGCCTATGGTCTATAGTGGATAGTTTACATCGACGGTGGAATAGCAGGGCTTGTGTTGTCGCGCATAAGCGCAGGCCTACCAGGAAGCTGGGACGTGGGAGCAGTTATGCCCCATAATCCAAGCATCTGCTATCCAGTTCGGCCCGATGAGTATCCCCTAGAAACCAGGGTGCGACATTTACGACACCCCTTCTGAGGATCTAGCTCAGTACCCGGCTCCTGAGTTTGCAGGCAAGTTATCACTCACATGAACCATTGTGTTCCTTTCAACATTGGTTACCGATACTTTCCGTTGTCTATTCCTGCTAGCCATATGTATCGTTGCTTCTGTTACGAACCTATCACATGAACCCTGAACCCTGATATTGCCTCACCTCCACTCCCATCACCCCCTTGGTTGAGCCTGTGTCTTACTAGCATGCTTAGGGTTGTTTTGCTCGAGTCTGTTATCAGTTACTTTCTGTTATCATATATGTTTATATTCTAGGGCTCGCTGTTAAACAACAACCTGTTTATTTGAGGTAATAATAAATTGTTGATAAGGCACCGGCAGGAGGCCCGGCGTGGTTTTGAGGCCTGCTAGTGTCGACCCTAATAGGAAAAGGGTCTTGTCTACTGATCCATGATGAGCGCACTATCCGCATGTGGGAAGCGTGTATGGGCGCCCCCCTCAATTTGATTCGATTCGCATCTCGTCCAAATCACCACACTTAGTTCGGGCTTTCCATTTGATGCACGCATATGCAGGTATGAACCCGAGGCCAGGGTGGAACTTTTGTAGTCGGCATTTAGGGCGGCGTGGTCTTCCAGTGCTATGAGGGTCCCCTTTTCTTCGTGGGGCTCGATTAGCCGCGCACGCACAGCACGTGGTGCTTTGGGCTTGATGCGAAGAAGAGTTGAGTTGTGTTGAGTGCCCCGCTTGGTGGGAAAGGCCTTCCCATCTGGCGGGTTATTCTTACGTGTACGGCCAAATTGGTGCACCCCTGCAGGGATAAATCTTCTCGAGAAGCCGTGTTTTCCGCGGTTATGGTTGACTTGGTGAAAGTACTGGCTAACAAGTACTCAGAACAACTTACACCTAACTAATGATAACTGGACTAGTAATAGGCTTATTGACACAACAAGTTGATCCATCATTAATCCAACTGTGTGAGTTATCCTCGGATTGCTTCTTTGGATAAGGGGCGAGATCCAGGATGGGTTTGTTTGGTGGTTAACTATAGTTGTTTACGATACGCTATCTTATCTCTTTCTGTTAGACCGGAAGTGGTAGTATGTTCTGTAGTTGGTTAGTGCAGCCAGTTGCAGCATCTTTTATATCCCTTTCTTCCGTTGAACCCAAGGCATCTGTGCTTGGTGTTGACGGGCTACACTTTGGTGAACTGTGAGTCTTGCTTGCCAGTACGTTTATGTACTGACCCCTTTGGGGTTGTGGTTTCCGTAGACTACGCTTACGAGGATCCCCATGACGGCTACTACGTGGAGTTTGACGAGGCTGCTGACGAGTAGGTAGCGGACCCGGGCAGGATCCGAGACATCGTGGATGGGCTCCGTTTTCTTTTCAGTTCCGACTTCTTAAGCCTATTTGGATTTGTCTGTACTCAGACCCCTTGAATGCTTCCGCTGAGTTGTAATGATGTTATGTTGGGACATGTGTCCTCTGGATGATTGTAATTGCTATTCTCTGCCCTAGTGAGGGCC
Source organism: Alopecurus myosuroides (assembly GCA_028641055.1). Taxonomy (NCBI): domain Eukaryota; kingdom Viridiplantae; phylum Streptophyta; class Magnoliopsida; order Poales; family Poaceae; genus Alopecurus; species Alopecurus myosuroides. The sequence continues at coordinate 358,777,200 of CM054060.1, read as the reverse complement.
AGTTGCAACTTATTTCAATCTTTTGTGTCTTAGAGATATGTTGTGTTATCATCTTGTTCAAAGCCGTTGATGTACCATGTGTGTATGGTATGAAGTACGTCAATGGTAGTGTCCTGATTTTTGCGGGATAGTTTACATCCACGGTGAATAGGAAAGATTGGTTGTCACACCTAAGTGTTGGCCTACTCGTAAGAGATGCGGGTGCCGGTAAGCCCCGTAATCCAATCAAAATCCTGTTCAGTTCGTACGATGAGTATCCCCTAGAAGTCCGGGTGCGACAAATGGTATCAGAGCCTGTCTGCCTGTAGGATCCCTTTTACTAGTCGCAGTTGAGTCTAGAAACTATTTTGTAGCTATATAGGAAAAATGAAACGTGAGAGTAGGAATTCTGCCATTTTTCTTCTTTCCCCACCCACCCACCCTTTTCTGGTAAGGAAGTGCAACGTTGTTTTCTGTTCTCCCCTAAACTTTCAAGTTAGGTTTTCACGAATCCTGGTTTCTCTGGGATAGTTATATCTACTAGTCCATAGGAATGGAGGTGGTTGTGACATGATTTATCATGTTGCCTACTCATGATTGAGAACGGAGGCATGTAAGCCCCGGAAGCAAATTCTCTATCCCTTAAGCAGTAGATATTGATCCTTTAGAAGCCCGGATGGGTTTTCCGTAGTACCTCAGGAGTTTTGGTCTCGTGTTTCCCGTTGTTGCTTTGATATCCTGCTCTTCTCAACATCCTTTTCGTCCGTTGAAACCTTGTTGTTGTTTTCCACTTCAGTTCTCTACCGGTGTCTAATCAAAACTTCCCCGATCATCTGCAGATGGATCTCAGGTTCTTCCCGCAGGTGGTTCGGATGACTCGTTGCGAGAGCACTGCCGGTTATCCGGAGATGCTGAGAGACATGGTCACTTATCTGGGGTTCCGTTGGGCACCAGAGTATCAGGTCTACGAGCAGCAGCGAGAGTTTGACCAGACCTACTACCAGGCTATCGTCTACATTCTGTCAGATGATGGCATGAGCGTTGTCCACCGCTACGAGGCAGTAGGTTCCACAGTGGATATGGCTGTGCAGCAGGCAGCTTATGTGAGTCTCACCGTCCTTCGTGCTGACTACTGGGGATTTGACGATTCTATCTATCGCCACATCCCCCATGGTTACATCACTTCAGCAGGAGCTCAATTCACCCTCTACGAGAACCTGGATGTCTACGAGCATGATAACACCAGGCTGCACACCACCGCTCTGTTTGTGAGGCACAGTGACGCTGTTGCCACCACACTTTCTCAGGAGTTGGCCTCAGTCAGAGAGCAGCTCTACCTTGCTTTGACTCGTCTGGCGACGTACACCACAGACTTTGTTGGAGATGAGCGCTTTGCACGTTTCGATCAGCCAGTGGGACGTCGTCTGCCAGATGCTGGAGGTTACGAGCCGATCAGAGGTCCACTCCTCAACCTCGGAGCTGGTTACACTGGGATTCCACGCTTTGGAGCACAGGGAGACGACGCTTTCTACTTCACCACACCGAGAGTTTCTCTCAGAGCAGTCCCGATCTACGTGGATCGTTGTTCTACCTACTTCCGTGGGCCTCCTCCTCACCGTACCCCTCGTCGTACTACTCACCGCCGTCCTGCGTGATGAGCATGAGAGTACCGATGTATCCATTCATAGCTATGTTTAGTTATCCTTTGGCTTTCGAACTATGTAATGGTGTGTTGGATATTCTGATGTATTTGAACATGTGATGATGTACATGTTGGTTATCTATTCATGCGTCGGAACAATCTCTCTTTCGGTTACCAAGTCTATCCTTTTGTATTGTTGTGCTAAAATGCATGTCTATTCAGGATGCCGCCAACAAGGAGCAACCCGCCTGAGCCACCTCCGATCACGGAGCTGTTGACTCAGATGACTCAGGTCGTGACTCAGATGGCCCAGATCCAGGCTAACCAGCACAACAACCAGAATGCTCCACGAGTCAGCATCAAGGAGTTTCTGAGTCTGGGTCCCAGAGCTTTCGTGGCAACACGTGAGCCTCTGGATGCTGATGACTGGATCAGGGAGATGGCCAGGGCTCTGGACATTGCTCACGTTGCTGAGGAGGACAAAGTCAAGTATGCCACCTACCTACTGAAGGGTCAGGCAGCTACCTGGTGGGAGAACTATCAGACCATGAGAGCTGGATACCCAATCACCTGGGGTTGTTTCAAGGATGCCTTCCTGAAGCACCACATCCCAGATGGTCTCATGGAAAGGATGCGTGAAGAGTTCTGCTCTCTTAAGCAGGGCAAGCTGTCATTGGCTACCAGAATGAGTTCAATCGCCTCGCTCATTATGCTGGTGATGAGGTGTCCACTGAGACCAAGAAGATGGCAAGGTTCCGCCGAGGTTTTAACCCGGAACTGAAGTACGCTCTCACCATCATCAAGTGCAAGGACTTTGAGGAGCTCGTGAACACCGCGCTCAATGAGGAAAATGGGCGCAAGGCGTTCGAGGAGTCCCGCAAGCACTCACATGAGGGTGGTTCCTCCTCCAACATGACCACCCCTCCGCAGAAGCGCCGCATCTGGGTGCCAAATGGTGTTGTCACTAGGGCTCCATATGCCCAAGCTTCTCCAGGCTTCGCTTCCCGCCCACCCAACCCAGCTCAGATGCAGGCTCAGAGGTTCTCAATGGGGCAGCCAAGGCCAGATGCACCTCGTGTCGTCACTTGCTACAAATGCAAGCAGACAGGGCACTATGCTGATAAGTGCACTCAGAGGCAGCTACCTCCACCACCTCCTCGCCCCAACACCAACCAGGCAATGGTTCGTGCTCCCCCGGCTAAAGCCTTCAACTCCAACAACAGGCCTGTCCGGAGAACCGCGAGGGTGAATCATATCAAGGCCGACAAAGCTGAGGAAGCTGCTGACGTCGTTCTCGGTACATTCCCCGTAAACTCTAACCCAGCTTAAGTGTTGTTTGATACCGGAGCATCGCATTCTTTCGTGTCAAAGATCTTTGCGACAGCAGTTAAACTACCTTTTGTCGGTTTGGGTTCCCCGCTAGTAGTAAACTCCCCTGGAGCAACTATGCAAACTTCCAAGATCAGTCACGAGGATCAGATCTTAATTGGAGGCCACATATTCCTTGCTTCCCTCATTCTGCTTGGCAATTCTGACATTGATGTCATTCTTGGCATGGATTGGTTGAAGGCCAATAAAGCTACGATTGATTGTGCTCAGAAGTCAATAACTCTGTTCCACCCTTCCGGCCAGATAGTCTATTCTCCAAATGAATCAAGTTCTGTTCAGCTGTACACCCTCGATGCTAAACCTCTACCTCTACTCGAAAATGTTCCGGTGGTTTGTGAATTCCCTGACGTCTTTCCAGAAGAGTTGCCAGGGATGCCTCCGGACAGAGCAGTTAAGTTCGTGATCGAGCTTGAACCAGGTACTGCTCCAATCTCTAAGCATCCATATAAGATAGCTCCTCCTGAACTGAAATTGTTGAAGGAGCAAATCGATATGTACATGGAGAAAGGTTACATTCAACCTAGTTCCTCCGCTTGGGGTTGCCCAACTCTGTTCGTTGCCAAGAAGGATCAAACAAAAAGACTCGTGGTTGACTATCGTCCTCTCAACGAGAAAACAATCAAAAACAAGTATCCAATTCCTCGTATCGATGATCTTTTTGATCAACTTGCTGGAGCCTCAATATTCTCAAAGTTGGACTTGAGGATGGGTTACCATCAAATAAAGATCAGAAAGGAAGATATTCCAAAAACAGCTTTCACCACTCGTTACGGTCTATATGAATACACCGTCATGTCCTTTGGTCTCACCAATGCACCGGCGACGTTCTCTAGACTCATGAATTCTGTCTTCCATGAATACCTCGACAAGTTCGTTGTGGTATATATTGATGACATTCTAGTCTACTCAAAATCTGAGGAAGAGCATGGAGAACACCTTCGTCTCACTCTCATGAAACTTCGCGAGCATCGTCTATATGCCAAGTTTTCCAAATGTGAGTTCTGGATTCTAGAAGTTGCTTACCTTGGTCATGTCATCTCCGCCAAGGGCATAGCCATTGATCCAGAAAAGGTTAAAGCAATTGTTAATTGGAAACCTCCTAAGACGGTAAAACAAGTTAGAAGCTTTCTAGGCTTGGCTAGCTATTGACGTCGTTTCGTCCAAAACTTTTCCAAGATTGCCAAACCTCTCACTGATCTCACCAAGAAGGACAAGAAGTTCGTTTGGTCTCCACAATGTGATGAAAGTTTCAATCTCCTGAAGACTATGCTCACTTCTACCCCAGTTCTGGTTGGCCCAAATACTACCAAACCTTTCCAGATATTTTGCGATGCATCTCTCCAAGGTCTAGGTGCAGTTCTTATGCAAGAACGTCAAGTTGTGGCTTATGCTTCACGTCAGTTGAATGCACATGAGCAAAACTATCCCACACATGATCTTGAACTTGCAGCAGTTGTGTTTGCCCTCAAGAAATGGAGACAATACTTGTTGGGTAACCGCACTGAAATCTTTTCCGATCACAAGAGTCTGAAATACATCTTCACTCAGCCAGATCTAAACCTCAGGCAAAGGAGATGGATTAAAAAGATTAAAGACTTTGATCTCACCATTTCTTACACTCCAGGCAAGGCTAATGTTATGGCCGATGCTCTCAGTCGCAAATCCTATTGCAATAATCTCATGATCATGGAAAGCCAACCTCCACTTCATGAAGAATTCCAGAAGCTGAACCTTGGTCTTGTTCCTCAAGGCTATCTTGCTAGCTTGACAGTCAGTCCAACTCTCGAGGACAAGATTCGTTCTGAACAACTTCGTGATACTGAAATCAAGAAGATGGTTGAGCACATCAAGGAAGGCAAGGAGAAATTCAAGTCTTTCTCGATTGATGATAAAGGAACTGTGTCCTTTGAAGGACGCATTGCAGTTCCTCAAGTTCAAAGTCTCAAAGATGTTATTCTCAAGGAGGCTCATGAAACTCCTCTCTCCATCCACCCTGGAAGTACAAAGATGTACCAGGATCTCAAGGCGCTGTATTGGTGGCCTGGCATGAAACGTGAAATTGCTCAATACGTTTCTGAATGCGACGTTTGTCAACGTGTTAAGGCAGTCCATCAGAAAACAACCGGTCTACTCCAACCTCTCAAAATTCCTGAGTGGAAGTGGGACATGATTGAAATGGACTTCGTCACTGGTTTTCCAAAGTCCAAGAAGGGCAACGATGCAATCTTCGTTGTTATTGATCGTCTCACTAAAGTAGCTCACTTCTTTGCTGTCAAAGAAACAATCTCAGCTAGCCAGTTAGCAGAGCTCTACACAGCAAAGATCGTTCCTCTTCATGGTGTTCCATTGGAAATAAGCTCAGACTGTGGAAGCATATTCACTTCTCATTTCTAGAAAAGCTTTCAAGAAGCATTGGGCACCAAACTTCTGTTCAGCACAGCTTATCACCCTCAGTCTCAAGGGCAAGTCGAAAGAGTCAATCAGATTCTCGAGGATATGCTCAGAGCATGTGGTCTCTCCTTTGGCATGAAATGGGAGGATTGCCTTCCATATGCTGAATTTTCCTACAACAACAGCTACCAGGCAAGCCTAGGCATGGCACCTTTTGAAGCACTCTATGGCCGCAGATGCAGGAGTCCAATCAATTGGTCTGGAGCTGGTGAACGTTCACTCTTAGGCCCTGACATTGTTAAGGAAGCCGAGGAGAAAGTTCGTATCATTCGTGACAATCTCAAGATTGCTCAGTCTCGTCAGAAAAGCTACTATGACAGCAAGCACAGGGATATGATCTATGCACCTGGTGACAAGGCATATCTCTGTGTAACTCCCCTCAGAGGCACTCATCGTTTCGGTGTGAAAGGAAAGCTTGCACCAAGATACATTGGTCCCTTCAACATTCTCTCGAGGCGGGCAGAAAATGCCTATCGTCTTGAACTTCCAGAAAAACTATCCAAGGTGCACGATGTGTTCCACGTGTCACAGCTCAAGAAGTGTTTCAAAGATCCGGATCATGCAGTTGATCATGATTCCATTGAACTGCAAGATGATCTATCTTATGAGGAGAACCCTGTTCGTATTCTCGATGAGACCGAGCGTAAGACTCGCAACAAGAGCACAAAGTTCTTGAAAGTGCAGTGGTCGCATCATTCCGATAAAGAGGCAACGTGGGAGACCGAAGAGGATCTTCGCAAGAAGTATCCGGACCTTTTCATTTCTCAGTAGGAATCTCGGGGCGCGATTCCTTCAAGGGGGGCGTTTTGTAACATCCCAAGTATGAAAATATCCCTTAGAATGTTTGTTTCATGTTTATTAAAGTATTGCATCATGTCATCATTTTGTTTCCATTTGTTTTCATGTTGTTTGCATTTGTTTCTTAATTGTTGCATCTGTTTTTCCCTGTTTTCACAATTCAAATTTAAACTTTATTCAAACAATTATTTCATACTTGCTCTGTTACAACCTTTTAAATAAAATCCTCAAACAAAAACAACCAATTTGTTTTCCTTTTATTCCATAATGCTCACTTATTAAAAGGATGGTTTTAATTCAATCAATTAAATCCAAATCACATTTCAAATTCAAATCAAGTCTTCAAATCAGCACCCAACTTGAGTTTATAAAAATCTCCAAATCAAATCAACTAATTTAATCAACTTAACCATAGGGTCCACCCTATTAAAGTGGTTTGTTTTCATAATGTTTACTTAATATAAAAATTCATTCAAATTTTGGTTTAAATACAAACAGCAATTTAATTTCAAACTTTCTGAAAACAAAACTTGGCAATTGTTTTCTTTTGACCTAAATAGCTTAACCTAATTTTTCTAAAATTTTTGCTAACCTAAAACCTATCCTTTTCTTCCAAATCCTAATTCTACACAAAAAACAGAAAAGGAAATTTAAAAAAAAAGGGGGGGGAAAGGAAAACGGAGCCAGGGGCAGTGGGCTGCGCGCAGCCCACTTCCTTTCCTCGCGCGCAGCAGCCCACCTGGCCCGATACCTCTTCGCTGGCCGCCCCCGTCGGCATGTTCAGGTACGGCAGGGCATCTAGCGGTGCCACCGCGGCAACCCTCCCCTCCGACGGCCGATCCAGCGCCGTACCCTCTATATATACCCCCTACGGACCGCGCGCCGCCAACCCTAACCCCTAGGTATCTTGTTCCCCCTCGATTCCGCCGCCGATCGCCATCTCACCGTCGTTTTCCCCTCTCTGTTTTTCCTCACCGGCGAGCCATCGACTGAATCCGTCCACGCCGCCGTCGCCATGGAGGTCCAGCACCCCACCTAGCTACTGTAAACGAGCCACCCCTTCCTCCTCGTTCGTTTAAACACCGGAGCACCCACGGAGAGCAGCCAGGACGTCGCCGCCGTCCACGACCCGCCGCTGCTGTCGCCGTCACGCCGGCGTCATCACGCCTCTGCTTCGTCTACGCACGGTGGTGAGCCACCGTGAACCTTCCCTCTCTTCCTCTCCTGCTTTCACACGCACCTGCACACTCACTGCACCTCCAGATCGCATCACGGCGCCGCAACACAACGTTGATCGCCGTCGGCGACTCGATCTCTGTCAGGTTCAGAGTTGGCACGTCAGTTAGTTTCAGTTAACACTTGGATCTGAAACTCATCCTCACTGCTCCGCTTACTCTGTCGAAACTGACGAAGCAGCGCACTGGTTCAGTGCATCGTGCGCGCAGCGAGAGGTGCACGGTTCGAGCCCTCGCGCTGCGATTAAAATCCACACTTTTTTTCCACCGCGTGGCTGACAGGCATGCCCCACCAGGCAGTGACCCTGGTGGCCACGCAAGCGCGCGCAGCGCCACGCTGGCCCGTGGCCCACGCACAGTGGCTGTGGCTAGCCCACTGTGCGGTGCAAAACGTTTCTGCACGTTTCTGTTTCAAAATAAATTCTTTTTAAAATTGCAGTTTGACACCTAAAACAAAAACCTTTATAACTTTTAAAATATAATTCCAAATAATAAACTCTAAACATGTTTGTTGTTCTAAATTTAATTGTCTATCCAATGAATCCATTTGTGTACTGTTTTGAAATTTCCAAATGCATTTGAATTTCAAATTCAAATAATTCAATTGCAATTTGCTAAATTTCATAACTAAATCATTATTAATCCAATTAATGCAAATAAAATATGTTTTCCATACCATTTTGAACCACCTATTCAAATATAAATTTTATTTCATGTTTTGAATAATTTAAATTGCCTAAATAATTTAAACCTTATTTAAATCATTTAAAATTGCTAAAATCATAACTTGCTCAATTTAAATTATTTTTGAACATGCAAAATATGTTTCAAACCACGAAAGTATAAACTTTTCAAATATGAGTTTGAATTTATGTTTTGAACAAATAAAATTCAAATAAAATTCATGCTTGTTTTAAATTCATTTAAAACTTGTTTAATATTGTTTAAGGCATAATAAATTCATCCTAATGCCTTTTTCAATATTTGAAACATGTAATCCACCCAAAATTTCATGATCTTTTCAAATATGAATTTTGTTATTTATTTTGCACAAATTACCTTGGTGAAAACAACAAATACATGTGTGTCACCTTTAAGGAACCAAAAAATTCTTTAACTTAATAAATAAAATTCTAAATTGCTAAAGCTCATTTCAAATTGGTTCTATTGTTGTTATTTTGCTGTTTTCCTCATCCATGCATCATACTAATCCACCTTCACCTGTTGCTTAGTTGGAAAAAAAATAATCTAACCAAAATCCATGGGCTTTTCATATGCAACTCAAAATTGCATATGTGTCCATTTAAATTGTGTTACCATGTCAACTAGGTTATTTTGATGCATCTATTAACTTGACATGCATCATCCCATGATTGTGCAGTATGCCATGATATTGATTGTTTATTTTTCTGTATTGTTTGTTTGCTTCTTCTCGGATAGACGACGACGTTGAGACCGACGATCTTTACGACACCCCTTCTGAGGATCTAGCTCAGTACCCGGCTCCTGAGTTTGCAGGCAAGTTATCACTCACATGAACCATTGTGTTCCTTTCAACATTGGTTACCGATACTTTCCGTTGTCTATTCCTGCTAGCCATATGTACCGTTGCTTCTGTTACGAACCTATCACATGAACCCTGAACCCTGATATTGCCTCACCTCTACTCCCATCACCCCCTTGGTTGAGCCTGTGTCTTACTAGCATGCTTAGGGTTGTTTTGCTCGGGTCTGTTATCAGTTACTTTCTGTTATCATATCTGTTTATATTCTGGGGCTCGCTGTTAAACAACAACCTGTTTATTTGAGGTAATAATAAATTGCTGATAAGGCACCGGCAGGAGGCCCGGCGTGGTTTTGAGGCCTGCTAGTGTCGACCCTAATAGGAAAAGGGTCTTGTCTACTGATCCATGATGAGCGCACTATCCGCATGTGGGAAGCGTGTATGGGCGCCCCCCTCAATTTGATTCGATTCGCATCTCGTCCAAATCACCACACTTAGTTCGGGCTTTCCATTTAATGCACGCATATGCAGGTACGAACCCGAGGCCAGGGTGGAACTTTTGTAGTCGGCATTTAGGGCGGCGTGGTCTTCCAGTGCTATGAGGGTCCCCTTTTCTTCGTGGGGCTCGATTAGCCGCGCACGCACAGCACGTGGTGCTTTGGGCTTGATGCGAAGAAGAGTTGAGTTGTGTTGAGTGCCCCGCTTGGTGGGAAAGGCCTTCCCATGCATCTGGCGGGTTATTCTTACGTGTACGGCCAAATTGGTGCACCCCTGCAGGGATAAATCTTCTCGAGAAGCCGTGTTTTCCGCGGTTATGGTTGACTTGGTGAAAGTACTGGCTAACAAGTACTCAGAACAACTTACACCTAACTAATGATAACTGGACTAGTAATAGGCTTATTGACACAACAAGTTGATCCATCATTAATCCAACTGTGTGAGTTATCATCGGATTGCTTCTTTGGATAAGGGGCGAGATCCAGGATGGGTTTGTTTGGTGGTTAACTATAGTTGTTTACGATACGCTATCTTATCTCTTTCTGTTAGACCGGAAGTGGTAGTATGTTCTGTAGTTGGTTAGTGCAGCCAGTTGCAGCATCTTTTATATCCCTTTCTTCCGTTGAACCCAAGGCATCTGTGCTTGGTATTGACGGGCTACACTTTGGTGAACTGTGAGTCTTGCTCGCCAGTACGTTTATGTACTGACCCCTTTGGGGCTGTGGTTTCCGCAGACTACGCTTACGAGGATCCCCGTGACGGCTACTACGTGGAGTTTGACGAGGCTGCTGACGAGTAGGTAGCGGACCCGGGCAGGATCCAAGACATCGTGGATGGGCTCCGTTTTCTTTCCAGTTCCGGCTTCTTAAGCCTATTTGGATTTGTCTGTACTCAGACCCCTTGAATGCTTCCGCTGAGTTGTAATGATGTTATGTTGGGACATGTGTCCTCTGGATGATTGTAATTGCTATTCTCTGCCCTAGTGAGGGCCAGTTGCAACTTATTTCAATATTTTGTGTCTTAGAGATATGTTATGTTATCATCTTGTTCAAAGCCGTTGACGTACCATGTGTGTATGGTATGAAGTACGTCAATGGTAGTGTCCTGATTTTTGCGGGATAGTTTACATCGACGGTGAATAGGAAAGATTGGTTGTCACACCTAAGTGTTGGCCTACTCGTAAAAGATGCGGGTGTCGGTAAGCCCCGTAATCCAATCAAAATCATGTTCAGTTCGTACGATGAGTATCCCCTAGAAGTCCGGGTGCGACATTATCCTTCCCGATTCGATCCTACGCCGTGAAGATCGGGCCACCCCTCGACGCGAACTCCATCTACGGGTTTGTGCCTATCATGTAATCCAGTGATTATGTCAGTAAACTTAACTACCTTGGGCACCCCCTTTTGGCATAAAAGGGTGTGAAGGAGGATTGATGGCAATCTAATGCAAAACCATAATTTTCCAAGTTCTTGTTCTTTTCTCTCTTTCCTGCAGTTTACCACTATTCTCCTCAGTTAGTTGTGTATCTTCGATCTTCCCCCAACCCTTAGGCCACCGAGGTCTTGACACGGCTGCCACCGCCAACTTCTTCCAATGTGGCAACCTTGTCTGCTAGGGGGATTGACAAGGCCTGACCGCCGCTAGATGGAGGGATCGACAAAGCTCCGCCAACGAGGGAGCGCTTTTGGATATATGCCAACCAGGGGTATGGCTGACATTGGCCAAAGGCCGGATTACCAGGGTGGCCCGCAGGTAATGGATAAAGGACCATTGGGTGGCCCAGTAAGCTGACGCGCAGGAAGCCGGATTCTAGAAGGATCCGGACCACGGCCCAAAGTGGTGCGGCTTGGAGGAGAAGACAAATTCCTTACTTTCCAATTTAGATACTTTCCGTAGTATTCGAGGTTTCCTTTCTGTAAGCCCTAACCCGGCTATCTATATAAACCCGAACGGGAGAGAAGAACGGAAATCGAGTCTTAGCTAGAAGCCAACCCACCGAGAAGTTGATCCTCGTCGAGTTAGCGAAACCATACTCACAATTGTACATTGTATACTTCAGGCTTTAGCCCTGATTTAGTGAGATTGCAGGAGTAGGAACGCCGCGTACTTGCGTCGTACCGAACCTTGGTAAACTCGGTGTTCTTGTTATAGTACTTCCACGTTCCCCCCGCGGTTCTAACAGTAGGCTCATGGCACCCCCGTCTATGAACTCTACTATGATGTCTCGACAGTCGGCGCCCACCGTGGGGCCAGCAACGTCGGGAGTTACGTTCCGAGCGGGAATACTCGGCGGAATCGGCAATACAATAACTGTCGAAAGTCTGAAATTTGACGGCGACATCGGACGCTTCCTCGACAATGGATCGTACGTGCCGACACGGAATCACCTGTAAATTTATCCCACACGCCCTATACCCAATTGAGGAAAACTATGATACCGGATTCTGCTCAAATCGCCAAAACAGTGCCGAATTTGCCTCCTCTTCGGAGATGTCTACAATCAGGTCTCACTTCATTGGCATGGTTCAGTCCAAGATCGCGGACAACACAGAAGAAACTAATCCCGTGGAAGAAGCAAAAAAGCAACATCCCATAGAAAAAGTGGAAGATCCGACATCCGTTAATGAGATGACGAATTCAGAATCCGACTCTGTTTTAGCTGCTATTGAAGCAAGGTTAGAATCGGAACCCGGATCTGAAGACATAGACTCCAAACATGAAGATGAAGACGCTTTCGAAAGAAAGGTCAAATCTATGCAAGGGAGCTTCCATGAATTACATATGGAAAAACCGACTGAAAACTCGGCTGCCCAAGACAATGAAGACCCAAAACACCTCCGCCAGATGAGGAAAAAGAGGATGGTGAAGCTAGTCCAACTTACCCTGATGTCAGAGAACTTACGGAGGAAGAACATAGCAAGAAACCTCCTTCTTCCAAAAAAGAAAAAGAAGACTGCTAAGAAGCTCTAGTATAAACTCCAGAAGAAAGAGATGAAAAAATTGGCAGATATTGCCAACCAAAACCTGGAAGTAGGAGGAGGTAGCAGACTCAAACCTGCTGAGAAGAAAAAGAATGAAATTCCCGTTCCACAAATGTTGGAACAGGATGAAATTGATTTGATTCAAACCCCGGTGGCACGAGACGATCCCCCGGAAGTGCTAGAAGCCAGGAAACAAGCTCTATAGCAGCAGTAGCAACATCTATTCCGTGCTCGGGAAAACCTCATCAAAACCCAGGCTGACATTAAATTACAGCAGGAAGAAATAGAGGAATAGGAGAGAATGAATAGATCTAGAATTTAACCTCGCGGTTACCCGGGATTGCAAAACCGGATGAACTGTCAGCAAGAAAGAGGTTTGAAAATCCTTCTTGGCAAAGGCAGGTTAACGACACTAACGCCAAGGGAGAACACATATACAAAACTGCAGCCAAAAACGCGGAAGCCGCGTTCGCCATCCTTAATGATGATCTATACTCCAATGAAGAAAAACTTCAGGGAGTGTATGCTTTCCTAGGAAAAAGCATTACATCAGCAACAGCGAGGACATGCACGATCAGGGAACTTACATGACGACTCGGCCCTATGCAAAACTGCCACATGCGCTGCTGGAGCACCTGAACCTGGAGATTCAGGCGATTCTAAGGAAAAGAAAGGAGATCCTAAGAAGGACAAGAAAATCCCGGATAACAAGGATGCAGCGTCCAGAACAGGATCCCATCTGCCGAAAGGCGGAAATAATCCCCGAGAATACAAGGAATGGGAGGAACAAAACGGGAAAGACGGAAAAGTAATGCCGCCTTCGAGACGCCCAGCTGATAAAGCTGGAAGATATGACAATCCTCACAGGTGTGAAAGATCCCGTACTCCTCCTAGGAACAAAGAAAGGCCAAAGAGAAGAACTCCACCTTATTCCAAAGGACACGACAACGGAAGAAGTAGGGATAATCCCGGAAGAGCGCACTCGCGCAACAATAGACCAGAGAGGAGCAGACCCCCTTCTGTCCATTCAGAAGGAGGTATTATGCACACGTCGATAAGGTGGAAAGAGATGACATATACTTTGGACCTAAGTGTTTCACAGACCGGATCCAAAGGATCAATCTACACTCTGGCTTCGCCAAAGTTGGTCCGACTTATCAACAGTATACCGGAAGCACTAATGTCACGACCCTGGACCCAAAGGTATACATACTCTTATGCGCTCCTAGTCATGGACCCACAAGGGCTTCAGGGTTACCAGCCCCAGCTGCCACAAACAACGGCAGGCAGACCGGATTCATCGACACGCAGGCCGGATCACCACGGTACTACTACTCCTTGTGTCCATGCTAGTTATAACCAACTATGCATATCAAAGCGTCCACGAATCGTATGAAACTAAAAGAACGGGACCAAAGCTATACAGAGATGCTATGTGTCCAGAAAGTGCAACAACAATCGAGGGTTACTGGGGTTACCTATCCCCAGGCCAAATCACATCGGCAGGCGGGCTCGGACATGGATCATCGGCTCCACAACCCCTCGACTGCGACAACTATGCAGGCATAGCCAAAACTGTATAACAATGATCTCGAAACCAACAACTGATCAAAGCACCACTCTAGACATGAAGCTTTATTAAACAGGTGTTACTACAGTAGTTGTACAAACATAGGTCACACGACCCAACATTACATCAGACAACAGAAGGCAAATTATGTTTCTAATCAACAAGAACCAAAAAGTCCTAAGAGGCGGCAACATAAGGCGACATCCCAGCCCATAGATTCCAGGCTGCTACCTGGGAACCCCAAACTACTCGTCGATGTCCACGTTGAAACACCACCAATGTGAGATCTTCACCTGAACCAAAATTAAGCAAACCTGAGTACGGGAGCTACTCAACAAGACTTAGTTAACCTATTATATATCTGCTATCTTCAGAAAGGGTTTTATGAAGGATATTTTGTGTAAAGCAATCTTTGTTTTCCAAGTCGAGGAAGAATAGCACGTCTCCAGGAGTGTTTTCAAAACAGATGAGAAACTCAACTACTGTAATAATCATCATCTTTTGATCCACCAACAACATTTCCCAGCACCTCACATGCTACAAGAATCACCCTCTCGGCATCTCCGAGGAGGCACCCTTCATACATTGTTAACAAGTTTTAGCCATTCCGTTCATGTTATCTATGATCACAGAATCCGTTGCCAAGTCGTCCGTAACCATGGACACGGCTTCTCGAGGAGATTTATCCCCGCAGGGGGTACACTTTACCCAAACGTACCATCCAACTCTTAACGCCACATGTACGCTCGTCCATGGAGCGCAGCAGACGGTGGCTTGCCACGACCTTTACCTTGCTCAACCCTATCCATGAGTCAACCCAAACATGGCCACCCCGTCAACAGGGAGTTGGCCACCTCCTGACGGCACCTGTTTTGTCAGTCGGGATCAAGATCCGTGTACGTCCATCACTTGTCCCGGTCACGCCCTAAGTTTTCTCCAAATCGTTTTCGGACTCACACGCAGATGGAAAGATCAAACTACGTGACTCATGGACGTGGCCAAACAAGTTAGTTGGTCGAGCGTGGTCTGTTAAGCCCCACGTGTGGTTGCACGCTCAGTCTTGGCTTAGAAGGAGAGAACTCGCTCCTAGGGGCATGAACATGAAAAAACGCCACAACCCATTGTGGCCTCATATCCATGCCGTAATTTAGTCAAGTTATCAAAGATAAATAAAAACACAACAACCTGACATAAAGATTCACGCATTGACCAGATTCATCAACCGGATGGATCAGATCACAACTAGGCATGGCTAATCAAGACTCACAGGCTTTAACGAGGCGCATAGAAACCAAGCTATAGCTGCTAGGAGCAGTGGATCAGGATATTTAGGTGATGCAGCAAGTATAGGAGAACTCTATCTAAGACCATAAATACTTTGAACCGCATGCAATATACGAGATTCCAAAACACTTCGAAAACATTATATGAGCAGATAAGAGGTTATGCTTGCCTTGGTAATAAGAAAACCAGATAGAAAGATCTTCTGGAATAAGTGCTTGACTTGTCGATTAAGATCAAGTATTCGCCATTGGAGTTGTTGGCCTTCACTTCGGAGTCGCGTTCTACCGAGGGGAAAACAACACCGAAAAGAAAAACAACAATCAAACATGGCATCGATGCAACGCACAATATGTATGCATGATCAAGTTAATGCACTGAAATAAAGCCCTAGATATGTTCGATGGGTTGCTAGGGTTCGTATGTTAATTGAGCAATTTTACTGAAAAACTCCCGAAATAGACCCTAGAGGGGTACTACGGGCAAATCTGGAATTGAGTACAATTTTAATTGCTCAAATGGGTTTGAAAACATCATAAATAGATTGCGTTTGTCATTTTGAGCATTTTGGTATATAACTTTTAATTTCCTAATTTTATTGAATAAAAACTTATTTTCTCTATTTTTAAATGAATTAAACAACATTAAATAATGGTTATTTTTGAACTTCATCAAACATGTATGAAAATGACATAATTGGGTAGATTTTATTTTTCTGATCAAAACCATACTTTCATTTTATTTTTCTGATTAATATTTTAATAGTTAATCAATTTACCAAGTTAACCATTTTCTGGAATTTCCTCGAATTACTAAAAAGGGAAAAAATGACGTCATCGTGATGTCACTATGACATCACACTACTATGCTCTTCACAGATGAGATCAAATTCGGTTAAATTCGCGCGCAATTCGCGAAACAAAATGCACCACGACGTAGAGGGGCTCGAGAGGGACCTAGGGGTGGCGGCGGTTGACCGTATGGTCATCGGAAAATTCGCCGGCGGCGAGCATTCGTCGCGGCGGAGCACGGACGACGGCGGCAACGAGCTAGGGAGCCCGGGGAGGCAAACTAAAGGGATGGTGAGGCTCACCACGGCTCGGTGAAGCTCGTGGGGTGGTCGGAGAGGCGAGGCGGCGCCGGAATCGTCCGGGACGGCCGGCGGCCGGAGATGGAAACGGCGGCCCGATTCCCACGGTGGAGGCTGTCGCACCCGAACTTCTAGAGGATACTCCCAGGCCGCTAAACAATAGATAAATGGCTTATGGGGCATACCGGCACCCGCATCTCAATGTGAGCAGGCCAACACGTAAACGTGTGACAACCATTCTCTACTATCCATCGTCTGCGTAAACCATCCCATAGAAATCCGACTACTTCCATTGACGTACTTCATAACATACACACAGGGTACGTCAACGGCATTTGAACAAGTGATATCACAACATATTTCTAAGACACGAAAGATTGAAATAAGTTGCAAATAGCTCTCACTAGAGCAGAGATAGCAAATACAATCATCCAGAGGACACATGTCCCAACAATTCATCATTACATCACAGCGGAAGCATCCAAAGTGTCTGAGTACAGACAAGATCCAAATAGGCCTAAGAGGCCGGAAACGAAAAGACGGAGCCCATCCACGATGTCTCGGATCCTGCTCGGGTCCGCTATCTACTCGTCAGCAGCCTCGTCCTACTCCACGTAGTAGCCACCATGGGGATCCTCGGAAACGTAGTCTGCGGAAACCACAGCCCCAAAGTGGTCAGTACAGACAAGTACTGGCAAGCAAGACTCACAAGATACCAAAGTGTACCCGACAACACCAAGTACAGATGTTTTGGGTTCAACGGAAGAATAGGTGATACAAAAGTGCGGCAGCAGGCTGCTCTAACCAACTACAGAAACACGCTACAACTTCCGGCTAAAAGAGAGGGATAAGATAGCTTATCGTAACCAACTATAACTAACCTCAAACAAACCCATCCTGGATCTCGCCCCTTATCCAAAGAAGCAATCCAAGGATAAATCACACAGTTGGATTAGTGAAGGTTCCAGTTATTGTGTCAATAAGTCTATTACTAGTCAACAATAGTATTAGTTAGGTGTAAGTTGTCTAATCCTTGTTAGCCAGCCCTATCACCAAGTCATCCATAACCGCGGACAACACGGCTTCTCGAGAAGATTTAACCCTTCAGGGGTGCACCAATTTGGCCGTACACGTAAGAATACCCCGCCAGACGGGGATCAAACCCACCAAGCGAGGCACTCAACACAACCTAACTCTTCTTCGCATCAAGCCCAAAGAACCCCGTGCAATTGAGCACACGGCTAATCAAGCCCCACAAAGAAAAGGGGACCCTCATAGCACTCTAAGAACGTGTCTCCCTAAATGCCGACTACAAAAGTTTCCACCCTGGCCTCGGGTTCGTACCTGCATATGCGTGCGGCAAATGGAAAACCCGAACTAAATGAGGCGATTTGGACGAGATGCGAATCGAATCAAATTGAGGGGGGCGCCCATACACGCTTCCCACATGCGGTTAGCGCGCTCATCATGGATCTAGAGGACAAAGACTTTTCCTGAGTTCGACACTAGCAGGCCTCAAAACCATACCCGTCCTCCTGCCGGTGCCTTATCATCAAATTAGCATTACCTCAAACATTAACAGGTTGTTGTTTAAACATCGAGCCCCCAGAACATAATAAATATGGTAACAGAAATAACAGACGGCAGACTCGAGCATAAACAACCCTAAGCATGCTAGTAAGACACAGGCAACAAGCAACAGGGTTATAGGTGTGGAGGAATAGGCTATATCAGGGTTACAGGATAACATGTGATAGGATCGGAACACAAGCAACGAATCTTAAGGCTAGCAGAATAGACAACGGAAAGTATCAATATCCAGTGTGGAAAGGACACAATGGCTCATGTGAGTGAATACTTGCCTGCAAACTCAGTAGCCTGGTACTGGGCTAACTCCTCAGAAGTAGTGTCGTAAACCTCGTCTGTCTCAGCGTCGTCGTCGTCTATTCGAGAAGAAGCAAACAAACAACGCAGAGAGACAAACAATCAATAACATGGCATAATGCACAATCATGGGATGATGCATGGCAAGTTAATTGATGCATCAAAGATAAACTAGTTGACATGTTAACATAATTAAATGGACCCATATGCAATTTGGATTGCATATGGAAAGCCCATGAACTAAAGGTTGGATTAATTGATCTACAACTAACCATCATGTGAAAGTGGATTAGCATGATGCATGGATGAGGAAAACAAAAAGAAAACAACAATAGATTCAATTTGAAAAGGTGTTTACCAAGTTTGAAATTTTATTTATTAAGTTATGAAAGTTTGGCTTCTTAAAGGAGTTACACAAGCATTTGTTGTTTTCACCAATTTTAATAGTTCAAAATAGATAACAAAATTCATATTCAGAAAGAACACAAAATTTTAGGTGGAATACATGTTTCATTTGTTGAAAAAGGAATTAAAATGAATTAATTATGAATTAAACAAGTTTAAACAAGATTTAAATGAATTTAATTCAAGTATGAATTTATTTGAATTTTTATTTGTTCAAAACATTAGATAAAATTCATATTTGGAAAAATTAGAATTTTCTGGTTTGAAAACATATTTTATATGTTCAAAAAGAAATTAATTTGACCAAGTTATGAATTTAGCAATTTTAAATGATTTAAACAAGGTTTAAATTATTTAACCAATTTTAATTATTCAAAACAGGAAACAAAGTTTATATTTGGAAAGGTGGTTTAATTTTGCATGGAAAACATATTTTATATGGGCCATTTGAATTAATTTTGAATTAGTTATGAAATTAACCAAATTTTAAATGAGTTGTTTGAATTTGAATTTTGAAAACATTTGAAATGTTCAAAACAGAACACAAATGATTTAAACAGGTAGAGAATTAAATTTGGTACATAAAACATATTTAATTTGTTAAGTTTGAATTTCAAATGCCCAAGTTATTTGTATTTGGAAACCAGGAACTAAACTGTAAATTGCAGGGACTAGGTTTTAAAAGAAAAGGGGCAGAAATGTTTTCCACCCCGCAGCAACCCAGCCTGGGCCGCTGACAACGGGCCCTAGGCCACGTTGGCGCCACGTGGCAGATCGCGTCGCTGACAGGAGCGCCCCACCTGTCAGCGCGCGTTTGCAAAAATTTGGTTTTTATTCGCGAGGGGGGGACTCGAACCCAGGCCCTCGTGTGCGCGCGCGTGGATGCGTTGCCACTGCGCTGCGCTGCTGAATCTTGACAGTATAGCAGCGCGCGGGGGGATAAGGTTCAGTTTCAGTTATCTTAACTGAAACTGAAAGTTTCAGTCTTTCTGAAACTTGACGAGGCAGCGCTCGCCGGCGGCGAGGATCTGCTGCTGCTGCTGCCTGTGCGTGTGCAAGGAGGTGTACGTGCGCGTGCAGCCCGCGGGTGCAGAGGGGTGCAGTACGTGCGCGCTGTCGAGGAGGTAGAGAGGGAAGGAAGGGGTGGTGATCGTGCTCACCGGGAGGGGTTCATGCTCGGGAGGAGGCAGTCGTCGACGGCGGCGACAGGCGAGGGGAAAGGAGATGGCGGCGGCGATCCGGGGGCTTCCAGCCCTCGCTGCGGTGTCGAGGAGGAAGAGGGGAGCACGGGGAACTCGTTCCCGTGCTTACCCTGCGCTGAGGAGGTCCCTGTTGATGGCGATCGCCAGCATCTGTCTCTCTGCGTGCGGTGGAGGTGCGGTACAGAGACAGAGAAGCAGAGCAGAGGTGGGAGGAGGAAGGAAAAATGGCGGCGGTGGAGAGAGAGAGGAGGGAGAAGAACTAGGGCACGGGAGGAGCTCGGGGGTGAGCTTAAAAGGAGGAGGAGGAGGTGCTCGTGGCCGTTCCCCCCCTCTGCTGTCGACGTGGGCAGCTCCGATGAGCTGCCGTACAGAGGAGGACGAACAGGTAAGGGGGCTGGGCTTTGGGCTGGTGGGCTCAGCCCATCTGGCTGGCCTGCCCCCCTACTCTCTCTTTTTTTTGTTGTTTTTTCCCTGTTTCTGTTTCTTTATTTTTTGCAGAAAAAGAAAAGGAAAGAAAGGATGGGTTTTGGGGATGGGAAAAATTTGGAAAAATGTTTATAAGTTATTTATTATAAAAGCACCAATGTGCAAACTTTTGTTTTTCAAAAAATTGAAATTATTTGATGTTTGTAAAATTAATTGAATTTGAGTGAATTTGATGTTAAATGAATGAAACTTAAGCAATTTAAAGGTTTTTAATTTCAATCTTATTGTAAAAAAATGATTGGTTTGTTTTGTAATTTTCATTTGAAACATTGTAACAGAACAAGTATGAACAAGAATTTGAAAATTGGTTTGAAATTCGTATGGAAAACAAGGAAAAACAAATGAAAACAAATGGAAAACAAATGCAAACCAAATGCAATGATTATGATGTCATGATGCAAAACATAATTTAACAAAAAGAAAACATTGTAAAGGTTGTTTTTCATACTTGGGATGTTACAAAACGCCCCCCCCTTGAAGGAATCGCGCCCCGAGATTCCTACTGAGAAGAGAAAAGGTCCGGATACTTCTTGCGAAGATCCTCTTCGGTCTCCCATGTTGCCTCTTTATCGGAATGATGGGACCACTGCACTTTCAAGAACTTGGTGCTCTTGTTGCGAGTTTTGCGCTCGGTCTCATCGAGAATTCGAATAGGGTGCTCCTCATAAGAGAGGTCTTCTTGTAGATCAATGGAATCATGATCAACTGCACGATCTGGATCTTTGAAGCACCTCTTGAGCTGTGACACGTGAAACACATCGTGCACCTTGGATAGCTTTTCTGGAAGTTCAAGACGATAGGCATTTTCCGCACGCCTTGAGAGAATGTTGAAAGGACCAATGTATCTCGGTGCAAGCTTTCCTTTGACACCAAAACGATGAGTGCCTCTGAGGGGAGTTACACGGAGATATGCTTTGTCACCAGGTGCATAGACCATATCCCTGTGTTTGCTGTCATAGTAGCTTTTCTGACGAGACTGAGCAATCCTGAGATTGTCACGAATGATGCGAACTTTCTCTTCGGCTTCCTTAACAATGTCAGGGCCTAAGAGTGAACGTTCACCAGCTCCAGACCAATTGATTGGACTCCTGCATCTGCGGCCATAGAGAGCTTCAAATGGTGCCATGCCTAGGCTTGCCTGGAAGCTGTTGTTGTAGGAGAATTCAGCATATGGAAGACATTCCTCCCATTTCATGCCAAAGGAGAGACCACATGCTCTGAGCATATCCTCGAGAATCTGATTGACTCTTTCGACTTGCCCCTGAGAGCATCGGCCATAACATTAGCCTTGCCTGGAGTGTAAGAAATGGTAAGATCAAAGTCTTTGATCTTTTCAATCCATCTCCTTTGCCTGAGGTTTAGGTCTGGTTGAGTGAAGATGTACTTCAGACTCTTATGATTGGAAAAGATTTTAGTGCGATTACCCAACAAGTATTGTCTCCATTTCTTGAGGGCAAACACAACTGCTGCAAGCTCAAGGTCATGAGTGGGATAATTGAGCTCATGTGTGT
Source organism: Alopecurus myosuroides (assembly GCA_028641055.1). Classification (NCBI taxonomy): domain Eukaryota; kingdom Viridiplantae; phylum Streptophyta; class Magnoliopsida; order Poales; family Poaceae; genus Alopecurus; species Alopecurus myosuroides. The sequence goes on along the minus strand of CM054060.1, from coordinate 358,755,295 downwards.
TCAACTGACGTGAAGCATAAGCCACAACTTGACGTTCTTGCATAAGAACTGCACCTAGACCTTGGAGAGAAGAATCACAGGATATTTGGAAAGGTTTGGAAGGATCTGGGCCAACCAGAACTGGTGTAGAAGTGAGTTTAGTCTTCAGGAGATTGAAACTTTCATCACATTGTGGAGACCAAACGAACTTCTTGTCCTTCTTTGTGAGGTCAGTGAGAGCTTTGGCAATCTTGGAGAAGTTTTGGACGAAACGACGGCAATAGCTAGCCAAGCCAAGAAAACTTCTTACTTGCTTCACCGTCTTCGGAGGTTTCCAATCAACAATTGCCTTAACCTTTTCTGGATCAATGGCTATACCCTTGGCTGAGATGACATGACCAAGGTAAGCAACTTCTGAAATCCAGAACTCACATTTGGAGAACTTGGCATAAAGACGATGCCCGCGAAGTTTCATGAGAGTGAGACGAAGGTGTTCTTCATGCTCTTCCTCAGATTTTGAGTAGACAAGAATGTCATCAAGATATACCACAACGAACTTGTCGAGGTATTCATGGAAGACAGAATTCATGAGTCGAGAGAAGGTCGCCGGTGCATTGGTGAGACCAAAGGACATGACGGTGAATTCATATAGACCGTAGCGAGTGGTGAAGGCTGTCTTTGGAATATCCTCTTTTCTGATCTTTATTTGATGGTAACCCATTCTCAAGTCCAACTTTGAGAATATTGAGGCTCCAGCAAGTTGATCAAAGAGATCATCGATGCGAGGAATTGGATACTTGTTTTTGATGGTTTTCTCGTTAAGAGGACGATAGTCAACAACGAGTCTCTTTGTGTGATCCTTCTTCGCAACGAACAGAGTTGGGCAACCCCAAGCCGAGGAACTAGGTTGAATGTAACCTTTTTCCATGTACATATCAATTTGTTCCTTTAACAACTTCAGCTCGGGAGTTCCTATCTTGTAAGGATGCTTAGAGATTGGAGCAGTACCTGGTTCAAGCTCGATCACGAACTCAACTGCTCTGTCCGGAGGCATCCCTGGCAACTCTTCTGGAAAGACGTCAGGAAATTCGCAAACCACCGGAACATTTCAAGTGAAGGTAGAGGTTTTGCATCGAGGGTGCACAGCTGAAAGGAACTTGATTCATTTGGAGAATAGACTATCTGGCCAGAAGGGTGGAACAGAGTTATTGACTTTTGAGCACAGTCAATCCTTGCTTTATTAGCTTTCAGCCAATCCATACCAAGAATGACATCAATGTCAGAACTTCCCAGCAACATGAGAGAGGCAAGGAAAATGTGGCCTCCAATTAGGATTTGATTATCCTTACTTATCTTGGAAGTCAGCATTTGAGATCCCGGGGAGTGAATAGTGATTTGATTGCTTAGTGGAACCACAATTAGGTTGTTTGTTGCGGCAAACATCTTTGACACAAAAGAATGTGATGCTCCGGTGTCAAACAACACTTTAGCTGGAATAAAGTTTACGGGTAATATACCGAGAACGACGTCAGGAGCTTCCTCAGCTTTGTCGATCTTGACATGATTCACCCTTGCGGTCCTCCCGACAGGCCTGTTGTTGGAGTTGAAGGCCTTAGGCGGGGGAGCGCGCACCATTGTCTGGTTTGTGTTGGGACGAGGTGGTGGTGGAGGTAGCTGCTTCTGCGTGCACTTGTCAGCGTAGTGCCCCGTCTGCTTGCACTTGTAGCAAGTGACGACACGAGGAGGCCCTGGCCTTGGCTGCCCCATCGAAGCCCTCTGATCATGCATCTGAGCAGGGTTGGGTGGGCGGGGAGCGAAGCCTGGAGAAGCTTGGGCATAAGGAGCCCGATTGACAGCACCATTTGGCACCCAGATGCGGCGCTTCTGCGGAGGGGTGGTCATGTTGGAGGAGGAACCACCCTCACGCGAGTGCTTGCGAGACTCCTCAAACGCCTTGCGCCCATTTTCTTCATTGAGCGCGGTGTTAACGAGATCCTCGAAGTTGTTGGCCTTGACGTTTGTGAGGGCATACTTGAGTTCCGGGTTAAAACCTCTGCGGAACCTTGCCATCTTCTTAGCTTCAGTGGACACCTCATCACCAGCGTAACGAGCGAGGCGATTGAACTCACTCTGATAGCCGATGACGTCCAACTTGCCCTGCTTGAGTGAGCAAAACTCTTCACGCATCCTTTCCATGAGACCATCTGGAATGTGGTGCTTCAGGAAGGCTTCCTTGAAACAATTCCACGTGACTGGTATCCCAGTTCTCATGGCCTAGAAGTTCTCCCACCAAGTAGCTGCCTGACCCTTCAGCAGATAGGAGGCATACTTGACCTTGTCTTCCTCAGCAACGTGAGCAATCTCCAGAGCCTTAGCTATCTCACGGGTCCAGTCATCAGCGTCCAGAGGCTCGCGTGTGGCCACGAAAGCTCTCGGGCCCAGACTGAGGAACTCCTTGATGCTGACTCGTGGAGCCGTCTGGTTCTTGTGCTGATTAGTCTAAAACTGGGCCATCAGCGCCATGACTTGGGTCATCTGAGTCAACAGCTCCGCGATTGGCGGTGGCTCAGGCGCGTTGTTCCTTGTTGGCGGCATCCTGAATGGAAATGCATTTTAGCACAACAACAGAAAAGGATAGACTTGGAAACCGAAAGAGAGATTATTCCGACGCATGAATAGATAACCAACAGGTACATCATCACATGTTCAAATACATCAGAATATCCAACACACCATAAATGGTTCGAATGCCAAAGGATAACTAAACATAGCTAAGAATGGATACCTCGGTACTCCCATGCTCATCACGCAGGACGGCGACTAGGAGTACGGCGAGAGGTACGGTGAGGAGCACGCCCACGAAAGTAGGTAGAACGACGATCCACGTAGATCTGACGTGGTCTGAGAGCGACTCTAGGCGTGGTGAAGTACATAGCGTCGACTCCCTGTGCTCCAAAGCGGGGAATCCCAGTGTAACCAGCACCGAGGTTAAGGAGTGGACCTCTGATCGGCTCGTAACCTCCAGCATCTGGCAGACGACGACCAACTGGCTGATCTAAACGTGCAAAGCGCTCGTCTCCAACAAAGTCTGTGGTGTAAGTCGCCAGACGAGTCAAAGCAAGGTAGAGCTGCTCTCTGACTGAAGCCAACTCCTGAGATAGTGTGCTGGCAACTGCGTCACTGTGCCTCACAAACTGAGCGGTGGTGTGCACCCTGGAGTTATCATGCTCATAAACATCCAAGTTGTCGTAGAGAGTGAAGTAAGCTCCCTCCAAAGTGATGTACCCACGGGGAATGTGGCGATATATAGAATCGTCAAATCCCCAGTAGTCAGCACGAAGGACGGTGAGACTCACATAAGTTGCCTGCTGCACAGCCATATCCACTGTGGAACCTACTGCCTCGTAGCGGTGGACTACGCTCGTGCCATCATCTGACAGAATGTAGACGATAGCCTGGTAGTAGGTCTGGTCAAACTCTCGCTGCTGCTCGTAGACCTGGTACTCTGGTGCCCAACGGAACCCCAGAAAAGTGACCATGTCTCTCAGCATCTCCGGATAACCGGCAGTGCTCTCACAACGAGTCATACGAACCACCTGCGGGTAGAACCTGAGATCCATCTGTAGATGATCGGGGAAGTTTTGATTAGACGCCGGTAGAAGAACTGAAGTGGCAAGCAACAACAAGGTTTCAATGGACGAAAAGGATGTTGAGAAGAAACAGGATATCGAAGCAACATCGGGAAACACGAGACCAAACACTCCTGAGGTACTACGGAAAACCCCATCCGGGCTTCTAAAGGATCAATATCTACTGCTTAAGGAATAGAGGATCTGCTTCCGGGGCTTACACGCCTCCGTTCTCAATCGTGAGTAGGCAACATGATAAATCATGTCACAACCACCTCCATTCCTATGGTCTAGTAGATATAACTATCCTAGAGAAACCAGGATACGTGAAATCCTAACTTGAAAGTTTAGATGAGAAGAGAAAACAACGTTGCACTTCCTTACCAGAAAAGGGAGGGTGGGTGGGGAAAGAAATAAAAGAACAGAATTCCTACTCTCACGTTTCATTTTTCCTATATAGCTACAAAATAGTTTCTAGACTCAACTGCGACCAGTAAAAGGGATCCTACAGGCAGACAGGCTCTGATACCATTTGTCGCACCCAGACTTCTAGAGGATACTCCCAGCCCGCTAAACAATAGATAAATGGCTTACGGGGCATACCGGCACCCGCATCTCAATGTGAGCAGGCCAACACGTAAACGTGTGACAACCATTCTCTACTATCCATCGTCTGCGTAAACCATCCCATAGAAATCCGACTACTTCCATTGACGTACTTAATAACATACACACAGGGTACGTCAACGGCATTTGAACAAGTGATATCACAACATATCTCTAAGACACAAAATATTGAAATAAGTTGCAAATAGCTCTCACTAGAGCAGAGATAGCAAATACAATCATCCAGAGGACACATGTCCCAACAATTCATCATTACATCACAGCGGAAGCATCCAAAGTGTCTGAGTATAGACAAGATCCAAATAGGCCTAAGAGGCCGGAAACGAAAAGACGGAGCCCATCCACGATGTCTCGGATCCTGCCCGGGTCCGCTATCTACTCGTCATCAGCCTCGTCATACTCCACGTAGTAGCCACCATGGGGATCCTCGGAAACGTAGTCTGCGGAAACCACAGCCCCAAAGGGGTCAGTACAGACAAGTACTGGCAAGCAAGACTCACAAGATACCAAAGTGTACCCGGCAACACCAAGTACAGATGCTTTGGGTTCAACGGAAGAATAGGTGATACAAAAGTGCGGCAGCAGGCTGCTCTAACCAACTACAGAAACACGCTACAACTTCCGGCTAAAAGAGAGGGATAAGATAGCGTATCGTAACCAACTATAACTAACCTCAAACAAACCCATCCTGGATCTCGCCCCTTATCCAAAGAAGCAATCCGAGGATAACTCACACAGTTGGATTAGTGAAGGTTCCAGTTATTGTGTCAATAAATCTATTACTAGTCAACAATAGTATTAGTTAGGTGTAAGTTGTCTAATCCTTGTTAGCCAGCCCTATCACCAAGTCATCCATAACCGCGGACAACACGGCTTCTCGAGAAGATTTAACCCTGCAGGGGTGCACCAATTTGGCCGTACACGTAAGAATACCCCGCCAGACGGGGATCAAACCCACCAAGCGAGGCACTCAACACAACCCAACTCTTCTTTGCATCAAGCCCAAAGAACCCCGTGCAATTGAGCGCACGGCTAATCAAGCCCCACGAAGAAAAGGGGACCCTCATAGCACTCTAAGAACGTGTCTCCCTAAATGCCGACTACAAAAGTTTCCACCCTGGCCTCGGGTTCGTACCTGCATATGCGTGCGGCAAATGGAAAACCCGAACTAAATGAGGCGATTTGGACGAGATGCGAATCGAATCAAATTGAGGGGGGGCGCCCATACACGCTTCCCACATGCGGTTAGCGCGCTCATCATGGATCTAGAGGACAAAGACTTTTCCTGAGTTCGACACTAGCAGGCCTCAAAACCATACCCGGCCTCCTGCCGGTGCCTTATCATCAAATTAGCATTACCTCCAACATTAACAGGTTGTTGTTTAAACATCGAGCCCCCAGAACATAATAAATATGGTAACAGAAATAACGGACAGCAGACTCGAGCATAAACAACCCTAAGCATGCTAGTAAGACACAGGCAACAAGCAACAGGGTTATAGGTGTGGAGGAATAGGCTATATCAGGGTTACAGGATAACATGTGATAGGATCGGAACACAAGCAACGAATCTTAAGGCTAGCAGAATAGACAACGGAAAGTATCGATATCCAGTGTGGAAAGGACACAATGGATCATGTGAGTGAATACTTGCCTGCAAACTCAGTAGCCTGGTACTGGGCTAACTCCTCAGAAGTAGTGTCGTAAACCTCGTCTGTCTCAGCGTCGTCATCGTCTATTCGAGAAGAAGCAAACAAACAACGCAGAGAGACAAACAATCAATAACATGGCATAATGCACAATCATGGGATGATGCATGGCAAGTTAATTGATGCATCAAAGATAAACTAGTTGACATGTTAACATAATTAAATGGACCCATATGCAATTTGGATTGCATATGGAAAGCCCATGAACTAAAGGTTGGATTAATTGATCTACAACTAACCATCATGTGAAACTGGATTAGCATGATGCATGGATGAGGAAAAGAAAAAGAAAACAACAATAGATTCAATTTGAAAAGGTGTTTACCAAGTTTGAAATTTTATTTATTAAGTTATGAAAGTTTGGCTTCTTAAAGGAGTTACACAAGCATTTGTTGTTTTCACCAATTTTAATTGTTCAAAATAGATAACAAAATTCATATTTAGAAAGAACACAAAATTTTAGGTGGAATACATGTTTCATTTGTTGAAAAAGGAATTAAAATGAATTAAACAAGTTTAAACAAGATTTAAATGAATTTAATTCAAGTATGAATTTATTTGAATTTTTATTTGTTCAAAACATTAGATAAAATTCATATTTGGAAAGATTACAATTTTCTGGTTTGAAAACATATTTTATATGTTCAAAAAGAAATTAATTTGACCAAGTTATGAATTTAGCAATTTTAAATGATTTAAACAAGGTTTAAATTATTTAACCAATTTTAATTATTCAAAACAGGAAACAAAGTTTATATTTGGAAAGGTGGTTTAATTTTGCATGGAAAACATATTTTATATGGGCCATTTGAATTAATTTTGAATTAGTTATGAAATTAACCAAATTTGAAATGAGTTGTTTGAATTTGAATTTTGAAAATATTTGAAATGTTCAAAACAGAAAACAAATGATTTAAACAGGTAGAGAATTAAATTTGGTACAGAAAACATATTTAATTTGTTAAGTTTGAATTTAAAATGCCCAAGTTATTTGTATTTGGAAACCAGGGACTAAACTGTAAATTGCAGGGACTAGGTTTTAAAAGAAAAGGGGCAGAAATGTTTTCCACCCCGCAGCAACCCAGCCTGGGCCGCTGACAACAGGCCCTAGGCCACGTTGGCACCGCGTGGCAGATCGCGTCGCTGACAGGAGCGCCCCACCTGTCAGCGCGCGTTTGCAAAAATTTGGTTTTTATTCGCGAGGGGGGGGACTCGAACCCAGGCCCTCGTGTGCGCGCGCGTGGATGCGTTGCCACTGCGCTGCGCTGCTGAATCTTGACAGTATAGCAGCGCGCGGGGGGATAAGGTTCAGTTTCAGTCTTTCTGAAACTTGACGAGGCAGCGCTCGCCGGCGGCGAGGATCTGCTGCTGCCGCTGCCTGTGCGTGTGCAAGGAGGTGTACGTGCGCGTGCAGCCCGCGGGTGCAGAGGGGTGCAGTACGTGCGCGCTGTCGAGGAGGTAGAGAGGGAAGGAAGGGGTGGTGATCGTGCTCACCGGGAGGGGTTCGTGCTCGGGAGGAGGCAGTCGTCGACGGCGGCGACAGGCGAGGGGAAAGGAGATGGCGGCGGCGATCCGGGGGCTTCCAGCCCTCGCTGCGGTGTCGAGGAGGAAGAGGGGAGCACGGGGAACTCGTTCCCGTGCTTACCCTGCGCTGAGGAGGTCCCTGTCGACGGCGATCGCCGGCATCTGTCTCTCTGCGTGCGGTGGAGGTGCGGTACAGAGACAGAGAAGCAGAGCAGAGGTGGGAGGAGGAAGGAAAAATGGCAGCGGTGGAGAGAGAGAGGAGGGAGAAGAACTAGGGCACGGGAGGAGCTCGGGGGTGAGCTTAAAAGGAGGAGGAGGAGGTGCTCGTGGCCGTTCCCCCCCTCTACTGTCGATGTGGGCAGCTCCGATGAGCTGCCGTACAGAGGAGGACGAACAGGTAAGGGGGCTGGGCTTTGGGCTGGTGGGCTCAGCCCATCTGGCTGGCCTGCCCCCCTACTCTCTCTTTTTTTTTCCCTGTTTCTGTTTTTTTTTTTTTTGCAGAAAAAGAAAAGGAAAGAAAGGATGGGTTTTGGGGTTGGGGAAAATTTGGAAAAATGTTTATAAGTTATTTATTATAAAAGCACCAATATGCAAACTTTTTTTTTCAAAAATTTGAAATTAGTTGCTGTTTGTAAAATTAATTGAATTTGAGTGAATTTGATGTTAAATGAATTATTGAAACTTAAGCAATTTAAAGGTTTTTAATTTCAAGCTTATTGGAAACAAATGATTGGTTTGTTTTGTAATTTTCATTTGAAACATCGTAACAGAACAAGTATGAACAAGAATTTGAAAATTGGTTTGAAATTCATATGGAAAACAAGGAGAAACAAATGAAAACAAATGGAAAACAAATGCAAAACAAATGCAATGATTATGATGTCATGATGCAAAACATAATTTCACAAAAAGCAAACATTGTAAAGGTTGTTTTTCATACTTGGGATGTTACAGAGGCCACCCCGGGAGACGACGTTCAACGGGGAGGCGCAGGGAGGCCTGACGAACCTCGTGGGATGCTCCGCTGGTCACGGGGGGGCTCAGTTCGGCGGCGCCGTGAGGTGGTATTCCGGCGGCTAGGGTTAGCTCCGGCAGGGAAGAGACAGAGAGGGAGGGAGTGGGAGGAGAGATGGGAGGCCACGGCGTCTCCTCGCTTATCCTCGCGAGCAAGCTAGCAGGGAGGAGGTGGCATTCGGCAACGGGTCTCGGCCACGAAGCTGCTACTGCCTTCTGTCAAGAGGAAGAAGAAGAAAGAAAAGAAAAATACAAAACCCCCTGAATTTTGGAAATATTCCAAAGACGTCCTTTTACTGAAAAGAAAACAATGTTTTCTGGGCCTTTTTGCAAAGTAAAAATTTGGCAAAAATATTTTTTGGAAACCTTGCCATGTTTTTCTTTGGTGAAATTTAATTATTTTTCAGTACAAAATTTTGGAACCCATTTTAAGTACTATTTATGGGATTTTTCTCAAACCATTTAAATTCAAAATTTAAATTGTTTCAAACAAGATTAAATTTTTTGATTCATGCATGTATGAGATGAACACAACACCAAAACCCTTTTGTTAGCAAAATTTGGGATGTTACAAATCTACCCCCTTACAAGAATCTCGTCCCGAGATTCCTGAAGGAGAAAGAAAGAAGGAACACCGGTTTTGAATGATCTTCTCGAACCTTGCGGTTCTCTTCTTGTAGAGGAGGTTCTGTAGCACTTGCGAAGATATCCAGCGGCTACACCTTAAGTGAGAGGGAAAACTCTTAGGAATTGATCTTTACGAAGATCGAGTATCTCATGGATAACTCATGACAAGAATATTCATAAAGAACTGTTGAGTTATCGTAAATGAAACACATCAAGATAACGGAGGGAACTGAGAGAAGGTTTCAAGTTTATGGACGATGGTTCTTGAAAGGATTTGGAATATGAGCTTTGCACAAAACTTTAAATCCTTCTGGTTAAGAAAGGTTGAACAACTTGTGTCATAGAGGTTTCTTCAAACAGAATACAAAAATGGATAGGATAGTCTTGGATACCACAAGGTAATATCCGTAGACGAGGGAGAACACAAGAAAACACTGTAATTCGTGTGTCAGAGAAAAATTTGATACAGGATCATGTTCACTCTTCGGAGTGGACACGAAAGATAACGGAACTTTCCCTCCGTCAAAACTTTGTCGAAATCTTTTTCAAAGATGGGGATGTTATTTCACGACAGAATATGAGTAACCACAAGATGTTGGAACACCGTAACAAAGAAAGAATTCTTGATCACACCATAAGGATGGATAACCAACGGGGATTGGAACATAGAGAGGAATAAGGAATCTCTTTCATATTGTGGATTTGACGTAGCAATACGTTTACCACATGGTTAAGATCCCATGGCTGAAGTGACTGAAAAATTCACACAATGTGTGAGATGAATATAACTTCAAGTATAGACCACTTGAAGAAGGAAACTGATCAATGGCGGTTACAAAACAGCATGAGATGTTCCCATGATGAACTGTTTTACACTAGATCAAAGGTTTTGGAGGTTCAACGGAGAGATAATGGAAAGGTCAACTTCCAAGTTATCCTTGATGTTCTAGATACCAACAGAAGGCTCACGATAAGCCTTCTATAGGTCATCAAGTGAAGGTAAAACTCCGGTTTGGAAGAATGGGAAAGGAAAACTTGTTAGAAAGAGCCACACAAAAATTCTCACGGAGAGTGGCTATTCTTACGGATTCAAATAGATATCACATTAGGCCTTCCGGCTAATTGTGTCAACCACAACATCAATCATGCCGTATTTGCGAAAGGACCTAAGTCGAAACCCTTGAGGAAACACCAACCATCATTGTTGCTTGAGATTCAGTTCTGGTTAGTGGGTAGATAACTCAGACTCGGTATATTTGATCTAAGAGGTTGCACCGGGTACAAACGAGATACATTTACTAGATTCTCAAGATATGGACTACAATGCCACACTCAACAAGATGAGAAGATTGCAGAACTCATGTATTACCAACTTGGGAAAGACGGTTGCACCTACATGAATTACTTACCATGAAACACATCAGAGTCCTTGCTGGGAAGACAATTATGAAGATAACGAAGTTCTTGGACTTCTTCTCTTTATTGAACAACCAGTCGGTGGTTGGGTGTGGATATATAACTTCTTCAAGATATGGAGGTAAAAACCTACCATCTCAAGATTAGTACTCACATGCATGGCTGACTTGGGATTATTCCCGAGGGTACAAGAAAACTCTACTCGGATCCATGTTGACAACTTTCACCATAAGCACATGAACCGGGGTAATTTACTTCGAACATCCAGAACACAACCTTCGTGGTGACACAAAGATGGTTCTTAAAAGTTTCCAACATTAGTGTCGATTGTTAAATATGAACCTCTTGCAACTTGGAGAAAATAGGAATGTTATCGATGGGCTCGAGAACACCTCATCACGATACTCCAAGCAGAAGGATTCATATGGTATATGAACAAGGAAAAATATTGATCAGACCAAAGGACATGAAGATGTACTCGGCAAAACACCATGAATGGAAACACCATAAAGATAATCCTTGGATCTAGACTTGATCTGACGATAGCCCAAATCAAACCAAGGGGTAGAGTGATAGCATGTCTGAAAAGGAGATGATATCGTTCTTCACTATAGACAGAACTGGACATCCCTTAACGAAGGATCAAGTTAGGCAGAGCTTTTGCCTTTCAACTCTCCAAGTTGTTGTTTAAGCTCAACCAACTAGTCCAGGGTATCCAGTAAGGTTTCTTGGAGAAAAGAGTAGTTCAAATTCCCCCTTATTTAGACATCACGGTCAGGTAAAACCTGGTAATACTTCTGGAAAGACAACCAGAATATCACAACCTACCGGTATGTCTTGAAGTTCGAAAAGGAATCTTGCTTTTCAAAGCAATCAATATGGTTTTGAGAGCTTTGGCATGAACCTAACTCTTTGACCAAGAGTGTGCACTAGAATGAAGGGATTTGGTAACATAGTCAACTTCAAACAGAGACTGGGTGACGAATAGTGCTAAGAAGGATACAGATGTTTTCTTAGATTTTCAAAGAAATAAGAATTGCTAGGAATATCTGATACACACATCAATGCACATACCCACCATTCCCAAGCACTCAAGCTTGGAGGAAGGGGAAGTGAAGACGTGTAAAAGCATCACTTCATCAATAAGACCATGAAACTCAACACAACCTCTTGATACAAAAGAATGTGATACTCGAAGGTGGAACAAAGAAGAAGTTGACGAAACTTCTTTATCCTGTGGATTACAAAATTTTGTCCTGGTCCTGGACATGAACGACGTACTGGAGTTTGTTTCTCCTGAAATTCCAAGGTGGAATGTTTTGACGGAACACAAGATCAAATGCATGGTAATATCCAACACACATATGCAACTGGGTGTCCAAACAGTAGATGAGGTTTGAAAGCAAGCAAAGAATAGGAACATGCTCTTGGAAAATCCCGAGATCACGATGGATGCACAAGGTCATACTCATTTGTAGAACCCATGCTAAGACGAGAGGTATAGCAGAGTCAAGAACAAGGATATGGGAATCATAAAGAACACTCTTGTCGTGATCCTTTTGATTCCTAGAGACAACCTATGGCTATTGGAGTTGAGATTACCTAGCCATCCTGAGGTAGAAAAATGTTCCTCGGGATCAAAAGAAACGGAACTTGGCTTAAAGGTCAGCATCCTGTACTAATAGCGTGATCATCACATGGTTATAAAACTACATGATTCAACCCACCACAATTCAGCACATTCCGGGACCTTCGGTTCAAGTCCAAGGGTTAGAAACCAGAGATATGAGCAACTACTATCTGAGTGCCTTGAAGGGAGCTATGAGTAGCAATCACGGAGTATCTTCCTAAAGCACAACATAGCGCCGGAAGAATTTGAACCAAGGACAAATGATACATTCGAGATGAAAGGAATTTCGATGTTCTGGATTTGGGACCGTGAAACATGTACGAATATGGAGTCTGGACAATTCTGAGAGATTATGATGGAAAGGAATCTCCCAATTTAAGAGATAACAGAATATGGAACACACTACTCTAGAAATTGAACACTAGGTCAACTTGGGTAAAAACGTCATTGCCAAAGAAGGCACCTAGGTTTTGAATGAATAAAACCTTTTCAAATCAAAACAGGTATGATGACCCAGAGTTAGAGCGATACCAGATAAGGAGTAAAAAGAATCCTAAGAAGGTTTTTTCACAATCCATTTGAGGTTTCAAAATAGTTTTCACAAACACTAGACTCAACATCGACCAAGCAGTAAGGTTTTCCTACAGGCAGTCCTGCTCTGATACCATGACTTGTCACGACCCCGGACCCAAAGGTATACGTACTGTTATGCGCTCCTAGTCATGGACCCACAAGGGCTTCAGGGTTACCAGCCCCGGCCGCAACAAACAACGGCAGGCAGACCGGATTCATCGGCACGCAGGCCGGATCACCACGGTACTACTACTCCGTGTGTCCATGCTAGTCATAACAAACTATGCATATCAAAGCATCCACGAATCGTATGAAACTGAAAGAACAAGACCAAAGCTATACATAGATGCTATGTGTCCAGAAAGTGCAACAACAATCGACTGGGGTTACCTAGCCCCAGGCCGAATAACATCGGCAGGCAGACTCGGACATGTATCATCGACTCCACAACCCCTCGACTACGACAACTATGCAGGCATAGCCAAATCTGTATAACAATGAGCTCGAAACCAACAACCCATCAAAGCAGCACTCTAGACATGAAGCTTTATTAAACAGGTGTTACTAGAGTAGTTGTACAAATAGAGGTCACACGGCCCAACGTTAGATCAGACAACGGAAGCAAAATTATGTTGCTAATCAACAAGAAACAAAAAGGCCTAAGAGGCCACAACATAAGGCGACGTCCCAGCCCATAGATTCCAGGCTGCTACCTGGGAACCCCAAACTACTTGTCGATGTCCACGTTGAAACACCACCAATGTGATATATTCACCTGAACCAAAATTAAGCAAACTTGAGTACGGGAGGTACTCAAGAAGACTTAGTTAACCTATTATATATCTGCTATCTTCAGAAAGGGTTTTATGAAGGCTATTTTCCACAAAGAAATCTTTGTTTTCCAAGTCTAGGAAGAATAACACGTCTTCAGGAGTGTTTTCAAAACAGATGAGAAACTCAACTACTGTAATAATCATCATCTTTTCATCCACCAACATCATTTCCCAGCACCTCACATGCTACAAGGATCACCCCTCTCGGCATCTCCGAGGAGGCACCCTTCATACATTATTAACAAGTTTTAGCCATTCCGTTCATGTTATCTATGATCACAGAATTCGTTGCGAAGTCGTCTGTAACCGTGGACATGGCTTCTCAAGGATATTTATCCCTGCAGGGGGTACACTTTACCCACACGTACCATCCGACTCTTAACGCCACATGTACGCTCGTCCATGGAGCACGGCAGAGGGTGGCTGGCCACGACCTTTACCTTGCTCAACCCTATCCATGAGTCAACCCAAACATGGCCACCCCGTCAACAGGGAGTTGGCCACCTCCTGACGACACCTGTTCTGTGAGTCGGGATCAAGATCCGTGTACGTCCATCACTTGTCCCGGTCACGCCCTAAGTTTTCTCGAAATCGTTTTCGGACTCACACGCAGATGGAAAGATCAAACTACGTGACTCATGGACGTGGCCAAACAAGTTAGTTGGTCGAGCGCAGTCTGTTAGGCCCCGCGTGTGGTTGCACGCTTAGTCTTGGCTTCGAAGGCGAGAACTCGCTCCTAGGGGCATGAATAGGACAAAATGCCACAACCCATTGTGGCCTCACATCCATGTCGTTATTTAGTCAAGTTATCAAAGATAAATCAAAACACAACAACCTGACATAAAAGATTCACGCATTGACCAGATTCATGAACCGGATGGATCAGATCACAACTAGGCATGGCTAAGGAAGACTCACAGGGTTTAACGAGGCGCGCACAAACAAACCTATAGCTGCTAGGAGCAGTGGATCAGGATATTTAGGCGATGCAGCAAGTATAGGAGAACTCTATCTAAGACCATAAATACTTTGAACTGCATGCAATATACGAGATTCCAAAACACTTCGAAAACCTTATATGAGCATATAAGAGGTTATGCTTGCCCTGGTTATAAGAAAACCAGATAGAAAGATCTTCTGGAATAAGTTCTTGACTTGTCGGTTAAGATCAAGTATTCGCCATTGGAGTTGTTGGCCTTCACTTCGGAGTCGCGTTCTACCGAGGGGGAAACAACACCGAAAAGAAAAAATAACAATCAAACATGGCATCGATGCAATGCGCAATATGTATGCATGAGCAAGTTAATGCACTGAAATAAAGCCCTAGATAGTTCGATGGGTTGCTAGGGTTCGTATGTTAATTGTGCAATTTTACTGAAAAAGTCCCGAAATAGACCCCGGAGGGGTACTTCAGGCAAATCTGGAAGTGAGTACAATTGTAATTGCTCAAATGGGTTTAAAAACATCATAACTAGATTGCGTTTGTCATTTTGAGCATTTTGGTATATAACTTTTAATTTTCTGATTTTATTGAATAAAAACTTATTTTTCTATTTTTAAATGAATTAAACAACATTAAATAATGGTCATTTTTGAACTTTGTTAAAGATGTGTGAAACTTACATAATTGGGTAGAGTTTATTTTTCTGATCAAAACCATAGTTTTATTTTATTTTTCTGATTAATATTTTAATAGTTAATCAATTTACCAAGTTAACCATTTTCTGGAATTTCCTGGAATTACTAAAAAGGGAAAAATGACATCATCGTGATGTCACTGTGACATCACACTACTATGCTCTTCACAGATGAGATCAAATTCGGTTAAATTCGCACGCAATTCGCGAAACAAAATGCACCACGACGTAGAGGGGCTCGAGAGGGACCTAGGGGTGGCGGCGGTTGACCGTATGGTCACCGGAAAACTCGTCGGCATAGAGCATCCGTGGCGGCGGAGCACGGACAACGGCGGCAACAAGCTAGGGAGCGCGGGGAGGTGAACTAAAGGGATGGGGAGGCTCACCACGGCTCGGTGAAGCTCGTGGTCGGAGAGGCGAGGCGTCGCCAGAATCGGCCGGTATCGTCCGGGGCGGCCGGCGGTCGGAGATGGAAACGGCGGCCCGATTCCCGCGGTGGAGGCCATCCCGGGAGACGACGTTCGACGGGGAGGCGTAGGGAGGCCTGACGAACCTCGTGGGATGCTCCGTTGGTCGCGGGGGGGCTCACTTCGACGGTGCCGTGAAGTGGTATTCCGGCGGCTAGGGTTAGCTCCGGCAAGAAAGAGACAAAGAGGGAGGGTGTACGTGAGCGAGTGGGAGGAGATATGGGAGGCCACTGCGTCTCCTCGCTTATCCTCGTGAGCAAGCTAGCAGGGAGGAGGTGGCATTCGGCGACGGGGCTCGGCCACACAGCTGCTACTGCCCTTTGTCAAGAGGAAGAAGAAGAAAGAAAAGAAAAATACAAAACCCCCCTGATTTTTGGAAATATTACAGAGAGGTCCTTTTCCTATGAAAACTGAAGAGAAAACAATGATTTCTGGGCCTTTTTCAAAGTAAAAATTTGGAAAAAATAGTTTTTGGAAACCTTGTCAAATTTGCAACCTTGCCATGTTTTGCTTTGGTGAAATTGAATTATTTTTCAGGACAAAATTTTGGAACCCATCTTAAGTACTATTTGTGGGATTTTTCTCAAACCATTTTGTTTCAAACAAGACTAAATTTTTTGATTCATGTATGTATGAGATGAACACAACACCACAACCCTTTTGTTAGCAAAATTTGGGATGTTACAACTAACCCGGATACATGACTTTCAGATTACTATACTGTCGTCCAGATCAACAAAGGGACAAATTTAGGGGCTGTAAAGTTTCTTCCTCTCATGTTATTGGATGTAGCCAGAGATTGGATAAATGGGTTACCGTCAAGAATAGTGGACATCTGGGAAGATATGGCAAGAGTATTCGCTCAGCACTTCCGGGGCACGTACAAACGCCCTAAGAGTATCAACTAGCTGAACTGTTGCGTGCAATATGAGGATGAGTCGTATGTCGACTTTATCTCAAGATGGACTGCAATGAAGAATAGTTGTTCTAGAGTAAGTGATGTAAACGCAATGCATGCTTTCATTAACGGCTTGAAACATGGCCTTGTATCATTCATGGTTGGTTCGAAAGAGCACAAAGATCTCGGATCTATGCTTACCACCGCGAATGAGCACGCAGCGGACGAATATGATATCAGAACGATAGGTGGAAATATTGATGCTTTGGTCCAGGCCAAAAAGGCATATCATTCTGAAAAGAAGGCTTCTCCAGAAGCACAGCCAAAACCCAAGGAAGTAAATTTAACCTTTGAAAGGATAATGGCAGCATATGGAAAGGAAAAAGCACAGAGCCTACCTCCTATTCTAAAGAAGAATGGGAAAAGATTAAGTCGGAAAACTGTCTCCACCATTCGCAATTTAGGAAGCCTACCCATACCAATGCGCAATGCCACCTCAACAAGCATATGAAAGGTACTACAGGATCCGGGAACAAAGGAAAGAATTCCAAAACGGAAGTTCAACAAGCAAAAGCCGGAAGCTGAAAAAGAAGAAAGTGAATCGGACACGATGATCAAATCCAAGAATAACAGCGGAAAGGCGAACCAAAATTCCCGAGAGTTGAAGGAGAATGTAACCTAACTTTCCTGGCAACTCGCTCAGCCAAAGAGGCGAAAAGAACACTTCGAGAAATCAACGCGGTTGTACCTCCAACCCCAAAGTACTTGAAGTATTCAAATACGCCAATCACCTGGGATTAGTCTGATCATCCCGGAAACATCCCAGAACACGGAACGCATGCTTTGGTTGTAAGCCCTATTGTTCAAGACACTAGGATCAAAAGAGTGATGATGGATGGAGGATCTAGCATCAATATCATGTACTTCATTACACTGAAGCGGCTACACATCTCCGAGACCCAGCTCAATCACAGAAACATACGTTTTCATGGTATTGTTCCTGGCAGACAAGCACAATCCCTAGGACTAATTTCCTAGACGTAACCTTCAGAAAGAGAGAAAACTTCCGCCAGGAAAGGATCTCATTCGAGGTGGTGTCGTTCGAAAGTGTTTATCATGCCATACTCGGATGTCCGGCTTTCGCCAAATTCATGGCAAGATCATGTTATATTTATAACAAGATGAAGATGCCAGGGCCAAAAGGATGAGTAATCACAATATCTGGAGACTTTAAATTGGCGAACGAGTTGGAGAAAGAAAATTCCCTTTGAGCTGAACAGGTGATTCGGAAGGAAGAACTGAAGGAGCTAGCTAAAGAAGTATCGCCAACAGAAATGCCGACGGAAAAGAGAGCCGGACGCCAGCAGATAGTTTCAAAGCCTCGGAGAATACAAGAAATGTCATCCTAGACCCCAAAGATCCGACAAAATTTGTCGTAGTGGGGACAAGAATTACTGACAAATAAGAAAGCGCGCTCATCAAGTTCCTACGTGAGAACTGGGACATTTTCGCCTGGTGTCCTACTGATATGCCATGTGTTCCCAGGGAACTTGCTGAGCACCAACTCAAAGTAATCCCATGATCAAAACCCGTCAAACAAGGTCTCCGTCGTTTCGATGGAAGAAGACGGAAGGCTATAGGCAAGGAAATTTTCCGGCTTTTAGCAGCTGATTTTATCCGGGAAGTCATACATACTGATTGGTCTGCGAACCCAGTATTATTCGCGAAGAAGGATAGTATTGTTCTTAGGATGTGTATAGATCACACCGGCTTGAATTGTGTCCAAAAGATAGATTCGCGTTACCGCGAATCGATCAGATAATAGATGCCACTGCTATCTCTGAGCTTTTATGCTTCTTGGATGTTTATTCCGGGTACCATCAAAAACGTATGAAGGAGGAAGACCAAATAAAAACTTCTTTCATAGCCCCATATGGAACTTACTATTACATAACCATGCCTTTTGGCTTGAAGAACGCCGGTGCAACATACCAGCATTGCATGCAAAGATGCTTGCATAGTCAGATTGGCAAAAACGTCCACGTTTACATGGATGATATTGCTGTTGTTTCCAAGGAAAAGGATACACTCCTTGAAGATCTAAGAGAAACTTCGATAACTTGCGCACTTACAAAATGAAGTTGAATCCATTAAAGTGCATATTCGGGGTTCCCTCGGGAAAGCTTCTGGGTTTTATCGTTTCTCTCAGAGGAATAGAGGTAAACCCAGAAAAAATAAAGGCAATCTTGAACATCACAAGGCCTACATGCCTGAAAGATGTCCAAAGACTGACGGGTTATGTGGCCGCCATTAGCAGGTTTATAAGCCGGCTGAGTGAAAAAGCTCTGCCATTATAAAAATTATTGAAGAAATCCGACAAATTTGAATGGACAGAAGAGGCGGAAAAAGCATTAACTCAGCTAAAAGAAACCTTGATGAAAGCTCCAATTTTGGCATCCCCAAAATATGAAGAACCCATGTTACTGTATCTTACAACAACTAACACGGTTATTAGCGCAGTGATAATCGTGGAAAGATGGAAAGACGAGCAAAGTATTCCAGGTCAATATCCGGTGTATTACGTCAGTGAGGTATTCTCCGAATCAAAGCAAAGGTATCCACATTATCAAAAACTGGCATATGGCATATTTTTTGCATCTCGAAAACTCTGTCATTATTTCCAGGGACATTCCATAACAGTGGTAAGCAAAGCATCACTAGGGGATATTATAAAGAATGCGGACACAACAGGCAGAGTAGCTAAATGGGGCATTGAGCTCGCTGCGTTCGACATTAAGTACCAACCTCGGACAATAATTAAATCCCAGGTGTTGGTAGATTTTGTGGCTGATTGGACAAAAGCAATAGAAAACACACCAATGCCGGAGTCGGAATATTGGATCATGCATTTTGATAGATCCAAAATGAAAGAAGGCGCTGGAGCTGGTGTAGTGCTTAAATCTCCCAAAGGCGACATAATGGAATATGTATTACAAATACACTTCAACGCCAGCAACAATGTTGCAGAATATGAAGTTTTGCTTCATGGCTTGCATATTGCAAAGGAGATAGGCGTTAAGCGTATACTTTGTTATGGTGACTCGGATTTGGTGCAGCACCAGCTGAATCAAACATGGGATGCTAAAAGCCCCATCATGGCCGAATATCGGAGAATAGTCGACGAGATTGCCATTTGCTTCCTAGGATTTGAAGTACTTCACATCAAAAGGAAAGAAAATTGGAACACATATGCTTTAGCCCGCATGGTCTCGGAAAGAGTGAAAATCCTACCACCTGGTGTGTTCGTCCAACATTTGCATGGACCATCAATAAAATGCGGAGATGTCAATTATCCTATAGTTTCCGAGACAATAGAAGTTTTGCTTGTTAACCCGGATTGGACAATTCCATACTTAAACTTCTTAGTCGATCAGAAGTTTCCGGATGGAGCAGACGAAGTCTTGCAAAGGCAGATACAACGCCAATGCAAAGGATACACGGTAATCAATGGTTGCCTGTATAAGCGTAGTACTATCGGAATTTTTCAGCGATGTATTTCGCCAGAAAAAGGACGAGAAATTCTACAGGAAATCCATGCAAGAGATTGCGGACATCATGCTCATTCAAAAAACATAGTTAAAAAAACATTCCGTGCAGGGGTTTTCTGTCTTACAGCCAAGACAGATGCATGGCACATAGTGAATACATGTGTCGGATGTCAGTATTACGCCAAGCAGACGAATATGCCAGCTCAAGCACTCAAAACTATCCCTATAACATGGCCATTTGCGGTCTGGGGGCTAGATATGATGGGTCAATTTAAAACTGCAAGAGGCGTATTTACACATCTACTCGTTGCAGTGTATAAGTATACCAAGTGGGTGGAAGCAAAACCTATAAAAAAACTTGACGGTGTGACCGCCAGAAATTTCCTCACTGACGTAGTCATGCGATACGGCATTCCACATAGCATAATCACGGATAACGGGACAAATTTCTCAATTGGAGTGTTGGCAAAATATTGCCGACAAATGGGAATTTGCCTAGATCTTGCATCAGTGGCACACTCACAATCCAATGGCCATGTCGAACGAATGAATAGTACGATACTGCAAGGAATCCGCCCAAGACTCCAATCTCCTCTTCATAGAGCAGTTGGAGCATGGGTAGAAGAATTACTTTCTGTGCTTTGTAGTATTCGAACGACGCCAAATAGATCAACTGGGCAAACGTTGTTTTTCTTGGTTTATGGTGCAGAAGGAGTGTTTCCTACAGACATGATCTATGATAGCCCAAGAGTGCAGGCATACGATGAATCGGATGCCAAAAACGCACGATAGGATGCCGTTGATCTCTTAGAGGAAGAACGAGAACTTATTCTACAAAGATACGCCATTTATCAGCAAGGATTGTGACGATATCATAGTCGGAAAATCAAACACCGATCTTTTAAAGAAGGTGATTTAGTGCTAAGACTGGTACAGGATAGAAAACACAAGTTAGCCCCAATCTGGGAAGGACCATTTGTCATAAGTAAAGCTATGAAAAATGGGTCGTATTACCTTGTAGATATTCGAGATACGGAAGATGATCCCAAAAATCCGAATCGCAAGAGAAAAAGAAAGATAGATGTAGAACTAGGAGAGATAAAGAGGCCCTAGAGCATCTGGAAGTTACGTCCCTTCAACAATTAGTTCAAATTCTATGTAAACATCATAGAGATCATGAAGTAAAGTTGTCGGAATTCATGCTTTTTTGTTTGTCTTGTTATTGTTGTTCAAAGCATGCGTCTGCCTTATCTATTTCCCAATAATCTTCCAATTTGTTTCAATATTAACCCGAATTTTGCCTGTGTGCTCAGAGTTATAAAACTGAATGCTTTTATAGCCTAAGGAGGCTGAAGAAACCCAGATTGTGCCTACGTGCCTGAGTTTCATACTTTTCAAAAATTCCTTTTTTTTCTAAGTATTATCTGATTATTTGTGTGTTGGGTCACTGAAATTAGTAAGTAAAAGTGCCTAAGTACAATCCATGATTCCGAGTTTTGGCTGATAGGTCTGAACCCAGTCACTTGGCATGAAGATTAAGTATTGTTGAGCCACTTCAACGCTAAGGAAAGTTAAGGCATACAAACCAGAGAACTTAGAAGGAAAAAGAATTAAAACCCATAAAAACTTGCAAAGACTTAAAACCTTACTGCAAAAGGACAAGTACTTGTTTATACAAAAGATAGATAACATTACAATTGATATTACATTTGAAGAATAGTAATGCTTTCTATTATCTCGGCTGGCTACGAAGGAATTAGACGGCATCTTCATAGTCCTCGTCATCATCCTCGTCGCTGTCGCTCGGGTTCTCCGGAGTTGTCGGAATTTCTTCCTCCGGGTAGAACGTCGAGGTTGACACCATCCGAGCTATCTTGGAGGCATGCCCCATGACATACTCGAAGATATCGGCCCTCTGAACTTTCGTATATCCTTGAGGTATACCGGTAGCGACGCACCAGGACTTCGCGGTGGTGTAATGCATACGCATTAGCCCAAGTGCCATGCGCACACCACCGCGGGCAGCAGAACGAAGCCAGGTTTCCCTCTGGTTCGCCACCTCTTCTATAGCCTCCGGAAGTTTGCTGACTTCCGAGTAATATCCAGCTTTGTCAGGAATGCACTTGTTAACAAATAGCATCCCCGCATTCTTGAGGTCGGCAAAGATTTTCCCGAAAGCCCGGATTCTATCGATCTGGGTGAGCAAAGGATTCCCTTTTGTTGAAAAAACCAAGAAAGGTTAGAAAAACACGAAAGGAGAAAAAAGTTAGCATACTGCACAAAGTATATAGGAAAAACACTCGGTAAAAGAAGTAAAAACTTACCGAGAATTTTGTCCATCTCAACACCTTCTTCAAGGCGTTGATTGAGGGTATTCTCTAAATCCCGGATAGTCGCCCAATCCTTCTCAGCTTGAGAGACTCGGCTAATCCGACAGCAAGTTGGCTCTCCTCCACGTCTTTCTGGAGCTTTACAGTCATGTTGTAAAGTTCCGAATTTTCCTTGCGGAGGGTTTCGGCGTTGCCAGAATCTTCAGCAATTTTTTTGGCCTTAGCCAAAGAAGCTGAAAATAATAAAAATAGAGGAATTCAAAACCTGGAAAAAGACTTAGAAGAAATTCAGAAAACAATAGAAATACATTTACCTGATGCATCCTTCAGATGCTGCTGAACTGCGGCCAATTCCGAGTCTTTATCATTAAGAATACCAAGAAGAGATCTAACCTCTCGGTTCTTAATGGTAAGCTTGTTGAAAACTTCCACATTTATGCTCTCAGCGGTTTGCTGAGAAATAGACAAAGGAAAAGTTATTCGTAAAAAATAAGCAGGCAAAGGAGAAAAGCATTAAGGCAAAAACAGAAACAATACTTTGTCTTAACACTGGGGGGCTAGAGTTATATACCTGGCTCATCCTCTGCAAACCAGCGAGATCCTCGGACAATTCCTTGGCCTATTCCGCAAAGGTAATCCCCCTATGATGGATGTCGTCTTGTATAACCTGGCGAGGCAAGAACACGGAATTATTCCATACGACTAGGCCGGATTGTGGCCAAGGACGAACCAAGGGAGCTCGCGCAAAGAGTTTTTTCGCTCACGGATGAATATACCCGTGTTCTTATCTCCCTCTTGGAGCCACTGTACCCACGCACGCTGTCTCCACATGATCTCTTCCCTCGCCGATAATTCTATCATTCTCTCCTCAACTTTCTTTTCCTCGTAAGAAGGGCCAAGGCGGTGCGGATCACCTCTTAGAATTTTTAGGCGGGCTCTCAACTCCCGCAGCTCGGACCTCACTGCCCCAAACGAGTCACGCCCCCACGCTGCACAACGAGCCCCAAAGTTTTGCAATTTCACATGCAGGTCCCCAGCTGTTTCCGCCTTCTCCTCCCCCCATGCTATTTCGACAAACTCCTTGAAGTCTGCATGTCTCTCCCACATCACCTCATATCTAAAGGGTTTTTCCATCGCAAACCTCTGGTTACCCGCCTCCATTTCATTGAGTAGTAGAATCGGAGAGTGGTCAGACTTGATCGCCGTGAGATGGCTCACAGACGCAAAAGGGAACCTCGAGCACCACTCTGCTGATGCCAAGACACAATCAAGACGTACCCTGCAATACTCGTTGTCTGGCAATCTCCTTTCAAAAGTCCAATCTCGGCCCCTGTAACCAATATCACACAGATCGCATGCATCCACCGCGTCATGAAAGTTATTTATCTGCCACATCTCTCGTTCATTAGGCCCCATCTGTTCCTCTCGACGCAAGATCTCGTTAAAATCCCCAATGCAAACCCACGGTAACTCACAATCCGCTTTGAGGAATCTCATCATATTCCACGTTCTATATCGGAGACTTCGGTTTGCCTCCCCATACCATGCTGTTAGACGGCATGTTTCCTTTCCTGCCTCTCTAACCTCCATGTCAATATGATATTTAGAAAAATTCCGCAACACTAAGTTTAAAGGTTGCTTCCAAAAGATGCATAGACCACCGCTTCTCCCCGTGCTTCCAACAGCAAAACAAGAATCATACCCAAGTGTATTCGTTAATCCTTCCACCCTAGCTTTCGCAATCTGTGTTTCCATGACACACAAAATTGCAGGCGAATGAATTCGCGCGAGATCGCGCAGCTCGTGAACTGTCGCGGGATCGCCCAAACCGCGACAGTTCCAGCCCATAGTACTCATTGGGTCCGGCGGTCCCCCTCTTCAACAGGGGCCGCCGAGGTTCTCATCCCCTTCTCCTTCACGTCCAGTTTGCGTAGTTTCGTGCGCTCTCGAGGCGACACATAATCAGGTGGTAGAGGTGGAGTCACCCCTTCCCTTCTCTCTTCCGAGTCTCCCACATAATCACCGTCACCATCCTGCTCTTCTATTGGCATCTCCTCCATATTAAGCCTCCTGGAGGTAGTACTCTTTGCCCTATTATTGTCCTGGTCTTCCACTAATTTCAAAGGACTTTGGGCCGTATCATCTACATATGCATCAAGTTCTGCTTCCCCTGAAGAACGCTTCCGAGAAGTAGAGGAGGAACTTCCCCCTCGGCCTCTGCCACGGGCCCCTCGTCCCCTAACAGCTGAAACAAAACGACGCGGTTCCTCCATCCGAGCCATTGATCTCCTCTTTGCTAGCATCCAAGTGCCATATTGGAATTTGCTGGCATCCCATTCACCATCTCCACACTCCTCATGATCATGCCCTAGGTGTCCACATTGCTTGCAGAAAAAAGGAATTTTCTCATATTTTACCAGCAGCAGTTTCCTCCCCTCTGGAAGTGTCAGCGACACCACCCTCGTAAGAGGTTTGCCCACATCAATGTGCACTCTCAACCGCACATAATTCCCCTCAAAGAAAAGCCGAGGGCTAAACTGAACCTCCTTTACCTTCCCTATCCTTCTTACCAGACCATCCACCACTTCTGGTTTGCGAAAGAGCTCCGGGATCCCATGAATTTGTGCCCAAACTGTCAACCCTCCAAAGACAACTTCCTCCGGATCAATCAGTCCATCGTAGTCCTCCAGCATTACTCCCCATCCTCTAAACATCCAAGGGCCCTGATGAACTACTTTTTTCCAATCACCGAGATAGTGCATCTGGAAACTAAAGAGGTTCTCTCCCGCTTCACGGAAACCAGGCCCCCGCGCCAAATTCCATACACTCTTCATCTTTTCAAATAGTGCTACCCCACTGAAAGATCTCGTGGTTAGAACTTTCCCAATTGCTAGCCACCGTGCCTCCTTCTTGTACTCCTTAATCTCATCCTCTCCCACGACAACCTCGTCCAGCTCATCCTCATTGAGGTGGAGGTGACCGAAGATGTCCTCGATCTCATCCCTATCCTCCGATCTCGCTTTCCCTCCTCCCATCGAACTCTTCTTCGCCATCTCCAAGCCCGACAACCAATCTAGGGATCCTGTCACCGAAAACAGCCGCAAAAAACCGTAGTCCAAGGCCGGGTAGACGCGCCAGGGCGTCCCCTTTATCAGCCTGAGTCCAGACGGTGTTTGAGGCGGATCCGGTGACGGCAGACGAACGAATCTCACACCGGCGATCGGAATCGCCAGTGGAGCACTAAACCCTAACAGCGAGGGTGTTTTTTCTCCTTGTCAGGAGTACTACTCCCTTCATCTCATATTAATTGTCTCAAAGTTGGACAAAAGTGAATGTATCTAGACACATTTTAGCGTTAGATACATCTATTTTTCTTCAAATTTGAGACAATTAATATGGGATGGAGGGAGTACTAGAAGCTGAACTCATTAAGAAACAGTAAAACTCAACTAGTTAGGGCCTCTCACAGCCACTTGGATCCCTGCACCATCCGATCTGCTCATCCAATGGTCTACATCGACTCCATTTTGCTGATCCGTCACTAAGCACGCATTTTCCTTCGTTCCATCGCGTTAAATAGGCCAGCTTTCGTCACCGGGCCGCTACTCCACAAACTGAGTTAGGCCGCACCTAGTTAGCTGGGCCACAAATCGCGAAATGGGCTTAGCGGTTCGGCAATAATTTTTGTCCTCAACCTGTTATCGCTAGTAGTCATAGAAAATGAGAAAAAAATCCCTCGTTAGTCCCTGGCCTTTCCTCTGCTCTGGTCACGCCGACGTTCCTCGTACGCCCGCGCCACCGAGGGGACTCGGGGTCAGGGAAGGCCACCAAATGATCGAAGGACTAGCTCTACCAAAGAACCAGCAAGGCGAGGCTACTGCAGGTTACCGTTCTCCCTCTATTTCACGCCGATTCAGAAGAGGCCGCCCAAATCATTGTTTTCTTCACCGGTGACGGCACCGACGCGGTTCGGATGGCGAGCATGCAGCGGAGTGGGCTCTCTCCATACGGGCCTAGGATTCTTTGATCAACTGGTGGGCCCGGTCCACCATCCGATGAACGCCTCTCCTTCCTGTTCGTGGCGTCGTAATCATGGTCTACAACTGAAACGGCCGGCGTCATATTCATAATCATGGTGGTAAAAACTTCGACTCTCTAACTCCTGTAGTTATGGTGATTAATATCAACGTTACTTTTAGTTCTCTTCTGTCCTCGATATATATGTGCAACGAGAGATCTTATTTCTTTACCCCTTCCATCTCGCCTTCCACCTCTTGTTCGTCACAGATGTTCCCAACTTACGAGTTTTTTTTTCCTGTTGGCCTGCAATTCTCCTTTCCGTAATCTCAACCGATGCAAACATTAGGTTGCCAAATAACCTTCTGTTATTTGTTTCAGGGATTTCTGTCCTCATACGTCTAGATTTTTTATTCAGAGATTGTTCATAGCAACTGTGTAACCTTCACTTGCGACCATGGCTGCTGGACTGGTATACTCGCTCATATCTGTGATGAACAATCATTAAAGTGTGATGTTTCTCGTTTTTATGCAGGACCAGGATGCTCTGATGAAACTGTTTTTATCTAAAGCCAAAAGAATCTGCTGAAGAGGAGAGTAGAGAAGAAGGCCACGGTGTTCGGCCAAAATGCAACTTTGAAGAAAAAACTGAGATTGGTGACATATACAGTACTCAATCCAGTTTTAAAGCTGCCCCTTCATTAGTTTATATGCTTTATGACCAATGGGTGATCCCATTGACAACAAATGTGGATGTTCTCTAGCTTTCTTGGAGCGTATGTTCGATTAAGGCTTATTTTGATTGCTAAATGCTTCAAACGAGGGAGGGTACTATTTTTGGTTGGCCTTATTTTGGGACATGCTACCTATTTGCTTCTGGATACTATTTTTAACTATCATCATAAATCATGGTCCGCCTTTTTTACTTTGTGAATTTTCATTCTCTACATGTATGGATATTTTTCAACTTCCTAACATTTGTGGTATCTAAAAATAGCATATTCAGGAGGACTGGTAATATGCTGCCATTGGTGAAGGCAAGGGCAGAAGCCAGGGAGCTCCACCGTGGAAGCAGATAAGTTACCATTGTGGGCACTCTTCCATTGAGGTGTTTAGACTGCAGAATTTGTTATGTTCTCAATTGAGCTGAATATCGTATGTATGTATAGTTTTCCAATCTGTAATATTTTGGACAACTCTCCCGGGATTGAGAACCAGAACGAGATCCTTTTTTTTAGTTTTCACTTTCCAACTTCTTGCAAGCATACAATGAGCTGATCAGTGACCTAATGGAGTGGGAATGTTTGTGCAGATTATTTCAGAAAAACCAACTATAACATTTCAAAAAAAATCAACTATAATATGAGGTACCATCACTTAAATGTTGGGTTGTTTGTAACAAACCATGTTCGATAAACCATGTTCAACTGGCCATGTACTTCTTAGATTCGAACAGTTAGATTTTCCAGTGTCTTTAGCGTGCCTTATGCCCATAAGTTATTTTTAAAGCTCCGTTCATATGCTCAATAAATGCATACTGCTTACAAGAAGTACTAGAATAGTTTGATCTTATTTTGACTCATTCAGGTCTAATTTATTTGAATATTCTGGATTTCATGTGTTGTATCCGTAAAAATATTGGTGCACGGCCCATGCCACTAATGTGTCTGCCGCTGCATTCCCTTCCATTACACAAAAGTAGCTCCCATTTTTGTACTTGCTTTTGTTTCTGCAAGAATTTAGGAAATTACATTATGCTGGCAAGAGAACAATTTGAACATATTTAGTAGTTTTCATTGTCATGACGCACATTTTGCATCATTGAGTTCACTGTGTTGACACGCCATATGAATTATTCTTTTTTGCTATTAGTATTGTAATGGTGATGCTTTCATCCTAGACCTGAACGACATGGTCCTGCTGAGAATTATGTTCCTATTTTACATGCCCGCCTTTTACTATGATCACCTCTTCAAGTCATGAATGTTGTTGGATTGAGCTTTTCATGGGTGCTTGATATATGTAATCAGTATTATTTGTGGCTCTATCATGAGAAAATTCAGAAGTATAAATAGTGACTCTTCTGATTTTATCTATTGAGATATGGAGTAATTTCCCTAGATTTCATTTGCACAATTGACTCCATGGGAACAATTGGAAATTTTCCTAACCTTTTTCTTAAGGGTGGAATTTCGGTGTACCGTTTGTTGGCCTTTGAGAACGCTTAGAGGCATTTTTACTCTTTCTCTGATAGGTTAGAATAAGTTTCCCTATAAAAATGTGAAATTCTCAACAACAACAAATAGTGCGCTATATCTACCTTCAAATATCGGCGGGCGCAGCAACGCGCGCTTTTATGGTCTAGTATTGTAGCATACGTCCTCTGTCAATAACAGATGGGCCGAAAACAAATGGTCCTCTGAAACCCAGTACCCAGTCACCAAATCGGCCCTAGCGACGGCAACTTCTTGAACCCCAAACCCTTGTCGAATTTCCTCCCCTCTCCACACCGGCGGTCTCCCCGCCGCGAAATTCGCCTCGATTCGACGCTAATCCACCCCGCGGTGTCCATCCTTCCACAGATTAGTTGCTGTCCGCGCAGATCTCGCGGTAGTCGGCGTGCGCGCGGGGGCTTCGCTGCACCCAGCAGCACGTCCTCGAGGCACGGTGAGTTCATTCCTCTTCCCCGTTAAGCGGCGAGGTCATTTTCCTTGAATTAGATCTGTAATGGCGGCCCCGCCATTTATGTTATAACGCCCCGCAATTTCCCATTTATGTTATTTCCCATGAACTTCCATGAACTAGCTAGGGATTCACATCAGCTGCTAGTACCCCATTAATTCCTTCACCATCCGTGTGTTTTTTTGGCTGCAGAAAGGAAGAATAGGCATGGCATTTGCAGACTGGTCCTCGCTCCCGGCCGAGCTCCTCAACCACATCGCCGACTGCTTTCTAGACACCAGTGACCTGGACTACTACATGAACTTCCGTCAAGTCTGCCATAGCTGGCGCTCCGCCGCCGAGGACCCCAAGTGTTCCGCAGACCCTCGCTTCCGGCCCCGCCACTGGGTCATCGTCGACGCACACTTCGGCAACAGCGACAACACATACCTCTGGGTGAACACCGCCACTGGCCGCTTCGTCCCCAAGGAACTGCCGCTGCTCAGTGGCTACTGCGGTTACACTACCACCCCGGACGGTCTCCTCATTTTGACGGACAACAAGTTCCCTTATGCTATAAGCCTCCTCAATGCCTTCACGGGCTACTGGCTTCGTTTTTCTGCGCCCCCGCCTGACCAGATCAGGGAGTCTGTCGCTCTTGTCTCCGGTTCTTCGCCCACCCTTGTCCTGTCATGCAAGAAGATGGACATAGATGATGATTTCGTGTTAAGCGAGACCGACCGTAAGGTCTACACGGCTTATCCTGACAGTGAATCTTTCGCCATGTACGAGGAAAGGCATGCCTGCCCTTTGATCAGGCTGGCTCTGAGAGGTATCTACACGAATGGTGAGCTGGGATCGGTGGCGCCGTTTCCGGTTGATGTGGCTGAAAAGATCTTTGATCTGATGAGATTTTATAATGCTGAGCCTGCTGAGTCCTCTGATGATGAAGATACCTTGATGTCTGATGAGAAAGCTGCATTTAACTTTCTGATCGGATATGACAACCGTTGTTACCTAGTGGGATCTTCTGAAGAAGTCTTGATCATCTTTAAGTTAAAAGGAGGCATGGAGGTTTACAGGATGGACACCGGCACCTATACACTCGAGCGTGTGAAGAACATTGGCAACCGTGCCATCTTCCTCAGTGGAAATTGTAAGTGCATATGTCTTGATGCTGATAAATTCCCATCCGTTGACGCCAACTGCATCTATTACATAGAGACCCCAGCTTATTCTCGTGATTACATCTGCAAGTATAGCCTGCAGTTCCGGAAAGGAGAAAAAATCTCGAAAGAAATGGGTCGTGGTTCTCGCCCTTACACAATTATTCAGCACCTGTCTTGCTACGCCCTCCAGTAGCTTGGAGTAACTCTAGGTTTTTGTTGCTGGGTTACCGTCTTTTAGTTCTATTTTAATTTTGTAATGACATTAATGGTTTCTGAATACTTATTTGTTTGGAATATTATGCCTTGTTTCGTGCATAAGTTCAATCAAGTATAGTGCGACCTGTGTGATCTTAATTCTTAAGTTAGTGTTTGCTGAGGTACTGAGAAGGTGATGCCTTTAATCTGCTAAGGATAAGATTTCAGAATCTCACTTTTGTTCTTGGACTCTGGGTTAACAATGGACCAGGATATTTTTTGAACTGTTGTGAAACTTAAGTTTCGGGTGTCTAACATAACCTTGTAAAACGAGTTTTCCTTGATAAGCATTCTTCCTCCGGAGATGCGCTAATATGATTTTCTTTGAGGCAAACCAAATAGACTACGGCAGTTAGTTTGAACTAGAATCCATGTACCAGTTGCCTTGAAAGACCGAGTCAGGACTATCCTCCCTGAGCAGGGGCTTTGTTTCCCGAGGCGTTGGAAATGAAGACCGGCTCAGAGCTCCTCATAGAAAAGAATGGCGAAGAAAGTGTTAAGAGTACTTTCTTTCTGTTCAGTCCTGGAACTTATTCTTTTCCGATCGACCTATCAACAGTAGCGATCATGCTCTGTTCTAAACCAGTACTAGGAAGATGTGAGATGATGCTAACCCCCACAAGAATCTTGTACGCAGTAAGCTAATTACTTGAGAAAATGAGTTCTCCTAAACCTATGAATAAGTTTGCCAACCTGAATACAAACATGATTAAATGAAAAGGAAGCATAGAAGCAGCAATGGACACAAGCTGAATAAGTTTGCCACCGCTGAGTTTGCATGTACACAAGCTGAGCACTAATACAGAATCTACAATATCTAAATGGGAGCAACCCACTAAGTTCAGTTCTCTCAACATGCAAGGCATCCACCTCATGAAGCAACTCTAACCAATCCTAGCATTCCATGTCAGCAGTTTGCCATGTCACTATTTTTACGTTTTGTTTTTTCTTGCAGTTAATTATCACCTGAACAGTCACCTAGATAGTCACCCTTCCTCTCTACAATTTTAACGGATGAGTAAATTGGTCCTATAAAAAAAGGTAAATACTATATATCAGAGTCCGATGAAAAACGAGTCGTCGGGCCTCTCCAGCGACGTCCATCTCGTCCGATCGAACGGACTGGATGTGCACCTCAAATGATTTCCCGTTAACCACGCACGCCCACATAACGCTTCCGGACCCCAAATCACGCCGCGCCGAGCGACCTTCGCCTCATCGTCCCTCTGCTCCCTACTCTCTACACATCGCCCCAATCTCTATGTAGTGCTGCTTCCTCCCCTTCAGGTCGTCACCTCTGCCTCCGCCTGCTTTGTCCCATGCGTCGGCGACACGCATGGCGCTCTGCTGCGAGAAGACACCATCGAGTCATCACTAATTGTCGGCTGGTGCCGCTGATGTGAGGGAAGTTTTGTTATTTTATGGTGATCCAAATTCGTATGCAAAGTCTGTTAGTACTTGTGACGCCCCGGGATCGGGCACTATGCAGATTTCAGCATTTCCGCCAAAATCCACATAATAACCGATTCCAGGTTGCCACTTGTGATAACATTACAACAGTTCACGAATATTCCGCAACAACAACAGAAAGGATATATACAAGAAGACTCAAACGAGTCAAGGATACAACTGATACAATACAAAGATCCAAATAACAACGGAAGAAACAACAAAGGGTCCGACTACGGACAAGATACAAATTGGACTAAGAGTCCTGAAGATAACCGATGGCGTCCAATCCGTGCCCAGGCCAAGACGGAGGGATTCCCAAGCTAACGTCGTCAGACTTCAAACCCGTTGACTGCAATATGGAATATGCAGCCACGAAAAGGATTCGTGGGTCAGTACGGTTAAGTACTGGCAAGTGGATAAACCATACTCACAAGATACCAGCGTAACCAATCATCACAAGATACAAATACTTTGGGTACAACGGAAAGGAAGGGATTATTGCAAAGAAGCGGCAGAGGGCTGCAATAACTAACTACGGAGAGGCGCTACAACATCCGGCTAAAAGAAAGGGATAAGATAGCGCGACAAAACCAACTATAACTACTCACCAAACAATACCCATCCAAGGTTACCCCCTACTAAGGAAGCAACCCAAGGAAACTCACACGGTTGATTAAGGTGACATTCATTTTTATGGTGGAGGTAATCTATATTACTAGTCAAGTTATTAATATTAGGTGTAAGTTGTCTGAGTACTTGTTAGCCAGCACTTTCACCAAGTCATCCATAACCGCGGACAACACGGCTTCTCGAGAAGATTTAACCCTGCAGGGATGCACCAATTTGGCCGTACACGTAAGAATGACCCGCCAGATGGAAAGGCCCTTCCACCAAGCGAGGCACTCAACACAACCCAACTCTTCTTCGCATCAAGCCCAAAGAACCCCGTGCAATTGAGCGCACGGCTAATCAAGTCCCACGAAGAAAAGGGGACCCTCATAGCACTCTAAGAACGTGTCTCCCTAAATGCCGACTACAAAAGTTCCACCCTGGCGCCAAGGGTTCGCACCTGCATATGCATGCGGCAAATGGAAAACCCGAACTAAATGAGGCGATTTGGAGGAGATGCGAATCGAATCAAAGTTGCGGGGGGCGCCCATACTCGCTTCCCACATGCGGTTAGTGCGCTCATCATGGATCGGAGGACAAGACCCTTTTCCTAATTAAGTTCGACACTAGCAGGCCTCAAAACCACGCCGGGCCTCCTGCCAGTGACTTATCATCAAATTATTATTACCCAAAACATTAACATGTTGTTGATTGAATTGAAACCCAACTATCAAACTAAACAGGTGTTAAGACGGACAACAAGACTTGAGCGCAAACAACACTAAGCATGCAACTACGACACAAGGCCAACAGGGTAAACAAGCAACAGGTAATAGGAAGTGGAAGTAAGGCTATATCATGGCTGCAAGGTAAACATATGATAGGATCGAGACACAAGCATCGAATCATAAGGCTAGCATAAGAACAACGGAAAGAATCGGTAACAAGTGATGAAAGGCAGCCATAGGCAGCAAGTGAGTATACTTGGCTGAAATCCAGCAAGTAGAGGTAGATCCGAAGAACTTGTCGTCGCTCACATCATCTCAACGTCCTATCCGCGAAGAAGCAACGAACTAGAACAAACACCGGATGCAATAATTACTTCTACGGCAAAAGATCCAGCATGAACAAGATATGGATGCATGACAAGTTTAAGGATGCATCAAAGATAAACTAGTTGACATGGTGAACATATTTAAATGGGCCCATATGCAATTTGGATTGCATATGGAAAAACCCATGAATTAATGTTGAATTAAATTATCTACAAATAACCATCATGTGAAAGTTGATTAGAATGATGCATGGATGAGGAAAACAATAAGAAAACAACAATAGCTTCAATTTGAAATGTTGTTTACCAAGTTTGGAATTTTATTTATTAAGTTATGAAATTTGGCTTCTTAAATGAGTTACACAAACATTTATTGTTTTCACCCATTTTAATTGTTCAAAACAGATAACAAAATTTATATTTGGAAAGAACACAAAATTTTAGATGGAATACATATTTCATTTGTTGAATTTGGATTTAAAATGAGCAAGTTATTAAATTGACAATTTTAAATGCATTAATTAAGAAATAGTTGTTTTCAGCAATTTAAATTGTTCAAAACGGAAAACAAAGTTGATATTCAGAAAGGTGGTTTCATTTTGAGTGGAAAACATATTTTATTTGTTGAAATTGGAATTAAAATGAATTAGTTATGATTTTCACAAAATTGAATGAATTAATTAAAGTGCCAAAATTATATTGAATTTTATTTGTCCAAAATGTGAAACAGTTGTGATAAACATTTAGAGCATAAAATTTGGAGTGGAAAAACATTTTAAATTATTGGATTTGGAATTACCGTTTAAGAGATATTCAAATTGAAAGTTTAAAACAATTTCTGCAATTTTAATTAAGGTTCAGGGACTTTTTGCACCGTGGGCTTGTGTACCCACAGTGGCTACCGTGCGGGCCACTGCCACGCAGGCGCTGGCGTGGCGCGGGTGGCAGCTGTGCTGGCCTCCACGGCCCATGACGGGTGGACCAGCACCCGCGGTT
This sequence comes from Alopecurus myosuroides, assembly GCA_028641055.1. Classification (NCBI taxonomy): domain Eukaryota; kingdom Viridiplantae; phylum Streptophyta; class Magnoliopsida; order Poales; family Poaceae; genus Alopecurus; species Alopecurus myosuroides. The sequence continues at coordinate 358,720,641 of CM054060.1, read as the reverse complement.
AAATGCGAACCAAACAATGCGCAGGGGGGGATTCGATCCCACGCCCTGGCGTGCGCGGAACAGGGGCAGTACCACTGCGCTGCACTGCGCTTTGTGGTGCTAAGCGATTCTGACGGAAGAAGTGGTGTAGCTCCTGCTCGTAACTAAATTTCGACACACAGGTTCAGATAGTACAGGTTCAGAGAAGGAATTACTGCGGGCTGCTGGAGATCCTCTCGCGTTGGGGCTACCTCGAGGGCGTAGCAAGGGGCAGCTAGGAGTGCTGGGGTGTGGGACGACCAGCCCATCATGGCGCTGTGCACGGATAAGCAACAGAGGGCATAGCCCCCGGTGGTGGAGCTTCTCTGCAACAACGTTCATGGCGGACCGAACAGGAAATCAGAAACCCACGACGACAACTAGCAGGGAACGGGAGGGGAGATGACCGGAACCGGACGAGATGATCACCTTGAGGGTTATGCAGAGGTTTTTCCAGCTCGAGGGCGACCAAAGGCGATGAATTTCGACGGAGGAGGAGTTCGGCCGGGAAGGTAAACGACGATGCCGGTGACGAACGGAAGCAGAGTGACCCGATCCCTTGCACGATGAGGTAGAGGACTTCAAGGCGGAGCTCCGGGGAGTAAGGACCTGGCTACAGGAGGATGGTGACGGCGGGGCGACGGGGAGGCAGAGGTGGTGGTGTTTGTTCGGTCACAGCGGACAGAAACCGAGAGGTGGGGGGAAGAGAGAGGGAACTGGCGGCGGAGAGGAGATGGAGGAGAGAGCTTAGGGTGAGCAGGGGTGGCATCGTTTTAAGCAGCGTGCCCTCCTCTGCTGGCCGTCCCATCGAGGTAGAGGCGACGTGGACCTCCCCGATGCAGTGCCGTACGAGGAAGAAGGTGGAGGCGGGCTTAGGTGGCGTGGTGGGCTGGGTGCTTGGGGTTGGGCCGTGGGTGGTAGGTGGGCCACTTGGCCTGCCTCCCCACAGCTAATTTTTTTTGTTGTTTTTATTTTTTTCTGATTGCACATTTTTTTTCTTTTTGGTAGGAAAGAGAGAGAGAGAGAGAAAAGAAAGGTTTTTGGGGGTGTTAAATTTTATGAATAAATTTTCTAATGAAATACCTAACAGCAAGATCAAAGTTAGGTTAACATTATTTCCAAAAATTTGAAATGGCCAAAAGATTTAAAGTGGCTATTTGAATTTCAAATAGGGTTCATAAGGATTTGATTTTTAAACAATTTTATTCAATATACCCAAACAATTATGAAAACTTATTGAATTTAATTGGTTGCAAGATTTTAATTTTTAAACCCACATTTGGGACATGCCAAGTATGGATGGATTTGATTTGAATTTTGAATTTACCACTAGGGTGTTAATAGAAAGGGGTTTTATTATCAAATATTTGTAATTGATTCAAATTCAAACTATTGGAAACATTTTGAGTGGTTTAGTTGGCAACTTTTAATTGGAAATGTTAGAAAGTTTAAATTGGTTTGAATTTTTGAGTTGTTTTGAAAACAAGGTGCAATGCATATGATGCATGTGATGCAAAGCAAAAAGAAAAACAACCCACTTTCTAACTTAGGGGGAACACCCCAGGTGTTACAGACGACACCACTAACAAGGGATTGCGCCCTCGCAATCCACCTGCTAACCCGGGAGGGGAAAGAAGTTCGACTATCGATTCTTCATGCTTCCAGCTGATCTCCTCGACACCACTAACAAGGGCTTCTCGACACCACTAACAAGGGGATCTTGCTCGGGCTGATGACGATGTTCTTCCACCAGGAATCTTCCGATGATCGAACCTATTAGGTTAAAGGCTCAGAAAACGTCCAACCCACGTAGGATCCTAACACTTTGAAAGATAGATAAGGGAAGAGACTCCAAAACAAATAAGATGGGAGGGGAAATAGAATAGAGATAAGGAGAAAACAAGAATCCTATTGAGATGTTTCCAAAACAGGTTTTGCACAAATAGTTTTTGACACTCTAGAAACACGACCGTTAGCGAGGTTATCCTACCGGCTTTGCGGACCCGTTGCTTCGATAACCATTCGTATCGAAACAACATCGGGAATCATAAACCATGCTCTGATACCATTTGTGACGCCCCGGGATCGGGCACTATGCAGATTTCAGCATTTCCGCCAAAATCCACATAATAACCGATTCCAGGTTGCCACTTGTGATAACATTACAACAGTTCACGAATATTCCGCAACAACAACAGAAAGGATATATACAAGAAGACTCAAACGAGTCAAGGATACAACTGATACAATACAAAGATCCAAATAACAGCGGAAGAAACAACAAAGTGTCCGACTACGGACAAGATACAAATTGGACTAAGAGTCCTGAAGATAACCGATGGCGTCCAATCCCTGCCCAGGCCAAGCCGGAGGGATTCCCAAGCTAACGTCGTCAGACTTCAAACCTGTTGACTGCAATATGGAATATGCAGCCACGAAAAGGATTCGTGGGTCAGTACGGTTAAGTACTGGCAAGTGGATAAACCATACTCACAAGATACCAGCGTAACCAATCATCACAAGATACAAATACTTTGGGTACAACGGAAAGGAAGGGATTATTGCAAAGAAGCGGCAGAGGGCTGCAATAACTAACTACGGAGACACGCTACAACATCCGGCTAAAAGAAAGGGATAAGATAGCGCGACAAAACCAACTATAACTACTCACCAAACAATACCCATCCAAGGTTACCCCCTACTAAGGAAGCAACCCAAGGAAACTCACACGGTTGATTAAGGTGACATTCATTTTTATGGTGGAGGTAATCCATATTACTAGTCAAGTTATTAATATTAGGTGTAAGTTGTCTGAGTACTTGTTAGCCAGCACTTTCACCAAGTCATCCATAACCGCGGACAACACGGCTTCTCGAGAAGATTTAACCCTGCAGGGATGCACCAATTTGGCCGTACACGTAAGAATGACCCGCCAGATGGAAAGGCCCTTCCACCAAGCGAGGCACTCAACACAACCCAACTCTTCTTCGCATCAAGCCCAAAGAACCCCGTGCAATTGAGCGCACGGCTAATCAAGCCCCACGAAGAAAAGGGGACCCTCATAGCACTCTAAGAACGTGTCTCCCTAAATGCCGACTACAAAAGTTCCACCCTGGCGCCAAGGGTTCGCACCTGCATATGCATGCGGCAAATGGAAAACCCGAACTAAATGAGGCGATTTGGACGAGATGCGAATCGAATCAAAGTTGCGGGGGGCGCCCATACTCGCTTCCCACATGCGGTTAGTGCGCTCAGCATGGATCGGAGGACAAGACCCTTTTCCTAATTAAGTTCGACACTAGCAGGCCTCAAAACCACGTCGGGCCTCCTGCCGGTGACTTATCATCAAATTATTATTACCCAAAACATTAACATATTGTTGATTGAATTGAAACCCAACTATCAAACTAAACAGGTGTTAAGACGGACAACAAGACTTGAGCGCAAACAACACTAAGCATGCAACTACGACACAAGGCCAACAGGGTAAACAAGCAACAGGTAATAGGAAGTGGAAGTAAGGCTATATCATGGCTGCAAGGTAAACATATGATAGGATCGAGACACAAGCATCGAATCATAAGGCTAGCATAAGAACAACGGAAAGAATCGGTAACAAGTGATGAAAGGCAGCCATAGGCAGCAAGTGAGTATACTTGCCTGAAATCCAGCAAGTAGAGGTACATCCGAAGAACTTGTCGTCGCTCACATCATCTCAACGTCCTATCCGCGAAGAAGCAACGAACTAGAACAAACACCGGATGCAATAATTACTTCTACGGCAAAAGATCCAGCATGAACAAGATATGGATGCATGACAAGTTTAAGGATGCATCAAAGATAAACTAGTTGACATGGTGAACATATTTAAATGGGCCCATATGCAATTTGGATTGCATATGGAAAAACCCATGAATTAATGTTGAATTAAATTATCTACAAATAACCATCATGTGAAAGTTGATTAGAATGATGCATGGATGAGGAAAACAATAAGAAAACAACAATAGCTTCAATTTGAAATGTTGTTTACCAAGTTTGGAATTTTATTTATTAAGTTATGAAATTTGGCTTCTTAAATGAGTTACACAAACATTTATTGTTTTCACCCATTTTAATTGTTCAAAACAGATAACAAAATTTATATTTGGAAAGAACACAAAATTTTAGATGGAATACATATTTCATTTGTTGAATTTGGATTTAAAATGAGCAAGTTATTAAATTGACAATTTTAAATGCATTAATTAAGAAATAGTTGTTTTCAGCAATTTAAATTGTTCAAGACGGAAAACAAAGTTGATATTCAGAAAGGTGGTTTCATTTTAAGTGGAAAACATATTTTATTTGTTGAAATTGGAATTAAAATGAATTAGTTATGATTTTCACAAAATTGAATGAATTAATTAAAGTGCCAAAATTATATTGAATTTTATTTGTCCAAAATGTGAAACAGTTGTGATAAACATTTAGAGCATAAAATTTGGAGTGGAAAAACATGTTAAATTATTGGATTTGGAATTACCGTTTAAGAGATATTCAAATTGAAAGTTTAAAACAATTTCTGCAATTTTAATTAAGGTTCAGGGACTTTTTGCACCGTGGGCTTGTGTACCCATAGTGGCTGCCGTGCGGGCCGCTGCCACGCAGGCGCTGGCGTGGCGCGGGTGGCAGCTGTGCTGGCCTCCACGGCCCATGACGGGTGGACCAGCACCCGCGGTTAAATGCGAACCAAAAAATGCGCAGGGGGATTCGATCCCACGCCCTGGCGTGCGCGGAACAGGGGCAGTACCACTGCGCTGCACTGCGCTTTGTGGTGCTAAGCGATTCTGACGGAAGAAGTGGTGTAGCTCCTGCTCGTAACTGAATTTCGACACACAGGTTCAGATAGTACAGGTTCAGAGAAGGAATTACTGCGGGCTGCTGGAGATCCTCTCGCGTTGGGGCTACCTCGAGGGCGTAGCAAGGGGCAGCTAGGAGTGCTGGGGTGTGGGACGACCAGCCCATCATGGCGATGTGCACGGATAAGCAACAGAGGGCATAGCCCCCGGTGGTGGAGCTTCTCTGCAACAACATTCATGGCGGACCGAACACGAAATCAGAAACCCACGACGACAACTAGCAGGGAACGGGAGGGGAGATGACCGGAATCGGACGAGATGATCACCTTGAGGGTTATGCAGAGGTTTTTCCAGCTCGAGGGCGACCAAAGGCGATGAATTTCGACGAAGGAGGAGTTCGGCCGGGAAGGTAAACGACGATGCCGGTGACGAACGGAAGCAGAGTGACCCGATCCCTTGCACGATGAGGTAGAGGACTTCACGGCGGAGCTCCGGGGAGTAAGGACCTGGCTACAGGAGGATGGTGACGGCGGGGCGACGGGGAGGCAGAGGTGGTGGTGTTTGTTCGGTCACAGCGGACAGAAACCAAGAGGTGGGGGGAAGAGAGAGGGAACTGGCGGCGGAGAGGAGATGGAGGAGAGAGCTTAGGGTGAGCAGGGGGTGGCATCGTTTTAAGCAGCGTGCCCTCCTCTGCTGGCCGTCCCATCGAGGTAGAGGCGACGTGGACCTCCCCGATGCAGTGCCGTACGAGGAAGAAGGTGGAGGCGGGCTTAGGTGGCGTGGTGGGCTGGGTGCTTGGGGTTGGGCCGTGGGTGGTAGGTGGGCCACTTGGCCTGCCTCCCCACAGCTCATTTTTTTTGTTGTTTTTATTTTTTTCTGATTGCACATTTTTTTTCTTTTTGGTAGGAAAGAGAGAGAGAGAGAAAAGAAAGGTTTTTGGGGGTGTTAAATTTTATGAATAAATTTTCTAATGAAATACCTAACAGCAAGATCAAAGTTAGGTTAACATTATTTCCAAAAATTTGAAATGGCCAAAAGATTTAAAATGGCTATTTGAATTTCAAATAGGGTTCATAAGGATTTGATTTTTAAACAATTTTATTCAATATACCCAAACAATTATGAAAACTTATTGAATTTAATTGGTTGCAAGATTTTAATTTTTAAACCCACATTTGGGACATGCCAAGTATGGATGGATTTGATTTGAATTTTGAATTTACCACTAGGGTGTTAATAGAAAGGGGTTTTATTATCAAATATTTGTAATTGATTCAAATTCAAACTATTGGAAACATTTTGAGTGGTTTAGTTGGCAACTTTTAATTGGAAATGTTAGAAAGTTTAAATTGGTTTGAATTTTTGAGTTGTTTTGAAAACAAGGTGCAATGCATATGATGCATGTGATGCAAAGCAAAAAGAAAAACAACCCACTTTCTAACTTAGGGGGAACACCCCAGGTGTTACAGACGACACCACTAACAAGGGATTGCGCCCTCGCAATCCACCTGCTAACCCGGGAGGGGAAAGAAGTTCGACTATCGATTCTTCATGCTTCCAGCTGATCTCCTCGACACCACTAACAAGGGCTTCTCGACACCACTAACAAGGGGATCTTGCTCGGGCTGATGACGATGTTCTTCCACCAGGAATCTTCCGATGATCGAACCTATTAGGTTAAAGGCTCAGAAAACGTCCAACCCACGTAGGATCCTAACACTTTGAAAGATAGATAAGGGAAGAGACTCCAAAACAAATAAGATGGGAGGGGAAATAGAATAGAGATAAGGAGAAAACAAGAATCCTATTGAGATGTTTCCAAAACAGGTTTTGCACAAATAGTTTTTGACACTCTAGAAACACGACCGTTAGCGAGGTTATCCTACCGGCTTTGCGGACCCGTTGCTTCGATAACCATTCGTATCGAAACAACATCGGGAATCATAAACCATGCTCTGATATCATTTGTGACGCCCCGGGATCGGGCACTATGCAGATTTCAGCATTTCCGCCAAAATCCACATAATAACCGATTCCAGGTTGCCACTTGTGATAACATTACAACAGTTCACGAATATTCCGCAACAACAACAGAAAGGATATATACAAGAAGACTCAAACGAGTCAAGGATACAACTGATACAATACAAAGATCCAAATAACAGCGGAAGAAACAACAAAGTGTCCGACTACAGACAAGATACAAATTGGACTAAGAGTCCTGAAGATAACCGATGGCGTCCAATCCCTGCCCAGGCCAAGCCGGAGGGATTCCCAAGCTAACGTCGTCAGACTTCAAACCTGTTGACTGCAATATGGAATATGCAGCCACGAAAAGGATTCGTGGGTCAGTACGGTTAAGTACTGGCAAGTGGATAAACCATACTCACAAGATACCAGCGTAACCAATCATCACAAGATACAAATACTTTGGGTACAACGGAAAGGAAGGGATTATTGCAAAGAAGCGGCAGAGGGATGCAATAACTAACTACGAAGACGCGCAACAACATCCGGCTAAAAGAAAGGGATAAGATAGCGTGACAAAACCAACTATAACTACTCACCAAACAATACCCATCCAAGGTTACCCCCTACTAAGGAAGCAACCGAAGGAAACTCACACGGTTGATTAAGGTGACATTCATTTTTATGGTGGAGGTAATCTATATTACTATTCAAGTTATTATCATTAGGTGTAAGTTGTCTGAGTACTTGTTAGCCAGCACTTTCACCAAGTCATCCATAATCGCGGACAACACGGCTTCTCGAGAAGATTTAACCCTGCAGGGATGCACCAATTTGGTTACACGTAAGAATGACCCGCCAGATGGAAAGGCCCTTCCACCAAGCGAGGCACTCAACACAACCCAACTCTTCTTCGCATCAAGCCCAAAGAACCCCGTGCAATTGAGCGCACGGCTAATCAAGCCCCACGAAGAAAAGGGGACCCTCATAGCACTCTAAGAACGTGTCTCCCTAAATGCCGACTACAAAAGTTCCACCCTGGCGCCAAGGGTTCGCACCTGCATATGCATGCGGCAAATGGAAAACCCGAACTAAATGAGGCGATTTGGACGAGATGCGAATCGAATCAAAGTTGCGGGGGGCGCCCATACTCGCTTCCCACATGCGGTTAGTGCGCTCATCATGGATCAGAGGACAAGACCCTTTTCCTAATTAAGTTCGACACTAGCAGGCCTCAAAACCACGCCGGGCCTCCTGCCGGTGCCTTATCATCAAATTATTATTACCCAGAACATTAACATGTTGTTGATTGAATTGAAACCCAACTATCAAACTAAACAGGTGTTAAGACGGACAACAAGACTTGAGCGCAAACAACACTAAGCATGCAACTACGACACAAGGCCAACAGGGTAAACAAGCAACAGGTAATAGGAAGTGGAAGTAAGGCTATATCATGGCTGCAAGGTAAACATATGATAGGATCGAGACACAAGCATCGAATCATAAGGCTAGCATAAGAACAACGGAAAGAATCGGTAACAAGTGATGAAAGGCAGCCATAGGCAGCAAGTGAGTATACTTGCCTGAAATCCAGCAAGTAGAGGTAGATCCGAAGAACTTGTCGTCGCTCACATCATCTCAACGTCCTATCCGCGAAGAAGCAACGAACTAGAACAAACACCGGATGCAATAATTACTTCTACGGCAAAAGATCCAGCATGAACAAGATATGGATGCATGACAAGTTTAAGGATGCATCAAAGATAAACTAGTTGACATGGTGAACATATTTAAATGGGCCCATATGCAATTTGGATTGCATATGGAAAAACCCATGAATTAATGTTGAATTAAATTATCTACAAATAACCATCATGTGAAAGTTGATTAGAATGATGCATGGATGAGGAAAACAATAGGAAAACAACAATAGCTTCAATTTGAAATGTTGTTTACCAAGTTTGGAATTTTATTTATTAAGTTATGAAATTTGGCTTCTTAAATGAGTTACACAAACATTTATTGTTTTCACCCATTTTAATTGTTCAAAACAGATAACAAAATTTATATTTGGAAAGAACACAAAATTTTAGATGGAATACATATTTCATTTGTTGAATTTGGATTTAAAATGAGCAAGTTATTAAATTGACAATTTTAAATGCATTAATTAAGAAATAGTTGTTTTCAGCAATTTAAATTGTTCAAAACGGAAAACAAAGTTGATATTCAGAAAGGTGGTTTCATTTTGAGTGGAAAACATATTTTATTTGTTGAAATTGGAATTAAAATGAATTAGTTATGATTTTCACAAAATTGAATGAATTAATTAAAGTGCCAAAATTATATTGAATTTTATTTGTCCAAAATGTGAAACAATTGTGATAAACATTTAGAGCATAAAATTTGGAGTGGAAAAACATGTTAAATTATTGGATTTGGAATTACCATTTAAGAGATATTCAAATTGAAAGTTTAAAACAATTTCTGCAATTTTAATTAAGGTTCAGGGACTTTTTGCACCGTGGGCTTGTGTACCCACAGTGGCTGCCGTGCGGGCCACTGCCACGCAGGCGCTGGCGTGGCGCGGGTGGCAGCTGTGCTGGCCACCATGGCCCATGACGGGTGGACCAGCACCCGCGGTTAAATGCGAACCAAAAAATGCGCAGGGGGGATTCGATCCCACGCCCTGGCGTGCGCGGAACAGGGGCAGTACCACTGCGCTGCACTGCGCTTTGTGGTGCTAAGCGATTCTGACGGAAGAAGTGGTGTAGCTCCTGCTCGTAACTGAATTTCGACACACAGGTTCAGATAGTACAGGTTCAGAGAAGGAATTACTGCGGGCTGCTGGAGATCCTCTCGCGTTGGGGCTACCTCGAGGGCGTAGCAAGGGGCAGCTAGGAGTGCTGGGGTGTGGGACGACCAGCCCATCATGGCGCTGTGCACGGATAAGCAACAGAGGGCATAGCCCCCGGTGGTGGAGCTTCTCTGCAACAACGTTCATGGCGGACCGAACACGAAATCAGAAACCCACGACGATAACTAGCAGGGAACGGGAGGGGAGATGACCGGAATCGGACGAGATGATCACCTTGAGGGTTATGCAGAGGTTTTTCCAGCTCGAGGGCGACCAAAGGCGATGAATTTCGACGGAGGAGGAGTTCGGCCGAGAAGGTAAACGACGATGCCGATGATGAACGGAAGCAGAGTGACCCGATCCCTTGCACGATGAAGTAGAGGACTTCACGGCGGAGCTCCGGGGAGTAAGGACCTGGCTACAGGAGGATGGTGACGGCGGGGAGACGGGGAGGCAGAGGTGGTGGTGTTTGTTCGGTCACAGCGGACAGAAACCGAGAGGTGGGGGGAAGAGAGAGGGAACTGGTGGCGGAGAGGAGATGGAGGAGAGAGCTTAGGGTGAGCAGGGGGTGGCGTCGTTTTAAGCAGCGTGCCCTCCTCTGCTGGCCGCCCATCGAGGTAGAGGCGACGTGGACCTCCCCGATGCAGTGCCGTACGAGGAAGAAGGTGGAGGCGGGCTTAGGTGGCGTGGTGGGCTGGGTGCTTGGGGTTGGGCCGTGGGTGGTAGGTGGGCCACTTGGCCTGCCTCCCCACAGCTCCATTTTTTTGTTGTTTTTATTTTTTTTCTGATTGCACATTTTTTTCTTTTTGGTAGGAAAGAGAGAGAGAGAAAAGAAAGGTTTTTGGGGGTGTTAAATTTTATGAATAAATTTTCTAATGAAATACCTAACAGCAAGATCAAAGTTAGGTTAACATTATTTCCAAAATTTTGAAATGGCCAAAATATTTAAAATGGCTATTTGAATTTCAAATAGGGTTCATAAGGATTTGATTTTTAAACAATTTTATTCAGTAGACCCAAACAATTATGAAAACTTATTGAATTTAATTGGTTGCAAGATTTTAATTTTTAAACCCACATTTGGGACATGCCAAGTATGGATGGATTTGATTTGAATTTTGAATTTACCACTAGGGTGTTAATAGAAAGGGGTTTTATTATCAAATATTTGTAATTGATTCAAATTCAAACTATTGGAAACATTTTGAGTGGTTTAGTTGGCAACTTTTAATTGGAAATGTTAGAAAGTTTAAATTGGTTTGAATTTTTGAGTTGTTTTGAAAACAAGGTGCAATGCATATGATGCATGTGATGCAAAGCAAAAAGAAAAACAACCCACTTTCTAACTTAGGGGGAACACCCCAGGTGTTACAGTACTCCAATTGCTTCACACTTCAAGTTGTCAGCATTGCAATGTCCTACTACTGACAAAGATATTGAGTATATGTCATGAGTTCCTTATGCTAGTGCTGTTGGTTTCCTAATGTATGTCATGGTGTGTTCTCGGCCTGATTTATCATATGCTATGAGTTTGGTCAGTCGATACATGGCTAATCCTGGTAAAGAACATTGGAAAGTTGTTCAGTGGATTTTCAGGTACCTTCACGGCACATCCAAAGCTTGCTTGAAATTTGGCAAGACTGGTGAGGGACTCGCAGGCTATGTGGATTCAGATTATGCTGCCGACTTGGATAAGATGAGATCCCTCACAGGTTATGTGTTTACGATTAGGTGGATGTGCCGTTAGCTGGAAGGCTACCTTGCAGGGTGTTGTTGCACAATCTACTACCGAGGCTGAGTATATGGCTATTGCTGAAGCATGCAAGGAGTCAGTTTGGTTGAAAGGCATGTTTGCTGAGCTTTGTGGAGATGATACTTGCATTAACCTATTTTTTGACAGTCAGAGTGCTATTTACCTTACTAAGGATCAGATGTTCCATGAGAGAACAAAGCACATTGATGTCAAGTACCATTACGTGCGTGATGTTGTAGCACAAGGTAAGCTGAAGGTATGCAAGATTAGTACTCATGATAATCCTGCTGATATGATGACAAAGCCAGTTCCTATTGCTAAGTTTGAGCTTTGCTCAAGCTTAGTTGGTATCACTGCTTAGCCCAAGAGGCTATGTGGCGCCGAAGGTGTTTTCTTTGCATGTTTCAGGTGAAGCTTCTCATTTATGCTACAAGAGGGAATTTGTCTCAAGGTGGAGTGTTATTTTTATGGTGATCCAAATTCGTATTCGTATATACTCATAAAGGCCGAACTTCAGACGAAGTGGAGCCGGAGGCGCAACGAGGGGGGTGCGGGGGGTGGCAGCCCCCCGTGGTACGGTACGAGTTGTTACCGAGTCGGAGTTGGATTACCTGTTACCGACCTAGTTAGGTCAGGACCGCCTTTATATACCCCTTGTAAGCCGCCGCACGGGATAGGCCACACATTGTAAATCCCGGCGCGATTGTAACCTCACCCCAAAATAGTGAAGTATTGCTGGCTGGCGCCCGTGGTTTTTTCTCTTCCTTGTTGGAAGGGTTTTCCACGTTAAAATCTCGTGTCCCCGTTGGTTCGATCTTGCTTAATTTCATCGTTGTTTTGCTATTGCGTGTAACAAGTTTAACCATGCCTTCTAACATACAATCCTGCGACCGAATCTGACGGTCATAGTCTGCTTTTCCACCACTCACTTCAAAAACTACACGATCCATGGATAAGGTACTAGCAACTGACATGCGTCCCCATGTGTGCGGTGTGCCTATTTTCTAAATTTTCTAGCGATTGTTTTCTGTTTCATGTACTGCTTGTCTTGCTGTGTGAGATTCATATTTCGTCTTCATGTTTACCATGTATCTCAAGAATTATACACTGATGATGACGAAGTTGGGTTCATGTACAGATAAAAATTGGTAGAAACCAGTGTTATGTTACCCTTTTCAAATTTCTCAGCTTCTACATAGGGTTTAATATGCTGCACAGAAACAATTTGATGTTTTGGTGTTTCTGTGCTTCCAAATGATAATTCATATGTTTCCTAACTATTAAATATTTGCTTCTACATAGTATTCTACAATCTCACACATTGTTATGCTTCCGATCTCTTTTGCAGAACATGTCTCCAAATTAATGAAAGGATGCCAAACCAGATTGTATGTTGAAGAGTCGTTTTACGGCGGCTTAGTTGAGGGAGATGTACATGGGCTTAAGGAATCTCGAAGGAAACTCATTATTGGTCGACTGTGCGGGTGTTCTTCTCCCCTGCTCACGAGCTCGTGATCAACAGTCACATGGCCCATTGACGAGTTTCTCTGTAGAATCACCATGCCCTACAATCCCGTCAACATGCGTTGCGGAGCTAACGTGGCATATGTCTCTCCTTCAGCATTGTCGCAGAGGCTTCGATGGTTCCACTATTAGGCTCGTTCATGCATGGGCTAAACATTTCCCATCTCAGTTTGAGGAAATTCTCTCTGTGTAATGTCTCAATGGATGCGTTATCAAGACAGTATGGAAGCACGTAGTAAGAAAGAAGGGAGCGATCGAAAATTGCTTTCGCTGGAAGCATTTCTCTAATCAATTTTAGCACTTGTTCATTTTGTTGAATCATTTCTCTAATTGAAAGAAACGAATCTCTGTTTCGTTTGAGAAGCTACGTAGTTGGTGAAAACAATTCATGGAATTCAAACAAGTTAATACTAGACGCAGATTTCATTCTCGATGGAAGCAAATTCTTCAGGTTAACAGAACATAACTTTTCTTGCCAAAACATATTAGAAATAACACGTTCCATACTGAAGCAAGTTCAAATACATATGAAGCAAATTTGTAAAGAATCGGAAATAAAATGAACAATCTTTTGATATGTTTTAAAAAACATTTTATTAGAACGAAGCAAAATTCAGTTGTAATGGAAGCAAAATTCAGTTTCAAAGAATGCAAAATTAAATAACATCGGTAATAACAGAATAGTCGATGCATACCTGGAATTTTGCTAAAATTTATTAGTTTCCTTTGAAACATGGTTTTGTTTTCTAAAAATTCAAAAGTGTTAGATCGGGAAGCTCTAGGTATGAGGCCCTTGTTTCAGATTTTTTTTTTGCTCAGCACCGAAGCAAATCAGCATGGCAGAAACTTTGCTACGATTGCTAGTTTCCATAAAAACATGAACTTTTTCCTAAATTTTCTTTTAAAAAGCTGGCATCACGCGGGAGTAGTAATTACGTAAGCATTAAATCAGCCCTATTTATGGAATGAGTAGCGTGGTCCAGTTGAAAATCCAACTTTCAGTGTGTTTCCAATCGCACGGTCAGATACTGGTCCGATGGAAAGCCATGTATCGGCTTCCGACTCCTAGCAGCGGCCTAAAAAAAATCCCCGCACACTTCATTCCCACTACACCGGCATTAAAGAAGCTACCATTTAATCTTCCGCTTAACTGGTCATTAGTTCTAGACTGGTCGTGAAAGCATCCCATAGCTTGGCCTACAGACTAAACCATCGCCTTTTGCTCTCCTTATATAGCACCATGGGGCAATTGAATCGACCGGCGAGGCAAAGTGAGGCCTATATATTCTGTTGTGACACCGGAGACGGTGTCTGTGCCTTCTCATGATTCATGTACCTGTCCGCTTTACCTGCTCATACAATTCTTTCTTTCCCAATCCCCAAAAATGCCAATTTTTTCATCCCAAAGTTCCACAAACCATGTTGCTTCATGGTCAGAAGCCTGGAAAGGAGAGGCACGGGCTTCAATCCAATTCTTGCTGTCACATTATTCTGCTTCTTGCTCATTAGCACTAAACCTTATTTCTTCTTGGATCTCCTTTCATTCTCTAATTGATTGTTACTTATTAGAGTATTGTGTATCATTTTTTTGCGTGCAGATTGCAATACACAAATATAATTTGTGATTTCTGGACAGGTACTGTATAGGCTAGCCATACTTTAATTTCATCACAAAAAAGCATCCGTCTATTTTGTAGAATATAGAGTCGTGCATAGTTTATTAAATAATTTATATGGAATTATTCACCAACTCACGGATACAAGGAACTATCACATATGATCTTTATTGAAAAAAATTAGTATCTAGACAAAAAGTGTTTACGGAAATGAAAAGAAAGCGACACTATAAAGGTTATCTTAGTGAGTTTGTAAATAATTTGCAGGTCATCTTGGAAAACCTCTTCATCTGCTATTGTAAGGAAATTTATTCCCGTGGAAAGGTAAATAATTTTTGTTCGGTTATGCAATTTCATACTTTACTTTGAAATGTTCCATGTCTGACTTTTAAGAAACATCCCCAATTTTTTTCATTTGTTTTTAGTTTAGGAGCTTTAAAACAAGAAGGTTGAAATAATTTAGTAATTTCCAACTATATCGTCTTATCATCATATTAAATATTTGAGTATATTTCGTATACAGTAAGAGCATACCTTTTGGTTAGGTTGTTTTGGCAAACCATTGGAGAGGATGGAGCAAACCTAGATTTCGGCATGATCTGTGGTGTGGTTGACGCCACCTTCACGAATCAGGTGATGCGGGATGGTCATTTGTATTAGAGGGAAATGTTGTTTGCTTTTATTTGATCTTATGTATTACATGGTGCTCTCTCTCTCTCTCTCTCTCTCTCTCTCTCTCTCTCTCTCTCTCTCTCTCTCATGTCCTTTGTGCAATTTTTATTATAAGTACAAGAAATTATATTAAGAATGTAGCAACTGCACGTTCTACTACACTATATTAAGTTATTAACCTCATTTGTGATAATCTTTTCACAAACTTATTAATACTTAAACTTATTGCCAATTTTCTTAAAAATATGTGCTACAATTTCTCATAGCCACAATTATTCTCGTGTTTCCGCAGCAACGCGCGGGGAATCATCTAGTACATATTACGAATGAACCAATTAAACGATACAGATGTATTTCATCCACTTGGATCAATCATCATATAATTCGGTGATGGCCAGCTTGATGTGTCAATCTGGCTCAATTCCTGTAACCATGCCCAAGGAAACCCTTCAGGAAGGCCAGGTATAAGATAGCAAGACTCCAAGGGTAGAGTAGTGGCAGGAATGTGATTGAATTTTTTCCCAACTTTCTACACCGAAATTTCAGATTTCTTTGCACCTCTATAAGAATATAACTTGCCCTATAGCCTGGAGAAAAGAACAAATAATACTATAGCACGACACACTAAAACAGCGACGAACGTCTTGTTCAGTTATCTCGCATACATCCCACATAGTTACCAGCATGGAAATGACATGACGTTTAGCACTCAACCACCTATGGTTCAAGACTATGGACTAGTTGGAAAATTTGTAAGATACTGGGTTTATTTATGAACAATCTTCATATTGGTTCTAGGCTCTGCACCAACTTCTTTTGAGGTATTGTTGCAAATCTCAACTTCTATCGACCCCGGCTCTTTGACTAACTCTTTGCTTCCACCACTGGCTGCCATTTCTTCTGACTCCACAAGTTTGTTATTCTGATATTATTAAATAGAGAATACTGTAAAAATTGTGACATAATAACAAAATTTAATAAATAACCATACAATGGAACAAAGGGAAAACGGACCTTTAAGATCTCCAGGTTCGCTCAATCTTAGAGTACTTCATGGGGAGCTCATCGATATACCTTGTGTGTATCATCACTCTAGTATTTGCTAATGGCTTCAACATTGTAAACCTGAATGGTGAAAAATGTTTTCATCAGGTCCAAAATTTAATTATCTGTATTAATTCCTATATTGCTGCATTAAAACACATTTGACTACAGAAGCTCACTGTGGCAGCAGAACATACTACGATTTATTTAAGAAGTCCTACTACTATCCTCTTCAATGTTTCTGATATTGTTTCGAAACTGAACAACAGATTACGAGAAAAATATACAATGATAACTCTAGAGCAGGAACATCTTGGAACTTAGAAAATGAAAACACATTTTAATAACAAATTGTTAGATACTTTTTTTTGTTAACATTGTGTGGTATGGTAAGATGCACATCCGTGTCAGATAAGGGCATATTATCATAAACTATGATATGAGATATTGTCATGACCTTGATCACCTGGTTGAAAGCTATAAATGTTCACATGATAGGCCACTTTGTAAAAGATATTTTTTTGAAAAAATTTCAATATTCAGGTTTCCTCACAACTAGTACACATAAGACATTGCATTTTTTAAAATATTTTCTTTATGTTTTAAACGGGGTTAAAATTACCAACATATCTATTTATAGTAAGATTCTGAATCTTTCAAAACACTTTGTGGCTATTGCATATATTCCTATCTGGTTAACTTAAAATGAGTTTTGCAATTTTTTAGGAACAAACTGTTACACGGATGCAGTTTAAATTTGAACGAATTTTGAAAATATGGCCAAAATTTATTTAAATGTATGAAAGTAGATAGAAAGCTGGAAATTCAAAATATTTGGGCATTTACCATCCAAATATTGTATACTATGTGTGATAATTGGAGTTCTATAATTTTGCACCATATTGTTTGCACTTGATAAAAATAAAATCATTTTTAGCACTTAGAAAATTGAAAACCCTATTGAAAACAAAAGGTTGAAAACTCCTATGCACCTCTATGCCAAATATGAGTAAATTATCATAATAATGCCATGAAAAAATCATCGCAGGAAAAATAGTGATGATTTAAAAAAAAACCTTTATCGAGTCGGTTAGGTGACACGACACCCTGACGGCCGACAAAGCAACATTTAAAATAGCAGGCAGACCATCAAACAAGATAGGAGTAGAATCAGGGCCGGCCCATAAGGCGGGGCAGAGGGGCGGTCGCCCCGGGCCCCCGAGGGACACGGCCCCAAACAGGGCTACGCTTGTACTATTGAGGCCTGATAGTTTAGGCTAATTCTAGAAAATGTAGAGGGCCCAAACTCCAGTCGAAATCTTGCAGTAAACCAAATCATTGATGGCTCTTTCCCTGAAAATCAGTTGGTGCGTCTACTTTGACTCATCGGAGATAATTTTTCTTTTGTCATGGTTGCTTCCCCAAATTTCCAAAACAACAAGGCCCCTCATGTGTTTTTCATTCCCGGAGATTAACGATGCAACGCCGTCATTCCACAAACAACTCTTCACTTATTCTCAACAGTTTTACGGTTCTGTTTGTCTCCATCATACATCCGTTTGAGAGTATATGTTTGTCCACCCTCTTCCCAATTCACTTCCAAATATCTCTTCTAATTTTCTGTATTTTTTGGCATAGGTCAAAAAAAATTAGTATCATGGTATAGTTGTCTTGGTCGACAAAAATTAAATTTTAATTCCTAGTGTCTTTAAGATTCCAAAGACCATTAATTTATCGAATGTACGGTTGTTTATTTTGGAATCATAATATATTAATTTTCACTTACAAGAATAGTAACGTATTAAGTCTTTTCTTTGTGAACAAGGGCCCTTCGTATCGTCTCGCCCTAGGGCCCCCAAAATTGTTATTTTATGGTGATCCAAATTCATATGAAGATAAAGAAAAGTTTGGCCTCCGCTACGCGGAGGCCCGTCGCCGGAGGCTTAGGGCCGAGTTCCCTATGCTAGTGCTGTTGGTTCCTTAATGTATGTCATGGTGTGTTCCCGACCTGATTTATCATATGCTATGAGTTTGGTCAGTCGATACATGGCTAATCCTTGTAAAGAACATTGGAAAGCTGTTCAGTGGATTTTCAGGTACCTTCGCGGCACATCCAAAGCTTGCTTGAAGTTTGGCAAGACTGGTGAGGGACTCGCAGGCTATGTGGATTCAGATTATGCTGCCGACTTGGATAAGAGGAGATCCCTCACAGGTTATGTGTTTACAATTAGGTGGATGTGCCGTTAGCTGGAAGGCTACCTTGCAGGGTGTTGTTGCAAAATCTACTACTGAGGCTGAGTATATGGCTATTGCTGAAGCATGCAAGAGGAGTCAGTTTGGTTGAAAGGCATGTTTGCTGAGCTTTGTGGAGATGATACTTGCATTAACCTATTTTTTGACAGTCAGAGTGCTATTTACCTTACTAAGGATCAGATGTTCCATGAGAGAACAAAGCACATTGATGTCAAGTACCATTACGTGCGTGATGTTGTAGCACAAGGTAAGCTGAAGGTATGCAAGATTAGTACTCATGATAATCCTGCTGATATGATGACAAAGCCAGTTCCTATTGCTAAGTTTGAGCTTTGCTCAAGCTTAGTTGGTATCACTACTTAGCCTAAGAGGCTATTTGGCGCCGAAGGTGTTTTTCTTTGTGTATTTCAGGAGAAGCTTCTCATTTATGCTACAAGAGGGAATTTGTCTCAAGGTGGAGTGTTATTTTATGGTGATCCAAATTCATATGAAGATAAAGGAAAGTTCGGCTCCGCTACCTGTCGCGTGGAGTGCACGGCGGGGGGTGCGGGGGGCGGCAGCCCCCGCGGTACGGTACGAGTTGATACCGAGTCGGAGTTGGATTCACAGTTACCGACCTAGTTAGGTCAGGACCGCCTTTATATACCTCTTGTAAGCCGCCGCACGGGATAATCCACATATTGTAAATCCCGGCGCGATTGTAACCTCACCCCGAAATAGTAAAGTATTGCTGGCTGGCGCCCGTGGTTTTTTCTCTTCCTTGTTGGAAGGGTTTTCCACGTTAAAATCTCGTATCCCCGTTGGTTCGATCTTGCTTAATTTCATCGTTGTTTTGCTATTGCGTGTAACAAAAATCTATGGACCGGCCCTGAGTAGAATGCTAGGAACTAATAATCAAACCGTTTGGCGTTAATCCCAGCGATGATTGTTACGTACACAAGTACGTACGCACGCACTTGCATCTGTATATATACACTACCTGATCTGAACGCCATAACCATCTGAAGAAGACGCGCGCGACCATGGGAGACGCAGGCGACCATCTGAAGAAGATGTCGTGGCCGGAGGTGGTGGGCATGGGAGCACTCGAGGCGGCGTCCAAGATCCGGGAAGACAGACCGGATGTCTACATCCAGCTCCAAGCCTCCACTGTCTCGGCTACCACGCGCCTCCCAGATACAACGGCCACCGCGTCCGCATCATTCTTGTTCCGGCAAAGTACACAGTTGCCGTTACGCCCTGCATCGGCTAGCCGGCTCTGAATATATGTATGCATGAAGTCTAATGCGTAGTACAATATTAGTACTCTCTCAGTCTCAAATTAACTTAATTTGAGACGGAGGGAGTACAAGTAAATGAATAATGCATGGAATCCAAGTTGGGTTGTGCATGCCTGTGTGACGTGTGTTCTGTGTGAGGAGTCTACTAACTACATATGCCACTACTATCCTTCTGTGTGTGAAATATGCGGAAAGCTGTACCTTGTTCTCGGTACGCTGTGCATGTTAAATAGCCAATGGCATCGGTTGTTACAAGTTTGTTTGGGAGAGAGAACGGGAACAACAGGGAGTTTAGATTCTACTTGATCTACAAGAAAGAGAGGGGAGACCGGCACAAGTCCTTCGGTTACAAACATAACAAACTCTAACACCCTCCCTTAATCAAAACTTGTACAAGTTTAGATTATGCATGAATGCTTCTAACTCTCTTGTTGGTAGGGGCTTTGTGAATCCATCTGCAACTTGATCTTTGGAAGAGATGAATTTAATATCAAGCAATTTTGAGAAACTCTTTCTCGAACAAAATGGAAGTCAATCTCTATGTGTTTTGTTCTTGCATGAATTACAGGATTAGCAGAAAGATAAGTAGCACCCATATTATCACACACAAGCATGGATTTTCTTTGAGTTTAATGCCAAGTTCCTTGAGAATGGTTTCTATCCATATTACCTCGGCTGTTGCATTTGTCAAAGATTTATATTCTTGATCTAGAAACTGTGGCTTGTTTTCTGGCACTCCAGAAATCAAATTAGGTCCAAAGAATACTGCAAACTCTCCTGTGGACCTTCTGTCATCAATGCACCCTTCCCAGTCCGCATCAGAAAATGTACTAACCAAAGTAGACATGGATTTTCCGAATGTAATACCAGTGGTGATAGTATCCTTAATATACCGAAGGATCCTTTTTACTGTTGTCCAATGTACTCTAGTGGGAGCATGAAGAAATTGGCAAACTCTATTAACTGAGAAACATATATCAGGCCTTGTTATTGTCAAGTATTGTAAGCCACCTACAATGCTTCTATATCTGGTACTGTCCTCGGGTCCAAGAGGATCCCCTGCATGGAGAGACAGTGGTTCCGAAGCAGAAAGTGGTGTACAAAATGCCTTACAGTGATTCATGCCAATTTTAGCCAACAGCTCGGTTGCATATTTTTCTTGAGTAAGTACAATGCCTTCTGCAATTTTCCTGACCTCAATACCCAAGAAGAAATGCAATTCACCTAGATCCTTAATAGCAAAGTGTTGATTAAGATCATGTACCAAAGTGCAAATAGCATGAGATGATGATCCAGTGACTATGATATCATCCACATAAATCAAAATATAGATGGTGAATGCTGACTGATTATAGATAAATAATAATGTCCTTGAGATGGGAAGAATCACAGCTCTTGAAGTTTGATACTCAACCTGGAATGCCATGCTCTTGGTTCTTGCTTGAGACCATACAAAGCTTTGTCAAGTTTTCTTACGTGGTGGGGCTTGTGAACATTTTCATACACAGGAGGTTGTTTCATGTAAACTTTCTCTTCCAGAACACCATGTAAAAACGCGTTCTTGACATCGAGTTGACGGATGCTCCAACCTTGAGAAACAGAAATAGACAAAACAAGACGTATAGTGGCAGCTTTAACAACTGGATTGAAGGTGTCCTCATAATCTATGCCAAATCTTTGTCTAAAACCTTCTGCTACAAGGCGAGCTTTATATCTTTCAATACTACCATCTGGATTTTTCTTAATGCGAAAGACCCACTTGCAATCAATTATATTTTTGTTACCAAGAGATGGAGAAACCAAGTGCCATGTTTTGTTTTTCATGAGTGCATCATATTCTTCATCCATTGCTTGATGCCACTTTGGAGTTCCCAATGCCTCAGTCAGATTTACTGGTTCACCGAAAAATTATACCAAATAGTCCCATCCTTCCATATTTTTGGGCGTGTAATTCCCTTTTGTAGTCTTGTCCTGTGTGCAGGCGAAGATGCAGCAGGACGTGCCACAGAGGATCCCCGCGGAGCTACATGAGCAGATGGCGCAGGCGATCCGTGTAGCTCCCGCTGTGGGACAGGGGACGCTCGCGCGGCCGTAGAAGATCCGGGCGACGCAAAGGCCCCGGTGGAGGCTGTCGTGGTGTCGTGGGACGCGGTGCAGCGCGTCGAGACGCATGGCAGTTCGCGGCTCGTCAGACGCGGGCGTAGAGGAGTGCTGGCGCGACGTGGGACCCGCCGAATCGGCGCCAGACGAATCTGCGTGGGAATCCAGAGTGGCAGACGGATCCGCCTCGGATCGCGAGGCTGACGCAAAATCTTCTTCGGGATCGGCGCTGGTCGCATTGTCACGTTGTGACATACGATCAGAAGTTTTTTTTCTTCGTTTGAACCCGTTTCTTCACTGTTTTCTGCAAAATTTTCTCATGTAGCCTGCAAATCGTTAGGAGAATCCATGGGCGATGCATGATTAGTCAGATGATCATTCATATTAATACCCTTGTGATAGGAAATAAGGTGTTTGGGGAGTAGAAGAATTTCTTTTCTCAAAAGAGCACCGACATTAGGATGTAGAGAGGCAAAGGAAAAAATGCTCTCATCAAAAACTACATCATGGGAAACATAAATTCTGCCAGTAGAGATATCTAGGCATTTTACTCCTTTGTGCCGTATGCTATATCCAATAAATACACATTGTTTTGAACGATATGAGAGCTTGTGGGAGTTGTAGGGACGCAAATTGGGCCAACATGCACACCCAAAAACACGAAGAGATGTGTAATCAGGTGGGGAACCTAGAAGACGTTCGGCAGTGTGGAGTTGTCAATAACTTTGCTAGGTAGGAGATTTATAAGAAATGTGGCTGTGAGGAATGCTTCATCCCAAAACTTTAGAGGCATTGATGGATGAGCAAGCAAAGACAAACCAACCTCAACTATATGACGATGCTTGCGTTCTGCTGAACCATTTTGTTGGTGTGCATGAGGGCATGAAACATGATGTGTAATTCCAATTTTTTGAAAGAAAGGGTGAAGTTTTTCATATTCACCTCCCCAATCTGTTTGCATAGTGATGATTTTCCTATCAAACTTTCTTTCAACAAAATGCATGAAATTTTGGAAGACATCAAACACATCAGATTACTTTTTAAGGAGATATATCCATGTGAATTTGCTATAATCATATATGAAGCTCACATAATAATTATGACGTCCTATAGATGTGGAGGCAGGACGCCAAACATCATAAAACACTTGTTGTAAAGGAAAAATGGAAACACTTGTAGATATTGGATATGGAAACTGATGGCTCTTGGCCCTTTGACAAGAATCATAAATAGACTCAGTTCTAGAGGACTTCTCATAAGAAAGACAAAATTTATTTATTATTTGTTGAACCATTAAATTGGATGGATGTCCTAATCGATGATGCCACCTTTCCGTTGAAGGCTTGGTAGCAACACAAACTTGCTTGGAGAAGGAAGATGATGATGACACAGTTGGATAAAGGCCTCCTTCACATTTTCCTTTAAGAAGAATTTTCCCAGTTGCGTGATCCTTTATAAAGAAATGCCAAGGGTGAAATTCAAGAAAGGCATCATTATCAAGGGCAAGTTTGTGAACAGAAAGAAGATTTTTGGTTGTGCTTGGAACATGTAGAATGTTTTGTAGATGAAGATCACAACTAGGGGTTTTAATATATGAATGACCAACATGACTGATATGCATACCTACACCATTAGCAGTTTGAATGGTGTCTTTGCCGGGGTATTTGTTCTGGATCATCAAGTTCTGACGATTGCCGGTGATGTGGTCGGTGGCGCCGCTGTCAGGGTACCAATTGGTGTCTATTCCATAGGCAGTATTGGCGCTTGTCTCCGGTGCACGCTCAGGTGCACGCTCGGGTGCACGATCACGCTCGGATGCACGCTCACGTTTGTCGATAGCGTATCTCCAGTAGCACTGGTTGGCCGGATGGCCCATCTTGCAGATTTGGCATTGGACATCCTCCTTGGGGGGTGGGCGGTCACCGCCGCCGCGATCACCACCCCCTTGCCAGCGCTGATCACCGCCCCCATGCCAGCCACGATCACCATCGCGGCCTTGTCGCCAGAATTCTTGCGCGGGCAGAGGGCGGCCGTAGCCACCGCCACCATAGTTATGTTGCCGTGGGCGACCGTAGGCGCCACCGTAGTGCTGAGGAGGGCCGCCGTAGCCGCCACCCCCTCCATAGGGCTGAGGAGGGCCGCTGTAGCCACCACCCCCTCCATAGGGATGAGGAGGGCCACCGTAGCCATCGCCACCACCGTAGTGCTGAGGTGGTCCACCGTAGGCGCCACCTCCTCCATAGACGCCATCGCGCCCATCCTCCTGTGGTGATTTGGCCTTTTTCTTCTTGTAGTCGCCACCGCCACGGTTGTCCATGTTAGCGGAGGATTGAAACCCCTTGGCGTCGCTGCCGGATAGCATCTCTTGACGAACATCGTGTGCAGCAAGCAAGCCATGGAGATCCGTCACCGTGCAGCTTTCCATGGCATTAACCGCAGATACGAGGCCGTTGTAGTCCTCGTCAAGCCCATTGAGAATAGACTCACAAGCTCTTCATCGATGTTGCGGCCGGCGGCAATGAGTTCAATGGCGAACCCACGCATCTTGGAGATGTATTGGTCCGCCGTCATGTCCAATTTTTTTGTGTTGGAGAGCCCTCCACGTAGGCTCGTCCTGTTGGCTTTGGATCTGGATGCACACAACGAATTGATGAGTGCCCAGACCTCTGCGGCATGATCCATACCGATGGTTTGTGCGAGTATATCTATCGAGAGAGAGGAGAGCAGATAGCTCAGAACCCTCTGATCTCTCTCAATCCAGCTCTCTTAAGAAGGATTGTCCACCGTTTCCGCCTTCCCGTCCTTGGTGACGACGATCGTCTCTGACGGTTTGACCGCCTTTCCATCTAGCAGGCCGAGCATCCGTGCGCCCTGGAGCGCCGGTATGACCTGGGCCTTCCACAGCAGGTGATTTGCCCTCGTTAGCTTTTCCGATGAAGGTTGTCCGAGACCTTGCGGTGTGGAGTTGGAGGACGTCATGGCTGGGTTTTGGTGGTGATGATTCTAGGGTGTAGATTGGTTTTTGTGTTTCGGTGGTGATGATTTGTTTCGATGTCAGGGAAGAGGCAGCTCCGATACCTTGTGAAATATGCGGAAAGTTGTACCTTGTTCTCGGTACGCTGTGCATGTTAAATAGCCAATGGCATCGGTTGTTACAAGTTTGTTTGGGGGAGAGAACGGGAACAACAGGGAGTTTAGATTCTACTTGATCTACAAGAAAGAGAGAGGAGACCCGATAGGCACAAGTCCTTCGGTTACAAACATAACAAACTCTAAAACTGTGAACTCCAGTCACCACATATATATACATGGGATACTTAAGGATTCATGTGTTATTTTATTCGCTCTAATGCTATCCTTTAAGCCCTCTATCAATGCTAGTTTATTAGAGCATCTCCATTCGCTCCCCAGGCCACCTTTTCGGTCCTTTTTTTTTGGCCCGCGGAAGAAAAATCGTCCACTCGTCCCCCAACAGCCCAAAATTCGCCGGCTTGGGCCGAAAATAGAGCCGGAAAACACAGGCCGAACCAAGTGCGCTTGGGGGCATATGGGGGCGCTGGGCGAAAAAAAAACCGCGGGAAAAACGCTCGCGCCATTTTCCCCGCTGGTGGACCCTGGCTGCAGTGGGCGAGCGTGCCGCTGCCCCGGCGCCTCATTTCCTTCCCGGCGTAATGTCAACCGCCATTCAGTCTTCCGAGACGAGTAATGGAGCTGTCGCGCACTCCCGTCCCTTCCTTTGCCGCCTTCAAAAAGGCCACAACTGCATCTCGTCACTCCGCACGCCTCCCTCGCATCCCCACATCCACCTGCTCGCCGGAGATCAACGTCGGAAAGGTTCCACAGAGACGACGCAACGACGAACAGTTTCGGCCGCCGCTGGCTGCAGAAGGAGGATCTTTGCCTCCTCTACGTGGCGGGGTACCCAGTCCCGCCGGACAGAATTGTCGGCGGCCAGTGGAGGATCAGCGCGACGGGCTACCCCGTGCCGAAGCCGGACGAACACTCGGCGTCGATCTAGGAAGAGCACTCCGCCATGACGCCTGAGCAGCGCTCCGAGCCAGCCAGGCAGCACCAGAATCTCCCCCGATGGCGCGCCTTCTTCCGCGACCTCCGCGACGAGTAGCTCACCGACTATGCGGCCCGGCGCCGGCCAGCAAAAACTCGGCGGGGAGGACGAGGTGGTGGAGCGGCGAAGGGCTCACCCTCACCGCCGTGCTCGCCCACATCGAGGTGGGCAACAACCCACAGCTGGGCTGGCCAGAGGCACCCGCAGCCCCTCTTCAGCAGCGGCGCTGCTCGTGGCCACCCAGGTCCGCACGGACGGTGGCTGCTTCGGCTTCCTCGTCTTCGGCACGTCTCTCCACCATCTCTGCCCCGTTGGCGAGGGTGAAGACGAAGCGGGCCAGTACCCCACCGCGCTAGAGAGGCATCACCATCGGGCGCGTCAAGGCGAAGCCTTTGGCCGTCGTGTACAAGGAGGGCGTCGTCACCTCGCCAAAGGAGTACGACGACATGGTCGCGGACCTCGAGGACGACCTCGCCTCGTCCAGGGAAGACGTCGTGGCCGGCGAATTGGCGCGCTAGAAAGCAGACGTGGAAGAATTCGAAGGCCGCCGCCGCGGACGTGACGAGGGCGGCATCGTCACCCTCCCCGCCAGCGACAACAAGGCGCCGCCAGCGAAGAAGCCCTTTCGCTCCGACAACCTGGGCAGGGATCCAGCAGCGCCCCAAAGGAAAATGCCCTAGGGGCCGAAGGAGTGGAGATGCTCTTAGTACGTTATCATAGGGAAAAGTGGAAATGCTGCTATGACAATATACTTCACAACGAAAGAGAGCAGATAACATACAACTCTTTATGTAGTCATTGGCAAAAAACATTGTTCCACTAATACATGCATGAGGTAATTTCGAAATGTTGCGTGCTCACATTTTTGGTCAATTAGTACTTTCGAAATGTTGAGTCACTTATGGTAGGTTTTGTCCCGAAGAAAAGGTGATGCAAGGACGCTGCAATAGTATACAAAATTTTACAAAATTTGTTGCACAGTTAAGAGTATGCTACATGGATCGGAGGAGATTTCACGTTTTACGAGGGCTAGACTACACCTCATGTCCACCATTTAATAATATTTTACCTTGAAGAGTAATTTTCAACTCTTGCACATCGAGGATCCAAATTTGTGGTCCTCCGCCGACTCAGGAGCTCAGAACACATTCCCGTATTCAAGAAAAAAAATGGAGAGCTTATCACGACTAAGATAAGGGTGAAAAGGAAACGTTGACCTAGAGTTAGAGGCCCCCGGGAGCGGCCCTAGAAAGACGTGTTAAGGGAGTAGTGGGCTTGCCCACCTAAGGGAGCGGGCTCGGCAAGCTGGTCACCCTCTGCTCACCTCCTTTCGCACAAATAGTGTGAGTGCGACTTAGGGTCATACATGTCTGGCACCTGCTCGCTTGTCATTGGCGAATTCGAGCCGAGTTCTTCAACTATGTTGCTTTTCTTGTAGCAAGCAATTCATGTGGTTATGCCACCCATCTACCTCTCATTTAGTTATTTCCTTCACGGACGCGAACACATTCTTCCATGTGCCTTGTGCACCTTTAGCTCTGCAGACGAAACATTTAAACACACGATCTTTATTTGTGTGCATGCATCTTCATATAACTTGGGATATTAGTACCTAGCAGTGTGTGCGCATTTGCGGCATCGCCTCTCTAAGACCTTTGGCAAGGGACATCTACCCCGTCTCCGCTTTCTGACTTCAAGTTTTCATTAATGGTGATCGTCGTCTTCTTGTAGAGCATATTCAAGAGCCATAGTGCAACAATTTTCCACGCGTTGTTGATTTCTTAGTCGACAATTTGCTCTGGAGGCGTTTCTGTTCTCATACGTTTTGCAAATCCATCTGGAAGCCGGAAGCATGATTCTAGAGTTTTGCCGCATCATTGTAGGCGTATAAAGCAGCCTCCATTTCATAATTTATATAAAAAAAATATAGCTCATAGCAATTATGACCGTGCCAAATTAGACGCCTTAGTTTTCACATAGACCATAGCTAGCCGCTATGCTGAGTCATGACCCTTTTGCTGCTCCAATATTCATACAAATAATCGTAAAAGGACACTTTGGAAGCTATTAGTATGCACAATTCAAAGTTAAGTACAAAGACCATTAGTCAGAAAAATGATTTTAAGCGTATTGTTCTGAATAATATATCGAAGGAAGCATAATTTAAATGGTCTAGATAAAAACTATATTTATTAGGAAATACATAACCCGGGGCAGATAAAAAAGTAGTTATGTTCGAATTTAAAAAAAAAATGTTAGCAGCCGGTAGAGATGGGTCTTGCTCCCTTCACAAATGACCTAGGGTTAGGGGCCCCCGGGAGCGGGCCTAGCAAGACACGTTGAGTGAGTAGTGGGCTCGCCCCCCCTAGGGCTAGGAGCCCCCGGGACGGGGCTCGGCAAGCTGGTCACCCTCTGCTCAACTCCTTTCGCGTCATTCCAAACTGCCGCTCCCGTCCATCTGGGTTAACCCGGAAGACTTAATCCAGGTTAAGAGCCCACGCTACCGGGCTCAGCTCTTTGCTAATGGCTACGCACGATCCCTTTTATGTTGGGCGTAACTCCCTTGCGTATCCGATGTGGGACAAAAAAAAACGAGCGCGTCCGCCCTGCGCGCTGCCTTCACTTCACGCGGCGATGTGCGACAAAACCTGCGGTGCGCTCACGAGTGGATCAGCGGGATAATCTCGGCCTGTATGCACGAGTTGATTATGGGCCGGAAGGTTTGTTCGGTCCAAAGACCCAGCCCACGTTCGCTCCATTAATCTGGACTCTGGAACATGCGAGCTTCCTCCGTAAGCTTTTTCGTCTGGCCGTACTCCACCCATAAGAATATTTATACGGGGCCATCCATGACTGATTTGTCAGGCACAACTTGATCAAAGCATGGAACAGATAATCGACCTCACCTGCCCAATATGCTACAAATATGTGCATTGGGTACCTGGAACTCATACACTTTGAATTTGTTTGGAATTCTTTTTGCAACATATATTTATTTATACATGCTGCTGTAATTTTATATACTAAATGGGAGTCTAAAATAGAGCACCACCTATATCCACGTCATTAGAATTATTTTAACTATTATTTCTGTAATTTACGGCGAGGATTGCGTAACTTTATTGTTGATTCTAACATGTACACTGAACACAAACCATACTTTGTGCTGCGCCGAACAAACATATTGTCAAGAGTCCCTCTTGCACGTATGTATCTCCCGTAGCAACAAGGAGGCAACTTTCAGTTCACCACTACCATTGGATCTTACTTAGGGTATGCATACAACACTTCTTCCTTCCGTTCCCTTGTCACGTGCTATGGCGGTGCCCCAGATTCGACTTAAACCGGCGCCCTTCACGCCTTGCCATGATTTGGTTCGGGCCATCTCAGTTCAAAGGAGAGACGAGCAGCAGGTGGAGAGATATTAGCATAAAACCACCACAATTGTGCCAAAATTTCGAAAAACCACCACTTTTCGTTTTTTTCGCAGAAAACCACCAGATTTGAAGTTAATTTTTGCAATGTGCGCTAAATACCGATTCGAGCTGAATTGACGCCCAAACTGACGTGCGGGGTCCACATCTGGCGCTTACGTGGCGGTGGGCGGAGACGGCGGTGCCCGACCGTTAACGGCGACTGCGGGGCCCACCTGTCAGGGTAGCGGCCGTGTAAAGCCGTTGCGCCACCACTCTGTCTCTCTCGCATCTCTGTCTCTCCCGCCACTGTGAAGAAGCTCGCCGTCGCCGCCGCCGCAGAGACATCGCCGTCGGCCATTCTTCCGCCGTCTCCGCTCGCCGCCCGCCGTCGCCGCGATGCCTAGCTGGGACGAGGAGTTCTCAGACCCCGAGTTGCTCTCTGTAAGTTCTCCAATCTCTCTCTAGGGTTAGGGTTTTCGAATTTGGGGATTTTTGATTTATCCTCTGTTTCGTTTCGGATTTGCGCAATGTTTGATTATCTCGTCGTTTTTAGGACCTTGTGGACTCGGACTATGCTCCAGATGTGTGTGAGGACCTGGATTTCAACGGCTTGGCGGTCGATTTCCCCCATCTGTGCCGCGTGCACAAACTGGTGACGAAGAAGTGTGTGGCCTTTGGTGGTAGCGACACAGGGCGTCGCTTTTTCATGTGCTCAGTGGAAAATGTGAGTTCATAGTTCATAGTTGTACTGCACATGACATTTGTATCAATGTTGAACTCTGTCTCTAATTCTGTCAGTAATTATATCGTAGTTCATAGCATAGTAATTATATCAGTGTTGAACTCTGTCTCTAATGCTGTCAGTGTTGAACTTGGTCTAGCATAGTAATTATATCAGTAATTATAGTTGTGTAGCTATTTGGTAATTATGTCAGTAATTATATCATGTTAGTCTAGCAGCAGTAAAGTAGCTATGTTCTTCCAAAATCTATTGTGTCCAACTGACAGAATTGTGCCCAAATGCAGTAAAGTAGCTATTGTGTAGAATACAATTGTAACAGAAATTATGTTAGTATAGCAGCACTAAAGTAGCTATTTGGTATGAATATTGGAACAGTTTCATTGGATTCTTGTCTTAATTTAATTTTTGGATTTGTAGGCAGTGAACAATTGTGGGTTTGTCTGCTGGTTAGATGCAGAGTGGCCAGCTGCACTTAAGAATTCTTTAGGAAGGTTGTGGTCAATGTATGAAGAGAGCAACAATGGCAGAATTGAAGAGAAGATACAGAATGGAAAGATGTTGCAGGAGCTAGCTACTGAGAAGAAGAAGGTTGACAAGGACTACACAACTCTGCTAGCTGATGTGAAGAAATATATTGGGGACCTTGAGAAAAGGACAATGGATGTAAACTATCAGAAGATTATGGAAAAAAGTGAGGAAGGTGTGGTAGAGCTCAAGAAGGAAGTGGCTGTGTTGAAGAGTGAAGTGGAAATGCTGAAAAATGTGCAGAAATCCCAAGCAGATGTGATGAAGGCAAGGCAGAATGCATGGGATGAAGAAAAGGATGCTTTGAAGGAAGAGAAGAAAAAGCTTGAGTACATGATCTATGATCTGCTAAAAGTGGGTGAGGCTAACAAAGAGAAGCTTAAGAGGATGAAGGCAATATGTGATGAGTGATTGCTGATGATAACTCAGCCTATGAACTTTGGCTATTTGGGATGCTGTAATGTAGTAATGAAGTGAACTTTGAAGTATTAGTGTTGTTGTTGTAACCCAATGTACTGGTTAAGTTTGGATCCAATGATGTTGTGAACTCTGTTAAATTAGTTATCTTTGAAGTATTAGTGTTGTTGTTGTAACCCAATGTACTGGTTAAGTTTGGATCCAATGATGTTGTGAACTCAGTTAAATTTGTGTTTGATCTGTGAAATGGAAGTCCCTGATGGTATAGCAATTTGAAATCAGTTTTGTAGTTTGAAATAAAATGATATATAAAATGATAGATTCAATTATGTTTCATTTTCTAGCAATTTGATATATAAAATTTTGGAAGATAGATAAGATTTTGATGGTTTATAGTGGTTGTTTAGGGTTGTCGAGGATCGTCGGGGGTGCTCGACAACCCTATTGTGATGGTTTATAGTGGTTGTTTAGGGTTGTCGAGGATCATCGGGGGTGCTCGACAACCCTATTGTGATTGTTTATAGTGGTTGTTTAGGGTTGTCGAGGATCATCGGGGGTGCTCGACAACCCTATTGTGATTGTTTATAGTGGTTGTTTAGGGTTGTCGAGGATCATCGGGGGTGCTCGACAACCCTATTGTGATTGTTTATAGTGGTTGTTTAGGGTTGTCGAGGATCATCGGGGGTGCTCGACAACCCTATTGTGATTGTTTATAGTGGTTGTTTAGGGTTGTCGAGGATCGTCGGGGGTGCTCGACAACCCTATTGTGATGGTTTATAGTGGTTGTTTAGGGTTGTCGAGGATCATCGGGGGTGCTCGACAACCCTATTGTGATTGTTTATAGTGGTTGTTTAGGGTTGTCGAGGATCATCGGGGGTGCTCGACAACCCTATTGTGATTGTTTATAGTGGTTGTTTAGGGTTGTCGAGGATCGTCGGGGGTGCTCGACAACCCTATTGTGATTTTATCTATCTTACCAAATAAGTTTCAAATAATTATAAAATGAACAATCAGACAGAGTAAATGGATGACCATAGTCTCGAACACATAGATGGCATGGCATAGAACCCATGTCTCAAACAGAGTCTTACACAACAAAATATGTAGGTAGCAACATTTTCTCCTACAGATAGAGGGCATGAGATAGAACCCATGTCTCAAACAGAGTCTTACACAACAAAATATGTCTCAAATAGAACCCATGTCTCAAATAGTCTTAACAAACCAACAGGAAATCACTTCTTATATGAGCTTGCCTTCCCTGCATTGAGATAACCCTGCATCCTACCTGTTTTTTTGCTTGTTCTGGTGCTCACTCTTATGCCTGCTGGTGCAGAACCTGAACCTGAAGCTTGAACATGCCTTGGTGCAGAAAAAGGAGCTCTTGGTGCAGAGACTGAAGCATCTGGCTGCCTAGCTGTTGTTGGTGCAGCTCTTGGTGCAGAGAAGGAAGTGGACTCTTGTGTACCTGGTGGAGGAGGTGTAGCTGCTAGAGGAGGTGTAGGTGCTGGAGCATGTGTACCTGGTGGAGGAGGTGTAGCTGCTAGAGGAGGTGTAGGTGCTGGAGCATTGTTCATCCTCACTTATAAATGTCACTCCATCCTTGTCCACTGCAAATTTTGCTTGCTCATTTTGCTGCATTTGCTCTTGTAAATCCTCTTTGTCCAATTCAGACAAATTCAGTCCAAATGGAACTGGTTCTCCATCTTTCAGTACAATAAAGTGCAGCACTTTCTCACTGTCAAATAACTCTATCATCTGTTGCACCTTCACCATGCTGTTGACCACTTCCAACCCTTCAAAACCTTTTCCTTTCTCCCTAACATAATATAGAGCATTGCAATTCCCATAACCATGCTCTTCAACCATTGCCAACAAGTTCTTCACAGTAATGTCACTAGTGCAGAGAAACCTCTGTACATTGTCTTGGCCAGGGAAATTAAACCATATGTCCCATATATCATCATCCAAACTGCACAAATAAATTTAAAAGTTATTGCTTTTCATAACATTATCATGCTTACATTCTTAAAAGGTAGCTCAAACTTCACTATTACTATTTCTATTCACTCTCACTGCTATTAACAAATAAACAGTCATATTAAAATACATTTAACATGATATTCACATTACCAAATGATATTAACAGACATTTAATATACATGATTCAGTAATATTACATAAATTTCAAATGATCCAGTGATATTACATATATTTGACTTGATCCAGTGATAATTTATCATACAAAAATCCACTGATGGCTCATTCCAGATGCCTCATTCAAAATCTAAAGACTAAATCCAGTGACATTAAAATGCACCCATTTAGTTATATACGCACCAACTGCACAAGCTAATTTATATTAATGAAATAAATCCTAGAGCCTAAATCCAAAATACTAAATCCTACACTAAATCCTACACTAAGTCACTAAACCTACATTCCAAATCTGTGTCTAACCAGTGGCTAAAACTAGAGAGAAATCATTAGCTAAACCCTAGATTCAGTCTAGATTGGGGGAGGCAGATGGGGAAGAAGACAGAGAGATGGGAGATGGGAGCAGGGGGGGTGAGGGGAACTTACTCGACGCCTCCGAAGCCAGATGTCCATTGATGGCTCGTCTGCGCCGGCGAGGCCAGTACAGCCCTCGCAAAAGCGGCCGCCGAGGAACCCTCCGGCGATCTCTCACCCAGTCGAGGAGACTGCGGGCATGGTCGATGTGCGCCAAGGTGGCCTCCTTCAACCTCCATACCGGGGACGCGTTCATCGGAGCCAGGGTCGCCGCCAACAGGGTCGCCGCCGCCGACGGGAGCCGCCGCCATTGCAGAGGAGCGCGGGCGATTTGGGGGGAAACTGAAACCTCCTTACCTGTTTTCCCCCCCTTTTACACGGCCGCTACCCTGACAGGTGGGCCCCGCAGTCGCCGTTAACGGTAGCTCACCGCCGTCTCCGCCCACAGCCCACGTAAGCGCAAGATGTGGACCCCACACGTCAGTTTGGGCGTCAATACGGCTCGAATCGGTATCCTGCGAAAATTAGCGCACATTGCAAAAATTAACTTCAAATCTGGTGGTTTTCTGCGAAAAAAACGAAAAGTGGTGGTTTTTCGAAATTTTGGCACAATTGTGGTGGTTTTATGCTAATTTCTCGCAGGTGGATAGGAAGGCAACACTGAATTGTCACTCTAGCTAGGAGGAAGCATAAGCATCAGCAGCAGATAAGAACATGTGATTTAGCTTTTCATATTTTTGCTAATTAGTCTCTTAAAGTTTTAGCAGGATAATTGGCTGTCGGAAAGTTAGGATATAGCATCGATAATCGCTCGGTCCGAGGTCAAGTTTGTCATACCAAGGGATTTTGGATCATCACAACTATCTAACCAATAAAACATTGAAGGATCTAATGTCTTGATTTCAAAAAAGAAAGACGCCTTGCAATGATTTGATTCGGGCCATCTCGGTTCAGTGGAGAGACGAGCAGCAGGTGGATAGGCAAGAAGGGAAGGAAATTCTAAGTTGTCACTTTAGCTAGGCGGAAGCATAAGCGTCAGCACCAGATAAGCAAATGTGATTTAGCTTTTGGTACTAATTCATCTCTTAAAGTTATAGCAGGATAATTCGCTCGGCTTGATGAGGTCAAGTTCGTCATACCTAGGGATTTTGGATCATCACAATTATCTAAACTAGAAAACATTGAAGGATTTAATATCTTAATTTGAAAGAAGAAAAAATTGTATAGCTTCTCACCCTCTGTATCAAAAGAGTACGCGCATGTGTAAAACTTTGCAAAGAGGCAAGCACGTACGTACGGATGACTCAAAGTGTGAGAAATAGAAACATAGTCAGTAGCAAATTACAAATATGATGTTATTTATTTATTTTTCAAAAATGAGTGTGCGATACCCAATTAAGTAATTAGATTGAGAACATGACTTGTTTATTTTGTTTTGAAAAGAAGAGATGAGAAACTAAGGCCTCCCGACCTTTCTATCATAGCTTTGTCGGGCATGTTGGCCATTCCAGTTGCCCACTAGAACTACATTTTTTTTTTCAACCATCTGTACCTTGATATTCTATTAGATTCAAATTTTATGTCATTTTTGGATTCTAAGAAATTTTATCACAAAATGTAATTTTTTTTTATCAAGTGGCATGTACCATAAAAGGGAGACCATTGATCTTTTTTAACTATGTTTCCATATAGATAGGCAGTAGAGAAACATATTTTACTTGTCTTTGACAATCTAAATGAAAATGATTATTCCAACAGCCTATCTAGTAAAAAAAATCTTATGATTGGAGTCCTCTGAATTAAATCCCTATGGTAGTCTTGCAAGGAAATCTTACATATTCCACTCTGTCTATCATCGGACCTACTTATTCATAAGCAGTCTTTTATGTGTTAAAAAAATATCCTTCTTTGCATTTATCTTGATAGTAACTTTACTTGAGTTAGTGTGATATCATTCTATTCCATAACGGATAAAGCACCAGTTGTTCTGTACCATGTTAATATGGAGGTTCAAATTTAGAGGTAAAAAAAGCTAAATGAATGCAAGTGCCTGATAGTGAATTACATATTTGAGAAATTTTGAATTTGCATGATAATGAGCCGGAGATTACTAATAATTTGCATTCAGAAAATTGCTTTTTGAAATAATATGATACCCATGAGATTGTACCTTTATTTCTAGAAATATTCAACCCACTATAGAAGATGCCCTCGCACCGCGCTAGTTCTGGTAAAAAGATATTTCTAATTTTTTAGCACCGTGAACTAAGTACTTCAATTGATTTCGACCACTCTGCTACATTCAGAGTGTTACCTGTGTTTCTGCAAAGTGCAGACTGGGTGGCGGCTTGAGGTAAAGCAGCGGAAGCTCGGCTGGGAGGGAATTGTTGCTGCCGCTGATGATAACGATCCAAAATCCTACAATACATGCGTGTTAATTCTTTTACGGAAAAAACAGAAAGAGTACAAATTACATAAGTAAAATCTGGAAAATTAACGAAGAAACTTAGTGTAAGATGAACACACGTACCATAGACAGATAACAAGATGGATGAAGCTAGGTGTCGCCTCTCTTCACAGGCTGCTTTAGTTCCTTCATCTTTAGGCAGCCAGAGACGTGGAGCGTCTTTCGTTTCGCAACGGCCTTTGGTCCACCAATCGACACAAGATCCGTACAATCTCTAATATACAATTGCTCCAAAGATGAAAGGTTCCTGCTCCAAACATCACCTGGAATGGATATTATGTGCTGGCATTCAGATATCTCCAGCGAAACGAGTGACGCGAGGTTCTGCAGGCAGCTGGGAATCCATTCAGATACATCCCCACATTGACCCAGGAAGAGCCTTTCAAGCATTGATGGCAACACCAATCCCCTCTGCCAGTTAAGAACTGTGCAATCATAAATCTCCAGGTCCTTGAGAGAAAGAAAACTTCCGAACCTTTCACCGGGCAGCGAGAGCAACTCGTCGCAGTGCGCAACATAAATCTTCTCAAGTGCAGGCAGAAATTCTTGTATTAGGAGATCATCAAGGATTGATAATTTATTGCAACCGCTAATGTATATCACCGTAAGGGATGAGAACGACTTAATGCTGCCCGCACTGCACCCGCAATGGGATAAGTTAGTGAAGACCGCCGGTCTGACGGACATAAGAGACTCGCACCTTGCAATTTCCAAACTCTGTAGGGCTGGCAGATGTTGTAGGGGTGAGGAGGTGCGACGGGAATAATATAAAAAAAAACCTAGTGAGGGAGCAGCACTCAATATTGTCTCCAAGATTCCCAGAATTACCCAGCACAAGCCTCTTGAGGGAAGGCGAAACCAAACTCCCGGAGCAGATATTAGGGCAATGAACTACCTCCAGTTCTTCAAGATAATGTAAATCCACGAACCTTTC
Organism: Alopecurus myosuroides; assembly: GCA_028641055.1. Classification (NCBI taxonomy): domain Eukaryota; kingdom Viridiplantae; phylum Streptophyta; class Magnoliopsida; order Poales; family Poaceae; genus Alopecurus; species Alopecurus myosuroides. The sequence continues at coordinate 358,683,634 of CM054060.1, read as the reverse complement.
AGTTGGTAGAGACAGTAGCCTCTTGCATTTTTTAATTGTAATTTTTTTTATGGCTGGTACATAAGCTGCATGTAGAAAATGTTCGAGGCTTGACAAATTTTGGCTACTGGAAATTGTTAATTCCATCAGGGAGGATGAAATTCCAATACTGGCAAATGATATTATGCTTGGCAATGGCTTAAACCAGCTTGGTAAAGACACACCTGGATAACCCTGGAGTACCAATGATCTGAGACCTGTGGGAGGCTGTAAAAGTTGAGGAGCTTCTGTCCGATTATTCTGACAAGACATCAGCGAAGGCCAATGCACTTTCAGACTGTGAAGATATTTTCCTTTTTTTTTCGGATCCTGGTGCATAGTTTAATTGATACTCTAGATAATACCGAAACCCAAATAGTTCAGATGTACGTAAACTGGTCAACTTACTGAAGTCAATGGGTAAGCCTTCTAGCTTGCATTCCCCAACAGAAAGAATCTGCAAATTATAGAGGTGATAGAACGTGGAAGGAAGGCTCTTCAAAGCACAAGCACTGGAGATTACAAGGCATCGAATATGCTTCAGGTTGCCAATACTATCTGGTAACACAACTGTAGAGGCACAAATAATCACACGCATAAGCCCAAGTTCACTACACCAACGGCCCATTAGAGAAGCTGCGACTTTATCCTCCAAGGACATGCTGCAAATCAGGGTACGCAGCTTTCCATGTTTGCATAGCTTCAACAGCTTTGAACAGTCAAAGTTTGTATTAGAGAGTACTGATAGGTGATGAACATTCTGAGGAATTTTCTGGAAGTCGCTTATGTTTTTCAATATGAAGCAGTCATGCTTGGAAACCATTTGGACCATGTCATGGATTACATATTTGCCACACACTTCTAGAAATAAGGATCGACTTACGAGGTCTTCAAAGTACTGGCAGGCAATATCTTGAACTGGAATATCACCCTGGGGTCCACATAGCCTTGTGCGACTCAAATTTCAGCTAAATAATCCTTTTTAAAATCATGATCTTTAGGGTACACAGCACATAATGAGAAACATCTCTTCAAGTAGAATGGTAAGTACATGTAGCTCAACCGAAGGGCTGGTAAAATGTGAGTTTCCTCTTGTCTTAACTCCCACAATTCACTCTCTAGTACATTATTCCAATGTGCTGCATCAAGGTTCATTTTTAACAGACGACCAATAGTTTTGGCGGCTAAAGGTAAGCCCTTTAGCTTAGGAAGTATGCTTCTACCAATGCTTTCCAAATCAGGGTCGCTGCTAGAACCCTCAGATCCAAAAATGCATAGTTTGAAGAAATTCCAAAAGACGTCATTGTTCAAACCCTCCAGCAAAAAAGGATTCATTGTGCACACCGCATCAGCAACCTTTTGAGATATAGTGGTGACCAGCATCATACTTTCTGGCAGAAAATTTGTTAAAGGTGCACAGAAACTTTTCCAACACTGCCTGTTGTTCTTCAAGGCATCCTCCCACACATCATCAAGGGCTATCAATAAACTTCCTTTGCCCCCGACGTTGTCAGAAAGATTGCTCACTTTTTCAGAAAGTTCGTGCTGAAGAGAGTCCAAATGATTGATTCTTTCCTCTTTACCAGAAAGGGACTCTATGGCCTCCTTAGTTAACCTCTTGACGTCAAAGTCATCTGAGACACAAATCCAAATTATCTTCTTGAAGTGAGACTTCACGTTCTTATGATTGCAAATATGCTGAGCCATAGTGGTATTTCCAACACCTCCAATCCCAACTATTGGAAGAACATCAAGACGCCTGTGTTTTCTATGGATTTGATTGATTGCTGCTGATTTGTTTTCAGATGCATGAACTCCATAACTTGCTCTCTTGCGTTTCGAATGGACCCTCCTACTATAAGTATTTTCAAGCACACCAAGCAATTTCATAACCTCCGTCAACTCCTGGTCATGGCCAAATATTGTTGTATCAACGGGAAAGGAACTAGTCTCTGGCCTGGTCGACTTGTCAAACCGTGGTGACGCTTCACGCAAGCCCATCTTCTATAGCAGATTCGATAGGTTTTTCAGCCTTTTCTGGACCTCCGTCACTTTGTTGAAACTTCCATGAATAACACTGTCAAAGAAATCAATGAAGGGGGACTGGCTTGCATTTCCCTCCACCATCACCTTCCGCTCGTATCACCTGAACTCATCGAGAAGGTCATACGCATCAGCATCATAAACAGCATCCTTGAACTCCGGAAGGAGCTCAGCCACACAGTGTTCATGGCTCTTCCACTCTGCTCGATCAATGATGTTGTACATTGTGGGAAGAGTATCGCTGAGATGCTGCAGACCACTCTGAAGGTGCAACAATTTGTCCTGAAGATTCTGCTCCTGCATGCCGCTCCATCGGGAGCGTAGAGATGAAATAGCAGATCCAGCCCATTGGAAGAAATTGACACACTCATTGATGCCACTGATGAGTGATGACCCTAACAGTACTGGATATACTCATGGTGACTGGAGTCTGAAGTTTATTTTACGTCCTGTTGACAAACAGTGGAGGCAGTCAGCATTGTGGAATCCTAATTTGTGGCCACAGACGCAGAGTACCATTCACTATGTAATAATTAACACTGACATTTTGTGCTGAACGAATATAGGAATCATAATTGGGATCAGGATAGAGCACAAGAATGGTAACGAGAATGATAAGTCACAATTAACATTCTCCAGAATCGTTTTTTTCCAAAGAACCACATTGTCACGGAGCGGTGGTCAACATGACAAACAACAAAGAACATCCCTGGATTGCGTAGGGGGAACTTACCTGACCTGGAGCCCTCCGGCGGGCTGGCCTAATCAGCTCGGTTAATCACCGCCCGGCCCCGATCTCATCTGTGCACAGCCGAGAACTCCTCGAACGCGGCCGCGGCCGCTGGATGGGGTCGACCAAAGCCCGGTCTCCGCCTGATGGAGGCGGAGGGCCCTATGAAGCTCCGCCAGCGAGGGAGCGCCATCACCGGGTCTCGATGTCTTCGCTCCAATCTCGCGGGCCACAGCGGAGCCTCGCCGCATCCGCCCTAGAATCGCCACTCTCGTGTGTAGGTCGCGCTCCCGACGCGTGCGGCGTGCCTCGTCAACGTCCGTAAGCAAAAAAATAAAAAAACTTTTTTGGTTTTTGATTTTGCTTTAGCTACATTTTTCTCCTTTTTAAAGTTTGCTAAGTACGAGATTTTTCGATAATTGGAGAATCCCTAAAAGCCTCAAACCTTAAAATTACCGTCTTCGCCAAAACTTTCGTCACGCGTAAAATCTCTTATATCGGTCCGGTCCTTAAATTTTTTCTAGAGAAACCTCAAACGGGGAACGAAAATCTATATATACTCCCTCCGTCCACTTTTATAAGTGGACAGAGGGAGTACAATGTTTTAGTCATGAATTTTTAGGTTTTCTTATCTGCACCAAGCTTTGACTTGACGGGAGGGATATTCCAGCGTGCCTCCTTTTCCCTCCCACGCCGATGTCGCCACCGATCTGCTTGCTCCCACATGGTGCCTCATCCCCACGTTGTGAGATCCTCGCCATTGGATTCGTACTCCTATAGTGGGAAGGTTCCGCCGCCGGGTCGAGGCGTTCCTCTCTTCTTCTACGAGGTTAGGGGCTTCCGTCGCCGGGTCCGCGCCTTCAGCTACTCCCCACATCGGGACCGCACGTCGTCGCCGAGTCAGAGACTGTCACGCCTTCTGCCATCCGATACTACCCTCCCTCCTGGTACAACATTGCACCGCCCGTCTGGTACGGCGCCTCCCGCCTAATCCCTTGACGAAGAAATTGACAGGTTCAAATTTCTTTTCATTATATAGTTTGCAAGAAGCATCATATATGGGATTCACATGTAGAGCTAGAAGATGACCCGATTGGTAGCCTGACTTAAGAAGCAATGGACCTATATCAACCGATGATGAAGGATTTCATGGAGCAAATATTGTCTGTATTGATATGGACCAAGAATTGAATGTTATGGGAATGCAGATCATCCAGAAGAGATATATCTCATGAGATTGCAGTACAAGATCATGTTCTATAAGGGTATGTTTGGTTTGAGGAACCAAGTGGAATGGAACAGGTCTGACCCGCTCCCGGGCCTAACTCGCGTGTTTGGTAGGGAAATGGAACATGAACCCACACGTGCCAAGAATGGAATATTCCACCAAGATCCGAAATTTGCTGGTTCCGCTGATTTGGTGGAATCGCCTTGTTATGTTCCAGCCGAGGCGGTGCCGGTCGGCATGTTCTCGCTCCCGGCAGCGGCGGCCAACATGAATGGCGGTGGAGAGAACCAGCCAATGTGGCCGCAGATAGCAGGCGCGATGGCGATGGGAACCAAGCACGATTTACGACGGGCAAGGAAGCGGGCATGGGGGCGGGCGGAATCACTCTAATTTTGCCTTTGATTCACACTGATTTGGTCTCTGTCCACTCTTATTTCACAAGATGGGGAAGAACATGTGTTGTTGTTTCTTTGATTTCCCTATCAACTAAGGTTTTCGAGGTATTAAATCAAGTTTGCGCTCAAATTTATGGAATGTTTTAGCAATATAGTGTGTTAGATTCTACTATTCGATTATACAACCAAACACAGAATGGAATCATTACATTCCACCTTTTTGTGCAACTAACCATGACATTCATCTCAAACTCAAACACGCCCTAATGGAAGAATTATGGATGCACATACTTGCCAGCGTTCCGAAACTACAACTCGCATAGAGAGATGCGAAATTGTTGATTGAAGGGTGATTGTCGAGACATCGTAGTAGTTTTCATAGACTGGGGTGCCATGAGACTACGGTAGAGACGTGGGGTAACGGGATAGCGTAGTAACACAGAACACGGGATTTTACCCAGGTTCGGTACGTCGCGACAGTACGGCGTACCTACTCCTGCACTTCTCACTAATTGGGACTAAAGCCCGTATAACAGGGTTACAATGTGAGGGAATAGATCTAGCTACTCGTCGAGGATGAACTTCCCGGCGAGTTGCGTAGAGCTTAAGCTTGAACCTAGAACCTTGAAGAACTTATGTAATCTATCTCCCGTCCGGCTTTATATAATAGCCGGATTAGGGCTTACAGAACAAGAAACCTAGAAGACTACGTTTAACTTGTAACTTGGAAAGTAAGGAATCCGTCTTCTCCTCCAAGCCAGATCACGTGGGCCGTGATCCGGGTTCTTCTAGAATCCGGCTTCTGCGCGTCGGACTACTGGGCCGCCCAATGGACCTAAGCCCATTACCATGTAGGCCACCCTGGTAGTCCGGCTCTTTTGTCTACCATCTTCTATACCCCTATTCAGTATATATCCGACAGTAGCCCCCAGGAAGGATCAAAACTCTGAAACTCCGCCTTTCGTCAAATACATTTTATCCGGGAAAACTTGATTCAGCAGTCTTGATTCTTTCTTCTTTCCTTTTGAAGGAGATGGTAACATAAAACTCGGAACTATGAAAATCCGGCTTTTCTTCTCGCGATCCTTCGCGGAAAAGGAACTCGTGACATCAGCGCTTTAATCATGCTGACGCAAGCGCCGCTTGGTTTCACGCGGGAAACCCTGCAACGTATCTCTGACAGATTCTCACGGGAAACGAGGAGATAGCCATCATTCCTCTGTCGTTCCGTTTCCCGGATTTTCCGGTGGTTGACACGCGTCAAACATCCAACGTTCGAAAGAGCCGTTGGCACGTATCTAGAGGTTTTCAGGCTATAAATAGCCGTCCTCGTCGTCATCGGAAATCTTTCCTCACTCCACACTGCCCACGCCATTGACGCAAACGCGAGCACGAGAGCAAGACCTTGCCCCGACGAACTCTTTGCACGCCGGAGCGCTCACTCGCCATCGAAAAAAGATGGCCTCTCCGTCGTCCTCACCGGCTCGCGCCTCCATCGACGAGCTTTTGGGCGACCTAGATCCACAGCTAGGGTCGCCCAAGCATGCCGGCGGCGAGCCGGAAAAAGCCACTGCATCCGCGGCGGGCGGAGGAAACGCTTCCGCCGCCGCGGACGTCGCGGGCCCAAGCGCCACAACAACTCCGCCGTTCGCACCTGAAACGGCGGAGGAGAAAATCGAGCTCCTTGGCGAGAAACTCGCCGCCGCGAAGGCCGCCGCCGCCGCCGGAGCGGATGAGAAAGAGGAAACTGCAGGCAACTGGAGTGCCTGCAGTATTCCCCCGGCTCTCCTTCCAAACTTGGAGAAGGAGGGCTTGGTTCTTAAAAAGAAGTGGCGGCTCCCGGAAGAGGAGACCGAACCCATGCCACAAGAGGGTGAAAGGGTGCTTCTTACCTCCCACCTTCTACGAGGTATGGGGCTGCCACCTTCCTCTTTCTTCCTCCAGGTTCTGTCACACTACAGCATCCAACCTCATAACCTTCCTCCCAATTCTATTCTGTACATGGCCGGCTTCCAGGCCTTGTTCGAAGGTTACCTAGGGATAGAGCCTAGGTTAGATTTTTGGCTGTATTGCTTTGGGGTGAAGCGTAACTCTTCGGAGGGCGCACTCCCAAATTGCGGGACCATTTCCTTTACTCTTCGGAGATTCCGAGAGGATTGGTTCCCCAAAATCAAAACCTCAGAATCCGTCAAATTTTGGACGGGTTCTTTTTTCTATCATCCCGACGTGCCTTTTCCTAAAAAGGCCGTCGGGGTTCCACCTTTTGTGAACTCCGCCGCCGTTCCCCAGGATAACTGGGTAACAGAGGCCGTCCAAGTTCTGCCTCCAGATCTGCTAAGGATCAAGAGGCGCATCGCCAAGCTCACCTCCTCCAAACCTCCTTTGACCGGTATGGATACGGTCTTTTGCTGGCTGAATAGGCGGATTCAGCCATTAGCAAACCACAGAGGCCGTCTCCTGTGCGAATACACGGGAGCCAAGGATCCAATGCGGACAACCGACAAGGATTGGCCCGCAAAGGAACTTAGGCGGCGCATCAATCAGTTGGTCGCATCGCGCGACCAATACACGGAGAGTCGGCCAATGTACACGGCCGACAACCCAGTTCCCAAGGTAAATTTTCCGTCATTTGGGTATAATCTCAATTCTTGGATAATCTACCTTTTGACTCTGATTGGTTCTTCCGACGGCTTGTGGATCTTCCAGACTCGGAGCTAGCCTCCGAGGCCGAGCTGGATGCACTGTGCACCGCCGCTACAGGTGGGCGCAAGCGTAAGAAGATAATTTCCTCGGACGAGATTATCGACCTTGACGGAATCCCCGTCGCTACTTCCAGGTTATTTTCTTCTGGGTTTTTCTTTTATGGGATCTTTTTCGTCCATCTTCGGTGTTTTAACCTTTTCCGGGTTTTTGGTTTTTAGCCTACCCCCCTCCAACCTGAAGCCGAGAAAGCTGAAGAAACTCAGAGTTTCTTCCAACCGAGGCAGCCAACCATCTCCCGCCGTCGCCCCGGACACGCCGCAGACAATGGCGGAAGAGCCTACTGCAGCCACCACCACCAAGCCCCCAGAGCCCAGCCAGCCCGTTGTGTCCGAGTCGGACACGAGGGAAAGGGCGGCTCCAGAGGTGGGGAAATCTTCTCGGACTTTCGACGAGGAAATCCCCACCTTTGACAAGGATTTTAAGGCTATCAATGACGGTTTGGACGCAGCCGGAAATCACTTCGCGGAATACGCGAAAGAATTCCAAGAAAACTTAGCAGGTTTGCAGCGCATGAGCCAGGTATGTAACTCTAGCCCCCAAGCATTAAACAAAATGCATGCTTTTTTGCTTTGATGTTTTTTGTTAACCATACTTTTCCTTGCTGTGTTTCAGCAAACCTCCGAGGCCATAAACCTGGAAGTTTTCAGGAAGCTCACCATCAAGAATAAAGAAGTTCGAAGTCTTCTTTCTATTCTTGAGGAGAAAGAGGCGGAGCTGGAATCATCTCAGCTCGCTTTGACGGAAACGAAAGGTAAGCTTTTTTCGTTTTGAAATTTCCGATTTAAGACTTTGTCTAAGTTTTTTCCCGAGGAAATTGATCAACTCGGATTTTCCCTTGCTTTTCAGCTGCCTTAGCTCAGGCTAAGCAAGCAGCGGAAGATTCTGGCAACGCCGAAATTCTCCGCAATGAGAACATTGAGCTTCACAAGAATCTTGTGAAAGCTCAACAAGACCTGGAAGCCAGCAACCTGGCTCTTGGAATGGCTAATTCCAAGGCTTCCGAACAGGCGGAGAAAGACAAATCCACCATTCAGGATTTGACCGAAGCTCTGAACCTTCGCCTGGAGGAAGTTTCCGAGATCGACAAGCTCATCGGTAAATTTCTTACCCTTTTCCTCATCTTTCCATGTTTTGCTTTCTCTGTTTGTCTGCTTAACCCTTTTGTATGTTTTATTGGATCAAACAGGAGACACCCCAGATGGAACTCGGATTGCAGGCATCCGAGCTTTCGGGGAAACATGGAATTTGATTAAGGCTGCCGGGACGCAGCTCATAGAGAGGTTCCTTCCCGATAAATCTGGGGAATGCTCGGAGGTTGAAAAACTTCCGGGTATCATCATGGAAGTGGCGGAGTCCAAGGAGTCTCTTCTCCGCTCCGCTGCACGGGGTGGTGCGCGCATGGCCTTAGGCCTTATGCGCATGCACTATCCTAGTGCCAAATCCTGGCGTGTGGCCACCGGTGTCCCTCAGGGATACACGGATGCGCAACGAACCACCATTTTTGGTGAAGTTAAGGGCCACGCCACCCAGATTGCCGCCATGGTAAATGTCGCCGTCAACTATCCAGAAGAGGAAGCTCCTCCAATCCCCGACGAAGAAAGCAGCGAGGAGGAGTCGGATTCTTGAAAGGTTACCTGGAACCTGGATAGAAAAAGTAGACAATAGGAGCATTACTGTTCTTTCATTTGTAATCCAAAATGTAATGCTTCTTTTGTATGAATGAAAATTCCGTCGTTTGCAGTTTAAACTATGAAATTACTTTGCAAGTTATTTTGGATTTTACCATTCCTTTATCTTCTAAGTTCTCTGGTGTATATGCTTTAACTGTCCTTAGTGTTTGAAATGGCTCAAATAGCATTATGAATCGTTATGCCGAGTAACTGGGGACGAACCAATCAGTTTTTGAGACTCGGAAACATGAATCATGCTAAAGGCATTTTTACTAACTAGTTCCAGTAACCCAGCATACGTACAATCAGATAAAACTTAGAGAAACAAGGAAAGTTTTAAGTGAAACTTGGGCACGCAGGCAATTCAAGTTTCCTTTAGCCGTTAAAAGGCTGAAAAATCATTCAGTTATGTAACGCCGAGTACGCAAGCACAATTCGGGTTAACATTGAGAAATTTGTAAGATCATTGGGAAATAGATGAGGCGGAAATACTTTGCACTTATAAGAAACATGGATGACAGCATTCCGACAAATTTATTGCATGATCTCAAAAGATGTTTACATAGAAATTAAACTAAGTACGGAAAGGTACATAACTTTCTATACGTTCCCAGGCTTCCGCAATCCACTTGACTTTGTCGAAATTTTTCAGCAGCTTGAAGAGTGGTAGGGTTTTAGCCCCCAGCCAACTGATAAATCTGCTGACGGCTGTGGCGGAACCCGTCAATCTTTGGACATCTTTTACGCACGTAGGTTTTGAGATATTCAAGATTGCCTTGATCTTTTCCGGGTTAACTTCTATTCCTCTGTGAGAAACGATGAAACCCAGAAGTTTTCCTGAGGGAACCCCGAATACGCACTTAGATGGATTCAACTTCATCTTGTAAGTGCGCAAGTTTTCGAAGGTTTCTCGCAAATCCTCAAGGAGTGTATCTTTTTCCTTGGTTACGACAGCGATATCGTCCACGTAAACATGGACGTTTCTGCCAATCTGACTATGCAAACAACGTTGCATGCAACGCTGGTAGGTTGCACCTGCGTTCTTCAGGCCAAAAGGCATGGTTACGTAGTAATACGTCCCGTACGGGGTTATAAAAGAAGTCTTGATTTGATCTTCCTTTTTCATGCGTATTTGGTGGTACCCGGAGTATGCATCCATAAAGCATAAAAGCTCGGAGCCTGCTGTGGCATCTATTATTTGATCGATTCGCAGCAGTGCGAACCTATCTTTCGGACATAACTTGTTCAATCATGTGTAATCTATACACATTCTGAGGGCAGTTGTGTCTTTCTTCGGTACTAATACCGGATTTGCGGACCAGTCAGTATGGATTACCTCCTTGATGAAATCCGCTGCTAGAAGCCGGATAATTTCCTTGCCAATAGCCTTCCGTCTTCTTCCGTCAAATCGACGGAGACCTTGTTTGACGGGTTTTGATCCGGGAATAACCTTGAGTTGGTGCTCAGCAAGTTCCCTGGGTACGCCTGGCATGTCAGCTGGACACCAGGCAAAAATATCCCAGTTCTCACGGAGGAACTTGATGAGCTCGCCTTCCTATTTGTCGGTCATCCCAGTCCCTACAACGACGAATTTTGTCGGATCTTTGGGATCTAGGATTACTTGTCTTGTATTCTCGGACGCCTTGAAGCTATCTGTTGGCTTCCGAGTTTCTTTTCCTGCCGGCATTTCTTTCGGCGATACCTCCTTGGCTAACTCCTTCAGTTCTTCCTGAGCTATAACTCTTTGAGCGCAAAGGGCGTTTTGCTTCTCCAACTCGTTTGCCAGCTTGAAATCACCGGCAATGGTGATTACTCCTCCTTTGGGTCCTGGCATCTTCAGCTTGTTGTAGATATAGCAAGATCTTGCCATAAATTTGGCGAAAGCCGGACGTCCGAGTATTGCGTGATACACGCTTTCGAACGGCACTACTTTGAAGGATACTTTTTCCTGCCGGAAGTGATCTTTATCTCCGAAGGTGACATCTAGGGAAATTTCTCCTAGGGATCGTGCTTGCCTGCCAGGAACAATGCCATGGAAGCGTATATTGCTGTAGTTGAGCTGGGACTCGGATATCTTCAAGTGCTTCAGTGTATCCAGGTACATTATGTTGATGCTGGATCCTCCGTCCATCAGCACTCTTCTTAGCCTAGTGTTTTGAACAATAAGGCTTACAACAAGAGCTTGTGTGCCGGGTTCAGGGATATTTCCGGGATGATCTGACTGATCCCAGATTATCGGTGTGTTGGAGTACTTCAAGAATTTTGGGGTTGCAGGAACAACCGCGTTTATTTCTCGAAGTGTCCTTTTGGCCACCTTTGCTGACGGGGTTGCTAGGAAAGTTAACATTGCTTCTCCGTCAACTCTCGGAAATTTAGGTTCGCCTTTTCGCTGCTGTTCCTGGATTTTGTCATCAGTGTCCGATTCACTGTCTTCTTTTTTAGCTTCTGGCTTTTGTTTGGCAGGTTTCCTCTTGGAACCCTTCCCTTTATTTCCGGATCCTGCATTGCCTTTCATATGCTTGTTTAGCCGGCATTGCGCGTTTGTGTGGGTTGGTTTCCCAAACTGAGAGTGGTGGACGCAGGGTTCCGACTTAATTCTCTCCCATTCTTCGGGAGTGTAGTTGATGGGATCCGGACTGCGGCCTTTCCACTTGTTCACCTTTTCTCCTCCAAAGGCTATGTTAACCTCCTTGGGCTTTGTTGTTGACTCCGGAGTTCCTTTTTTATCAGAACGAGGTGTTTTCTTGGCCAGTATCAGTGACTCAATATTGCCTCCTCTTGCTCTGATATCGTCTTCGGCTGCAGCATGCTCATTAGCGGTTGTAAGCATAGATCCGAGATCTTTGTGCTTTTTAGAACCAACCATGAACGGTACAAGTCCGAGTTTTAGGCCATTGACGAAAGCATGCATTGCTTGTACGTCAGTTACTCCAGAGCAACTATTCTTCATTGCAGTCCATCTGGAGATGAAATCCACGTATGGTTCGTCTTCAAATTGGGTGCAACGGTTCAGCTGGTTAATGCTATTTGGGCGTTTGTATGTTCCCCTAAAATGCTGAGTAAATACTCTCGCCATATCATCCCAACTGTCGACAGTTCTTGATGGTAAACCATTGATCCAATCTCTGGCTCCGTCTAGCAACATTAGGGGAATAAACTTGACAGCTTCCAGGTCTGTCCCGTTGTTGATTTGGACGGCTGTGTAATAATCTGAAAGCCAGGTATCCGGGTTTGTACTGCCGGTATACTTTTGGTAGGTTGGACCAACTTTGGCGAAGCCAGAATGTAGGGTTATCCTTCGGATCCTGTCAGTAAAACACTTAGGACCAAAGTATAGATCATCCTTTTCTGCTCTATCAATATGTGCAGAATATCTCCCGGCTGAATGGACAGAAGGGGATCTGCTCCTTTCTTTTCCATTGTTGCGCGGACGCGCTTTTCCGGGGTTATCTCTATCTCTTCCGTTGTCACGCCCCCTGGGATTAGGTGGAGTCCTGCTCCTGTACCTTTCCTTATCCTTAGGCGGTGTCCGAGATCTTTCACGTCTGTGAGGTGTATCGTATCTTCCAGCTTTTTCAGCTGGGTTTCTCGGAGGTGGCATTATTTTGCCGTCATTCCGGTGTTTGTCTTCCCGATCTTTCGGTTTATATCCATCTTTCGGGAGATGAGGTCCGGTTCTAGACGCTGCGTCCCGGTTGTCGGGGTTTTTCTTGTCTTTTCTCGGATCCTCTTTTTTATCCGAATCTCCGGGTTCTTCTGGTCCAGGTGCTCCAGCAGCGCAAGTAACCGTTTTGCAGAGGGCGGAATTATCATGCAGCCTCCCTGATCGCTCTTGGCCTCGCTGTTGCTGCTGTAATGCTTTTCCTAGGAAAGCATACACCCCTTGGAGTTTTTCCCCGTTGGAGTACATATCATTGTTTAGGATGGCGAACGCTGCTTCCGCGTTTTCTGCTGCGGTTTTGTATATTGGCTCGCCCTTGGCATCTTTGCCGTTTAACTGCTTTTGCCAAGATGGGTTATAGAACCTTTCTTTTGGCGGCAGTTCTTCCGGTTTTGCAATTCCGGGTAACCTAGTAGGTTTTAGGGCAGATCTATGCTTTCTCTCGTACTCTTCTATTTCTTCCTTCATGATTTTGATGTCATTATGGGTTTGTTGGAGATGTTGCCGAGATCTAAGCAGATGTTGCTGTTGCCGTTGGAAAGCTTGTCTCCTGGCTTCCAGCATCTCAGGGGGTTCATTGGGTCCCACTGGAGTTTGTAATAGTTCTTGCTCTTCCAGTTCTGTCATTGGCGGAGCGGTGATTTCCTTAAATTTCTTTTCCGTAGGTTTTGTGCCACTAATATCTCCAACTTCCAGGTTTTCATCAGCGAGATCAGCTGACTTTTTCTTCCGGAGTTTGTACTGGAGTTTTTTAGAAGCACGGTGCTTTTTCTTGGAAGATGGAGGTTTTTTGACAGGTTCATCCTCTGTCATCTCCTTGACATTAGGGAATATCGGAGAAGTTTCTCCGTCTTCCCTCTCTTCCACTGGCGGAGGGGTTTTAGGGCTTTCCTGGCTATCGGCACCCGTTGTATCGGCTGGTTTTGCCATTAGCACTTCATGGAATCCCTCTTGAAAGGACTTAACCTTTCTTACGAAGGCATCATCGTCTTCGTCTTCGGAGTCGAAATTATCCGATCCGGTTTCCGACTCCAATCTCGCCTCTATGGCGGCAAGCACAGACTCTGTTTCCGAGTTCATCGTCTGTTTGACGGATGTCGGATCTTCCGTCTCTGTGACGGGTGTTGGTTCTTCCGTCTCTGTGACGGGTGTATTGTTGTCTGCCTCTTGCACGGGATTTCCGTCATCCGTGTTTTCAGCGATCTCGGATTGCACCATGCCGATAAAGTGCGTATCACTGTTTTGTCGGCGATCTGAGCAGAATCCGGCATCATAGTCGTCTTCGACTGGGTATAGGGCGGGTGGGAAATACTTGCTTTCACCGCAAAACCCCATTGCTTCCGCGGTTAATCCGATAAAGATGTTAGCAGATCCAATCGGTAAAACGCAGGCACTTACCAGGTGGTTTTGCGCCGGTATGTAGGATCCATTGTCGAGGAAGCGCCCGACGTCGTCGTCGAATTCCAAGCTTCCGACAGTGATCGATCTTCCAATTCCGCCTAGTATCCCAGATCGGAATTTCACGCCTGACGTCGTTTGCCCCACGGTGGGCGCCAACTGTCGAGACATCGTAGTAGTTTTCATAGACTGGGGTGCCATGAGACTACGGTAGAGACGTGGGGTAACGGGATAGCGTAGTAACACAGAACACGGGATTTTACCCAGGTTCGGTACGTCGCGACAGTACGGCGTACCTACTCCTGCACTTCTCACTAATTGGGACTAAAGCCCGTATAACAGGGTTACAATGTGAGGGAATAGATCTAGCTACTCGTCGAGGATGAACTTCCCGGCGAGTTGCGTAGAGCTTAAGCTTGAACCTAGAACCTTGAAGAACTTATGTAATCTATCTCCCGTCCGGCTTTATATAATAGCCGGATTAGGGCTTACAGAACAAGAAACCTAGAAGACTACGTTTAACTTGTAACTTGGAAAGTAAGGAATCCGTCTTCTCCTCCAAGCCAGATCACGTGGGCCGTGATCCGGGTTCTTCTAGAATCCGGCTTCTGCGCGTCGGACTACTGGGCCGCCCAATGTACCTAAGCCCATTACCATGTAGGCCACCCTGGTAGTCCGGCTCTTTTGTCTACCATCTTCTATACCCCTATTCAGTATATATCCGACAGTGATGGTCGATGGCCATCCACTGCCAGCTGCGCATTGGTACTAGATTGTTCTATGTCGTCTAAAAAGGTTATGAACTACTACTATATTGCCGTATGCCATATATTTTTATGGACTAGTACTTTCTAGATTGTCGTTTGTCGATAATTGTTAGTTTTAAGGTATTTCGCGGCTTCAGCCAAAGAAGACCCTGATGCGCGTGTAACATACGTTCGTTGTGAGACCCCAAGAGGAAGGTATGAAGAGTACAGTAGCAAGTTTCCCTCAGAAAGAAACCAAGGTTGAATCGACCAGTAGGAGGAAAAAAGCAACTTCTGAAGGTTGATGCAGCTGAGATGGCAGGGCTTACAACCGGTCCAGCAGCGACGTGGAATCTACACAACACAATCAATTCACTTTGCCCCAACAAAGCAGTGAGGTTGTCAATCTCACCGGTTTTGATGAACACAAAGAGGTTAAACGTATGGTGTGGAAAATAGTATGAGAATAATACGAAAACAGTAGCAGCAGTGTGAAAACAGTAATTGATGTGATTGTATTATCAGTTTGAGAAAATGGACCGGGGTCCACAGTTCACTAGTGGTGTCTCTCCATAAAAGATAAATAACATATGCGGTGAACAAATTAAAGCTGGGCAATTTATAGAAATGAAGCCTGGACCGTAGTGCATATGCAAGACATAAAGATTACTATGTGATTCATGCGGGCATTACAACAAAATATATAGACCGTCATCCAACTGCATCTATGACTAATAATCCACCCTCCGGATATCATCCGAACAAACGTTGGGTATTAAATTGCAAGCAACAGATAATCACAGTAAGCAAAGTGTGTAGTGTAAACAATGTAAACGAAGTAAACATCGTTGTTTTCTCCCCAATGGCAACATCACATCCTCCATCTGTCACGTTTCTGTCACTCGAGCACAGATGCAAAGGAGGCATGAACTCACTATCGAGCATAATACTCCCTCTTGGAGTCACTAGCATCTACTTGGCCAAAGCATCTACTAATAACGGAGAGCATGCAAGATCATAAATAACATATGCATGGAGATAACATGATAGATTGATAATCAGAAGACATAGCATTCAACATTCATCGGATCCCAGCAAACACAATATGTAGCCTTACAATAAGATGATCTCGATCATGTAAGGCAGCTCACGAGATCTAAACATGAGGCATTAATTGGAGAAGACAACCATCTAGCTACTGCTATGGACCCGTAGTCTAGAGATGAACTACTCACGCATCACCCTGGAGGCGGGCATTCCTTCCCCACGGGGTGCCGGGGAGAGCTCCAGAAACCTCCTGATCTCGGGTTGACAATGAAGGCGGCCTCGGGTGTTTCTCGGGAAAAGGTGGTATATTTTTAGGGTTGACGTATCAGGGGGAATAAATAGGCGAAAGGGCGATGGCGGTGGATGCCCGAGGGGCCCACACCACCCCCAGGCGCGGCCAGGGGGCGCCGCCCTATGATGTGCCCCCCTGTGGCCCCTCTCCGGGCCTCTTCGGGACTCTGTGCAACCTTCAGGAATTCTAAGACTTCCGGGTTTCGAATTTTCCAATTCCGAGAATATTTCCAGAACAATTTTTCTTAAACTAAAAACAACAGAAAAATAGGGAACTAGCTCTGTGGTATCTTGTCAATAGGTTAGTCCTGGAAATCGATAAAAATGCCATAAAGTGTATATAAAACATGTAGCAAATAACATGAAAATAACATGGAACATCAGAAACTAAGGATACGTTTATGACGTATCAACATCCCCAAGCTTAGTTCTTACTCGTCCTGAGTAGGTAAACGATAAAAACACATAATTTTGAAGGTGGCATGCTACCAACATAAACACTATCATCAATATTGTAAAAGCATATGTAAGCTTAGATCGTAGTACTTTAAACACAAACACGATAGATATAATTCTAGCAATAAAACATAGCAATCACTTTGCATCATGAGAAGTAACACAAATAAAATATCATGAATAATAATGCACTCGAAAGTTATACGTTTGTTTCAAGCATAGAGATAACATAGCAAAGTGATATTTCGCTTGTCCTTACACTACCAAATTCCACGCGGTCTGGAACGTTTCAATAACGTCGCGAATGAGCTCCAAACCATCGCTAAGGGAAATCCATGACGGTTTACGCGAGGAAGTGAGAACGTGCCTGATCGACTGTTACGGACGATTCTGCAATGTTAATTTGAACGGAGAACGTCGAGGCGATCCGAAACGTTCAGACAATCGTCACGAGCAGCTGGGCCGTCCGGTCCCGGCCCAATAAGCGACAACGTTTTTAATTTGTCGTTGTCGGCTGGCACGTGGCAAAGGATTAACTGATGGTCGTTAGCGTAATCGGCTGACGTCACATTACACACAACTTATGTCATTACGATCCCAACGTTTTTTCCGTCAAGAATAGATACTGTTAAGGCCCCGTTTATGACATAATCGATCTGTTCATGACGTCATAACCGTTGATCCCGTTCATGACGTTTTTTTGTTGTCGCATCCTTAACCAATGAGGTGAAACCATGTGGACGCCATTTGCGACGAACTGCTAGCGTCGTGGTATGAGATGACGCAACAAGATAAAGCCACGTGGAACAATCATAGGTCGCCGCGTGTTTTTTTTCTGGGACGATCTCCGGTCGTCGTGGGCTACGCGGTGATGTATTTTTTTCCGACGTGAAGCGAGCGGCAAAGCGACTCCACGTGGACCAAATACACGGGGCAAAGTGGTGCCCTTTCCGCGACGTTTTGTTTTGTTGTGGAACTGCCCAATTGTAAAACGACACGTGGGCATGGTATACGACACCACGTGTCATGATTTGGGTCTCTTTTTACGTTACGATACTACGACGTTTTTGTTTTCGTGCCAGATGGGTGCTTAAATCATCGTTCGAATTGACCTTTCCATGTTCCATATGTAGAAAAGCAAACCACATAGCAGACATCAAATACAGAAATTCAACCACTACTGGTTCATTTTACAGAAAAGCAAACCAACATACAGAAATTCAGTTTTCAGCAACACGGCCACGGTTTTAATTACCACATATGCGCTGAACTAACTGCTCAAGCAGGAAACTCCTTCTTGTTGGCACGTTTTTAGCTCGTCTTGTTCCTTCCGTATTTCTTCCATTTCGAATACAAACCGGAGGCTCATTCGCTCGGATTCTGCATCCGCCACCCTCAAATCAGCAATTGTGATGTGTGCATATTGGCATGCCCCCTCTCTCAACATCAGTTTGCACTTCAAGTTCAGTCTTTGAAATACTTGTTTCCACACGGGATTACTTCGATAAAGTATGCTTTCCACGATCCAGCATAACACCTAAAGTATCATCCTCATCCTTTGAAGCTGATTTCGACATCGTCCTTTTCTTGCTTGCCTATCAAGCACGCAAAGAAAATAGATGTAAGTATGTACAGAAAACAGATGAAACTAGCAGGTGACCAACAATGTACAGAAAATAGATGAAACTAACAGATGACCAGCAATGTACGAAAAATATATGAAAAATAGCAGATGATAATCAAACAAGCGTGTCTGTAATGACCTAGCAGATGTCAAGCATGTCAGGAGCATAGATGGAAATCATGTTGAAATAACAACCACAACCGTAATTAGCTTGCAAAAACGTCTTATGGTATGAGAATAGATGAAGTAGCACAAAATATATAACAACAGTAATCAAACTGTTCAACACAAGATAAGTAAGTTGCGCCTAGTTGTTGTTTTTTCAATAAAGGGAGTTTTTATTACTGAAAGAGTTTTAAGCATTGCACCCTAGTTGTTGTGATATCATGGAAGAATGTTGAGTTGCCGAATTAGGGAATAACATGCAACTCATTGTCCTCACTGAATAGTGATTGACATGACCAATCTCCTTCACTGGAATCCGATTCCTCTTCAACATCATCCTTAGGAGTCTACTCAGATCCGGAGTCTTCCTTCTTGATCTTTTTAGGTGTGAATACAGTAGGACATGAAAGAATACTTGCTAAAGACTTTACACCCAGTTGATGCATCCTTGCATTGTTTGCCATGATAGTTCTGGCACACTCTTCTTCCATGGGGTGTAGTGGTGATCCTAACATGAATAAATAACTCAAAGTAAGCTCCAAATATAAACATTTGGTAAGAACCTAATACAACATTAGAAATTGAGGTACTCATCCTGTAAGAACAGTCCAGTGTAAGTAATATAAATTCTGATTGTAACATAGACTGATAGGATCATAAGCAAAGTGAGCTTAAACCTAATAGTATACACGCTGGAAATAAATAAACTTTTACCGTAGGAAAACAAATCTGGATACTTCTATTTTTATTTTTACGTAAGATTAGCAAGAATGTCCCCCTTCCGATTTCCATTAAAAGAAACCATGCAGTATTTTGTTACAACTCTACTACAAAAGAAAATAATTTAAAAAAGGAGCATCAGGAGGGCAACACACCCATTTCCGCTACAGATTTGTCAGATTAACACATGGACAAGCCTTTGTATTACCACTATACAAAGTTATAAATGCAAAGCCAAGAACAAAGACGGATATAAGGAACCATCAATCATACAACTAAACAGATAAACAATTTAGAGAGATTTATTACATCAAACATTAGCATGATAATTAAGAAGCATCGACTAAACAATTTAGAGAGATTAATTGCATCGAACATAAGAAGGATCAAGCATACAATTAAACAGACAACTAATTCAGAAAGATTAATTGCATCGAACATATGAAGAACCATCAATATGACTGCGTTTCTCGCCTTTAACCTTTACCCGTCTCGGCGTGGTTGCAGACATTGACGGTGAAGTTGCGGCGAGGTTGGAGACGAGGTGGAAGATCTAGACGTATGACGAGGTTAATGGCGAGGTGGCACACCAACGAGCACACGAAGGCGAGGTTGGTGACGATGTGGCAGACCGGTAAGCACGACGGCGAGGTGGCACACCAGCGAGCACACGACGACAAGGTTAGTGACGATGTGGCAGACCGGTGAGAACGATGGCGAGGTAGTGGTCCTGGACGGCGACCTGGGCAGCGTGGGGGATCTCGATGTGACGTGGGAGATCTGGAAAGCAAGATATATGGCAATGTGTAAGAGGGATGGGATCTAGTCTGGGAGAACGGGGACTGGAGGGGAGAAGGGGAGTAGTCGATTCTTTGGGAGAGGGCCGACGGGATAAGGGAGGGTTTCGAAATGATTACATAAATTCCCTCCGCGATAAAGTTTGACCATTGTGTGCGGGAGGGCTGAGAAGTAATATTCTTGCACGAAAATTTTTGGGTGGGCTGTCCTGGCGCGAAATTTTCGGAGGGACGCAAAATTTTGGCGGAAGTGTGGGAAACTATGCTAGCCGTCGGATGCTGATGGGTGGCTTAAACAAATTTACCATTTATGCAATAATTTACTAAAGGGACCTTGTTAGGAAATAAAGAAGTATTATGAAATAATTTTGGAGTTGAGGTCGTCGGGTATAAAACGCGTTAGAATATGCAGAACGGTTCTCTGTGAAACCAACAGTAACTAAAGAACTACAGATAACTGAGTACTTGCAATACAACACTGGTAACTTAATTATAGAGTAGCAAAACACAATCACAATACACACAGACGTGTCAACAAGTAAAACATGATGAGTCAACAACGTAGAAGGTTACACATATGCTCTATAAGTACACTAGTTGCCACGATAAAGGACACGAACAATCGGATGCACCAGTGGGACGGACTTGTTCTAGAGGAGCAAAGTGTTGACCTGGACGCAGCACACCAGGGTGTCGTTCAGCCAGTAGAGGCCACCGTGCAGATTTGCTCCCAAGCCATGCTCCCACTAGTGGAAACAACCCCTTTCGTCCAGGGGACCAGGGGGCATCTGTCCCGGTTTCACAAAAATCCGGGACAAATGCTATGCATTGGTCCCGGTTTGTGTGCCCGAGGCAGCAGAAACCACCTGGGGGCATCTGTCCCGGTTCATGGGGAGGCATTGGTCCCGGTTTGTGGCACGAACCGGGACCAATGCCTAGCCATAGGCCACGTGGCACGGGCATGGGCATTGTTCCCGGTTCATTCCACAAACCGGGACCAATGCCCCCCTTCCCCTACATATACTGCCTCACAGCCCGCTTCCCTCTTTTTTTTGGCTTGGGGGAGTGAGAGAGGTGGGTGTTAGTGTGTGTTGTGCCTCGTGGCGCGGGAGTCCTACGGCGTGGCGCGGGAGTTGTGCCACGTGGCCACGAACGCGCGGTATAAACTGCCGCGCCTCGAGTGTCTTCTCCTCTCCATGCACCGTCGCGCTGCCACCATGCCTCCGAGGAGGAACAACACCACCGGCTTCCGCGGTGTCCGAGCACGGCAGAACGGAATGTTCACCGCGCATATCCGCTGCGGGGACGACCGCATCCCCCTCGGCTCCTTTGCGACGGCGGCGGAGGCCGCCCGCGCCTAGGACGCGACGGCCTGGTGCCTCAACCGCCCGCGGTCGCTGATGAACTTCAACGACTGCCACACCCTCTGGGAAGCGGAGGCCAAGGCACCGACGCCGCAGATCGTCACTGCCGCCGACCACCGCCACCTCAAGCACCGCGCGTTTCAGGGCCTAGTCGACGCCAGGGACGACCGCGTGGTCCGCGAGTATTATCGGAACAATCAGGGGGAGTACATCGCCGACGAGGAGCTTTGGCAGACCCGGGCGACTTAGCGGGCGGAGCGGCACCTCGAACGCCACCTCGCGTTAGATGCCGCTCGGGAGGCGAGGACAAAGGCGCTGCAAGCGCTCCGTCGGGCCGACCACGCCGGCGGAGTCTGGCTTCCGATGATCCGAGGTGGGGGCCTATCTCGGACATACCATCATGCACCTCCGACGACGACGAGGAGGTCACCGACGACGACGACCAGGAGGAGGTTACCGACGAGTTCCCCGACGACGAGGAGGAGTAGTGTTCGTCTGTTTTCTGTTTTTAATAAAAGAATTTGTTGTATTCCGGGAAACTGCGGCGCGCTAGCGCGTCTGTTTTCTGTTTTCCGTGTGATTCTTCCTTATTGGTGGGATTCAGACGCCAGAAAGAAACACACCCCTCATCCAACGACTCACATTAAGGAGGGGGACATGCATTTCGATAGATAAACAAGGCACAGTACACATAATGGCAAGATTGGATCTAAATCTAAACGGAGAGCATAGATCTAAATAAACAAGGCAGTACATAATGGCAAGAGTGCATCGATCTACTAGTCATACTCCTGCCTAGGCCTATAATACTCCGACTCGTAGTTGTCATAGTCGCCGTTGTCGTCGTCACTATCGTCGGACGGTGCTCTGGACTCCCTCGGAGGATCACGACTCCAGGACTGGGCGTGAGGGTAGCGCATGCGGGGGTTATCGCCAGCCCTGATGTAGTTCATGACGCTCTGAAGAGTCCGTCCGCCGCCCCACCACAGCCGACGACCGGCCTCGTTGAAGTTCGAAGGAGGCGGGCCGTTCTCCTCGTACCTGGCGAGCCCACTCTCACGCCGATTAATGAAGAATGCGTCCCAAGTAGGGCGGTAGTCAGGATTCCAACTGGGATTCCTCCGCTGCTCCGGCGTGAGCTCGTGGTAGTAGTGGTTCGTGATGGCCGCCCAACGCGCCACACCTTGAGGAAGAGGAGGGACCGACACTCCTCCGGCGCTCAGCATCCAACCGGCGGGAACGCTGTAGCCGGGCGGGCAGGGGTAGTTCGAGGCGGAAAGTGCCTCCGCCTGGATGAAGGTTAGAGTGGGTACGGTAGAAGCCATGAGAGAGTGGTGAGTTTATATGTGTTTATGCCAATGGTGTGGCAATGCATACATATATAGTGAGAAGAAAACAGATCTCTTTAGTCCTGGCCTGTTTTACCAACCGGGACGAAATGGTTCGTGTTTCCTTGGGAAACGGATCGTCCCTTTAGTCCCGGCCTGTTTTACCAACCGGGACGAAATGGTTAGGGTTTCGTTTGGACCAATCAGAAAGAATCACACGGATGGTGTGTTTCTTTCAAGCGCTTGTGAGTCCTTGGATCAGGGGTGTGTTTCTTTCGAGCTGTTGTGAGCTGTTCGATCAGGGCTACGGTGTGTTTGTTTCGAGCGGTTGTGAGCCGTTGGATCAGGGTGTTTCTTAACCGTTGGATCAAAACCCTAGCATTACACTTTGTGACCCAGAGGACCCTATATATAGCCCACCTTCATACACCAGTCAGTTCATCGACCAAATACAGAACATCCGGATTCGCCAGCATACGTCCTGCCGTGCATTTGGTATGCATATATGCACTCAGTAGCCACGGCAGGGCTGTATGCTGGCGATACCGATTGTTGTGTTCTACATCCCCCTTTAAGGTTTGATACATCATTCAGTTCATCAACCAAATACAAATCATCCGGATTCGCCATCATACGTCCTGCTGTGCATTTGGTATGCATATATGCACTCAGTAGCCACGGTAGGGCTGTATGATGGCGATACCGATTGTTTTGTTCTACATCACCCCTTTAAGGTTTGATACATCATTCAGTTCATCGACCGAATACAAATCATCCGGATTCGCCATCATACGTCCAACCGTTCTTTTGATATGCATATATATATGCACTCTATAGCCACGGTAGGGGAGTATGATGGCGATACCGATTGTTTTGTTCTACATCCCCCTTGAAGGTTTGACAAAAGGTTTGATATATCATTCAGTTCATCGACCGAATACAAATCACCCGGATTCGCCATCATACGTCCGACCATTCTTTTGATATGCATATATGCACTCAATAGCCACGGTCGGGCTGTATGATGGCGAGACCGATTGTTTTGTTCTACATCCCCCTACAAATCATGCACCCGGATGCCTTGTATACGACGAAACTATGTAAATGCATGGAGTTATTATAAATTGGTCTGAAGTGCACTTATTATAAATTTAACGTACCTTGTTCTGTATTTGAAACGTGTGTAGTTATTATTTTAAACATAAAGGATATAATGGAAAACAGAATAAAACAATAGAAAACATAAAGGAAAATAATAGAAACACATAAAGGAAACAATAGAAAACAAAAAAGGTACCAACATAAAACAATATAAAACATAAAGGAAAACAATAGAAAACATAAAGGAAACAATAGAAAACAAAATAAAACAAGAGAAAACAGAAAGGAAACAAGAGAAAACAAAATAAAACAATAGAACACATAAAGGAAAATAATAGAAGATAAAATAAAACAAGAGAAAACAATAGAAACATAAAAGAAAACGAAATAAAACACAAAGAAAACAATAGAAAACAAAAAATAATTAAAAATAGGGCATTCGTCCCGGTTTTTCCAAAAAAATTAGGCAGAAAAAAAATTAGGCATCCGTCCCGGTTGGTAGGACCAGACCGGGACGAAAGGGGCTTTCGTCCCGGTTGTTCCTACCAACCGGGACGAAAGACCCTTTCGTCCCGGTTGTTCCTACGAACCGGGATGGATGCCCGTGCCTATATACGCGTCCCCTTCCCTCCCCAAATTCATAACCGCGCGCAGGGGACGTGTAACACCTGGGGTGTTCCCCCTAAGTTAGAAAGTTGGTTGTTTTTCTTTTTTTGCATTGCATCACATGCATCATATGCATTGCCCTTGTTTTCAAAAACAACTCAAAAGTTCAAACCCATTTAAACTTTCAAACATGTTCAAGTTTCCAATTAAAAATGGCAAACTAAATAACTCAAAATGTTTTCAATAATTTTGAGTTTGAATCAATTAAAATGCTTGTTAATAAAACCCCTTTCCATTAACACCCTAATGGCAAATTCAAATTCAAATCAATTCATCCATACTTGGCATGTTTCAAATGTGGGTTTAAAAATTAAAATCTTGCAAACATTTAAATTCAATAAGTTTCATAGTTGTTTGAGCTTATTGAATAAACTTGCTTAAATTAAAAACTCAAATCTATATGAAAGCCTATTTAAATTTCAACTAGCAATTTCAAACTAATTGGCATTTTCAGATTGTTGAAAAAATAAAGTTATCATATCTTGATATTGCTGTTTTCTAAATCAATAAAACATAAATATATATTTCATAAAATGCAAAACCCCAAAAACCTCTCTCTTTTCTCTCTCTCTTTCTTTCTACAAAAAAATGAGTAAGCAACAAAAAAAAAGAGAGCAGCCAAGGGAGAGGCAGGCCAGCCATTCCCCTCTTCCCCCAGCCTACCAAACCACCTAAGCCCAGCTCCCCTCTATTATTTTTTTGGCCCGGTACCCCTTCGCTCGAGAAGAGCCCGTCTTCTTCCTCCTGCTGGCGTCACCAATGGTACGACCACCCCCACCACCGCATGATCTCCTCATCCCCCCTCCGATACCCTGCCGTACAAGCTCGAGCCCTCCATAAAAACCTCCCCTCTCTGCTCGCCCTAGCCCTACCCTCTCACTCTGTCGCCGCCATCCTTTTCTTCCACCTCCCTCTCTGCTTTTCTCTGAACCTCCACACCACCGAGCAGCAGCCCGCCGTCAGACGTCGCCGTTGCCTCGTCGCCACGGTCCTCCTCGAGCAGCGCCGGCCGCGGGAACGGAACTGCCGTGAGGGCTGCTATCTCTACAACCCCAGGGACGAGCGCGTGCATCCACAGACAGCCGTCAGCGAGCACTTCCCCGCCACCGACCACGTCCGCGCCCTGTACATCGCCGCCGCCTTCTGCTTCCTCGACGGCAGCCGGTGGGCGTCCCTTCCTCCTTCCTCTCCCCCTCTTGTATCTGCACGCCTCCATACGTTCGCCCCGCAAGCACACGCACGCACACGCGATGATCACCGCGCCACAGCTGCCCTGTCGCCGTCGAACTGAATCGGGTTCAGTTTCGTCAGGTTGGCACAAAGCCATGCCTGTTTACCTGAAAACCACCGCGTCTGTACTCTGAACATCAACGCAGCAGCAGCGCAGTGGTAGCACACCCCGCGCGCACGCCTCGATCGCGGGTTCGATCCCTGGGAGAGGCACTCCCCCCCTTTTTGGTTGTTTTATCGCGCGCAGGGGCCAGGGCCGACCAGTCGGTGGCCCTGGGAGCCACATCACCTTCCAAACCCGCCACGGTGGCACTGGCCCGCACGGCAGAGGCACAGGGCCAGTGTACGCTGTGTGTAAAACGCCCCAGGGGCCTATCTGCGTTCCTTTTCTTTCTTTCAGGTCCTGTCCTTTGGCACTTTAATCCCTGAACTTCAAACACACATAAAAATTACAAACAAACTCCAAATTCAAAAAGTAAAATATGTTTCCCAATTAAAATTAAATGCTCCACCCACCTATAAAGTTTGTTTGTTGTTTTGAACATTTCAAATGGGTTCAAAATTCAAATTCAAATAACTCTTTTGAATTTGATTAAATTCATAACAAATTCAACTTTAATTCAAATGGCCCATATAAAATATGTTTTCCATCCAAAATTTCATGCTCTTTTCAAATATAACATTTGTTTTCTGTTTTGGATAAATAAAATTAATGTAATTACTTAATGCTTTAATTAAATCATTTAAATGGTGAAATTCATAACTTGCTCAATTAAAATCCAATTTCAACAAATAAAATATGCTTTCCACTCAAAATGAAACCACCTTTCTGAATATCAACTTTGTTTTGCAATTTGGACAATTAAAATTAATGTAATTTAAAAATGCCTTAATTAATTAATTAAAAGTCCTACTTAATAACTTTCACATGCTTGCTCCAAATTGAAAACCCAAAACATGAAATCCATCCAAAATGAAATGCTACACTTGAATATCAACTTTGTTTTCTGGTTTGCAATATTTAAATTGGATAATTGTTTCACCCCTTATTTAATGCATTTAAATTGATAATATGCTTAACTAAATCATTTGAAATTGTTTTCCAACATTTAAAATATGTTTTCCATGCAAAATTGAACAAGCTTTCCAAATATAAACTTTGTTTTCTATTTTGAATAAATTAAATTGCTGAAAACAACTATTTCTTAATTAATGCATTTAAAATTGTCAATTTAATAACTTGCTCCTCTAAAATCCAAATTCAACAAATGAAATATGTATTCCATCTAAAATTTTGTGTTCTTTCCAAATATGAGTTTTGTTATCTGTTTTGAACAATTAAAATGGGTGAAAACAATGAATGTTTGTGTAACTCACTTAAGAAGCCAAATTTCATAACTTAATAAATAAAATTCTAAACTTGGTAAACACCTTTTCAAATTGAAGCTATTGTTGTTTTCTCATTGTTTTCCTCATCCATGCCTCATTCTAATTAACTTTCACATGATGGCTATTTGTAGATCATTTAATTCAACATTAATTCATGGGCTTTTCCATATGCAATCCAAATTGCATATGGGACCATTTAAATATGTTTACCATGTCAACTATTTTATCTTTGATGCACCCTTTAACTTGTCATGCATCCATATCTTGATCATGCTGGATCTTTTGCCGTAGAAGTAATTGTTGCATCCGGTGTTTGTTCTAGTTCGTTGCTTCTTCGCGGATAGGACGTTGAGATGATGTGAGCAACGACAAGTTCGGATGTACCTCTACTTGCTGGATTCCAGGCAAGTATACTCACTTGCTACCTATGGCTGCCTTTCATCACTTGTTACCGATTATTTCCGTTATCTTTATGCTAGCCTTATGATTCGATGCTTGTGTCTCGATCCTATCATATGTTTACCTTGCAACCATGATATAGCCTTCCTTCCACTTCCTATTACCTGTTGTTTGTTTACCTTGTTGGCCCTCGTGTCGTAGTTGCATGCTTAGTGTTGTTTGCGCTCAAGTCTTGATGTCCGTCTTATCACCTGTTTAGTTTGATAGTTGGGTTTCAACTTAATCAACAACATGTTAATGTTTTGGGTAATAATAATTTGATGATAAGACACCGGCAGGAGGCCCGGCGTGGTTTTGAGGCCTGCTAGTGTCGACCTTAATTAGGAAAAGGGTCTTGTCCTCCGATCCATGATGAGCGCACTAACCGCATGTGGGAAGCGAGTATGGGCGCCCCCCGCAATTTTGATTCGATTCGCATCTCGTCCAAATCGCCTCATTTAGTTCGGGTTTTCCATTTGCCGCATGCATATGCAGGTGCGAACCCTTGGCGCCAGGGTGGAACTTTTGTAGTCGGCATTTAGGGAGACACGTTCTTAGAGTGCTATGAGGGTCCCCTTTTCTTCGCGGGGCTTGATTAGCCGTGCGCTCAACTGCACGGGGTTCTTTGGGCTTGATGCGAAGAAGAGTTGGGTTGTGTTGAGTGCCTCGCTTGGTGGAAGTGCATTTCCATCTGGCGGGTCATTCTTACGTGTACGGCCAAATTGGTGCATCCCTGCAGGGTTAAATCTTCTCGAGAAGCCGTGTTGTCCGCGGTTATGGATGACTTGGTGAAAGTGCTGGCTAACAAGTACTCAGACAACTTACACTTAACGATGATAACTTGACTAGTAATATAGATTACCTCCACCATAAAAATGAATGTCACCTTAATCAACCGTGTGAGTTTCCTTGGGTTGCTTCCTTAGTAGGGGGTAACATTGGATGGGTATTGTTTGGTGAGTAGTTGTAGTTGGTTCTGATACGCTATCTTATCCCTTTCTTTTAGCCGGATGTTGTAGCGAGTCTCTGTAGTTAGTTAGTGCAGCCCGCTGCCGCTTCTTTGCAATAATCCTTTCCTTTCCGTTGAACCCAAAGTATTTGTATCTTGTGATGATTGGTTACGCTGGTATCTTGTGAGTATGGTTTATCCACTTGCCAGTACTTAACCGTAC
Source organism: Alopecurus myosuroides (assembly GCA_028641055.1). Classification (NCBI taxonomy): domain Eukaryota; kingdom Viridiplantae; phylum Streptophyta; class Magnoliopsida; order Poales; family Poaceae; genus Alopecurus; species Alopecurus myosuroides. Next base: position 358,655,194 of record CM054060.1, on the reverse strand, counting down.
TGACCCACGAATCCCTTTCGTGGCTACATATTCCACATTGCAGTCAACAGGTTTGAAGTCTGCCGACGTTAGCTTGGGAATCACTCCGGCTTGGCCCGGGCAGGGATTTGGACGCCATCGGTTATCTTCAGGACTCTTAGTCCAATTTGTATCTTGTCCGTAGCCGGACACTATGTTGTTTCTTCCGCTGTTATTTGGATCTTTGTATTGTATCAGTTGTATCCTTGGCTCGTTTGAGTCGTCTTGTATATACCTCCTCTGTTGTTGTTGTGGATTATTCGTGAACTGTTGTAATGTTATCACAAGTGGCAACCTGGAATCGGTTATTATGTGGATTTTGGCGGAAATGCTAAAATCTGCATAGTGCCCGATCTCGGGGCGTCACAAATGGTATCAGAGCATGGTCTCTGATTCCCGATATTGTTTCGATACGAATGGTTATCGAAGCAACGGGTCCGCAAAGCCTGTAGGATAACCTCGCTAACGGTCGTTGTTTCTTGAGTGTCAAAAGCTATTTCTGCTAAACTATTTTGGAATCATCTCAATAGGATTCTTGTTTTCTCCTTATCTCTATTCTATTTCCCCTCCCATCTTATTTGTTTTGGAGTCTTCCCCCTTGTCTATCTTTCAAAGTGTTAGGATCCTACGTGGGTGGACGTTTTCTGAGCCTTTAACCTAATAGGTTCGATCATCGGAAGATTCCTGGTGGAAGAACATCGACGTCACTCCGAGCAAGAATCTCTTGTTAGTGGTGTCGAGAATCCCTTGTTAGTGGTGTCGAGGAGATCAACTGGAAGCATGAAGAATCGATAGTCGAACTTATTTCCCCTCCCGGGTTAGTGGGTGGATTGCGAGGGCGCAATCCCTTGTTAGTGGTGTCGTCTGTAACACCTGGGGTGTTACCCCTAAGTTAGAAAGTTGATTGTTTTTCTTTTTTTGCATTGCATCACATGCATCATATGCATTGCCCTTGTTTTAAAAAACAACTCAAAAGTTCAAACCCATTTAAACTTTCAAACATGTTCAAGTTTCCAATTAAAAATGGCAAACTAAATAACTCAAAATGTTTTCAATAATTTTGAGTTTGAATCAATTAAAATGCTTGTTAATAAAACCCCTTTCCATTAACACCCTAATGGCAAATTCAAATTCAAATCAATTCATCCATACTTGGCATGTTTCAAATGTGGGTTTAAAAATTAAAATCTTGCAAACATTTAAATTCAATAAGTTTCATAGTTGTTTGAGCTTATTGAATAAACTTGCTTAAATTAAAAACTCAAATCTATATGAAACCCTATTTAAATTTCAACTAGCAATTTCAAACTAATTGGCATTTTCAGATTGTTGAAAAAATAAAGTTAACATACCTTGATATTGCTGTTTTCTAAATCAATAAAACATAAATATATATTTCATAAAATGCAAAACCCCAAAAACCTCTCTCTTTTCTCTCTCTCTTTCTTTCTACAAAAAAATGAGTAAGCAACAAAAAAAAAAGAGAGCAGCCAAGGGAGAGGCAGGCCAGCCATTCCCCTCTTCCCCCAGCCCACCAAACCACCTAAGCCCAGCTCCCCTCTGTTATTTTTTTGGCCCGGTACCCCTTCGCTCGAGAAGAGCCCGTCTTCTTCCTCCTGCTGGCGTCACCAATGGTACGACCACCCCCACCACCGCATGATCTCCTCATCCCCCCTCCGATACCCTGCCGTACAAGCTCGAGCCCTCCATAAAAACCTCTCCTCTCTGCTCGCCCTAGCCCTACCCTCTCACTCTGTCGCCGCCATCCTTTTCTTCCACCTCCCTCTCTGCTTTTCTCTGAACCTCCACACCACCAAGCAGCAGCCCGCCGTCAGACGTCGCCGTTGCCTCGTCGCCACGGTCCTCCTCGAGCAGCGCCGGCCGCGGGAACGGAACTGCCGTGAGGGCTGCTATCTCTACAACCCCAGGGACGAGCGCGTGCATCCACAGACAGCCGTCAGCGAGCACTTCCCCGCCACCGACCACGTCCGCGCCCTGTACATCGCCGCCGCCTTCTGCTTCCTCGACGGCAGCCGGTGGGCGTCCCTTCCTCCTTCCTCTCCCCCTCTTGTATCTGCACGCCTCCATACGTTCGCCCCGCAAGCACACGCACGCACACGCGATGATCACCGCGCCACAGCTGCCCTGTCGCCGTCGAACTGAATCGGGTTCAGTTTCGTCAGGTTGGCACAAAGCCATGCCTGTTTACCTGAAAACCACCGCGTCTGTACTCTGAACATCAACGCAGCAGCAGCGCAGTGGTAGCACACCCCGCGCGCACGCCTTGATCGCGGGTTCGATCCCTGGGAGAGGCACTCCCTCCCCTTTTTGGTTGTTTTATCGCGCGCAGGGGCCAGGGCCCACCAGTCGGTGGCCCTGGGAACCACATCACCTTCCAAACCCGCCATGGTGGCACTGGCCCGCACGGCAGAGGCACAGGGCCAGTGTACGCTGTGTGTAAAACGCCCCAGGGGCCTATCTGCGTTCCTTTTCTTTCTTTCAGGTCCCTGTCCTTTGGCACTTTAATCCCTGAACTTCAAACACACATAAAAATTACAAACAAACTCCAAATTCAAAAAGTAAAATATGTTTCCCGATTAAAATTAAATGCTCCACCCACCTATAAAGTTTGTTTGCTGTTTTGAACATTTCAAATGGGTTCAAAATTCAAATTCAAATAACTCTTTTGAATTTGATTAAATTCATAACAAATTCAACTTTAATTCAAATGGACCATATAAAATATGTTTTCCATCCAAGATTTCATGCTCTTTTCAAATATAACATTTGTTTTCTGTTTTGGATAAATAAAATTAATGTAATTACTTAATGCTTTAATTAAATCATTTATATGGTGAAATTCATAACTTGCTCAATTAAAATCCAATTTCAACAAATAAAATATGCTTTCCACTCAAAATGAAACCACCTTTCTGAATATCAACTTTGTTTTGCAATTTGGACAATTAAAATTAATGTCATTTAAAAATGCCTTAATTAATTAATTAAAAGTCCTACTTAATAACTTTCACATGCTTGCTCCAAATTGAAAACCCAAAACATGAAATCCATCCAAAATGAAATGCTACACTTGAATATCAACTTTGTTTTCTGGTTTGCAATATTTAAATTGGATAATTGTTTCACCCCTTATTTAATGCATTTAAATTGGTAATATGCTTAACTAAATCATTTGAAATTGTTTTCCAACATGTAAAATATGTTTTCCATGCAAAATTGAACAAGCTTTCCAAATATAAACTTTGTTTTCTATTTTGAATAAATTAAATTGCTGAAAACAACTATTTCTTAATTAATGCATTTAAAATTGTCAATTTAATAACTTGCTCCTCTAAAATCCAAATTCAACAAATGAAATATGTATTCCATCTAAAATTTTGTGTTCTTTCCAAATATGAGTTTTGTTATCTGTTTTGAACAATTAAAATGGGTGAAAACAATGAATGTTTGTGTAACTCACTTAAGAAGCCAAATTTCATAACTTAATAAATAAAATTCTAAACTTGGTAAACACCTTTTCAAATTGAAGCTATTGTTGTTTTCTCATTGTTTTCCTCATCCATGCCTCATTCTAATTAACTTTCACATGATGGCTATTTGTATATCATTTAATTCAACATTAATTCATGGGCTTTTCCATATGCAATCCAAATTGCATATGGGCCCATTTAAATATGTTTACCATGTCAACTAGTTTATCTTTGATGCACCCTTTAACTTGTCATGCATCCATATCTTGATCATGCTGGATCTTTTGCCGTAGAAGTAATTGTTGCATCCGGTGTTTGTTCTAGTTCGTTGCTTCTTCGCGGATAGGACGTTGAGATGATGTGAGCAACGACAAGTTCGGATGTACCTCTACTTGCTGGATTCCAGGCAAGTATACTCACTTGCTACCTATGGCTGCCTTTCATCACTTGTTACCGATTCTTTCCGTTATCTTTATGCTAGCCTTATGATTTGATGCTTGTGTCTCGATCCTATCATATGTTTACCTTGCAACCATGATATAGCCTTCCTTCCACTTCCTATTACCTGTTGTTTGTTTACCTTGTTGGCCCTCGTGTCGTAGTTGCATGCTTAGTGTTGTTTGCGCTCAAGTCTTGATGTCCGTCTTATCACCTGTTTAGTTTGATAGTTGGGTTTCAACTTAATCAACAACATGTTAATGTTTTGGGTAATAATAATTTGATGATAAGACACCGGCAGGAGGCCCGGCGTGGTTTTGAGGCCTGCTAGTGTCGACCTTAATTAGGAAAAGGGTCTTGTCCTCCGATCCATGATGAGCGCACTAACCGCATGTGGGAAGCGAGTATGGGCGCCCCCCGCAATTTTGATTCGATTCGCATCTCGTCCAAATCGCCTCATTTAGTTCGGGTTTTCCATTTGCCGCATGCATATGCAGGTGCGAACCCTTGGCGCCAGGGTGGAACTTTTGTAGTCGGCATTTAGGGAGACACGTTCTTAGAGTGCTATGAGGGTCCCCTTTTCTTCGCGGGGCTTGATTAACCGTGCGCTCAACTGCACGGGGTTCTTTGGGCTTGATGCGAAGAAGAGTTGGGTTGTGTTGAGTGCCTCGCTTGGTGGAAGTGCATTTCCATCTGGCGGGTCATTCTTACGTGTACGGCCAAATTGGTGCATCCCTGCAGGGTTAAATCTTCTCGAGAAGCCGTGTTGTCCGCGGTTATGGATGACTTGGTGAAAGTGCTGGCTAACAAGTACTCAGACAACTTACACTTAACGATGATAACTTGACTAGTAATATAGATTACCTCCACCATAAAAATGAATGTCACCTTAATCAACCGTGTGAGTTTCCTTGGGTTGCTTCCTTAGTAGGGGGTAACATTGGATGGGTATTGTTTGGTGAGTAGTTGTAGTTGGTTCTGATACGCTATCTTATCCCTTTCTTTTAGCCGGATGTTGTAGCGAGTCTCTGTAGTTAGTTAGTGCAGCCCGCTGCCGCTTCTTTGCAATAATCCTTTCCTTTCCGTTGAACCCAAAGTATTTGTATCTTGTGATGATTGGTTACGCTGGTATCTTGTGAGTATAGTTTATCCACTTGCCAGTACTTAACCGTACTGACCCACGAATCCCTTTCGTGGCTGCATATTCCACATTGCAGTCAACAGGTTTGAAGTCTGACGACGTTAGCTTGGGAATCCCTCCGACTTGGCCTGGGCAGGGATTTGGACGCCATCGGTTATCTTCAGGACTCTTAGTCCAATTTGTATCTTGTCCGTAGCCGGACACTATGTTGTTTCTTCCGCTGTTATTTGGATCTTTGTATTGTATCAGTTATATCCTTGGCTCGTTTGAGTCGTCTTGTATATACCTCCTCTGTTGTTGTTGTGGATTATTCGTGAACTGTTGTAATGTTATCACAAGTGGCAACCTGGAATCGGTTATTATGTGGATTTTGGCGGAAATGCTGAAATCTGCATAGTGCCCGATCTCGGGGCGTCACAGGACGAACCGACGCCGCCAGGCTGCTCAAATACTCCGTCCCACCGCCCTCGATCCTGCCACTAGCCCGCGCGCCGCCACTCCCCGTCGCCGCACTTCTCCGTCGCGCCGCCCGCGCCGCCCCTCCGTCGCGCCGCCACTAGCCCGCGCGCCGCTACTACCCGTCGCCGCACTTCTCCGTCGCACCGCCCGCGCCGCCCCTTCGTCGCGCCGCCCTCGATCCTGTCCACTAGCCCGCGCGCGCGGCGCCTCCACTGTCCGCGCCGGCCGCCGTCCTATGTCGCGCGCCCGAGAGGAGGTAAGGCCTGCCTCCATCACGCCCTAAACAGTGGGCTTTTTTTTGTTTATTTTCTTTTTTTACTTATTGTTTTTGTTTTTACTTTTTTATTAGTGTTAGAAATGTTAGAATCATTAGTTATGAATTATTACAAATGTTAGGAATTTTAGATTAGACTTAGGAATTTTAGATTTGTTAGAATTGACATAGGAATTTTAGTGTTAGAAAATTAGACTTAGAAAATTTTTAGTGTTAGAAAAATTTACTTAGAAAATTAGACTAAGAAAAATTTACTTAGGTATTTCACTTAATTTTTTTTAGAATATTTCACTAAGTTAGTGTGTTAGAAAATTTCACTAAGTTAGAATAATTTCACAAAGTTAGAATTTTTACTTAGCCCGGGCTTGTTTTTAGTTCATATCTCTGTTGGACCCGCCGGGCGCTGTCCGGGACTGGGCCCCGCCGGGCTGGCACTGGGAGCTCCTTAGTACCGGGGCACGCGGCTTGGTGAGAAATCCGGGTGACGTGGTCGACCCGGATAGGCAGTATAGCAGCAGTTGGTCGATTATTCATAGGGTTTCTTACCACGTGAGTTATGACCCTGTGAGGGTTCCTTTTCTATGGATGCGTATCACCCGCGACTCAGCACCCCGCGGCTTAGGGCATCTCCAGTCGTCCCCCCCAGAGCCCCCACAGGACGCAAAATAGCGCCGTTTTTTCACCAGTCGCCCCCCCAGGACCTGAAAAACGCCGTTTCGGCGGAAATTAGCGCCGCCGCCCCCAGGCGGAACCCAGCCCGTTGGGTTCGGCCTGGGGGGGTGGCGAAAGGAAAAGCGCGCGTGGGCCAGCGCTGTCGGCGAGGGGAGCGCTATTTGCCCACTTTCCCCACCCCCGACTCGTCTTTTCTGCTCACCCGCCTCGCCGTCGCCACACCACCGGCCGCACTCCACGCCGCCGCTGTCGGCCACAATCGCACAAGGTCGACGAGACAAACCACCGCCGGCTAGTCCCCCACATCGTCGCCGCCGTTCGATTGCGTCTCCGCCGCGGAGGAGGTTGTACCCGGTGAGCCGCGTCCACCCGCCCGCAAGGTGTTCGACGCTCTATCCGAGCCATGGACTCCGACGCCGAGGAGATGCTCGCCGCAAGAGCAGGCCGAGACAGCGGTACGAGGGCTACTGCATCCTCTACTCCGACTACTTCGCCGAGGATCCCACCAACGACGAGAAGGTGTTCCGGCGTCGTTTCAGGATGAAACGCACGCTCTTCCTCAAGATCATGCATGCCATCCGAGAGTTCGACACCTACTTCAAGTTGAAGAAGGACTGCACCGGCACGGTAGGGTTTACCTCTATCCAGAAGTGCACGATGGCCATGAGGTTGCTTGCATACAGTGCTCCCACAGATGCACAAGATGACTACCTGCGCATGAGCGAGTCCACGGCCCTCGAGTGCTTGAACAAGTTCTACCGGGCAGTGGTTGCAGTTTTTGGCCCAATATACCTGCGATCACCCAATGCGCAAGACACTGCTCGTCTCCTCGCAGAGAATGAAGCAAGAGGGTTTCCGGGGATGCTTGGCAGTATCGACTGCATGCACTGGGCATGGAAGAACTGCCCATTTGACTGGCAGGGGATGTACAAGGGAAAGGAGGGAGAGTGCTCGGTGGTTCTCGAGGCCGTGGCTTCGTACGATCTATGGATTTGGCATTCATTCTTTGGTATGCCTGGAAGTCACAACGACATCAATGTCTTGCAGTGCTCGAATGTCTTTGCCGATCTTGTCGAAGGCCATGCCCCCCCTGTGAACTATGAGATCAATGGACACCAGTATACAAAGGGGTACTATCTTGCAGATGGCATCTACCCGAAGTGGGCAACATTTGTGAAGAGCATCTCCAACCCTATCCCAGGAAGCGCAAAAGCTTGGTTTACCAAGTGCCAGGAAGCTTGCAGGAAGGATGTTGAGCGGGCATTTGGTGCGCTGCAATCTCGATTCGCTGTTGTCCGGTACCCAGCTATGACTTGGTCGAAGTCCAACATGTGGGAGGTGATGCAGTGTTGTGTGATCTTGCACAACATGATCATTGAGAGTGAGCGGGATGACCCGGTGCCTGACAGTGAGGCAAGCACACCATACTACCGGCAGGGCCCTCTTGCAGATGTTGATCACCAGGTGCCGGCATCATGGACAGACTTCCTCACCAAGCGACAGGAGATTCGACACGCTGCAACACATCATGCTCTGCAGGATGACCTGGTGCAGCATTTGTGGGCGCGAAAGGGGAATGGCAATGTTGAGGACGATGACTAGTGTACTTTTTTTAAAAAAATTGTTGAACTATTTATTTGTGTGGCAAAACTCTATTTATTTGTGTGGCAAAACTCTATTTATTTGGTGGGATTTTTTTTGATTGCCCAAATTTGGCCGAGTCGCCGCTGGGGGGGGCGGCCTGGGTTCACGGCTGGGAAACGCGCCCCCCAGTTCCGAGAATAGCGCCGTCTCGCGTCGCGGCGCAAAAAAAGCGAGGGTTTCTGCGTCCTGGGGGGGGGGGGGGGGCGCAACGACTGGAGATTCCCTTAGGACCTGGTCGGAGTTAGTTAGTTTGAGAGATGTTATGAGACTATGTATAAGTGATACTATTTGATCGTGATGTATTAGGGTTAAATAAAATGAACCCAGGCTATATGTAACTCTTGGTGTGTATTATCATACGTTTAAATATTTCATGAATATGTTGCTCTTTTTGTGTATTATCTATAAGAAATTTTGATGAAATGGATCTGGAATATATAGTTACTCTTTTTGTGTATTTTCAGAATATATAGTATGGAGCCAAGAGACGAAGATGCGAAAAACTTGCTCGAGGGTTTCATCCGCGGGGCCGACCGAGATACCGATGTGAGCCAGTGGATGAACAACTCCGGGGAGGGAGATCCGGAGCTCACCCGGGGAGACGTCTCTGGTGAGGGAGAAGTTGACGGCTCTGGTGAGGGAGAAGCCGACGACTCCGGTGAGGGAGCAGCCGACGGCTCTGGTGGAGCCGTACAAATTACAAACACCGGCTTCGAGGTGCATATATAGATATGTTAATTAATGAAGCATCCGTTGTCTATATACATGTATTAACAGTCTTTATATTTTTAGCCATCCGGTTCAAGCATATCAACCGGAAAAAGACTAAACGAAGCACCCGAGTTTCCCGCCGATGTTGCCCAAAAATTTGTGAAGCAATGCGGAGTGCTAGTTAGGGACCACATCCCGATCACTGTTCATGAGTGGAATCAGCCAAAAGATCCGCGGAGGCAAGGAATTTCATATGTCAGCAAAATAGTCAAAGATCATCTTTTCTCGAAGATCTTGTCTAATTTCAACTTACCCTTGATGGAGGTGGACGAGAATGAGGCGGATGTGAATGAGACCGATGTTGCTAAAATGAAAATTGAGATACGGGAAAAGGTCAAGGCATGGACCCTGAAAAAGATGGCCGAGCAATTCAAAAAATGGAAGAAACGATTGAACCTTGACTATGTTAAGAAGGGCAAGACTCCAGATTTCACTCAAGGGTATGAGAAAATAAAACCCTTATGGGCAGATTTTGTGAAGTACAAGCTGTCACAGAATGAACAGGAAAGGACAAAAACAATTGAGAAAAACGCCGCCAAAAAGGTATATCACCATGTTATGGGGCAAGCTGGCTACAAGGGTTCCAGACCCAAGTGGGAGAAATGGGAGAACGACCTGCTTCAGCTGGGGATCACTCCCGAGCCGTTCTTGTGGGTCGAGCGGACAAGGTCATGGTTCTACGGGCATGGGGGCACGTTGGACGCCGAGGGAAATGCAATCTATAACCTAAGGCATAAAGAGAATCCTCTACCCATAGAAAGTCTGAGAACCGCAATAAAGGACATTAAAGAGGGGAAGTTCGTGCCAGATAGAGAGAATGACGAGCTCACACGCGCCCTCGGGAATAAGGAACAAGTAGGGCGTACACGAGGCATAAAAGGCAATCCTCCGTGGAGTACTGGGTTCGACGACACCAAAAAGAGATACCCCGATAGAAGCCGTCAACGGAAAAAGGACGCGGAGGCAGCTGGAGCAGAGATTCAGGAAAACTGGAGGCGTCAACTTGAAGATCAGATAAAGCTGACGCAGGATGTAGCAAAGAAGCAGAAGGACCAAATTAACACACTTAGCCAGCAGATAGTGTCTACCGGCATACCACACATGGTAGAAGGTGAAGTCGAGGCTAACGGCGCCACACATTCTCATCGGAAAAGCAGCGTTGCGTCCACGCAGCTACCGGGTGATGATGCACCGCCGATGATTCACACGGTTGATGATATCACGAAGATGGCAACATGTGAGCTCCACGTGAATGTCGTCAATATAACCATCAAGGCGGCGGCCGGCTATGTCTTACCAATTGGCAACGAACCAAATCACCATAGTCTTCCGGTTCCACGGGGCTACGCTGTTGTTGGGGTCGATGAAGTTATCAACGGCTTCGAGCGGGTAAAGCTTGATTTCCCTGAAGGTGAAGACGAAGAGTTGACTGAACTCGGAGAAGACAAGAAATTAACCGTTCTATGGCTAAAGGAATGCATTGTGCTCTCAAATCAGACGGCAAGTCCATCGAATCCTCGCCATTCTCCAGCGCAACAGTCTCCAGCGCGGTCGTTTTCGCCATGCATGCCGTCTCCAGCGCGGTCGCCTACGCCGTGCAGGTCTCCACCGCGGTCGCCTACGCCGTCCCGTCAGCCTTCTCCACCGCGGTCGCCTACGCCGCAGCGTCAGCCTTCTCCGCCCACTAAGTTTCTGCGGAAAAGTAATAGATCACCAAAACGTCAACGGTCACCCCTCCCGAAGGTACCAAAGGAGGTACCCAAGTTACCTTACGACTATACTCCTGAGGAAAACCAGAAAATCGCAAGGGACGAATACGAGGCGTGGAAATCGAAGCGGAAGGAGAAGAAAAAGGCAGATTTCCCCGAGACCGAAGACGATGTAGAACGAGCATGGAAAATGGTGAAGACTCTTCATCAACCCGAGCCGAGTCTGGCATCTTACTATGACCGCTCTATTCTGAAGTCACACCAGGAAATGGTGCGGTCGACGAAGAGTAGTAGCGCAAGCGGGAAAAGTAGGAAATCAGTTGCCCAGCTCGGAGAGCAGAAAAAACAATCCATGTCCCCGCTCAAAGTGATTTCCAATACCCAGGTGGGGCCGAGCACTAATATTGCTGATGAGCAAATTGATCCGGAGTTTATAACACTGTACGCAGACAGGGCAGCTGCTGCGGGTTTGTCCATTGTTGAGTATATGCAAATAGTAGACTACTTCCCCGAAGCTGAATGTGCGTACAAATACCAGTACGGGAAGCCACTCGTCAAACCCGAGGAGATAAAGGATCTACTAGCGAAAATGCGAAGAGTGCGTAGTTGGTATATGGAAGCCACTGAGAAATCTGAGGACTGGATATGTCTCCGTGTTAAGGACGAGCACTACGGGTATGGAGATGGATTGGTTATGATTCAATTTGAAGAATTGTTTCAGTTATTCCAGCAGCAGGCCCTCGACAAATCTGTCGTTAGTGCCTATTGTCTGTAAGTACTTATTTCTCTAGCACACCTCGTTCATTGCATATTCATATATATATATATTATATATATATATATATATAGTACACTCATATATTATAATTGCATAATGAAGATTCTCGAATGCAAAAGAGGTGGAATCTATGATATTGGGTTCATTGATCCACATTTTGTTAATGCAAAGACTCTTGAGCTATCTGCCAAGGATACAGAAAATAATATTCTGAGGGCAATAATGTTTCACCAACACCGACGGGAAATACTATTTCCTTACAACTTCGGGTTAGTGTTACTGTGTTGTACACATTCTGTTTTGCTTACTCGATGTTCACTGTATAATTGATGAGTTCCGCGTGCGCAGCTTCCACTAAATTCTGCTAATCTTCCAAGTTGACAAAGGAAAAGTAATGGTAATGGACCCAAAACGTAAACCCCTAGCGATGTGGGCGGACATGCAGGAAATGATCCAGCGGTAATTTCAATCTTTATTAATTTCAGTCTTTATATATGGCTCTATATCGACTACTTTGTTTCGTTTTCGGGTATCAAGTAATTACTAACTCTTTTTTTTTCTCGGGTACCGTTTGGAAGAGGTTCACAAAAAAGTCACCCGGTGAATGGAAATCAAAGCTTACATTTGATGTTGTGCAAGTAAGTGCTATCTAGATCCGCGCGCATCTCCTTTATTCTAGTGTCGATACCATTATCATGGCTGGTTGATTATTATTTTGATTGAAACCATTTCTCGTAAAGTGCTTGCAACAAGGAGACGGAAATCACTTGTGTGGATACTACGTTTGCGAGTTCATTTGTCAGACGACATGTCAAGGGCAGAAATTTACAGCAGCTACTTGTACGTTAGTCGTCAACTCTTCTTATTACCATCTATTTTAGTTACTTACTTTCATTAATATATATTGAACACTCTTCTTTATATTAGATCGAACGGCTCCGGGACGGTCTTCTACCAAGGGACCGCATACGAGCAATTCAGGAGGAAATTGCGGGCTTCTTAGTTGCAGAGGTCCTAAATGTAATGGAGAGTACTATAGCCCCAGTTGGAACTGAATTCGATTTTGTAATTCATTCCATCGGTCATGTAATATGCTCGATATACACTAGTGGAAACAGGGCCTTTTGTCCCGGGTCGTAAGGGCCAGTTGTCCCGGTTGTGCAACCGGGATGGGCTAGCCGAGACAAATGGCCCTCCCCCATTGGCCCCGGTTGTGCCAGGACCCGGGATGGTAAGGATAGGCCACGTGGCGAACCTGGGCCAGGGGTCGGCCAGGGAGTTCGTCCCGGTTCGTTCAAGGGACCGGGATGGATACTTTTTTTTAAAAAAGTATATAGCCGTCAATTTTCGCCTGCCGCGGCAGGTTTTTTTTCCGTTTTTTGGGCTCCTGTCTCCCAATCCCCAGCCGGCCTCCCCCTTCCCCAACCGCGTCCAGGCCCACGTCTTTTATTAAGCCCACTGGCCACATTTTTTGGTCAAAAGGGCCCACTGGCCCGCGTCTTTTTTTATGGTCGGTCAACGGTTCGAAGGGGCCACTGGCCAGCGGCCTAGTGGCTGGCTCGCCCGGTCCCTTAAATTAAGACCACAGGGGACGGTCAAAGGGCCCACTGTCGCCTCGTCTTCCCGCCCCGCCTCGTCTTCCCGCGCCCCCACTTCCCCACGCGCGCGTGCCACAGCTGCAACCGCCGCCACGCCTCGGCTCCAGCCCCGCATTCATGGCCGCCTGCAACCGCCGCCACGTTCAGGCCGCCGGTTGGCATGCCAGCCCCCCCGGGTCCTTTTTAAAGGGCCCCTGCCGCCCGTACAACCCATCCACCCCGGCCGCGCCCAAGGCAAAGCAACCATGTCCCGCTGGTTCTCGAGCGGCTCCGGCAAGCGCCCCAGGAACGACCACGAAGGCTCCTCGAGCGGCGCCGGCCGCGTCCCACCCCCGCCGGCGGAGGCCTTCGGCTACGGCCCTGGAGGTGTCCGCATCGGCGGGACGCCGCGCGTCCCTGCGCCACCTCCGGCGGCACGCCCGCCGCCCCGCGCCGCGCCCAAGGGCAAGCGCTTCCGCCGGTACATACGGGTGGTGGAGGCCGAGTGGCACCGGAACAACGCCACGCCGGTGTTCTGGCCAGACGTCCACCTCCCAGACGGCTGGCACCTGAACCCCCAGCGGATCCCTGTGCCGCCGGCCCCGACCGGCGAGGCGCTGCTCGAGGAGATCGACCGCCGGCGCCGCCTCCTGCCGGCCCCCCTTCTCAGGGAGCGCGCGTACGCGCGCAGCTCCCCCTACTGGGCCACCTGGCTCCAGCAGGAGCACGAGCAGCGCCGGCGCTCCTTCATCCCCGTACCCCACGAGGAGGTGAACGTGGCGGACTACCCCGCGGCACCGCCCGGCCGGGAGAGGGAGCTGTGGTTCCTCGAGGACATCGAGGACTTCTCCGGGGAGGAGGACCCCGAGCTCCGGGCCAACATGGAAGAGGCCTGCGAGGCCTCCCGCCGCTCCCTCATCGACAACGAAATCAAGCGGTGGGAGCGGGTCGTGGCCGCCGCCGCCAACGCCGCCGCCATGCCGCCGCCGCCCCCTACCGAGCCTACCCCCTGGTGGCACGCGCTGTACGCCGAGTGGGAGGCGTCCGAGGACCAGCCGCCGCCGCAGCCGCTCCCCCCGGGCCTGGAGTACGGCATGTCCTGGGCCTGGACCGGCGGCGTTTGGTCGCCGGAGGAGGAGGAGCTGCCCCCGCCACCGCCGCCGCCGCAGGAGGTGCTGCCCCCGCCACGCCGGTACATCCGGGTGGTGGAGGCCGCGTCCCACCCCCGCCGCCGGTTCCGGCAAGCGCCCCAGGAACGACCACGAAGGCTCCTCGAGCGGCGCCGGCCGCGTCCCACCCCCGCCGGCGGAGGCCTTCGGCTACGGCCCTGGAGGTGTCCGCATCGGCGGGACGCCGCGCGTCCCCGCGCCACCTCCGGCGGCACGCCCGCCGCCCCGCGCCGCGCCCAAGGGCAAGCGCTTCCGCCGGTACATCCGGGTGGTGGAGGCCGAGTGGCACTGGAACAACGCCACGCCGGTGTTCTGGCCAGACGTCCACCTCCCGGACGGCTGGCACCTGAACCCCCAGCGGATCCCTGTGCCGCCGGCCCCGACCGGCGAGGCGCTGCTCGAGGAGATCGACCGCCGGCACCGCCTCCTGCCGGCCCCCCTCCTCAGGGAGCGCGCGTACGCGCGCAGCTCCCCCTACTGGGCCACCTGGCTCCAGCAGGAGCACGAGCAGCGCCGGCGCTCCTTCATCCCCGTCCCCCACGAGGAGGTGAACGTGGCGGACTACCCCGCGGCACCGCCCGTCCGGGAGAGGGAGCTGTGGTTCCTCGAGGACATCGAGGACTTCTCCGGGGAGGAGGACCCCGAGCTCCGGGCCAACATGGAAGAGGCCTGCGAGGCCTCCCGCCGCTCCCTCATCGACGACGAAATCAAGCGGTGGGAGCGGGTCGTGGCCGCCGCCGCCGCCATGCCGCCGCCGCCCCCTACCGAGCCTACCCCCTGGTGGCACGCGCTGTACGCCGAGTGGGAGGCGTCCGAGGACCAGCCGCCGCCGCAGCCGCTCCCCCCAGGCCTGGAGTACGGCATGTCCTGGGCCTGGACCGGCGGCGTTTGGTCGCCGGAGGAGGAGGAGCTGCCCCCGCCACCGCCGTCGCCGCAGGAGGTGCTGCCCCCGCCACCGCCGTACGCGCCCCCGATGCCTCCGCCCCCGCCGGGCCCGGCCCAGCCGCCTGCCCACCTGTGGCAGCCACCCCCCTACCAGTGCATCTCCTCCGACGAGGAGGAGTAGATAGGCGCCGGTGCGCCCCCCTAGGCTAAGCTACCTACCCCCCCAAGAAACGGCCGGCCGCCTGTGGCCGCGCCGCCGCCCCCCTATATGTAAGCACGGCCGGCCGCCTGTCGCCGCGCCGCCCCCCTATGTAAGCACGGCCCCAGGGCCTTTTTAATATATGTTTGTGTCGACTAAAACGCGTCCCTAGTCCAACCCCGCCGGCGGAACCAGCGCCGGCGGGATCTTCCTACTCGTTCCCGCCGCCGGCAGGGCTTCGCCAAGCCATGTCCGTTGTCCTGCTGGGTGGTCGCTCGGCCTGGAGAGAGGGCCGAGATATTTATACAACCGGGCCTCTAGTCCCGGCCCGTGCCACCAACCGGGACAAGAGCCCCTTTGGTCCCGGTTGGTACCACGGGCCGGGACCAAAAACATATTTCGAATTTTGGGGGTGGCACCCTGCGCGCCCAAAAGTTTTTAGCGCCAAAGTTTGAAAATTATTAAGTTTGCACATTAACAACTTCTATATACTTTCGAATTTGACAAAAATTCCAACATGAAAAACACTAGAATTTGCATAACTAATTTAAATCCATTTTTCGTTTAACTAAATAATTTTTATAACTATTGAAACTATTAATTATTTTACCATTTGTATATAATTTGAATATAAAAATGTTACAATTTTTGTTTTCTCTCGTGATCTTCCGAGTTAGTCCAGAGCATACAAGGCATCCCGGGTGATTTATATAAAGTTCGACAAAGCGAGTTGTACCTTATTGACACGGTGAATTTGAGATCTTCGTCTCCCTTTATCCCGACCCCCGCTTGAAAACATAGTAACTTCCGTGTACGCGGCAAGCCTCAGCGGGAGCATCAGACTTAAAGCAGAGACGGGCGGTCGGGCGGGGGAGACCGCGCCGTTGCTGTCGCGCTTTCCTCTCCTCTGCTCGTCCGCCGTCTCCGTCGCGCTCCCCTCCGCCTTCAACATTTGGGATCTTCGTTGTTCAGTTAGACGTTTCTCCTCCAAAAATTTATCATATCTGTTAAAGAAGTACCGAAGCTCTATTTCTGTTTTAAGGATATCTGTCAGGATGGTATCCCTGCTATCACTTCGAAGTGTGACGGCAATATTTGCGCAGAATATATGACACCCATAAGGCAAAGCCCATTTTTCTCTATCCTCATACAATCTACTTAGCCACTCGTTATCCTTCAGATTGTACTTCGCCAAGACGTACTAAAATCATGAGCGAAAGTTTCCGAACAGTGCAATATATCCCTTAATACTTTCGTTGCATTTTGATATATATCCGAGCGGTGGACAGTCCCTGGCCAAGCAGAAGCAACTGCATCCCCTATCGATGTAAAGCAGTCAGTCAAAACTGTTTTCGGCTGTTTATGGTGGTTAACTCCAATGAATAACAATAGAGGCCTGCCATAATCACTTGTTCTATACCGTGTGTTAACACATACTACATCTCGAAAGTAGTTATAATCCTGCAATAATGAAGTCAGGCTGGTCATAGTTGTCAAGCACTCAATGCTTGCCAGCTTTTGACCGATCAATACAAATTATTGGTCAAACTTGCACCTACTCCATTCATAATCACAGAATATGTATAAATATCCTTTTGGCTAACAAAATCTCGTTCATACTGCGTTATAAGAAATATGATCATGTATTCCACGTTTATTATTACACATCACCAACAACATCCCTATCTAGTCTTCTGAATTTTCTTCGTGTCCCTTGCTTATGATCGCTTCGGCCGTAACCATGGAGCATCTTCATTATTTAACGGGATGGTGGGGTCAGCTTTCACTGTGAAGGGTGGAATTTCAACAAATTTATTATAATCTTCTGACATGTCTGTCGTGTCCTCGATTCCCACGATGTTTCTTTTCCCTTAGAGAACTATGTGACGCCTCGGCTCATCATATGATGAATTTGTTTCCTTATTTTTTCTTTTCTTCGGTCTGGAAGACATGTCCTTCACATAGAAGACCTGAGCCACATCATTGGCTAGGACGAATGGTTCGTCATTGTAACCAATATTGTTGAGATCCACTGTTGTCATTCCATAAAGCGGGTCTACCTTTACCCCTTCTCCATTCAGGTTGACCCATTTGCACTTGAACAAAGGGACCTTAAAAGAAGGTCCATAGTCAAGTTCCCATATCTCCTCTATGTAACCATAGTATGTGTCATTTTTTCCATTCTCGTTTGTTGTATCAAAGCGGACACCACTGTTTTGGTTGGTGCTCTTCTTATCTTGGGAGCTCGTGTAAAATGTATTCCCATTTATCTCGTACCCTTGAAAACTCCCAATAGTCGAAGATGGTGACCCTGCCAACATGTATATCTGATCTTCAACAGTGGTGTCATTTATAAGACGTGTTTGCAACCAACTTCCGAAAGTCTCCATGTGTTCGCGTTTAATCCATGAGTCATCCTTCCCCGGGTTTGCAGGCCGTACAATATTCTTGTGTTCCTCGAGATACGTAGCCATGAACATAGAATTTTGTAGAACTGTGTAGTGTGCTTTGGTCAAAGAATGCCCGTCCCTAGGTATCATTGTTTTCTTTCCCAGCGTTCCTTTTCCCCTCAGTCTCCCCTCATGCCGCGATTCAGGAACACCAATTGTCTTAAGGTCAGGAATAAAGTCAACACAGAACCCAATGACCTCCTCTGTTCCATAGCACTTCGAGATGCTTCCTTCTGGCCTAGCACGGTTATGAACATATTTCTTCAAGACTCCCATGAACCTCTCAAAGGGGAACATATTGTGTAGAAATACCGGACCAAGAATATGAATCTCTTCACATAGGTGAACCAGGAGATGAGTCATAATGTTGAAGAAGGATGGTGGAACACCAACTCAAAACTAACAAGACACTGGACCACATCCCTCTGTAATCTTGTCAGACTTTCTGGATCGATTACCTTCTGAGATATTGCGTTCATGAATGCACATAGCTTCACAATGGGTACTCGAACATTTTCCGGTAGAAGCCCCCTCAATGCAATCGGAAGCAACTGCGTCATAATCACGTGGCAGTCATGAGACTTCAGGTTTTGGAATTTTTTCTCTGCCATGTTTATTATTCCCTTTATATTCGACGAGAAGCCAGACGGAACCTTGATACTGTAAAGGACTTCAAAGAATATTGCCTTCTCTGCTTTAGTAAGAGCGTAGCTGCTTAAGTAATGGCGCCTATCTGTGTGCTTGTTGCTTGGGTCTTTCATACGTTGCTGGTCCTCCCGTGCTTCTGGCGTATCTTTGGACTTCCCATACACGCCCAGGAAGCATAGCAGATTGACACAAAGATTCTTTGTCACGTGCATCACATCGATCGAAGACCGGACCTCTAAAACTTTCCAATAGGGTAGCTGTGACGCCCCGAGATCGGGCACTATGCAGATTTCAGCATTCCCGCCAAAATCCACATAATAACCGATTCCAGGTTGCCACTTGTGATAACATTACAACGGTTCACGAATAATCCACAACAACAACAGCAAAGATATATACAAGAGGACTCAAACAAGTCAGGGATACAACTGATACAATACAAAGATCCAAATAACAGCGGAAGAAAACAACATAGCGTCCGACTACGGACAAGATACAAATTGGACTAAGAGTCCTGAAGAGAACCGAGAGCGTCCAATCCCTGCCCAGGCCAAGCCGGAGGGATTCCCAAGCTAACGTCGTCAGACTTCAAACCTGTTGACTGCAATATTGAATATGCAGCCACGAAAAAGGATTCGTGGGTCAGTACGGTTAAGTACTGGCAAGTGGATAAACCATACTCACAAGATACCGGCGTAGCCAGTCATCACAAGATACAAATACTTTGGGATCAACGGAAAGGAAGGGATTATTGCAAATAAGCGGCAACGGGATGCACTAACCAACTACAGAGACTCGATACAACATCCGGCTAAGAGAGGGGGATAAGATAGCGTATCGTAACCAACTACAACTACTCACCAAACAATACCCATCCAATGTCACCCCCTACTAAGGAAGCAACCCAAGGATAACTCACACTGTTGGATTAATGATGGATCAAGTTATTGTGTCAATAAGACTATTACTAGTCAAGTTATTATCATTAGGTGTAAGTTGTCTGAGTACTTGTTAGCCAGTACTTTCACCAAGTAATCCATAACCGCGGAAAACACGGCTTCTCGAGAAGATTTATCCCTGCAGGGTGTGCTCCAGTACCCGTACACACTCAAGCCACCAACTAAAACTCAGGTTGGCTTGACACGACCCAAACCATCTCTACAACCCATCCTAGGAGCCACGGAGCTATAAGGTCCCAGCCACGCAGCCGGATACTCAGCGCAGGTGTGCAAAACTCCCGTAGGACACAACACCCCGGCACTACAGGCCTCGCCCTATATGCATCATCATCATCCTCAGTAACCATGGGTGATCAACCCATTATGCAAGGAGCAAATGGAACACCCGAACTAAGTGTGGCTCTTCGGACAAGCTGCAGATCAGATCTAAGTCGAGGGGGGTCCCATACTACCACCCGGATGCGGTGAGCACGCTCATAATGGATCAGTAGATAAGACTCTTTTCCTAATTAAGTTCGACACTAGCAGGCCTCAAAACCCTAACCCGGGCCTCCTGCCGGTGCCTTAACATCAAATTATTATTACCCAAAACATTAACAGTTTGTTGATTGAATTGAAACCCAACTATCAACTAAACAGGTGATACGACAAAGGATAACAAGACTCGAGCACAAACAAACCTAAGCATGCAACTACGACACGAGGGCCAACAGGGTAAACAAGCAACAGGTAATAGGAAGTGGAAGGAAAGGCTATATCATGGCTGCAAGGTAAACATATAATAGGATCGAGACACAAGCATCGTATCAACAGGCTAGAATAAGAACAACGGAAAGCATCGGTAACAAGTGATGAAAGGCAGCCATTTGGCAGCAAGTGAGTATACTTGCCTGAGATC